>JARQOD010000006.1:359545635-359682967 GCA_033576555.1 Oophaga sylvatica
GAAAATCCTGGGTCCGAGGGCCAACACCCAGGAATAGACTCATCAGGCCCCTCAGACTGGAACCGCAGGTTTGTGGGAGGAAAACCATACCTGTCCATCATACTGGACGGGATCGCAATCCCTGCCCTGCTGGACACCGGATCTCAGATAACCGTCATACCTGATGTTCTTTACAATAGATACTGGTCCATGGACGGTTTCCAACCCCCAAACTCTGACTTTGCCGTATACGCCTCTAATGGCCTCCCTCTTGACTTATTGGGGGCTAAAAACGTAGACGTAAAAGGGGGGAGAGTGGAGCTAAAGGATCAGGGACTTCTTGTAATGAAGACTGTTAATGAGGAAAATGGATTGAATGTGGTTTTAGGCACTAACATTATTAGTAACTGTTTGGAGGAGGTTGTGTTTTTACTCCAACAGCTCGCCGATGTTGCCAGACCAAAGCAAAAGGGAGCGATCCAGAAAGAGATCCGGGCCCTGATGTGCCAGCAGCAAGTGAAACTGACCGGTGGTGAGATTGGTAATGTACGGGTAACAGACCCGAACCCCATTGTGATACCCCCAGTGTCACGCTGTATAGCAGATATATATATGTGATGACAGTAATCTATATCAAAAGGGCAACATACTATATAACATGCGCATAGATATATGATAACATAGAATTACCTGACAGAATGTCCAGTGGGTCAATACGGAATTCGTTATACGCTGTCTCCGGCTAGAGGGTGACCGGGGTCTATGCTGACCCTAAACTGGGGTCCTAACTAATCCCTCTACCTGGAGGTACTGTTAAAGGTACAGAGGTCCAGGCCACCAGCGTAAACCCTGTCTCCTATCAATCCCTGCCAACTGTAATCTAGTCCTAAGAAGGACCCTGATTACCACCAAAGGGAATGAACAGGTAACGGTTAATAAACAGAAAGACATACAAGAAAGACAAGAAATAACGTAAATAAAGTCTTACATACAACACTCACACACAGTAGGAACACCTAAGGTCTCAGAGATAAACTATAAGCTATAAGAGTAAAAACAACTAAGGAACTCTTAGCTTAAGTATTCTCAGAACCGATCCAGTCTGCTAGACTACATGAATGCTTTCACCGGCATCTAACAAGCAGACTGGCAGGTATATGAAGGAATCTAATTAGAACATAATCAAAAGCAGCCGGGCGAGGCTGGACCTAGTCTTAACAAAGAGCTAGGTAAAATTAACTCCCTCATTACCAAACACAAAGAAACAGCAACTCAGCTGTGAGAAGTCAGAGTGTGTAATCGCGACGATCCTCGTGGCGATACACCCATGACAGTACCCCCCCCTCTACGAGGGGCCTCCGGACCCTCAGGGCCAGGTCTGCCCGGGTGAGTTGTGTGAAAGGTCCGAACCAATCGATCTGCGTTAACATCAGACGCAGGGACCCACGTCCTCTCCTCAGGACCATACCCCCTCCAATGAACCAAGTACTGAAGGGATCGGCGACTGAGACGTGAGTCAATGATTTTCGACCCCTGAAATTCCACTTTATCATTGACCACCACTGAAGGAGGAGGTAGAGGTGACGGTATGACTGGTGCCACATACTTTTTAAGTAATGATTTGTGAAACACATTATGAATTTTAAACGTAGGAGGGAGGTCCAGACGAAATGCCACAGGATTAATTATGGAACTGATCCTGTACGGCCCGATGAATCTGGGACCCAACCTCCAGGAGGAAACTTTAAGTTTTATATTCCTGGTAGACAACCAAACCAGATCGTTCACCTTCAGATCTAGACCAGAAACTCTCCCCCTATCAGCCATCCGTTTGTAACGGTTCCCCGTAACCTTCAGTCTTAACCGATCTGGAACTATCAGTCTCCCTGGAAGTCCCACAGGGGCGTTCCCCTGAGCCCCGAATACCTCCCCCTCAAGCTCAGAGCATACAGCTGACACTACAACTCCCTCCTGAGGAATAGGAACCGGATCATCCGTCCTCCCGGCCCCTGGGAAAGTACGAGATAAAGCATCAGGAAGCAACTTTATTGAGCAGTCATATGCGCGATGAGGAGGTAACTCTTTACATCCCTCCTCTGAGAACATCTCCCCAAAGTCCTCCAGAAAAGGAGACAAAGTCCTAGGCACAACCGCACCGATGACCGTGCTCATGCAGTTATTCCTGCAAAATTCACCCCACTGGCTTACCTTTCTGGATTGCCAATCAATCACTGGGTTATGTTTAGCCAACCAAGGAAGTCCCAACACAATAGGAGTAGGTAGACCCTCCAACACATAACAAGACAATTGCTCTTTATGTATTGCCCCTACTCGAAGATCTATGTTATGAACAGCTTGTACCAAGCTACCTTGACCGAGAGGTCTAGAATCAATAGAGACTATAGGGACCGGTTTGGCCAATACACTCAGTTGCATACCATGCACCTGGGCAAACCGAGCGTCCACCAGATTAGCCCCGGACCCACTATCAAGAAAAACAGAAATCCTCTCAGTTCTAGTACCAATCACCACCTCCGCAGGCACGAGAAACTGAGAGGGATTTGGGGACGAAATACACACTCCCAGGTTAACTCCTTTGCTCAAAGAGGCCCGGGATGGACACCCCCCAACAAAATGTCCCTCTCTCCCGCAAAAGAAACACCTTCTAGTCTTGCGGCGCACCGCCGATTCCCTCCTACAAAAAATGTCCCTCCCAACTGCATGGGTTCCTCAGAACAGACCAGGGGAACCTCAGTATAAGGGACCTTAGTAGTAGGTGGAGTCATCACGGGAGGCGGAGTTACCTCGCGTCTTCCCCGAATTCGTCTATCAATGCGAATAGCGAGGGCCATAGCAGCCTCCAGTGATGGAGGAGAATCATACTGAGCCAACACATCTTTTAATTTGTCAGACAACCCTTGACAAAACTGGCTCCTAAGAGCCGGGTCATTCCACTGAGTATCTGTTGCCCATCTACGGAACTCAGAAGAATATTCCTCCGCTGGACGATTTCCTTGCCGTATTTTACGTAACTTTGTTTCAGCAAGGGAAACTCGATCCGGATCATCATATACCAGACCCAGGGCAGTAAAAAATCGATCCACTGACTGGAGATCTGGGGAGCCTGGAGGAATAGAGAACGCCCAAGATTGAGGGTCCCCTTGTAAGAGCGAGATAACAATTCCCACCCTCTGCTCTTCACTCCCAGATGACCGAGGCCGCAGCCGAAAGTACAATTTACATGCCTCCCGGAAAGTAAAAAATTTGTCCCGCCCACCAGTGAACCTGTCCGGGAGAGCAACCTTAGGTTCAGATCTGGTTTGCTCCGGGGGGGACAAAACCTTGGACTTAATGTCTGCAAACTCCATGGACAACCCCTGCAACTGCCGGGCCAGCTGGGCTACTGGATCCATGACAGCTGGGGAGAATCCTTAGTATGGGCCGGTGAAAATGTCACGCTGTATAGCAGATATATATATGTGATGACAGTAATCTATATCAAAAGGGCAACATACTATATAACATGCGCATAGATATATGATAACATAGAATTACCTGACAGAATGTCCAGTGGGTCAATACGGAATTCGTTATACGCTGTCTCCGGCTAGAGGGTGACCGGGTCTATGCTGACCCTAAACTGGGGTCCTAACTAATCCCTCTACCTGGAGGTACTGTTAAAGGTACAGAGGTCCAGGCCACCAGCGTAAACCCTGTCTCCTATCAATCCCTGCCAACTGTAATCTAGTCCTAAGAAGGACCCTGATTACCACCAAAGGGAATGAACAGGTAACGGTTAATAAACAGAAAGACATACAAGAAAGACAAGAAATAACGTAAATAAAGTCTTACATACAACACTCACACACAGTAGGAACACCTAAGGTCTCAGAGATAAACTATAAGCTATAAGAGTAAAAACAACTAAGGAACTCTTAGCTTAAGTATTCTCAGAACCGATCCAGTCTGCTAGACTACATGAATGCTTTCACCGGCATCTAACAAGCAGACTGGCAGGTATATGAAGGAATCTAATTAGAACATAATCAAAAGCAGCCGGGCGAGGCTGGACCTAGTCTTAGCAAAGAGCTAGGTAAAATTAACTCCCTCATTACCAAACACAAAGAAACAGCAACTCAGCTGTGAGAAGTCAGAGTGTGTAATCGCGACGATCCTCGTGGCGATACACCCATGACACCCAGTGAGTGAAATGCTTATTTGGTGTAGAGCAGCAATAGGTCTAAGAGGACAGAACTACCAAGCAGTAGTAGAGCCCCATTGTTCAGAACACAGACCTACACTCTTGACTGCCAGAGGGGTAGTGGAGGTACATAATGGGAGGGTGCCAGTGCATCTTCTCAACTGGGGAGAGGATGAAGTCAAATTACCACGTTATGCCACTGTTGCTAAGTTACATGCTGTGGATAATAACTCCATTCACCCGACGGAGCCCTTAACCTTCCCACAACCAGTGGAGGATAACGGCCCGACCACCAAGGTGGAGGATTGGTGTCAACAGCTCCATGTCGGGACGGACACCACTCCAGCCCACCAGAAACAGGGAGTACATCGAGTAGTTCAGGAGTATGCACAGGTATTCAGCAAACACCCACTCGACTTGGGAAAAATTAAAGGGGTCCAACATCACATCCCCACAGGCAATCATCCTCCCATTAAAGAGCGGTACAGGCCTATACCACCAGCACACTACCAGAAAGCCAAGGAGATGTTGCGTGACATGAAGGAAGCAGGAGTGATAAGGGATAGTTGTAGTCCCTGGCAGCACCTCTAGTCCTAGTCAGGAAAAAGGATGGAAGCATGAGAATGTGTGTAGATTACAGACAAGTAAATCGCATTACACATAAAGATGCATACCCTTTACCCCGCATTGAGGAATCCTTAGCTGCCTTAAAGACTGCTAATTACTTTTCCACCCTTGACCTCACTAGTGGGTACTGGCAAGTAGCTGTGGCTGAGGAGGATCGGGAGAAGACGGCTTTCACCACCCCAATGGGACTCTGTGAGTTTGACAGAATGCCGTTTGGACTCAGCAGTGCCCCTGTAACGTTCCAGAGAGTGATGGAGAGCTGCCTGGGACATCTCAACTTCGAAACTGTGTTGCTGTACCTGGACGACGTAATTGTGTACTTCAAGACGTATGAAGATCACTTGAAGCACCTGGCGGAGGTATTCGAGTCACTGTCCAAGTATGGGATGAAACTGAAGCCTTCAAAGTGCCATCTGCTCAAACAAAAGGTACAGCACCTGGGACATATTGTCAGCTCAGAAGGAGTAGCGCCAGACCCTGAGAAGGTCACCGCCATCCAGAAATGGCCGGAGCCAAAGAATCTTAAGGAGGTGCAACAGTTCCTGGGACTGACAGGATACTACCGGAGGTTTGTAAAGGAGTACACCAAGAAAGCAGCGCCTCTGCAAGACCTCCGGGTGGGACAGTCCCTCAAGAGCAGAAATTCTCCATTCCACTGGGGTAAAGAACAGGCTGAAGCATTCAAAGAAATGAAGGAGATCCTGACAGGTGACGAGATCCTAGCCTACCCTGACTACAGCCAACCGTTCCTGCTGTATACGGATGCCAGCAACGAAGGATTGGGAGCTGTCCTCAGTTAGAAGCAAAATGGCCTGGAGAAAGTCATCGCCTATGCAATCAGGAAGCTCCGCCCGACCGAGAGGAACCCAGAGAACTACAGCAGCTTCAAGTTGGAGTTCCTAGCACTGGTCTGGGCCATCACGGAGAGGTTTAAGCACTACCTAGCCTCCAGCAAGTTCACTGCCTACACTAATAATAACCGCTTGACGCATCTTGATACAACTAAGCTGGGAGCCATGGAACAATGCTGGATGGCTCGGCTGTCAATCTACCAATTCACAATCAAGTACCGAGCAGGCCGCAAGAATGCCAACGCTGATGCCCTATCCAGCATGCCTCATGAATCGGACACAGAGGAAGAAGTGGATGATCTGGAAGAGATTGAACTACCTGCCTTTCACAGGAATGGGATGATCCACGAGCAACAAGCCTGCAGGAGGCCGCGTGGTAAGACGTTAAATCCTTTACCTCACCACAGCTGGAAGGAGACTCAGGACAGCGATCCAGTTGTCAGCCGTATCAAGGAGCTGATAACTCAGGAAGGTTCCTCCTTGGAGAAGGATGCGTCTCTGCAAGCAAAGCAGCTGTGGAATGAGAGAAGCCGGCTGTTTATCTACCGTGAGAAGCTGTGCCGGAGGTATGTTAATCCAAAGACCCATGAGATGGTATGGCAGATAGTAGTCCCCAGAACAGACATCCAGATGGTGTTGGAAGCCTACCACGATCAAGCGTGGCACTTTGGCTGGAAGAAGCTGGAGACCCTGTTGAAGTGTCGTTTCTACTGGGTGGGAATGCGCAGCTCCAATGAGAGGTGGTGCCAGAACTGTGGACCCTGTGGCCTCAGAAGAAAAGACTACAGCAGTCAGAAGGCACCCCTGCAACCCATCAAGATGACTCGTCCCTTGGAGATCGTGGCCCTGGACCATGTCAAGTTGTCACCCAGCCGGTCACGATACTCCTACACCATGACTATGGTGGATCACTACTCCAGGTTCCTAGTGGTCGCCCCTGTCAAAGATCTGACGGCAGAGACAGCAGCAAAGACGTTCCAAGCGTATTTCTGCAGACCACATGGATATCCTGAGCAGGTGCTAACTGACCAAGGCCCAGCCTTCGAGGCCGAATTGTTCAAAGAGTTCTGCCATCTGTACGGATGTAAGAAGATAAGAACCACACCGTACCACCCCCAAACCAATGGTCTCTGTGAAAAGATGAATCACATCGTCATTGACCTGCTGAAGACTGAACCACTTGAGGAGAGAAATCGGTGGCCAGACTTACTACCTGATCTGGTAGATCTGTACAATCACATACCTGTGAGTTCCACTAATTGCACCCCAGCCTATCTCATGCGGGCAAGACCAGGAAAGCTGCCCATGGATCTGGAGCTTGGTGTTGTAGAACCAGAAGCAGATGTGACTACTGAAGACTGGGACACAAACAGACAGAAACAGTACAGAAAAGTACAGGCCTGCGTTGAAGATAGTCTTAATCGAGTGAGGGACAAGCAAGAGGATCACTACAACAAAAGTGCGCCAGCTGAACCTTTCGTACCTGGTGAAGTCGTACTGAAAAGAAAGAGGAGAATTCACAAACTCGACGGTCAATGGGAAAGAGAGCCCTACGTTGCACAGAATTCAAGGTTTGACAACAAGAAAACGTGTATAATTATTAAAGATGGAGGAAGAACGACTACAACTGTATCCAGAGATCACCTAAAGTTGTGTCCGGATCCGTTAAAGCTTCAAGAGGAAGAACCTGTTGTCATAGGGAAGAGTGTGATGAAGCAGTCATACATACAGACTTAGGAGATTTCCCCGGATTGGCCCCGAATTGGAGAAGCTGTAATCATTCCCGTACTTCAATTCTATCAACCACAAGAGAACCTCTACATCCAGTTGAGCCGGTTGTTGCAGTAGAGTCAGTTCCAGAAGAACCTGCTCCAGCGGAACCCCAAGAAGCGGAACCCCAAAGAAGCAGAACCCCAAGAAGCGGAATCCCAAGAAGCTGAATCTCAGGAAGAAGGATCCCCTGCAGAAGTCGAGCCAAATGGCCCAGCCCATTGTATACTTGCCAGTCCTGTAGAGAGGTTAAGGCAATTCTATAATTCACTCTCACGCAGAACAAACAGCGAAACTGCTACCTCACAGGTCACTGCACCACGCAGGTCAGAACGTAGCACAAAAGGACCAATCCCTGCTAGGTTTAGAGAATAGTTCAACCCTTGGCAGATGTACATAGTTAATCTAGGTCATTGTACATAAATGTATATATTGTTGCTAATATTATGCCTTAATATACCGTTATTTATTAATCTGTTTTCCTTTTTTGATATTGAAACAAGTGGAATGGACATTATTTTTACTTGTTCCCTCTACCCTTGAGCAGCCTTTTTTCCAAAAGAGACTGGGACTTTTATGGTTGCTCATTTCCTCATTGTTTTACTAATGAATATAGTTATTCATTCACCTGTTATGCAACAGTTTAAGATCCTCACCTCCCGTAAGGGAAGAGTTAAATTATACAATGTTTTTATTGTTTTTCTGTTTTGTATTTCAGCCCCGGAGTGCTGCGTTCTACTAGGGGGGAATGTGGAGCCCAGCTGCGACTGGATTCATATCTCCCAGAAGGGTGCACTGAAGGAATACACCACTAGAGGTCATTATATACACTCACACACCTTCACCCATCCCTAAGACCACCAGAGGGAGCTGTTTAGACATATAAAGGAGGGTGAACACAGGAAGAACGGAGTTTAGTTTAGATTTTAGTCACCTCAGAGAGTGCAGAAGAGAGTTAGTTCTGAGGAGAGCTCAGTTGGTAGCTGAGGAGTCTGAAGTCTGCAGTCTGCAGTTCAGTTCAACAGAGGGAGGCTAGTAAAGTGGAATGGAAACCACTCCAGCCTAGTCAAGCTGAAACAAGTGAGTGCAGCTCAGTGAGAAAGCGTGCCGACGCTTAGAGAGCGGCGAAGAGGCAGCCCACCAACTGCCAGTGTGTGATCGTGTGAGGGCCCGGGTAGGCCGAAGGCGAGTGGAAAGAGAGAAGGGACTGAGGAGCTTAATCAGCTCATCCCGATCATTACAACCGGACGCCGGGGTCCGAGCCTATAGGGATCTCCACGACCCATTAGGAGAACACCGGAGTTCCTGGAGGACTACAAGTCCCAAGAGTACCACAGAGCTGATACGTAACCGGGCCAGGAGGATGGAGTCCGGCAAGCAGGGCACTGCAAGCAGGGACTGTGTACTTCAAAGGAAAGGTCCAATCACAAGGTCAGCCAGGTGCAGGACGGAGACCAAGTTAGGCCCAGCTACAAGCAGGCCAGGACTTTATCACAAAAAGGCAAGGAACAGGAGGCCACACACCTACCCAGTAGAGAAATCTGGATGTGCACCCTTCACCCTACAGTGCTCCGGGGAGTGCCTGCAACATCTTCAGTAAAGGTACCAAAGTGACTTGTGTGTGTGTCTACCTTATTACCCCTAACTGCCAGGTCCCTGTCTGTCCTGCATCCCTACACATCTATCTGCCCTGAAGGACTCAGCCTTACCTGTGGAAGGCTTAACATCTAGCTGCACAATACTAACCCTTCAGTGGATCTGAATAGCAGCGCTGGTCACCCTGACCAGGTACCACAGGTGACGTCACGAATCCCCATACCAATATTCAATTCACCTGTAAATATCCCACATAAAGGGTGAGCACCAGAGCCACAGACTGAGCTGTGTTGCCGTGACATCCCCCATAGAAGTCTATAGGCTCAGATCCGAGTTCCCATTGCTCTGGAGGGCGACTCACGTTTTTATTCCGTTTTTGATGCTGCATTTTTGTCTGTTTTTGGTTGTGTCATGTTTTATATAAAGTTGCTTTGTTTTTGATACTGCCTGGTATTTTGATTTGGCGAACCCGACATGATGCACTGCCCCCATTGCTGTTGTGCATAGGCTTGAATCCCCTCAGTCAGATAATTACAGAGTCTGGCTATGGATACAAGTTCAAGAGTGGAAGCACAATCAGCCACCTCCTCTACATGGATGACATCAAATAACACCAAAAAAACCCTAATAATATAGCAAAAACTTATATCATATGAGAAACACCAGGAGAAATTAAGTATAAATTGCATAAATAAAATATAATTTTATTACAAAAATACATTAAAATACAAATACATAAACATAGTTATTAAGGGATGCTGCAAATCCAAACGGGGAGCAATAACGCATGTGGCCCATACACATTAAAGTGCAAGTAATCAATATGGGAACACAAGTCCCTAATCAGAATTCATATACAATGCATTCAGTAAGAACACTTAAAGTAGAAAATCCGCCATAATCCCATAGGGACATCAACTATACATAGCAGGCTAATTAAAAGTGGTACTGGACAATAAGGAAAGTTCCTATGGGCACTTACATGACAATGTGTGCTGCACACCGGCTACCCAGTCGCCCCAACGCACGTTTCGCTTCTTCGTCAGGAGGGTTGCCTTGGGGCTGGGTGAGTAACCTTTTATGGGAGGACTAGCCAATCAAAAACCCCTGAGAGTTAACATCAGCTTGAATCGCCGACTCTGCAGCTGTGAAAGTCACAGCCACTTCATGCTTCGTCGGCGCATGTGCCGGTGACGTTAGTCTCTATTAACATGGTAGCAGGCTTGCAGCCGTGGGACGCAAGCAGCAGAACGCTGTCATAGTAACGGCGCACGCGCTCTTGTCCTCCATGTCCGCTCACCTGACTACTCGAAAGCGACGTAAACAGGGCATCGCACAAGCAGGGGAGAGAACTTAGACTTCAAGGAGCAAATGAATGCCGTTTCATATATAAAGTAAGCTACAGACTGTATATAAAAAATACTAAGTGAATTAACCAGAAAAACTGGTGAACAATTTGTGTGCTAAAATTAATAAACAATAAACAATAAGTGATTGGTGCACAAGATAAGCAACAATAATCATAATAAATTACTATACAATAAATGTGTACCAATTAATAAGCAATATCCAATAACAAAATAATTAATTAATAATATATAATGAATAAGTGCCTAGTGCATATGAATTATATAATAACATAAAATAAATAATAACAGTGCACAAAAGTGCATGGTGCACAAATCATCATTAATAAATATATAAACATTTATATACATACGTATATGCATATAAACAAATAAAGTGCCAAGTGCCTAAAGACAGTCTGATAAATTCTTGGAATAAATATACAGAGGCAATCATTGTCAAGACAATAACTTGATTGAAGCCAAAGCAAAAGTCCTGGTCGCTGCAAATCATTCTTGAAATAAAGGTACATCAAATATATAGGGACATCACAGGAACCCTCATTATGCGAAACCTAAACCAGAAAAAGAATAAATGAATGAACAGCAAAAATAAACTAAAATACATCCCTAATCCACCCAAATAAAATTATAAAAATGAACTGAACCCGAAACTTTCATTTAGTCCATAAGGTGCAATGGTACGGAGCCGGTATATCCATCGGCTCTCGATCTGTGAAAGACTTTTGAAAAGATCCCCTCCCCTAGGGCCCAAAGGCACTTGATCAATGGCACAAATGATGAGCTTACTTGAATCCGATTTATGATGCTCTTTAATGTGTTTCGGAAGCGTCTTTAACGGTTCATCAATATCCATTGGTTTGGCTTTTTCAATATCGCGTACATGCTTCCGTACACGCAATTTTAATTTTGTCTCTTTTTGGGTATGTCATGTTTTATATAAAGTTGCCTTGTTTTTGATACTGCCGGGTATTTTGATTTGGCGAACCCGACATGATGCACTGCCCCCATTGCTGTTCTGCATAGGCTTGAACCCCCTCAGTCAGATAATTACAGAGTCTGGCTATGGATACACAATCAGCCACCTCCTTTACATGGATGACATCAAGCTGTACGCGAAAAACGAACGAGACATCGATTCACTGATCCACCTGACAAGGATCTACAGTGAAGACATCGGGATGTCCTTCAGACTGGAGAAGTGCGGCGGTTGGTAATAAAGAAATTTGCAATTTTCAAACTTTGAATTTTTATGCCCTTAAAACAGAGAAATATGTCACACAAAATAGTTACTTCATAACATTTCCCTCATGTTTACATTACATAAGCACAATTTTGGAAGCAAAAATTTTTTTTGTTAGGAAGTTATAAGGGTTAAAAGTTGACCAACGATTTCTCATTTCTACAAAACCATTTTTATTTAAGGGACCACATCACAGTTGAAGTCACTTTGAGGGGTCTATATCAGTGTTTCTCAACCTAAGTCCTCAGGACCCACCAACAGGTCATGTTTTCAGGATTTCCTTAGTATTGCAAAGGTGATGGAATTAATGCTTGAGCAGGTGATAAAAATTATCACCTGTGCAATACTAAGGAAATCCTGAAAACATGACCTGTTGGTGGGTCCTGAGGACTGGAGTTGAGAAACACTGGTCTATATGATAGAAAATACCCAAAAGTGACACCATTCTAAAACTGCACCCCTCAAGGTGCTCAAAACCACATTCAAGCAGTGTATTAACCCTTTAGGTGCTTCACGGGAATTTGTGGAATGTTTAAAAAACATGAACATTTAACTTTTTTCACAAAATATTTAGGGTAACTGGAGAAATTGGACCGCAAAAGTTGTTGTGCAATTTCTCTTGAGCACGCTAATACCCATATGTTATGGGGAACCACTGTTTGGGCGCACGGCAGAGCTTCGAAGGGAAGGAGCGCCGTTTGACTTTTCAACGCAAAATTGGCTGGAATTGAGATCGGACGCCATGTTGTGTTTGGAGAGCTCCTGAGCGCCTAGACAGTGGAAACTCACAACAAGTGATACCATTTTGGAAAGTAGACCCCTAAGGAACTTATGTAGATGTGTGGTGAGCACTTTGAACCCCCAAGCGCTTCGCAGAAGTTTATAACGTAGAGCAGTAAAAATAAAAAATCATAATTTTTTCCACAAAAATGATCTTCTCAACCCCAATTTTTTATTTTGCCAAGGGTAACAGGAAAAAATGGACACCAACAGTTGTTATGCAATTTGTCCTGAGTACGCTGATATCCCATATGTTGGGGTGCATGGCAGAGCTTGAAAGGGAATTAGCGCCATATGACTTTTCAATGCAGAATTGGCAGGACACCATGTTGCATTTGGAGAGCCCCTGATGTGCTTAAACAGTAGAAATCCCCCACAAATGACACCATTTTGGAAACTAGACCCCTCAAGGAACTTGTCTAGATGTGTGGTGAGAACTTTGAACCCCCAAGTTTATAACGCCCGTGCTTGAAATAACAAAATCATATTTTTTCCACAAACATGATGTTTTAGTCTCCAATTTTTATTTTCCCAAGAGTAACAGGAGAAATTGGACCACAAATGTTGTTGTCCAGTTTGTCCTGAGTACGCTGATACCCCATATGTGGGAGAAAACTACTGTATGAGCACACGTTGGGGCTCGGAAGGAAGTAGTGACATTTTGGAATGCAGACTTTGATGGAATGGTCTGTGGAGAGCTCCTGATGTGTCTAAACAGTGGAAACCCCCCACAAGTGACCCCATTTTGGAAACTATATCCCCAAGGAACTTATCTAGATGTGTGGTGAGAACTTTGAACCCCCAAAGTGCTTCACAGAAGTTTATAACGCCCAGGCATGAAAATAAAAAAATCATATTTTTTCCACAAAAATGATCTTTTAGACCCCAATTTATTATTTTCCCAAGGGTAACAGTATAAATTGGAACCCAAAAGTTGTTGTCCAATTTGTCCTGAGTATGCTGATACCCCATATATGGGAGAAAAGTACTGTATGGACACACGTCGTGGCTCGGAAGGGAAGTAGTGACATTTTGGAATGCAGACTTTGATGGAATGGTCTGCAGGAGTCATGTCGCGTTTAGAGAGTCCCTGATGTGCCTAAACAGTGGAAACCCCCAAAAGTGACCCCATTTTGGAAGCTAGACCCCCCAAGGAACTTATCTAAATGTGTGGGGAGAACTTTAAACCCCCAAATTCTTCAAAGAAGTTTATAATGTAGAGCCATAAAAATAAAAACTCATATCTTTTTCCACAAAAATGACATTTTCACTCCAAATTTTTTATATTCCCAAGGGTATCAGAAGAATATTGGACCCCAAGAGTTATTGGGCAATTTGTCCTGACTACGCTGATACCACATATGTCGGGGTAAACCACAGTTTGGGTGTCAGAGTCATGTGAGGTCTTATTTTTTGCGGGACGGGTTGATGTTTTAAATTGGTACCATTTTTGGGCACAAGACATTTTTTGATGGCTTTTTACTCCGATTTTTGTGAGGCAGAATGAACAAACACCAGTAATTCATGAATTTCTTTTGGGGGTGTATATACTATTCCATGTGTGGTAAAATTGATAAAGCAGTTTTATTCTTCGGGTTAGTATGATTACAGCGATACCTCACTTATATCATTTTTTTATGTTTTGGCGCTTTTATATAATAAAAACAATTTTATAGAAAAAATAATTACTTTTGCATCACTGTATGCTGCAAGCTATAGCTTTTTCATTTTTTCGCTGATGATGCTGTATGGTTGCTTTTTTGTGAGACAAGATGACGTTTTCAGTGGTACCAAGTTTATTTATATCCTCTTTTTGATCGCGTGTTATTCCACTTTTTGTTCAGCGGTATGATGATAAAGCATTTTTTTTTGCCTTGTTTTTTTTTTTTAAGTGTTTCACTAAAGTGGTTAACTAGTGGGACAGTTTTATAGGGCGGGTAATTATGGAAGCGGCAATACTAAATATGTGTACATTTATTGTTTTTTTTTATTTACACAATAATAATGTGTTTATTGGGAAAATATTTTTTTATTTTTTATTTACTTAGGGATCTTTAAAAATATTTTTACACATGTTTATTTTTATTTTACATTTTTACATTGTCCCAGGGTGGGACATCACTATATAGTGTCAGGTCGCTGATCTGACAGTTTGCAGAGCACTGTGTCAGATCAGCGATCTGACAGGCAGTGCAGAAGGCTTGCCGGCGCCTGAAGTATCAACAACAAGTGGTACACAATTATGAAGTTGAACGAAATTTATTGGTTATTTTAAATTTTTGTGGAAATACAAAAACTGAAAAGTGGGGCGTGCAATATTATTCGGCCCCTTTAACTTAATACTTTGTTGCGCCACCTTTTGCTGCGACTACAGCTGCAAGTCGCTTGGGGTATGTGTTATGATTTGGTAGCTGAGGAGAGCAGGCAAAAAGGAAATACACCAGAGCAGTTGGAAACTATGAGATTGCAGTACCCTGACTAACCACCACAACTAGAGGCAGCCGTGGAGCGTTCCTACGTTGGTCCTAGACGCCTCGTCACAGCCTGAGAAACTAACTACACTTAAAGATAGAAAGAGGAAAGCTATCTGCCCCGGAGCAGATCCCCAAAGAACATAGAAAGCCCACAAACATGTAATGGCGGTTAGACAAGAAGAAATACTGACACAGACAGAAAATAGTATGAGCAAACGTTGGGGCCCAAACTTACTAAATAGAAAAGGATAGGAAGGGCACTTACTGCAATCCCAAAAAACCCTGAAAAGCACCAACTCTACTAATTTCAAAAACACCTGAGATCACACGACCTCTACCACCTAAATTAGTTCTCTAGTGTAACCAAAAACAAAACAGCAGCCACTGAGAAAACTGGAAAAAGCAAATGTACAAACATCAGTGGCTGAATGAATGAGAGGCAAAAGCCCCCAGAGGGGCCCTGAAGCCCCCACAGAAGTGCAGGACAAAATGCAAAAATCAAGCACAAAAACAAAAAGAAGAAAATGTCTTATCTGTTAGCAGGAGATTCAGACACAACACAGCAGGCTTCAAAGGAAACAGGAATCAAGGATTGAGACCAGAACAATTGATCACCGGCAAACCCTGATGGGAAGGTGACTCCCTTATATAAGACCAGTCAGTAATACCTGATTCCCAATCCTCACAATCTTCACTGGACAGTCCAGTACCGATTGTAACCACCAGAGGGAGCTTCTGCTCAGAACTCATTTCCAGCCTATTCACAACAGTACCCCCCCCCTTGAGGAGGGGTCATCGAACCCTCATTTGAGCAACCAGGTCGGTCAGGATGAGTTCTATGATACGCACGGATGAGTCTCCTAGCATGGATGTCCGAAGCAAACACCCAAGAATTGTCTTCCTGACCATATCCTCTCCATTTAACCAAATACTGGAGTTTCCGTCTAGAAAAACGAGAATTCAATATTTTCTCAACCACATACTCCAGATTGCCCTCAACCAAAACAGGGTCAGGAGGCACAGTAGTAGGAACCACTGGCTCAACAAACCTCTTCAACAAGGACTTGTGGAACACGTTATGGATCTTAAATGTCCCTGGAAGAAGCAAACGAAAAGAAACAGGGTTAAGAATCTCCATGATCTTATAAGGTCCAATGAACCTAGGCTTAAATTTAGGAGATGCCACTCTCATAGGAATATTTCTTGAGGACAACCAGACCAAGTCCCCCACTTTAAACCGAGGACCATCAGTCCTATGCCAGTTAGCAAACCGCTGGGCCCTCTCCTGAGAGAGGACAACCTCTCCACTACCTGGTCCCAAATCTGTTGCATACGCTCCACAACAGAGTCAACACCCGGCAGACAGAAGCCTCCGTCTGTTCAGAAGAAAATCGAGGGTGAAACCCAGAATTACAGAAAAATGGAGACATCAAAGTGGCAGAGCTAGCCCTATTATTAAGAGCAAACTCAGCCAAAGGCAAAAAAGAGACCCAGTCATCCTGATCAGCAGACACAAAGCATCTTAGATAAGTCTCCAATGTCTGGTTTGTTCTCTCAGTTTGACCATTGGTCTGAGGATGAAACGCCGAGGAGAAAGACAATTGAACACCAATTTTAGAACAAAAGGTCCTCCAAAATCTGGAAACAAACTGGACTCCTCTGTCAGACACAATGTTCTCAGGAATGCCGTGTAAACGAACCACGTGCTGAAGGAACAAAGGCACCAATTCAGAGGAGGAAGGCAACTTAGGTAATGGCACAAGATGTATCATCTTGGAAAACCTATCGCAAATCACCCAGATGACGGTCATTCTCTGAGAAACAGGGAGGTCGGAAATGAAATCCATAGAGATATGGGTCCATGGTCTCTTGGGCACCGGTAATGGCATCAACAAACCACTAGAACGAGAGCAAGGCTTGGAGCGAGAGCAAGTCCTGCAGGACTGCACAAACTCCCTGACATCACGAGACAAAGTAGGCCACCAAAAGGACCGACCAACCAAGTCCCTGGTACCAAAAATTCCGGGATGACCGGCCAACGCGGAACAATGAATCTCAGACATTACACTCTTTTTCCACTGGTCCGGGACAAACAATTTCCCAACAGGGCAGCGCTCGGGCTTATCTTCCTGGCACCCCCCCAGAGCCAGTCTCAAATTGGGCGAGATGGCGGAAAGAACTACACCCTCTTTCAAAATAACAGAAGGATCAGATAACTCAGGAGAGTCTGCCAGGAAACTCCTCGAGAGGGCATCCGCCTTAACATTTTTAGTGCCAGGAAGAAATGAAACCACAAAATTAAAACGTGTGAAAAACAAGGCCCACCTGGCCTGTCTAGGATTAAGTCGCTTGGCAGATTCCAGATAAACTAGATTCTTATGGTCAGTAAGGACCACCACCTGATGTTTGGCTCCCTCCAGCCAATGTCTCCACTCTTCAAAAGCCCACTTCATGGCTAATAACTCCCGATTACCCACGTCATAATTACGTTCAGTGGGAGAAAATTTTCGAGAGAAAAAGGCACAAGGGTTACTTTTAGAGGTCTCTGGATCTCTTTGGGACAAAACGGCACCTGCCCCAATTTCAGAGGCATCAACCTCCACCTGAAATGGTAGAGAAACATCAGGCTGCCGTAGAACAGGAGCAGAAGTGAATCTCTGCTTAAGTTCCTGAAATGCAGAGACTGCCTCAGGAGGCCAATTCACCACATCAGAACCCTTCTTGGTCAAATCAGTTAATGGTTTAACAATAACAGAGAAATTACCAATAAATTTACGATAAAAATTGGCAAAACCCAAGAATCTTTGAAGAGCCTTTAAAGAAGTAGGTTGGACCCAATCACAGATAGCCTGAACTTTGACCGGGTCCATTTCAATAACAGATGGGGACAAAATGAAACCCAGAAATGAGATCCTCTGAACGCCAAAAAGACACTTTGATCCCTTCACATACAGAGCATTCTCTCTCAAAATCTGGAACACATTCCGAACATGTTTTACATGAGAGTCCCAGTCATTGGAAAAAATCAAGATATCATCCAAATAAACAATCAGAAATTTATCCACAAAATCCCTGAAAATGTCATTCATGAAGGACTGGAAGACAGAAGGAGCATTAGTGAGCCCAAAGGGCATCACAAGGTACTCAAAATGCCCTTCAGGGGTATTAAATGCCGTCTTCCATTCATCCCCGTGCTTAATGCGAATAAGGTTATATGCCCCCCTGAGGTCAAGCTTGGTAAACCAAGTAGCGTTTTTCACCCTGGAAAACAGATCAGAGATCAAGGGTAACGGATATTGATATTTCACAGTAATATTGTTCAAGAGACGATAATCAATACACGGCCTTAATGAACCATCCTTTTTGGCCACAAAGAAAAAACCGGCACCTAAGGGTGAAGAGGATGGTCTGATATGACCCTTCTCCAATGACTCCTTGATATAAGACCGCATAGCGTCATGTTCAGGTACAGACAAGTTAAAAAGGCGACCTTTAGGGAATTTACTACCAGGCACTAATTCAATAGCGCAGTCATAGCTCCTATGGGGAGGCAAGGATGCAGATTTACTTTCGCTAAACACATCAGAAAAATCAATCAAAAAGTCAGGAACATCCTGAGCCTGGGGGAGGCAGAAAAAACAGGAGTGTTGGCATTAACACATTGACAGCCCCAACTGGTAACAGACACAGATTTCCAATCCAAAACAGGATTATGAGACTGTAACCAAGGGAAACCCAGTACAATAATGTCATGCAGATTATACAGAACCAAAAATTTGCAACTCTCCTGATGATCAGGTTCTACCTTCATCATCACCTGAGTAGAGAACTGAGGTTTATTCTCAGCCAAAGGGGTAGAATCGATCCCCAGTAGGGGAATAGACTTCCGTAGGGGTATCAAGGGAACCCACAACGTTTAGCAAAATCAAAATCCATCAGGTTAATAGCTGCTCCAGAATCAACAAAAGCCTGAGCAGAAAATGAGGACAGGGAGCATATCAGGGTAACAGTTAACAAAAACTTAGTCTGAACACTACCCAAGACAACTGAGAGAGCAAAACGTCTTCCCCGCTTAGGGCAGACAGAAATAGCATGAGAGGCATCACCACAGTAGAAACATAACCCATTGCGCTTTCGAAATTCATGACGCTGTGCCCCAGAAACCACTCTATCACACTGCATGGATTCAGAAGCAGGTTCACAAGGCAACCTTATTCCACGCATACCTTTCCGCTCACGCAAACGTCTGTCAATTTGAATCGCTAATGACATAGAATCATTGAGACCAGAGGGAACAGGGAATCCCACCATAACATCCTTTACATTATCTGACAGTCCCTTCCGAAAAAGAGCTGCCAAAGCGTCGTCATTCCATTTGGTCAGGACTGCCCACCTACGGAATCTCTGACAGTATAACTCAGCGTCCTCAAGCCCCTGACTTAATGCCAGCAAAGTTTTTTCAGCTTGATCAGTGACATTAGGCTCATCGTACAATAACCCCAAAGCCTGAAAAAACGCATCAACATCACTCAAAACAGGATCCCCAGGTGTCAGGGAAAAAGCCCAATCCTGAGGGTCGCCGCGCAGGAGAGAGATGACAATTTGAACCTGCTGCGCTGCGTTCCCTGAGGACTTAGATTTTAAGGCAAAAAACAATTTACAGTTATTTTTGAAATTCAGAAACTTAGCTCGATCCCCTAAAAACAAATCTGGCATGGGAATCCTAGGTTCCACAACAGGCAACCTAGCAAGATAGGTAGCAATACTCCGAACTTCAGTGGCAAGCTGATCCACACGGCCAGACAACTGTGCAAACTCCATTGAGAGAAAAAAAAATCCTCCTCAGCACCCAGAGATACAGAGGGAAAAAAAAAAAATGCAACAAACAGAAAAAAAAAATCTCTGACAACTCTGACAACTTTTTTCTTTCACAATATTTTTCCCTTCTGTGAGTACCATATAATTTTCAGTTTTGGCCGGTGATACTGTTATGATTTGGTAGCTGAGGAGAGCAGGCAAAAAGGAAATACACCAGAGCAGTTGGAAACTATGAGATTGCATTACCCTGACTAACCACCACAACTAGAGGCAGCCGTGGAGCGTTCCTACGTTGGTCCTAGACGCCTCGTCACAGCCTGAGAAACTAACTACACCTAAAGATAGAAAGAGGAAAGCTATCTGCCCCGGAGCAGATCCCCAAAGAACATAGAAAGCCCCCAAACATGTAATGGCGGTTAGACAAGAAGAAATACTGACACAGACAGAAAATAGTATGAGCAAACGTTGGGGCCCAAACTTACTAAATAGAAAAGGATAGGAAGGGCACTTACTGCAATCCCAAAAAACCCTGAAAAGCACCAACTCTACTAATTTCAAAAACACCTGAGATCACACGACCTCTACCACCTAAATTAGTTCTCTGGTGTAACCAAAAACAAAACAGCAGCCACTGAGAAAACTGGAAAAAGCAAATGTACAAACATCAGTGGCTGAATTGAACTGAGAGGCAAAAGCCCCCAGAGGGGACCCTGAAGGCCCCCACAGAAGTGCAGGACAAAATGCAAAAATCAAGCACAAAAACAAAAAGAAGAAAATGTCTTATCTGTTAGCAGGAGATTCAGACACAACACAGCAGGCTTCAAAGGAAACAGGAATCAAGGATTGAGACCAGAACAATTGATCACCGGCAACCCTGATGGAAGGTGACTCCCTTATATAAGACCAGTCAGTAATACCTGATTCCCAATCCTCACAATCTTCACTGGACAGTCCAGTACCGTTTGTAACCACCAGAGGGAGCTTCTGCTCAGAACTCATTTCCAGCCTATTCACAACAGGTATGTCTCTATCAGTTTTGTACATCGAGAGACTGAAATTCTTACCCATTCTTCCTTGGCAAACAGCTCGAGCTCAGTGAGGTTGGATGGAGATCGTTTGTGAACAGCAGTTTTCAGCTCTTTCCACAGTTTCTCGAATGGATTCAGGTCTGGACTTTGACTTGGCCATTCTAACACCTGGATACTTTTTATTGTGAACCATTCTGAGTCGCACGGCCAGGGCTTGTGGGGTACTCGGCACCGAGCCCGTTCTCTTCACGGGGGGATGTCACGGGTAGCACAGCTCGGTCCGTTGCCCTGGGGGCTCACCTCAATAAAAGGGGAATATTTACAGGGGATTATAGGTTTGTAGAAATGTTCGTGATGCCACCTGTGGTTCCTGGTCAGGGTGACCAGCGCTGCAGGGTAAATCCTCTGAGGGGTTGTTACTGGGCAGCAAGGTGTTAAGTCTCCCACAGGCAAGACTGATCCCTCAGGGTGAATGGCGGTGTAGGGGTGCAGGATCAATAAGGCAGACACACACAAAAAGTCTCTTTCTGTACCTTTACTGATGGTAGATGCAGGCACGTCCCGGGAAGCTGTCAGGGTGGAGGATGCACGTCCAGTAATCCCACTGAGTAGGTGTAGGGCCTCCTTACTTCTTTAAGTGTGTGAGTTTCTGACCCGTATAGAACAAAGTCTAACTCTGTCTTCTTAGCTACGCCAGGCTGACTTAGTGATGAGGCCTTCTTGTGGACAGAACAGTGTCTCTGTGGCGGTACCTACCAGACCCCCGTCTTCCTAACCTCAGTTACGTATTAGCACTGCTGGGCCCCTGCGACCTGAAGTACAGCAGGGTCTCCGATTTCTCTACTGGTCGTGATGATGCCAGCAAGCTCGAACCCGGTGTCCGGTGGTGCAGAGTGGAGGTAAGCTATCAATGCTGTTCAACCTTTGTCACTCTCTCCTTTCTTCTACTTCCCTGTCGTCCTACTCACACCTTTAACATAAGCACAACCAGCAGATATCAGCTTTCTTTATCTTCACCGCTCTCCAAGCGTCGGCACGCTTAACTCACTGAAACGCTCACTGAAGATACTCTCAGTGGACTCAACTTTGACCAGACTAAGTGGCAATCCGTCCCACTACTACTGGACTCCATGATGTAAGCTGAGTATATGCTGAAGTCTTCAGGCTTTCAAATAACTCTCTCTCTCTGGCTAGTCTTTCCCTCTCAGCTCGTCTGAGGTGACTAGACTGTCTGTCTTCCACAATCTGACTGGAAACAAGACTTTTTCCTCACGTGCCTACACTGTCTTATATACTGCGGATGGGCTCCCTCTGGTGGATCTGGGAACTAGTGCAGGTGTGTTGTGTGCTTATGGGTTTACCTTTCGTGCATCCTCCAGGGTAACATGTGGCACCAAGCGCAGCTGGGCTACACATCCCCCCTAGTTATTATCAGCACTCCCGGGCTGAAAAAGAAACAATTTTTACAATTATTTACACAAATCTTATTTACATTTTTACACTAGGGTATTGGTTTATTGGCTTAATTTGCTAGATCTACTCTTGGTACCTAACAGGTAACCTTCCTTTTGTCATGCGTACTGACCTATGTGGTGTGGTGTCAGGTATAGTAGCATCTGGCCTATCTGTCCTTCATGCCGGTAAACTGTAATACTGCCTCCACCTCTCTAGGGATCTGGCAAGCATACTAGTGACTAGGCGATGCGGTTCTGTTTCGTCAGGGGATTCTTCTGGTAGTCCCACGTTTTGATGTTCCATTTCTTGAGATGCTGTTTCTTCTGCTGCGGCCACTGGTTCAACTCGACGTTGGGGTGCTTCTTGTGGTTGGTAAAATTGAAGTACTGGAACTATCACAGCGTCCCCGATACAAGGCCAATCTGCAGGAAAATCTCCTAGGTCAGTGTGTATGACTTCACCTGGTTTCTCTTTTTCCATAACAAGTTCTTCTTCGTGAAGTTTTAACATGTCTGGACACAGTTTTAGGTGGTCTCTTGATACCGTGGTGGTCGTCTTTCCTCCATCTTTGCTAATGGTACAGGTTTTCCTGTTGTCAAACTTGGAATTTTGCACGACATATGGTTCTTTTTCCCACTGGTCATCCAATTTGTGCATTCTTCTTTTTCTTTTTAGCACAATCTCTCCAGGTGCAAAAGGTTCAGCTGGCGCACTTTTGTTGTAGTTCTCCTCTTGTTTTTCCCTTACTTTATTGAGACTATCTTCCACGCAGGCTTGTACTCTCCTGTACTGTTCCTGTTGATTCGTGTCCCAATATTCAGTAGCAACATCAGCTTCTGGTTCTACAACACCAAGTTCCAAATCCATGGGCAGTTTTCCTGGTCTTGCCCGCATAAGGTAGGCTGGAGTGCAGTTGGTGGAACTCACAGGTATGTGGTTGTACAGATCTACCAGGTCAGGTAGTAGGTCTGACCATCGATTCCTCTCCTCAAGTGGTACCGTCTTCAGCAGATCAATGATGTGATTCATCTTTTCACAGAGACCATTTGTTTGGGGGTGGTACGGTGTGGTTCTTATCTTCTTGCATCCGTACAAATGACAGAACTCTTTAAACAACTCGGCTTCAAATGCAGGACCCTGATCAGTTTAACACTTGCTCTGGATATCCATGAGGTCTGCAAAAATACGCTTGAAACGTCTTTGCTGCTGTTTCAGCTGTCAGATCCTTGACAGGGGAAACCACCAGGAACCTGGAGTAGTGATCCACCATGGTCAGGGCATATGAGTATCCTGACCGGCTAGGTGACAACTTTACATGGTCCAAGGCCACAATCTCCAAGGGACGAGTCGTCTTGATGGGCTGCAGGGGCGCTTTCTGGCTGCTGTAGTCTTTTCTTCGGAGGCTACAGGACGCACAGTTTTTACACCACTTCTCAATGGAACTACGCATTCCTACCCAGTAGAAACGACACTTCAGTAGGGTTTCCAGCTTCTTCCAACCAAAGTGCCCCGCTCAATCGTGGTAGGTTTCCAACACCATCTGGATGTCCGTTCTTGGGACGACTATCTGCCATACCATCTCATGGGTTTCTGGGGTTGACCTACCTTCGGCACAGCTTCTCTCGGTAGATAAACAGCCGGCTTCTCTCATTCCACAACTGCTTTGCTTGTTGAGACGCATCCTTCTCCAAGGAGGAACCTTCCTGAGTTATCAGCTCCTCGATGAGGCTGACAACCGGGTCACTGTTCTGGGTCTCCTTCCAGCTGTACTGAGGTAAAGGGTTTAACGTCTTACCACGCTGCCTCCCGTAGGCTCGTTGTTCGTGGATCATCCCATTTCTGCAGGTAGCTCAATCTCTTCTAGATCATCCAATTCCTCTTCCGTGTCGGACTCATGCGGCATTCTGGACAAGGCATCAGCGTTGGCATTCTTACGGCCCGCCCTGTACTTGATTGTAAATTGATAGTTCGACAGCCGAGCCATCCAACGTTGCTCCATGGCTCCCAGCTTCGCTGTTTCAAGATGTGTCAAGGGGTTATTGTCAGTGTAAGTGTCTCGACCACGCACCACAATTGTGGGTTTCCAGGGATATGGGGTACTCGGAGCCGAGCCCGTAGATTTCTATAGGGAATGTCACTGGTAGCTTGGCTCGGTCCGTGTCCCTGGCGGTCAGGCGTTAAAGGATTTATTTACAGGGGATTTGGTAGATAACAGTTCGTCACGCCACCTGTAGTTGTCTGATCACTAAGACCAGCGCTGCAGTAGATCTCTGAGGGGATGTTGTGGCAGTTAGATGACGGGTCCCCCACAGGTGGGACTGGTCCCTCAAAGTCTATGGTATTAATGATGTAGGGTGCAGATAAATGAATCAGTCTCACACCATCCAGCGTCTTTCCATACCTTTTACTTGTCAGATGTTTAGGCAGGTCCCGGGGAGCTGGTTGGGGTGGAGACTGCACGTCCAGGTAACAGCAGAGCAGGTTAGAGGCCTCCTTAACTTTCAATATGATGAGTCCAACTAGCATGGAGCTAAGTTAACTCCGAATACTCCAGCTAACTCCATAGCTGTACTGCCCGGTCAGTATTGTGGTGGAGCCTTCTATGTGGTGAGAACAGAGTCCTTCTATGCTAGGCCTAGCTAAAAGTCCTTGTTCCTCCTGACTCCGATTACGTACCGACACTTCAAGGGCTGCTTTCTGCGACCTAAGGTCCAGTAAGACTCTGGTTATTCCGTTACTATGAGTGAATCAATAGCAACTCCTCGGTCCCCAATGACCGGATAATTAGTGTAGGCAATTCACTAGCTAAGGCACTGCTCTGTCTTCTCCACTGTGCCCTTCGCCCTGCTTTCCACTCTTAACATAGGCACTGCACACTTCCTAAGGTAGTACAAGTCAATCCTTTCTTGCTTCTTCCTTGGAGCTCGCTGACAGATTCTCAGTATTCTCCTAGTTCAGGAACACATCGACTGAACTTCACTGTCCTTGGGACAGGCGGCTGAAGTTTCTGCTGCAAACTTTTCTTTCTTCAAAGCTGTCTCTGTCTTCGGGTTAAGAAACAGCTCTGACTAGGCTAAGATGAACTGGCTCACCCTTACTAGCCTCCACTTTATGAACTGCTGACAGGAACCAACTGAGTGACTGTCTTTCACTTCACTTCCTGGAAGACTTCCCACTAGCTGCTGTCATCACTAGCTTATATACCCCGAGGGTGTGTCTAAAGTGTGAATGGATGATGTGAGCTTTAACTGTTACCTTTCTGTGCAGACTCCAGGATTTTATGTGTGCCTTACATACCAGGGCTACACATCCCCCCTTGGTAAAACACAGCACTCCCGGGCTGTAAAATATAAAAAAGAAAGACATTCTGTTTTGCATTAAACAATAACATGAAACTCATCCCATCCGGGAGGTACGAAATCTTAAACGTTACAATATATACAGTAAGAAAATACAAAAGTATCAGAACATCAAGACACTCAATAAATATTCATAGTATTCTTGTGAAGGACCCGCACCAAACCTTCAACGTGGGTCCTGGGTGGGCTGCAGGACATCTGACTGCAAACCTCGCTCAGTGCCACACCATACGGGTTTTATGTTCAGAGGTAGTTCAAGGCTTCATGTGAAACCAAGACAAGGCACCGTAGTGCAACTATTTACAGGATACAGTTTTTGGGCAGGCTCAGTTCTCAGCCACGCAGTCCATTATAAGACATTTTCAAGTAATTCACATTATATCACAATACTTTAAATTCCTTCAAATGCAATAAACTCCTTTATACAACTTTATACAATTGGTCATAAATAATAAACCTTTTCGGAGTCATAATAAACTACTGTTGATAACGAATAGGTAGCTTCCCTTTCGTTGTACGTTCTGATCTACGTGGAGTAGCATCAGGTATAATGGTCTCTGATCTATCTGTTCTGTGTAACGACAAACTATAATACTGTCTCAATCTTTCTATGGATCTGGCAAGCGTACTGAGGGCTGGGCGGTGTGAGTCAGCTTCACCAGGGGATCCCATAGCATGGGGCACTGCTTCTGGTGATTCTACTTCTTGAGATTCTGCAGGCTGGGGTTCTGCTGGAATAGGTACCTCTAGAACTGGCTCTATTGGCACAATGGGTACGACTGGAGGTAGAGTTTCCTCTTGTGGCTGATAGAACTGCAACACAGGAATGATTACCGCATCTCCCAGTCTGGGCCAATCCGCAGGTAAGTCTCCCAGATCCGTGTGTATGACCTCCTCTTCACTTTCTTCTCGATTGACGACAGGGTTCTCTTCACGAAGCTTTAATGGCTCTTGACACAATTTTAAATGGTCTCTAGACACAGTGGCGGTCGTTCTTCCTCCATCCTTACTGATGATACAGACTTTTCTGTTATCATATTTGGAATTTTGTACGACATAGGGCTCTTGTTCCCACTGGTTGTCCAACTTGTGCATCTTCCTTTTCCTTTTTAACACCATTTCTCCAGGCATCAAAGGCTTAGCGGGAGCATTCTTGTTGTAAATATTCTCCTGCTTTTCCCGAGCTTTATTAAGACTTTCTTCTACGCAGGCTTGCACTCTTCTGTATTGCTCTTGCCGATTTGTATCCCAATTTCCAACGGTGTCATCTGCCTCTGGTTCCACCACACCAAGTTCCAAGTCTATTGTCAGTCTTCCAGGCCTTGCTCTCATAAGGTAAGCTGGTGTGCAGTTGGTAGAACTCACTGGTATGTGGTTGTACAAGTCAACCAGGTCAGGTAACAATTCTGGCCACCGATTTCTTTCTTCCAGCGGTATGGATTTTAGCAAGTCAACGACAATGTGGTTCATTTTCTCGCAAAGGCCGTTGGTTTGGGGGTGGTATGGCGTCGTTCTAATTTTCTTACACCCATACAAGTGACAAAATTCCTTAAACAGATCCGCTTCAAAAGCAGGGCCTTGATCAGTCAGTACCTGCTCTGGATACCCATGTGGTCTGCAGAAGCTTGCCTGGAAGGTCCTTGCTGCCGTCACTGCTGTCTGATCCTTGACGGGGATGACCACCAAAAATCTCGAATAATGATCCACCATGGTCAGGGCATATGAGTATCCAGACCTGCTTGGCGACAATTTGACGTGGTCCAAGGCCACGATCTCCAAGGGACGAGTCGTCCGGATAGGCTGCAGGGGTGCCTTCTGACTACCGTAGTCCTTTCGTCTGAGACCACAGGGTCCACAGTTCCGACACCACCTCTCGATGGAGCTGCGCATTCCTACCCAGTAGAACCGGCACCTCAACAGGGTCTCCAGCTTTCTCCAGCCAAAGTGTCCTGCTTGATCGTGGTACGCTTCCAACACCATTTGAACGTCTGCCTTGGGGACCACTATCTGCCATACCATCTCATGGGTCCTGGGGTTGACGTATCTCCTGCACAACTTCTCACGGTATAGGAACAACCGGCTTCTCTCATTCCACAGGAGCTTTGCTGACATAGGTGCATCTTTTTCCAAGGAGGAACCTTCCTGTCTTAACAACTCCTTGATACGGCTGACCACTGGATCGCTGTCCTGGGTCTCTTTCCAGCTGTGATGGGGTAAGGGATTTAATGTTGCACCATACTGCTTTCTGTGGACACGCTGCTCATGGATTATCCCATTTCGATGGAACGCAGGTAGCTCAATTTCTTCCAGGTCGTCCGATTCTTCTTCCGTGTCAGATTCATGTGGCATTCGGGACAATGCGTCGGCGTTAGCATTCTTACGGCCTGCCCGGTACTTGATGGTAAACTGGTAATTTGACAACCGAGCCATCCAACGCTGCTCCATGGCTCCCAGCTTGGCTGTTTCCAGGTGCGTTAACGGGTTATTGTCTGTGTACGCCGTGAACTTGTTGGAGGCAAGGTAGTGCTTAAATCTTTCAGTAATGGCCCAGACCAGCGCCAGAAACTCCAGCTTGAAGCTGCTATAATTTTCCGGATTCCTCTCAGTTGGCCTGAGTTTTCTGCTGGCGTAAGCGATGACTTTTTCTTGGCCATTCTGCTTCTGACTAAGAACTGCTCCTAACCCTTCATTACTGGCATCGGTGTACAGCAGGAACGGTTGGCTGTAATCAGGATAGGTCAAGATTTCATCACCTGTAAGGATCTCTTTCATCTTTTGGAATGCTTCAGCCTGTTCCTTACCCCAATTGAAGGGAGGGTTTCTGCTCTTTAGGGATTGTCCTACTAGGAGGTCCTGTAGAGGCGCTGCCTTCTTCGTGTAATCTTTCACGAACCTCCTGTAGTAACCCGTTAGTCCCAGGAACTGTCGCACTTCCTTGAGGTTCTTCGGCTCCGGCCATTTCTGGATGGCGGTGACTTTCTCTGGGTCCGGCGCTACTCCCTCTGAACTGACGATGTGCCCCAAGTATTGTACCTTCTGTTTGAGTAGATGGCATTTTGAGGGTTTCAACTTCATCCCGTACCTGGACAGGGACTCGAATACTTCTGCCAGGTGCTTCAGGTGATCCTCATATGTCTTGGAATACACGATGACGTCGTCTAGGTATAGCAGCACGGTTTCAAAATTGAGATGACCCAGGCAGTTCTCCATCACTCTCTGAAATGTTCCCGGGGCACTACTGAGCCCAAACGGCATTCTGTCGAACTCACAGAGCCCCATTGGGGTGGTGAAAGCCGTTTTCTCACGATCCTCCTCAGCCACAGCCACTTGCCAGTACCCACTAGTCAGATCAAGGGTAGAAAAGTAGTTAGCCGTTTTCAGAGCAGCTAAAGACTCCTCAATTCGTGGTAATGTGTAAGCATCTTTATGTGTTATGCGATTCACTTGCCTGTAATCCACACACATTCTCATACTACCATCTTTCTTTTTAACCAGAACTAGAGGGGCTGCCCAGGGGCTACAACTATCCCTTATCACCCCAGCCTCCTTCATATCATGTAACATTTCCTTAGCTTTCTGATAATGGGCTGGAGGTATAGGCCTGTACCGCTCTTTGATGGGAGGATGACCACCTGTAGGGATATGATGCTGTACTCCCTTAATGGCCCCAAAGTCGAGGGGGTGTTTACTAAACACTTGTGCGTACTCTTGTACCACCCGCAATACCCCTTGTTTCTGGTGGGCGGGAGTGGTGTCTGTCCCGACATGGAGTTGCTGACACCAATCCGCCACCTGAGTTGCCGGGTCATTATCCTCCGCTAGTTGGCGGGAGTCTAAGGACTCAGTCGGGAGAATAGAATTATTGTCGACGGCATGTAATTTAGCAACTGTTGCATAACGGGGTAAATTTACTTCATCATCTCCCCAGTTGAGAAGCCGTACCGGTACTCTCCCATTTATCACTTCCACTACCCCCTCGCTGTCATGAGTGTGGGTCTATGTTCTGAGCAATGGGGTTCTACTACTGCTTGGTAGTTTTGTCCTCTCAGACCTATGGCTGCCCTACACCATATTATCATTTCACTCATTGGGGGTATCACAATAGGATTCGAGTCGGTGACCCGTACATTACCAATTTCGCCGTCTGTAAGCTTCGCTTGCTGCTGACACATCAGGGCCCGGATCTCTCTCTGGATCACTCCCTTCTGCCTTGGTCGGGCGATCTCAGCGAGCTGTTGGAGTAGAAACACAACTTCTCCCAGACAGTTACTGATAATGTTAGTACCCAAAATTATATTTAAACCGTTCTCTTCATTTACAGTCTTTACTACTAGAAGCCCCTGGTCTTTCAACTCCTCTCTGCCCACTTTCACATCCACACTTTTGGTCCCGAGTACTTCCACAGGGAGACCATTAGAAGCATACACGGTAAAGTCAGGGCTCGGGGGTTGAAGACTATCCATAGACCAGAACTTCGTATATAGGGCATCAGGTATTATGGTCACCTGAGACCCAGTATCTAGCAACGCCGGAACTGCAATCCCATCCAGAATGATGGACAGGTAGGGTCGTCCACCCACGAACCTGCGGTTCCAATCTAAGGGGCCTGACGAGTCTCCACCTGGGTGTTGGCCCTGGACCCAGGTTCTGCCCGTTTAAAGGACACTGTGTCGACATATGACCTTTCCGGTTGCAGCGGTAACAGATGATCTCCCGGCGAGGAGGGTGCTGGTCAGGGTTGCTCCTGGGGGTGGCGTTGTCCTCCTCCGGTGGGGCGACGTCCTCCTTCTCCTCCGGTTCATCCATGGGACATCCTCCGGGCAGTCGGCTAATAAGATCTTTCCTTCTTCCTCTTTCCGCAGCTGCAGGGCACTCATCACAGCAGCCAGATTTTTAGTCAACTGGCGCACTTCCGAGCGCAGACAGTCCAATTCACTAGGGGGCGTCACCTGCGTTGTGGCTTCTGCTGCTAGCGGGGAAAAGGTGGGTACTGCCGGTTCCAGAGTGATTTCACCCTGGTGATGTTGGGTTGCCACTTCAGGTTTGCCCAGGGGTCGCAGTCCTTTTATTGCCATGTCCTTTAGGGCATCAAAGGTGGCATCTGGATGATCTAAAGACCACCAATTTACAGTTCTGCGTTCCGCTTGGGACCTCAGTCCTTGCACAAATTGTTCTTTCAGCATCTTATTTTCATCAATGACACTTATGGTATTAACCTGCTTGAGGGCTCGCAGGGCCCCTTGCAGTCGGCAGGCATAGTCCCTTATGCTGTCACTTGGTTGCTGTGAACAGTTGTAGAATGCCATCCGGAGATCTGTTTCGGTGCGATCTTCAAAAATGGCCTGTAACTTTAAGAGGATCGCAGGCACCAACTCCAGGTCCGTGGTAGCCCAAGTCTCCACTTCTCTCTCAGCAGCGCCAGTTAGCTGCCCTATTAATACTGCAGCTTTTTGCCTCTCAGACATAGAGTACATTTCCAGGACACTGCATATCTTCCGTTTGAATCCTGCTAAAGTGCCTGGCTTGCCGCTGTACTGGGGGAGCCATTTCGCCCCAGGCATATATGGGAGCGTTAGTGGCATGAGCGGGACCACCGGGGCGGGTGCTGGGCCTGCGCCCCCATCCGGCGCTACAACGCCACGCGGTGCGGGGTCGGGGCCTCCGGCTGGGGCCGCACTGTCGGCCGGTTGTTGCGACATATTAGTGCCCCCTTGGTTAATCGGGGCCTACCGTTTCCAGAAGCTGCCGCTCCACAAGCACAGCGATGGGGACAGGACCTTCGTCGCAGGCGCTCTGATGTCAGAGCGTTCACTTCCTGTCGCAGGACCTGCCGCTGAGTCAGAGCCGGGGGCGTGTCCGAGACTCTGCGCGCCTTTCAGGTACGCCCACCTTCTTCTCCAGCGCCTCAGGGCGCGAATATGGCGGCAAATATGGCGGTATTTGGCGCCAAAAGCACAAACAGTCTTTTTCACCAAAACACTCCACAGGCACACAGGGCTCGCAATGCTGCAAGTTTCGGATCCTGTTCGTGACGCCAAGTTTTTTGTCTCGACCACGCACCACAATTGTGGGTTTCCAGGGATATGGGGTACTCGGAGCCGAGCCCGTAGATTTCTATAGGAATGTCACTGGTAGCTTGGCTCGGTCCGTGTCCCTGGCGGTCAGGCGTTAAAGGATTTATTTACAGGGGATTTGGTAGATAACAGTTCGTCACGCCACCTGTAGTTGTCTGATCACTAAGACCAGCGCTGCAGTAGATCTCTGAGGGGATGTTGTGGCAGCTAGATGACGGGTCCCCCACAGGTGGGACTGGTCCCTCAAAGTCTATGGTATTAATGATGTAGGGTGCAGATAAATGAATCAGTCTCACACCATCCAGCGTCTTTCCATACCTTTTACTTGTCAGATGTTTAGGCAGGTCCCGGGGAGCTGGTTGGGGTGGAGACTGCACGTCCAGGTAACAGCAGAGCAGGTTAGAGGCCTCCTTAACTTTCAATATGATGAGTCCAACTAGCATGGAGCTAAGTTAACTCCGAATACTCCAGCTAACTCCATAGCTGTACTGCCCGGTCAGTATTGTGGTGGAGCCTTCTATGTGGTGAGAACAGAGTCCTTCTATGCTAGGCCTAGCTAAAAGTCCTTGTTCCTCCTGACTCCGATTACGTACCGACACTTCAAGGGCTGCTTTCTGCGACCTAAGGTCCAGTAAGACTCTGGTTATTCCGTTACTATGAGTGAATCAATAGCAACTCCTCGGTCCCCAGTGACCGGATAATTAGTGTAGGCAATTCACTACCTAAGGCACTGCTCTGTCTTCTCCACTGTGCCCTTCGCCCTGCTTTCCACTCTTAACATAGGCACTGCACACTTCCTAAGGTAGTACAAGTCAATCCTTTCTTGCTTCTTCCTTGGAGCTCGCTGACAGATTCTCAGTATTCTCCTAGTTCAGGAACACATCGACTGAACTTCACTGTCCTTGGGACAGGCGGCTGAAGTTTCTGCTGCAAACTTTCCTTTCTTCAAAGCTGTCTCTGTCTTAGGGTTAAGAAACAGCTCTGACTAGGCTAAGATGAACTGGCTCACCCTTACTAGCCTCCACTTTATGAACTGCTGACAGGAACCAACTGAGTGACTGTCTTTCACTTCACTTCCTGGAAGACTTCCCACTAGCTGCTGTCATCACTAGCTTATATACCCCGAGGGTGTGTCTAAAGTGTGAATGGATGATGTGAGCTTTAACTGTTACCTTTCTGTGCAGACTCCAGGATTTTATGTGTGCCTTACATACCAGGGCTACACATAAGCAGTGAACTTGCTGGAGGCTAGGTAATGCTTGAATCTTTCTGTAATGGCCCAGACCAGCGCCAGGAACTCCAACTTGAAACTGCTATAGTTCTCTGGGTTTCTCTCGGTCGGCCGGAGCTTCCTGCTTGCATATGCGATGACTTTTTCTTGGCCATTTTGCTTCTAACTGAGGACAGCTCCCAATCCTTCGTTGCTGGCATCAGTGTACAGCAGGAACGGCTGGCTGTAGTCAGGGTAGGCTAAGATCTCATCGCCTGTCAGGATCTCCTTCATCTCCTTGAATGCCTCAGCTTGTTCTTTACCCCAGTGGAATGGAGAATTTCTGCTCTTGAGGGATTGTCCTACCAGGAGGTCCTGCAGAGGCGCTGCTTTCTTGGTGTAGTCCTTTACAAACCTCCGGTAGTAACCTGTCAGTCCCAGGAACTGGCGCACCTCCTTGAGATTCTTTGGTTCTGGCCATTTCTGGATGGCGGTGACCTTCTCGGGGTCTGGCGCTACTCCTTCTGAGCTGACAATATGTCCCAAGTACTGTACCTTTTGTGTTGTGAATGTGCTAGAAATGAATTCTGAGCAGGAGCTCCTTCTGGTGGTTACAAACAGTACTGAACTATTCCATGAATATTGTGAAGATTGGCGATCAGGTGTTACTGACTGGTCTTATATAAGAGAGGTTCCCTCCCATCAGGGTTGCCGGTGATCAATTGTTCTAGTCTCATCTTTGATTCCTGTTCACTTTGAAGCTTGCTGTTTCGTGCCTGCATCTTCTGCTAACAGATAAGACATTTTCTTCTTTTAGTCTTTTGGTGCTTGCTTTTTGCATTTTGTCCTGCACTTCTGTGGGGGTCTGCCGGGTCCCCTCCGGGGGCTTGTGCTCCTCTCAGTTTAGTTCAGCCACTGTTTTTTGTTCATTTGCCTTTTCCAGTTTTTTCAGTGGCTGCTGTTTAGTTTTGTTACACCAGAGAACTAATTTAGGTGGTAGAGGTCGTGTGATCTCAGGTGTTTTTGTATTTAGTAGAGTTGGTACTTTTTAGGGTTTTTTGGGATTGCAGTAAGTGTCCTTCCTATCCTTTTCTATCTAGCAAGTTTGGGCCCCAACGTTTGCGCATACTATTTTCTGTCTGTGTCAGTATTTCTTCTTGTCTAACCGCCATTACATGTTTGGGGGCTTTCTATGTTCTTTGGGGATCTGCTCCGGGGCAGATAGTTTTCCTCTTTCTGTCTTTAGGTGTAGTTAGCTTCTCAGGCTGTGACGAGGCGTCTAGGACCAACGTAGGTACGCTCCACGGCTGCCTTTAGTTGTGGTGGTTAGTCAGGGTACTGCAATCCAAAAGATTCCAACCTCTCTGGTGTATTGCCTTTTTTGCCTGCTCTCCTCAGCTACCAAATCATAACAGTATCACCAGCCAAAAAACTGATATTTGTATGGTACTCACAGAAGGGAAAAATAGTGTTAAAGAAAGAAGATTGTCAGAGTTGTCAGAGATTTTTATTTATTTTTATTTTTTTTCCCTCTGTATCTCTGGGTGCTGAGGAGGATTTTTTTTTCTCTCAATGGAGTTTGCACAGTTGTCTGGCCGCGGGGATCAGCTTGCCACTGAAGTTCGGAGTATTGCTACCTATCTTGCAGGGTTGCCTGTTGTGGAACCTAGGATTCCCATGCCAGATTTGTTTTTAGGGGATCGAGCTAAATTTCTGAATTTCAAAAATAACTGTAAGTTGTTTTTTGCCTTAAAATCTAAGTCCTCAGGGAACGCAGCACAGCAGGTTCAAATTGTCATCTCTCTCCTGCGCGGCGATCCTCAGGATTGGGCTTTTTCCCTGACACCTGGGGATCCTGTTTTGAGTAATGTTGATGCATTTTTTCAGGCTCTGGGGTTATTGTACGATGAGCCTAATGTCACTGATCAAGCTGAAAAAGCCTTGTAGGCATTAAATCAGGGGCTTGAGGACACTGAGTTATACTGTCAGAGATTCCGAAGGTGGGCAGTCCTGACCAAATGGAATGACGATACTTTGGCAGCCCTTTTTCGGAAGAGTCTGTCAGAGAATGTAAAGGATGTTATGGTGGGATTCCCTGTCCCCTCTGGTCTCAATGATTCTATGTCATTAGCGATTCAAATTGACAGACGTTTGCGTGAGCGTAGAGGTATGCGTGGAATAGTGTTGCCTTGTGAACCAGCTTCTGAACCCATGCAGTGTGATAGAGTGGCTTCTGGGGCACAGCGTCATGAGTTTCGAAAACGCAATGGGTTATGTTTCTACTGTGGTGATGCCTCTCATGCTATTTCAGTCTGCCCTAAGCGGGGAAGGCGTTTTGCACGCTCAGTTGTCTTGGGTAGTGTTCAGACTAAATTTTTGTTGACTGTTACCCTGATTTGCTCCCTGTCCACATTTTCTGCTCAGGCTTTTGTTGATTCGGGAGCAGCTATTAACCTGATGGATTTTGATTTTGCTAAACGTTGTGGGTTTCCCTTGATACCCCTACGGAAGTCTATTCCCCTACTGGGGATTGATTCTACCCCTTTGGCTGAGAATAAACCTCAGTTCTCTACTCAGGTGATAATGAGGGTTGAACCTGATCATCAGGAGAGTTGCAAATTTTTGGTGCTGTATAATCTGCATGACATTATCGTACTGGGTTTCCCTTGGTTACAGTCTCATAATCCTGTTTTGGATTGGAAATCTGTGTCTGTAACCAGTTGGGGCTGCCAATGTGTTAATGCCAACACTCCTGTTTTTTCTGCCTCCCCCCAGGCTCAGGATGTTCCTGACTTTTTGACTGATTTTTCTGATGTGTTTAGCGAAAGTAAATCTGCATCCTTGCCCCCCCCATAGGAGCTATGACTGCGCTATTGAATTAGTGCCTGGTAGTAAATTCCCTAAAGGTCGCCTTTTTAACTTGTCTGTACCTGAACATGATGCTATGCGGTCTTATATCAAGGAGTCATTGGAGAAGGGTCATATCAGACCATCCTCTTCACCCGTGGGTGCCGTTTTTTTCTTTGTGGCCAAAAAGAATGGTTCATTAAGGCCGTGTATTGATTATCGTCTCTTGAACAATATCACTGTGAAATATCAATATCCGTTACCCTTGATTTCTGACCTGTTTTCCAGGGTGAAAAGTGCTACTTGGTTTACCAAGCTTGACCTCAGGGGGGCATATAACCTTATTCGCATTAAGCACGGGGATAAATGGAAGACGGCATTTAATACCCCAGAGGGGCATTTTGAGTACCTAGTGATGCCCTTTGGGCTCACTAATGCTCCTTCTGTCTTCCAGTCCTTCATGAATGACATTTTCAGGGATTTTGTGGATAAATTTCTGATTGTATATTTGGATGATATCTTGATTTTTTCCAATGACTGGGACTCTCATGTGAAACATGTTCGGACTGTGTTCCAGATTTTGAGAGAGAATGCTCTGTATGTGAAGGGATCAAAGTGTCTTTTTGGCGTACAGAGGATCTCATTTCTGGGATTCATTTTGTCCCCATCTGTTATTGAAATGGACACGGTCAAGGTTCAGGCCATCTGTGATTGGGTTCAACCTACTTCATTAAAGGCTCTTCAGAGATTCTTGGGTTTTGCCAATTTTTATCGTAAATTTATTGGTAATTTCTCTGTTTTTGTTAAACCATTGACTGATTTGACCAAAAAGGGTTCTGATGTGGTGAATTGGCCTCCTGAGGCAGTCTCTGCGTTTCAGGAACTTAAGCAGAGATTCACTTCTGCTCCTGTTCTACGGCAGCCTGACGTTTCTCTGCCATTTCAGGTGGAGGTTGATGCCTCTGAAATTGGGGCAGGTGCCGTTTTGTCCCAAAGAGATCCAGAGACCTCTAAAAGTAACCCTTGTGCCTTTTTCTCTCGAAAATTTTCTCCAACTGAACGTAATTATGACGTGGGTAATCGGGAGTTATTGGCCATAAAGTGGGCTTTTGAAGAGTGGAGACATTGGCTGGAGGGAGCCAAACATCAGGTGGTGGTCCTCACGGACCATAAGAATCTGGTTTATCTGGAATCAGCCAATCGACTTAATCCTAGACAGGCCAGGTGGGCCTTGTTTTTCACACGTTTTAATTTTGTGGTTTCCTTTCTTCCTGGCACTAAGAATGTTAAGGCGGATGCCCTCTCGAGGAGTTTCCTTGCGGACTCTCCTGAGTTATCTGATCCTGCTGTTATTTTGAAAGAGGGTGTAGTTCTTTCCCCCATCTCGCCCAATTTGAGACTGACTCTGGAAGGGTGTCAGGAGGATAAACCCGAGCGCTGCCCTATTGGGAAATTGTTTGTCCCAGACCGGTGGAAAAAGAGTGTAATGTCTGAGATTCATTGTTCCGCGTTGGCCGGTCATCCCGGAATTTTTGGTACCAGAGACTTGGTTAGTCGGTCCTTTTGATGGCCTACTTTGTCTCGTGACGTCAGGGAATTTGTGCAGTCCTGCGGGACTTGCTATCGCTCCAAGCCTTGCTCTCGCTCTAGTGGTTTGTTGATGCCATTGCCTGTGCCCAAGAGACCATGGACCCATATCTCTATGGATTTCATTTCCGACCTCCCTGTTTCTCAGAGAATGACCGTTATCTGGGTGATTTGTGATAGGTTTTCCAAAATGATACATCTTGTGCCATTACCTAAGTTGCCTTCCTCCTCTGAATTGGTGCCTTTGTTCCTTCAGCACGTGGTTCGATAACACGGCATTCCTGAGAACATTGTGTCTGACAGAGGAGTCCAGTTTGTTTCCAGATTTTGGAGGACTTTTTGTTCTAAACTTGGTGTTCAATTGTCTTTCTCCTCGGCTTTTCATCCTCAGACCAATGGACAAACTGAGAGAACAAACCAGACATTGGAGATTTATCTGAGATGCTTTGTGTCTGCTGATCAGGATGACTGGGTCTCTTTTTTGCCTTTGGCTGAGTTTGCTCTTAATAATAGGGCTAGCTCTGCCACTTTGATGTCTCCATTTTTCTGCAATTTTGGGTTTCACCCTCGATTTTCTTCAGGACAGACGGAGGCTTCTGTCTGTCCAGGTGTTGACTCTGTTGTGGAGCGTATGCAGCAGATTTGGGACCAGGTAGTGGAGAGGTTGTCCCTCTCTCAGGAGAGGGCCCAGCAGTTTGCCAACCGGCATAGGACTGATGGTCCTCGGTTTAAAGTGGGGGACTTGGTCTGGTTGTCCTCAAGAAATATCCCTATGAGAGTTGCATCTCTTAAGTTTAAGCCTAGGTTCATTGGACCTTATAAGATCATGGAGATTCTTAATCCTGTTTCCTTTCGTTTACTTCTTCCAGGGACATTTAAGATCCATAACGTGTTCCACAAAACCTTATTGAAGAGGTTTGTCGAGCCAGTGGTTCCTATGGCTGTGCCTCCTGACCCTGTTTTGGTTGAGGGCAATCTGGAGTATGTGGTTGAGAAAATATTGGATTCTCGTTTTTCTAGACGGAAGCTCCAGTATTTGGTTAAGTGGAGAAGTTATGGTCAGGAGGACAATTCTTGGGTGTTTGCTTCGGACATCCATGCTAGGAGACTCATCCGTGCGTATCACAGAGCTCATCCTGACCGACCTGGTTGCTCAAATGAGGGTTCGGTGACCCCTCCTCAAGGGGGGGTACTGTTGTGAATGTGCTAGAAATGAATTCTGAGCAGAAGCTCCCTCTGGTGGTTACAAACAGTACTGAACTATTCAATGAAGATTGTGAAGATTGGCGAGGTAGAGGTCGTGTGATCTCAGGTGTTTTTGTAATTAGTAGAGTTGGTACTTTTTAGGGTTTTTTGGGATTGCAGTAAGTGTCCTTCCTATCCTTTTCTATCTAGCAAGTTTGAGCCCCAACGTTTGCTCATACTATTTTCTGTCTGTGTCAGTATTTCTTCTTGTCTAACCGCCATTACATGTTTGGGGGCTTTCTATGTTCTTTGGGGATCTGCTCCGGGGCAGATAGTTTTCCTCTTTCTGTCTTTAGGTGTAGATAGCTTCTCAGGCTGTGACGAGGCGTCTAGGACCAACGTAGGTACGCTCCACGGCTGCCTTTAGTTGTGGTGGTTAGTCAGGGTACTGCAATCCAATAGATTCCAACCTCTCTGGTGTATTGCCTTTTTGCCTGCTCTCCTCAGCTACCAAATCATAACACTTTTGTTTTAGCAGATGCACTTTGAAGGCTTCAGTTTCATCCCGTACTTGGACAGTGACTCGAATACCTCTGCCAGGTGCTTCAGATGATCCTCATACATCTTGGAGTACACAATTACGTCGTCCAGGTACAGCAACACGGTTTCAAAGTTGAGATGTCCCAGGCAACTCTCCATCACTCTCTGGAACGTTCCCGGGGCACTGCTGAGTCCAAACGGCATCCTGTCAAACTCACAGAGTCCCATCGGGGTGGTGAAAGCCGTCTTCTCCCGATCCTCCTCAGCCACAGCTACTTGCCAGTACCCACTAGTGAGGTCAAGGGTGGAAAAGTAGTTAGCAGTTTTTAAGGCAGCTAAGGATTCCTCAATGCGTGGTAAAGGGTATGCATCTTTATGTGTAATGCGATTTACTTGTCTGTAATCTACACACATTCTCATGCTTCCGTCCTTTTTCCTAACTAGGACTAGAGGTGCTGCCCAGGGACTACAACTATCCCTTATCACCCCTGCTTCCTTCATGTCACGCAGCATCTCCTTAGCTTTCTGGTAGTGTGCTGGAGGTATAGGCCTGTACCGCTCTTTAATGGGAGGATGGTTGCCTGTAGGGATATGGTGTTGTACTCCCTTAATTGTCCCAAAGTCAAGTGGGTGTTTGCTAAATACCTGTGTGTACTCCTGTACCACCCGTAGTACTCCCTGTTTCTGGTGGGCGGGAGTGGTGTCTGTCCCGACATGGAGCTGCTGAATCCTCCACCTGGGTTACTGGGTCATTATCCTCCACTGGTTGGCGGGAGGCTAAGGACTCTGTCGTGAGAATGGAGTTGTTATCTACGGTATGTAATTTAGCAACAGTGGCATAACGTGGTAAATTCACTTCATCTTCTCCCCAGTTGAGAAGACGTACTGGTACCCTCCCATTTCGTACTTCCACTACCCCTCTAGCAGTCAAGAGTGTAGGTCTGTGCTCTGAACAATGGGGCTCTACTACTGCTTGGTAGTTCTGTCCTCTCAGACCTATTGCTGCCCTACACCATATAAGCATTTCACTCATTGGGGGTATCACAATGGGGTTCGGGTCTGTTACCCGTACATTACCAATTTCACCATCTGTCAGCTTCGCTTGCTGCTGGCACATCAGGGCCCGGATCTCCCTCTGGATCACTCCCTTTTGCTTTGGCTTGGCAACTTCAGCGAGCTGTTGGAGCAAAAACACAACTTCTCCCAGACAGTTACTGATAATGTTTGTACCTAAAACCACATTTAAGTCATTTTCCTCATTTACAGTTTTTACTACTAAGAGTCCCTGCTCCTTCAGCTCCACTCTGCCCACCTTTACGTCCACGTTTTTGGCTCCGAGTATATCAACAGGGAGACCATTAGAGGCGTACACAGCAAAGTCAGGGCTCGGGGGCTGGAGACTGTCCATGGACCAAAACTTATTATACAGGACATCAGGTATGATGGTCACCTGAGATCCAGTGTCCAGCAGGGCAGGGATTGCGATCCCGTCCAGGATGATGGACAGGTAGGGTCTTCCTCCCACAAACCTGCGGTTCCAGTCTGAGGGCCTGAAGAATCTATTCCTGGGTGTTGGCCATCGGACCCAGGATCTGCTCGTTTAAAGGACACTGTCGGGCCAGATGACCTTCTCTTTTGCAAAGGTAGCAGACGATCTCTCGGCGAGGATGGTGCTGATCAGGGGTCGCTCCTGGGGTGGCGTTGTCCTCCTCCGGTGGGGCGACGTCTTCCTTCTCCTCCGGTTCATCCAAGGGACATCCTCTGGGCAGTCAGCTAGCAGGATCTTTCCTCCTTCTTCCTTCCGCAGTTGCAGGGCACTCATTACAGCGGCCAGGTTTTTAGTCAGCTGGCGCACTTCTGAGCGCAGACAGTCCAACTCAGTAGGGGGCGCTAGCTGCGTTTTGGCTTCCGCCACCAGCGGGGAAAAGTTGGATACTGCTGGCTTTAGAGTGGCTTCACCCGGGTGACACTGGGTTGCCACCTCGGGCTTCTCTAGGGGTCGCAGTCCTTTTATAGCCATATCTTTTAGGGCATCAAAGGTAGCGTCAGGATGATCCAAGGACCACCAGTGCACAGTTCTGCTTTCAGCTTGGGACCTCAGTCCCCGTACAAATTGTTCCTTCAACATTTTGCTTTCATTAATGGCACTTATAGGGTTAACCTGTTTGAGGGCTCACAGGGCCCCCTGTAGTCGGCAGGCGTAGTCCCTAATACTGTCATCTGGTCTCTGGGAGCATTGGTAAAACCTCATCCGGGGATCTGTTTCAGTGCGGTCCTCGAAAATAGTCTGCAGCTTTAAGAAAATTGAAAGCACTGATTCCTGGTCTGCAGCTGACCATGTCTCTACTTCCCTCTCTGCAGCACCAGTCAATTGTCCTACTACCACTGCAGCTCTTTGTTTCTCTGTCATAGGGTACATGTCCATTATGCTGCATATTTTGCGCTTGAACCCTGACAGGGTATCTGGCTTACCGCTATACTGAGGGAGCCACTTTGCTCCAGGCAGGTATGGTAACGTCAGCGGTACTATCGGGGCCACAGGACCTGGTGAGGGGCCAACGTCTCCACCCCGCGCGGCAGCGCCAGCGGTTGAGTCATCAGAGAGGTCGCTATCGGCCGCGCTGTCAGCTCGCGACTGCGACATGTCTGCGCCCCCCTAGTCAAGCGTGGCCTACTTTCTCCTGAAGGCTGTAGCTCTCTGGGCACAGCGATGTGGAAGGACCTGCGTCCCCGGCGCTCTGACGTCAGAGCGTTCACCGAAGCTCTCCACAGGACCTTCTGCCGCGTCAGCGTTGGGGGTGTGTCCGGGACTCCGCACGCTTTTTGCAGGTACGCCCCTTCTCTTTGCGCTGTAGCGCTGCAATTTGGCGGGCAATGGCGGATGATTGGCGCCAAAAATCTCAACAACAGCAACACAGTCTCTTTGCACAAAAACAGTCCACTTCAGGCACACAGAACTCGCATACAGCAAGCTTCGTATCCTGTTCGTGACGCCAAAAGATGAGTCGCACGGCCAGGGCTTGTGGGGTACTCGGCATCGAGCCCGTTCACTTCACTGGGGGATGTCACGGGTAGCACAGCTCGGTCCGTTGCCCTGGGGGCTCACCTCAATAAAAGGGGAATATTTACAGGGGATTATAGGTTTGTAGAAATGTTCGTGACGCCACCTGTGGTTCCTGGTCAGGGTGACCAGCACTGCAGGGTAAATCCTCTGAGGGGTTGTTACTGGGCAGCAAGGTGTTAAGTCTCCCACAGGCAAGACTGATCCCTCAGGGTGAATGGCGGTGTAGGGGTGCAGGATCAATAAGGCAGACACACACAAAAAGTCTCTTTCTGTACCTTTACTGATGGTAGATGCAGGCACGTCCTGGGAAGCTGTCAGGGTGGAGGATGCACGTCCAGTAATCCCACTGAGTAGTTGTAGGGCCTCCTTACTTCTTTAAGTGTGTGAGTTTCTGACCCGTATAGAACAAAGTCTAACTCTGTCTTCTTAGCTACGCCCGGCTGACTTAGTGATGAGGCCTTCTTGTGGACAGAACAGTGTCTCTGTGGCGGTACCTGCCAGACCCCGTCTTCCTAACCTCAGTTACGTATCAGCACTGCTGGGCCCCTGCGACCTGAAGTACAGCAGGGTCTCCGGTTTCTCCTACTGGTCGTGATGATGCCAGCAAGCTCGGACCCGGTGTCCGGTGGTGCAGAGTGGAGGTAAGCTATCAATGCTGTTTAACCTCTGTCACTCTCTCCTTTCTTCCACTTGCCTGTCGTCCTACTCACACCTTTAACATAAGCACAACCAGCAGTAGATGTCAGCTTTCTTTATCTTCACCACTCTCCAAGCGTCGGCACGCTTAACTCACTGAAACGCTCACTGAAGGTACTCTCAGTGGACTCAACTTTGACCAGACTAAGTGGCAATCCGTCCCACTACTACTGGACTCCACGATGTAAGCTGAGTATATGCTGAAGTCTTCAGGCTTTCAAATAACTCTCTCTCTCTCTGGCTAGTCTTTCCCTCTCAGCTCGTCTGAGGTGACTAGACTGTCTGTCTTCCACAATCTGACTGGAAACAAGACTTTTTCCTCACGTGCCTACACTGTCTTATATACTGCGGATGGGCTCCCTCTGGTGGATCTGGGAACTAGTGCAGGTGTGTTGTGTGCTTATGGGTTTACCTTTCGTGCATCCTCCAGGGTAACATGTGGCACCAAGCCAGCTGGGCTACACAATTCCATTGCAGATTTTGTTTTCTGTTTGGGATCATTGTCTTGTTGGAAGACAAATCTCCGTCCCAGTCTCAGGTTTTTTGCAGACTCCAACAGATTTTCTTCAAGGTCCTGTATTTGGCTCCATCCATCTTCCCATCAATTTTAACCATCTTCACTGTCCCTGCTGAAGAAAAGCAGGCCCAAACCATGATGCTGCCACCACCATTGTTTGACAGTGGGAATGGTGTGTTCAGGGTGATGAGCTGTGTTGCCTTTACGCCAAACATATCGTTTGGCATTGTTGACAAAAAGTTTGATTTTGGTTTCATCTGACCAGAGCACCTTCTTCCACATGTTTGGTGTGTCTCCCAGGTGGCTTGTTGCAAACTTTAAATGACACATATATATTTGAGAAATGGCTTTCTTCTTACCACTCTTCCATAAAGGCCAGATTTGTGCAGTTTACGACTGATTGTTGTCCTATGGACAGACTGTCCCACCTCAGCTGTAGATCTCTGCAGTTCATCCAGAGTGATCATGGGCCTCTTGGCTGCATCTCTGATCAGTCTTCTCCTTGTTTGAGATGAAAGTTTAGAGGGACGGCCGGGTCCTGGTAGATTTGCAGTGGTATGATACTCCTTCCATTTCAATATGATCGCTTGCACAGTGCTCCTTGGGATGTTTAAAGTTTTGGAAATCATTTTGTATCCAAATCCGGCTTTAAACTTCTCCACAACAGTATCACGGACCTGCCTGTTGTGTTCCTTGGTCTTCATGATGCTTTCTGTGCTTTAAACAGAACCCTGACACTATCACAGAGCAGGTGCATTTATACGGAGACTTGATTACACACAGGTGGAGTGAGTTTGCTGCACTGAAAGTAAAGGGGCCGAATAATATTGCACGCCCCACTTATCAGTTTTTGTATTTCCACAAAAATTTAAAATAACCAATAAATTTCGTTCAGCTTCACAATTGTGTCCCACTTGTTGTTGATTCTTCACCGAAAATTTACACTTGGTATCTTTATGTTTGAAGCATGATATGTGAAAGGTTGAAAAATTCAAGGGGGGCCGAATACTTTCGCAAGGCACTGTATATATATATGTGTGTGTCACTGGCATGTGTATATATTTATTTATGTATTCTATGTGTATATAGATAATGTTTTGTGAGCTGTCAGTGTGATTTTACAGTAGCCGAGGATGAATTGCCAGCTTTTCAAAGGACACCGATGCGTATAAATCTAGATTTACAGATTTTTTTCTCGCACCCATTGACTTGTATTGGCGAGTCTCGTCCGAGAATCGCAGCAAGGGCTCATACTCACTTGAGCCGAAAACGGAGGATTTTCAGCCGATAAAAAATCGTATTGAAATCGGACCAATGTTATTCAATAGGTGACATCTCATTTGCGATTTTTTTTTTCTCAGCCGAAATCGGTGTGAGAAAAAAATCGAACATGCTGCGATTTGATGCGATTTTGGCATGATAATCGCTAATGCAATAGATGGTGCTAGAAAAAATCGCATGCAAATCGCATGTCAATTGCACATATTCGGACCATCCTGAAAACTGACCGTTTTTTTTCCAGCAAGTGAGTATGAGCCCCAATACGCAGCATGTTGCGATTTTTTTCTCAGTCCGTTTTCGGCTGAGAAAAAACTCGCAAATGAGATGTCACCCATTGAATAACATTAGTCTGAGTGCAATCCGATTTTTTATCGGATTGCACTCGTCCGTATTTCTCGCAAGTGGGTATGAGCCCTAAGAGTGAAGAACTAAAAGTTCCTTAGATTCCCCTCGCTTGCCTAGCCAAATCAGTGCCGAAGATCTACGTCCCTAGAAGTTCATTGCTACATGAACAGGTGGACTTTACAGATTGGGGTCATACAGTTGTCATGCAATGCTCAGCTGATTGCCATTCAACCTAAAAAGGGGGTTGTAGTACCTACATACAAGTGTGTAGCACGTACATAATACTAATTATGCCATATATTGCATGGGCATACCCAGGATCAAAACTAGGGGGGGAAAGCCAATGTCACATCTTATACAGGTTACATCATATACACTGTACATTATCCTGCATATTAGGTATGGAGCATTAGAACTGTTGTATATTGTATAATACAGCAGTGTATGCGACACTACGCTGTATATACCATATATTATACATGGCACACTAACCTCTATACAAAGAATAAGAGGCATTATAACCTGTATATGAAAAGTATAATACAGCAGTGTATATACACTCTATATACCACACACGATATGTATGACCCTGTATACACCATATACTACACTCTATATACCGCACACAATATGATTATACACCCTGTATACACCATATACTACACTCCTTATTTTGAAGTAAAAAACAAAAACAAAACAGGAACAAATACAATACTTAAAATAAAGAACAAGTAAAGTTAAAAATCAACAAACTTACTGGTATTTCAATGGGAACTATGGGCCTGCTTTTGGCTATGAGATTGTCAATGTTCGGTTCCATATTTGTCACTGCTAGTTGTAACAACTGAAGCAATTTTTCTCTTTCTTGGTATCATTATTTCCTAGGGATTCCAATTGCTATTAGTAAAATACCAATATATATACAGCACTACAAAAACAATATATCAGCAATAAAACTGCCCACACAGACATACAGCCTGCACTGCCCATCACTGCAGCCTTGCCAATCCATATCATTTCATCCTAATCAGTGCACATAATGGCGCAACTCCGCTTTTAGCTCAGGCTCAGACTGGTGTGGTGCGAGAGTCCCTAATAGGCAGGTAAATGTCCCCAATAGGCAGCATTGGTCCCCAATAGGCAGGTAAATGTCCCCAATAGGCAGCATAATCCCCCATAGGCAGCATAATCCCCATAGGCAGCATAATCCCCCATAGGCAGCATAGCAGTCCCCAATAGGCAGCATAATCCCCCATACGCAGCATAGTCCCCCATAGGCAGCATAATCCCCCATAGGCAGCGTAGTAGTCCCCAATAGGCACATAGTCCCCCATAGGCAGCATAATCCCCCATAGGCAGCATAATCCCCATAGACAGTATAATCCCCCATAGGCAGCATAGTAGTCCCCAATAGGCAGCATAATCCCTCATAGGCAGCATAATCCCCCATAGGCAGCATAGTCCCCCATAGGCAGCATAGTAGTCCCCCATAGGCAGCATAGTAATCCCCCATAGGCAGCATAATCCCCCATAGGCAGCATAGTCCCCCATAGGCAGCATAGTCCCCCATAGGCAGCATAGTAGTCCGCCATAGGCAGCATAATCCCCAATAGGCAGCATAAACCCCCATAGGCAGCATAATCCCCCATAGGCAGCATAGTCCCAAAAGGCAGCATAATGCCCCATAGGCAGCATAATCCCCCATACACAGCATAATCCCCCCATAGGCAGCATAGTCCTCAATAGGCAGCATAATCCTCCATAGGCAGCATAGTCCCCCATAAGCAGCATAGTCCCCAATAGGCAGCATAATGCCCCACAGGCAGCATAATCCCCTCATAGGCAGCATAGTCCCCCAATAGGCAGGTAAATGCCCCAATAGGCAGCATAATCCCCCATAAGCAGCATAGTCCGCCATAGGCAGCATAGTCCCCCAATAGGCAGGTAAATGCCCCAATAGGCAGCATAATCCCCACACATAGTATGCGGCATAGTCCCGAATAGGCCTGGCCAGGCGTTAAAAAAAAAAAATGCTAGTACTCACCTATGTCCCCCGCTGCTCTGAAGAAGCACACGCTGGACTCCGTCTTCTCCTGGCATAGGCGGCGTGACGTCATCAGGGCGCGCAGGCGGCGTGATGACGAATCACGTCGTCTGTGCTGCATATGGAAGGCCGCAAGGCCTTCCTCACCACATTCCGCCCGCGATTAAAGGGCCTGCCGGCACTGAACTGTAGTGACGTTCAATGTCGGCGGGGCCGACGGGCCGGTTCTTTCATTGTGCGCCCCTGCTTCTGGGGGGCAGCTGCCACCCAATGCCCCACGGTTGGTACGCCAATGATATATTGTATTATGCAGTTACTACATCGAAGCTGAAGTTTTGCATAAGGAAGTTTTTCTAATTCCTGGAGGATTTTATTGCCAAAATCCTTATACTATATTTCAATGTGCCTTTCTTTTATTGTTTATGACAATGCATTTTTTTTAGAGGAAAGAAAATTGTATCTTCTGTTCTTTCAGCTGATAATGAGGGATAAGAATTGTAACAACAATTGATAACATTACTAATCTGGAAAATCTTGATATTACTATTATGAAGCAGAGATCTAGCGATTTATACAATTGACGCCTAACTTAATTTTTCACTATTTAACAGTGTGCATGGAGGCTTCACTGTTCCGTAAGGACAGATATTTTATGCTGGTTGACGCCTGGTTCTGTAAAGGTATCTCTGATACTGGAATTTTTATGCCTGAGGCGTACAGCTCCCTTAGGTAAAATAATTGATGTCTGACTGCCTAATAATCTCCAGTTGAGGCTGTTTTTAGCTGTGATCACAACATGGAGAGATGAGAATGTCCATGCACAGAAGAAAACTCCCTGTAGGTTCCCTATAGCTATGTGTATCGTTTCACAATAATAAAGTATCATTAGATTTTCATAATGTTTTATCCATTTTGTGGCATATGTATATAGTATATGCGATCAAACGATTGCAGGCTCAAGTCCCCCAGGAGAGGACTAGCAAACATAATTAAAAGTACAAATGTTAATAAATATGAAAAAAATATATATACAAATTCCAACAACCCTCCTTTTCCCTGTCTAAAAAAAAATTGATCCGCTTGGCAAACACCTTAACCCCTTAAGGACCAACCCACTTCGTAAGTTAATAACCAGGCCTTAATTTTAAATCTGACCACTGTCACTTTATGTGGTTATAACTCTGAAATGCTTCAATAGATCCTGGTGATTCCAAGAATATTTTTTCGTGACATATTGTACTTTATTAGTAAATAGAAGATTTCCCTTTTCGGCTCTTCCGGAGGAGAAGGATGGTTAAAGATGAGATATTTTGCTCGATATTGAATTTATTGGGACACTTGCTAAGAACAAACAACGCATTTCAGCCCGCAATGGCCTTCATCAGGTATAATATGCACTTATAAAAATTTTAAAAGAAGAATGTCTTTACAGACTGGAGACTGCTAACAATGGAGACTGCTAATAGATTCCTATTTAATGAAAACACACCCCTTTGACGTGTTAGTCTCCTTTGCAGTGGAAAGGCTGGGCCCACGCAGCACTGGAGACCCCCGCAGCAGCATCGGACACGCCCACAGCACTGCCGGACAGAGACCCCCGCAGCGCCTGACACCCCGTAGCACTGCCGTACACCTCCTCATCCCAGACTGTGGCCTGCAGCAACGTATCGGTAAAGTATATCCGCATTATAAGACACACCCCCATTCTCCCCCCAAATTTGGGGGAAAAAAGAGCTTCTTATAATCAGAAAAATACGGTAATTTTTTTTGTTAGGATGTTATAAGGGTTAAAAGTTGACCAGCAATTTCTTATTTTTGCAACAAAATTTACAAAACCATTTTTTTAGGCACCACCTCACATTTGAAGTGACTTTGGGGGCATTCAGTGGGTTCGGAAAGTATTCAGATCCCTTTTAATATTTTACTCTTTGTTTAATTGCAGCCATTTGGTAGATGCAAAAAAAGTTCATTTTTTTTTCATTAATGTACACTCTGCACCCCATCTTGACAAAGAAAAAAACAGAAATGTAGAAATTTTTGCAAATTTATTAAAAAAGAAAAACTGAAACATCACATGGTCATAAGTATTCAGACCCTTTGTTCAGACACTCATATTTCAGTCACATGTTGTCCATTTTCTTGTGATCCACCATGAGATGGTTCTACTCCTTTGTTGGTGTCCAGCTGTGTTTAATTAAACTGATAGGACTTGATTTGTAAATGCACACACCTGTCTATATAAGACCTCACAGCTCACAGTGCATGTCAGACCAAATGAGAATCATGAGGTCAAAGGAACTGGCCAAAGAGCTCAGAGACAGAATTGTGGCTAGGCACAGATCTGGCCAAGGTTACAAAAGAATTTCGGCACTACTCAAGGTTCCTACGAGCACAGTGGCCTCCATAATCCTTAAATGGAAGAACTTTGGGACCACCAGAAGTCTTCCTAGACTTGGCCGTCCAGCCAGACTGAGCAATCGTGGGAGAAGAGCCTTGGTGAGAGAGGTAAAGAAGAACCCCAAGATCACTGTGGCTGAGCTCCACAGATGCAGAAGGGAGAAAGGAGGAAGTTCCACAAAGTCAACTATCGCTGCAGCCCTCCACCAGTCAGGCCTTTATGGCAGAGTGGCCCGACGGGAGCCTCTCCTCAGTGCCAGACATATGAAAGCCCCATAGAGTTTGCTAAAAAACACATGTAGGACTCCCAGACTATGAGAAATAAGATTCTCTGGTCTGATTAGACTAAGATAGAACTTTTTGGTGATAATTCTAAGTGGTATGTGTGGAGAAAATCAGGCACTTCTGCCCAATACAATCCCAACAGTGAAGCATGGTGGTGGCAGCATCATGCTATGGAGTGTTTTTAAGCTGCAGGGACAGGATGACTAGTTGCAATTAAACTTAACAAGAATGCAGCCAAGTACAGAGATATCTTGGATGAAAACCTCTTCCAAAGTGCTCTGGACCTCAGACTTGGCCGAAGGTTCACCTTCCAACAAGACAATGACCCTAAGCACACAGCTAAAATAACGAAGGAGAGGCTTCAGAACAACTTTGTGACTATTCTGACTGGCCCAGCCACATCCCTGACCTAAACCCAATTGAGCTTCTCTGGAGAGACCTGAAAATGGCTGTCCACCAACGTTCACCATCCAACCTGATGGAACTGGAGAGGATCTGCAAAGAAGAAATCCAAATCCAGGTGTGAAAAACTTGTTGCATCATTCCCAAGAAGACTCATGGCTGTACTAGCTCAAAAGGGTGCTTAGTCTCAATATTGAGCAAAGGGTCTGCATACTTGACTATGACCATGTGGTATTTCAGTTTTTCTTTTTTAATTATTTTGCAAAAATTAGCAGGAGCAGGAGAAAATGCACCCCAAAAATTGTTGTGCAATTTCTCATGATTACACCGATATGCCATGTGTGGAGGAAGATCACTGTTTGGGCGCACGGCAGGGCTCGGAAGGGAAGGAGCACCATTTGAGGTTTTGAACGTAAAATTGTCTGGAATCGAGAGAGGACACCATGTCGCGTTTGGAAAGCCCCTGATGTGCCTAAACAGTGGAAACCCCTCACAATTGACCCCGTTTTGGAAACAAGACTCCTCAAAGGACTTATCGAGATGTTTGGTGAGCACATTGAACCCCCAGGTGCTTCACATAAGTTCATAACGTAGAGCCATGAAAATTAAAAATCACATTTTTTTCACAAAAATCATCTTTTAGCACCAATTTTTTATGTTAACAAAGGTATCAGGAGAAAATGGACCTCAAAAATTGTTGTGCAATTTCTCCTAAGTGTGCGAATAACCCATGTGTGTAAAACTGAAGCAAACTCTGCATAAACTGTACATAGTTTGGAAAGTTGAAGTTAACCCGGTAGGACTCTAACACCTGAACCCAACTCAGACTATAGCAGCAGGGCACTCTGGACGTACCCTACGGGAGGATGGTCTCACCCTAGGCTGGGTAGGAAAGAGTGTTGAGAGGTGGGTGGAGAAAGCAAGAAGGAGGGGAAATGAAGCTTAGGAAGTGGGAAAGAGAGTCTGTTGAATCAGAATAAGAGGGGACCTGGAGCTGGTAGCAGCTTGTCCCCAGACGGAGAAAGTTAGATAAGAAGGAACAGAGAGAGAAGCTTCTGGAAGGACAGATGGGGTCCTACGGGCACGGATAGTGAGTGATCCATCCGTGGGGCCTGATCCAATAGTGAAGGGACCAGGTCGCAGAAGGGACACCGGCCCCTAGCCTAGTCTAGAACTCTTAGACTCAGCTAGCAAGCCGGAGGCAGTGGCATCTCTAGGTGCCTCAGCTACAGAACCGCAATTATCTTCTTCAAAAAGGTAGCCACAAGGGAGCAAGGAAACGCAGAGAAGACATTATCCGCCAAGGTCCGCGGCTACTGGCTTGGGACACTGATTGCGAGGTGTTGGACAGAAAGGTAAGGTGGAAAGTCAGCACAGTGAGAGGACTGAGGAAGGAACATATTGAAAGTAGTCCTGGAAAGGCGTATCCTGATCTACCTGGAGTTTGCTGAGCCCAACACCTGGAGGACACGGCACTAAGTGGGCATCTGTGCGCACCAGAACTGTGAGTAAAGCTTTGGAAAATGCACCCAGCTGTGTCCTCTAATCATTCCTGCGTCACTCAACCAACACTGCTACATCTACCATCATTACCATCTACTACATCCTACATCTGCCCTGGGACTAAGCTCTGCCTGTGGAGAGCTTTACCAACTCTGCTGCATCACCATCAGTCCAAGAGAATCTGCACTGCAGCGCTGGTCACCTCAGACCAGAAACCACAGGTGGCGTCACGAACACCTTATTACAAACTCTATTATCCCTTGTAAATATAACCCTTTTATTGGATGCCCAGGGCCACTGGCAGGGTCACTGCCGTGTGGACAGTTCGCTTTAAGAAGTGGCCCGGTACCGAGTACCCCACTGCCCTGGCGGTCGATCCATGAGCATAACAATCTCTTATGGACTTGTTCATACTTCAAACCTTCCTGCATCAAATTGCATATTTTCCATAAACCTACTTGCCTTTTCATCTTTTGACAGATGTTTTCTGTTTGCTGATCAACCATTTGTCTGTTGTAAGTATAACAAACTGTCTTCTGGACTGACTAGACTTCTTCACATTATGCTGCAATTCCTGGACTGGCTAGACTTCTTCAGTTCCTGTGTTTATCAAAACACTTTGCTCTGTGTCTTCTTGTGTGTCCCGCTTTGTCTGTCTGCTTGTCATCCATCTTACCCTTTCTGTGTGATCCTCATTGTTACACGTGGCATCTGGCAAGTCCTGACCAATGTGCCATAACATTTGCTTCGTGTGTTCACTCTGACATGCACCTTAGTGAATCCACATCACTAGGTGAGCACTAACAGTATTATTAGTCTTGGAGTAAATCTTGATTTCCACCAACATCAGGCAGGGTCATATTTGCAGTAAAGCCCCAAAACTAAGGATGTGGGTGTCGGGGTGGCAGTATGGGCAAATGTGCTTCCAAATGTCATTTTCAGCCCCTGTCTTGCCTTTTATCACTTATTCAAGCCATTTTTAGCAAGCATCTTTAGTACTTAGTAGAACACCTTTTGTCTTTTATCAGCAGCTACTAACAGATTTATGTGGAGTCAGGTGTTCAATAGCCATGTAGTAACTACAAAAGACTTGTAGCAAGATTTGGGGGCAGCAATTTCAGTTTCACATACTAGTATATACAGTATACTAACTGCTGAAGGTCTCCATACCGTTCCCTCTGTTCAGAGCATGACCTAAGACTAATGTCCTCCATAATTCAAACCTCGCATCTCCGTCTCCAAGACTTCTCCCGTGCTGTGCTAGTTATCTGGAATGCACTACTCCACACAATCTGACTGTTACCTAGCCCCTGTGTTTTTAAGTGTGCTTTAAAAACACATCTCTTTAAACAAGCCTATCACCTCACCTCAACTCACTAACCTAAGTCTTCCCTGCTTCCTCCTTCTAAGTATTATTTAGAATCTGCTCTGTCCTATTCATCTGACTCCACACCCTCAATGCACATAACTGTACCTGATAATTGCACTTAAACACACTGGCTGATCACCAGATCATGCAGCTTCATATGACAATCCCTATTTATTACAATTGCTGGATCTGAAATAACGAGCACTTTTCACCTATTGAGTCCCCCTATTTCCTTGTGGATTGTAAGCTTGTAACTGTTTAAACTACTGCTTAATTGTAAAATGCTGTGAAATATGTTGGTGCTACATAAAAGAAAATTATTATTATTTTTTATTATTATTATTATTATTATTATTATTATTATTCCGGAATTCCTAGTTATAAACTTTTAAAGAGGACGTTTTTTTTTTTAATTTTAATTCATCAACTTTGTAGAATTTTTCTCAAAAACTTGATTTGCAACGAATAAATTAGCTTGAATCTGAAAACTGGAAAGCTTGTAATTGGAAAATACACATGAGGTGAAGAAAGAGAGAAAAAGAACCCTGCTGACCATAAGAGCTTACATGCTGCAGGAAAGCGAGAAGACCACACTGACCATAAGAGTTAGCACTCTACAGAAGAGAGAGAGGACCCTGCTGATCATATGAGCTTACACTCTATAGGCAAGAGAGAGAGAGAAGGCCATTATTACAAGAAGAGCTTAACCTTTACAGAAGCGAGAGACTTATCCAGTGACACTGGAGATGAAAAATCACTCTGCCAATAAAACTGTGCTCCACTGAGAACTGCTGATTTGTGATAATAGACAAGGTACTGACCACCACTATATAAGTTATGATAACCCACTAGATGTCATAGCTGCAGGACATTAGGAAGAGGCCGTGTGTGGCAGGGCACAATTATTATTATTATTTGTTATTATCATTATTGATAAAAGGGGTACACATAGCAAAAACAAATACAATAATCTTAAACAAAATGAGTCACCAACTGGTACATTATAAATAATGTATAGAAGTTTGGGGATTCTGTCCTATGGAGCAATGAAACAAAACTTTTTTTGCCTATGGAAGTGGTATGTCTGGAAGTGATAGGGTTAAGTATATCTTGGAAAGAAACCCTGCTCACAGTGAAGCATGGTGGTGGCTCGGTGATGTTCTGGGGCTGCTTTGCTTCCTCTGTAAAGAAAAAGAAAGGCAAATATTGTGTGCACAAAATTTTAAAAACATTATTATGAATATACAAACTGTTTGATCTACAAAGCCGTAATTAACCTGTCTCCTCCACATATCTCCAAACTAATCTCCCATTATCTTCCAACACATAATCTCTGGTGCTCTTAAAGCCTTCTTCTCTCCTCCACACTTATTTGTTCCTCACCCAATCGCCTCCAAGACTTCTCCTGAGCATCCCCCATACTCTGGAATTCTGCGCCTCAACACGTCTGATTATCTGCCACTTTTGTAACTTTTAGACGGAACTTGAAAACGCATGCTTCAAGCAAGCTTACAGCCTGCACTGACCCTGCTCCTACTTCACCACCACTACAGCTAACACAACCCCCCAACCTCCTGTCTTCTTCCCCATTATCCAGTAGACTGTAATTCCACAAAGGTAGGGTCCTCTCCCCTCTGTACCAGTCTGTCATTGTTAGTTTGTTCTCTGTAATGTATACTTGCATTTTGTATGTATTAATATATTATTGTATTATGTAGTAATAATAATAGTAATAATAATAATAGAACACTCATGTGTAGCAGCAATAGAGACTACTCTCATGGTACTGGTTTGCCTTCACCATGGCATTTTTTTTCTTTTTCTTACCCTTTTGAAGTGAAATTTTATCATTCATTATCACATTTGTTGTATTCTCATTGAATATATTGTGATAATTCTACTATTTTTGTGGAGTACACTATTTTAGAGTTAACACTTTCAAATCCAGATCATACACTGTATGTTTCTGTGAAGGGTGTTTCTATTTAAAACTCTTTTTGATTCACGGACAGGAGTAGTGATGAGGGGGTATTTCACTACCCATTTTGCTAATTTAAATGTGTAAAAATCCCTGATTATATAAATAGTAATGATCATAATCTTATTTTCACATATGTGTCTGATGAAAAATCTGTGCATTTTTTTGGATTTAGAAATTTATGTTGAGTATTATAAAATTAAAACTAAAACATTTTTAAACATATTGATGTGTCATAGAAAGGACAAGTTGTCAGTAGAGGTGAGTGAGTACTAACATGCTCGGGTGCTCATTGCTCAAACCTAACGCATGCTCGTTTTGAGTAACGAGTATCATGGAAGTCAATGGGAAAGCCATTGGCAGACCTACAAAAATGTCTGGGGAGTATTGAAAATGTTTAAATGGATCGGGAAAGTTCTGGATGAAAGGAGAACAGCATGGGGAAGACCCCTGGAAGCATGTCTGACTCCCAGATCACTGCTGAAAACAATGGTGTCTCCACTTTAAGGAGTGACAATTAGAGATGAGCGACTTTGCCTCCGGGAGGGTCGAGTTTATCAAAAGTCGAGTCGAACGAAATCGGCCGACTATCAGAAAAAAGTCGGAGTTCCGACTGAAACTCGACCAGACCCCAATGCAAGTCAATGGGGAAGAAAAGTCGGCAGTGAGTGGAGGACAATAAACAACACACCTACAGTGCCCATTTCAATGCCAACAACATCAATTCTTATTACTTAAGCTTGTCAACCTTAATTTACTTTATAATAATATTAACGCATTGAAAACTGGGGATTATTTGGCTAAAGTTGTGGGGGGCAGGCCTGGCTCCAGGTTTTCGTGGGCCCCGGGCGAAAGAGTCTCTGTGGGCCCCTTTAACACATACCACAATTCATGATGCTCGGATACAGCAGAGAAATATAGGTATAGTACAATGCCAAAGACTTCACTTCTTACATTACATGACTGATATCTATTGTAAATATAGCAATAGCTCAAAAACGGGACAGTATAGTCCTCCATACAGTATTATGGGCACCATATAGTGCGCAATACAGAATAATGAGTGCCATATATTGCTCTATACAGAATAATGAGCCCCATATATTGCTCCATACAGAATAATGAGTCCCATATATGATGCTCCATACAGAATAATGGGCCCAATATAATGCTTCATACAGTATAATGAGCCACATATATTGCTCCATACAGAATAATGAGCCCATATATTGCTCCATAAAATAATTGGTCCCATATAATGTTCCATACAGTATATGATGAGCTCCACATAATTCTCCAGTATATGATGGTCCCCATATAATGTGCCATACAGTATAGGACAGTCCGCATAGAGTATAATGAGCCCCACATATTGCTCCATACAGTATAATGAGTCGCATATAAAGCTCCATACAGTATATGATGGGCCCCATATATTGCTCCATACAGAATGGGCTCCATATAATGCTCCATACAGAATAGGCCCCATATGTGCTCCATATGATGCTCCATATATAAAGGGCCCTATATGATGCCCCATAAATAATGAACCCCATATCATGCTCTAGTATATGATGGGCCCCATATATGATGCTCCAGTGTATGATGAGCCCCATATAATGCTCCAAATATAATGGTCCCCATATATAATGCTCCATATATAATGGGCTCCATGTGATGCTCCATATATAATGTGCCCCTTATGATGCGCCATATATAATGGGCCCCATATGATGCTCCAGTATATGATGTGCCCCATGGATGATGCTCCAGTGTATGATGGGCCTATATAATGCTCCATATATAATGGGCCCCATATGATGCTCCAGTGTATGATGGGCCCCATACATAATGCTCCAGTGTATAATGGGGCCTATCTATGTTGCTCAAGTGTATGATGGGCCCCATATCTAATTCTCCAGTGTATAAAGCTCCCCATATATTTCTCCAAATATTTAAAAAAATGAAATACCTCTCCTCGCTGGGCACTGCTCTACTCTGGACTCCTCAGCGTCGCCATCTTCCAGCTCTCTGCACTGTGACTGTTCAGGCAGAGGGCACACAGACGTGACGTCATCGCGCTCTCTGACCTGAATGTCACTGTCAGGAAACGCGGAAGACATCACAGTGGTGGAGCAGGGAAAGGTAAGTATTGCAAGTGCTGGGGCCCTGAGCAAGCAGGAGGGGCACACTCATGGGCGCCGGAACTGGCACAGGGCCCTTCATTGTATGCCGGTGTCTCTGACGGTGAGTAGCCCCCCCACATACTCAGGGCCCCGGAGGGGGTACAGCCCAGTTAGGGAGGTGGAAAAATTGGCATATGTTGAGGTGTAGGCTGGACGTTCAGCAGCTGCAAATAGAAGAATTGGAGAAGTCGGAGGAAGAGGAGGACAAAGCGAGCCATTTTGCTTGCAACCTATGTGTCATCAGGGGAAGGTGGTACAAAATCCTTTGAAACCCAGGCATGGTTCATTTTAATGAAGGTGAGATCATATACATTTTGGGTCGACAGCCGGGTCCTTCTTTCTGTCAAGATTTATCCAGCAGCACTGAAGACTCTTTCTGATAGCACACTACCAGCAGGGCAAGCGAGCTCCTGTAAGGCATATTGCACCAATTCAAGCCAGGTGTCCAGTTTGCAGGCCCAGTAGTAGTCAAAGGGGAATGAACTGTGAGGGAGAACATCGATAGGGGAGGAGAGGTAATTTTGAACCATAGTTGATAACTGCTGTCTCATGTCTGTTGCAAACGATTCAGTATTACCAGTCGTGTGAGCGGTACTCGAGAAATCAGACCACAACATGGTCATGAAACCCCTGTCTCCAATGCCACTTCGGCTGTGTGCACCACGAACACCTCTTCCATGTTGCCCAGTATGGCTCGTGGTAGAACCTGCACCGCTGCTGTGTGCTGGGAATGCCTCTAACAAACGGTTTATCAGAGTTACTTGTTTGTTCGCCAATATTAGCTCTAGGTTCTCCTGTGGCATGATGTTCTGTAATTTGCCTTTATAGCGTGGATCGAGGATGCTGACCAATCAGTAGTTGTCATCCTTCATAATTTTGGCAATGCGGGGGTCACTTTTTAGGATCCGCAAGACATAATCACACATGTGGACCAATGTTCCAGGTGTCAATGATGCACTGCCAGTGGTGGGTGGAGGAGTACTTTCTGGCAAATCCACATCCCTCCAGTCACGCACAAACCCTGTACCTGACCTTGGCAAGCCAACATTTTTTCTAGCCCCCTGAGAAGCATCCTCCTCCCCAAAATAATCATCCCCCCTCATCCTCCTCCTCTTCCTCTTCTTCCTCCACCTCGTCCAGGACAGTTCCCTGAGCAGACAATGGCTGACTGTCATCGAGGCTTCCCTCCTCCTCCTCCTCTTCCTCCTCCGCTGCAGACGCCTGATCCTTAATGTGCATCAAAGTTTGCATGAGCCGACGCATAAGTGGGATGATCATGCTTATGGTGGCGTCGTTTGCGCTTACCAGCCGTGCGCATTCCTCAAAACACTGAAGGACTTTACAGAGGTCTTTCAGCTTTGACCACTGCACACCCGACATCTCGATGTCTGCCCTCAAACTGCCTGCCCATGTATCCTCCCACAAATGCATTACAGCCTGCCTCTGTTCGCACAGCCTCTCAACCATGTGCATGGTGGAGTTCCACCTTGTTGCAACGTCTATGATTAGGCGGTGCTTGGGGGAGGTGGAGCGATCGCTGCAGCCTCTGCATACAACTGGAGTCTACGGGCAAGCGACAGATGTGCGAGCACAGTCTTCGCTTCTTATGGAGCAGGGCTGGTAACTCCGGATATTTATTTATAAAGCACTGCACCACCAGGTTCAAGGTGTGAGCCAGGCAAGGTATGTGTCTCAGTTTTGCCAGGGCTATGGCCGTCACAAAATTACGGCCGTTATCACTGACTACCTTGCCTGGCTCAAGATGTAGACTGCCCAGCCATGACTCAGTTTCTCGCTGTAAGTAATCGGCCAGTACCTCCGCTGTGTGTCTGTTGTCGCTCAAAGACATCATCTTTAAAACAGCCTGCTGACGCTTACCACTAGCTGTTCGATAGTGTGACACCTTGTGTGCAACACTGGCAGCTGCAGATGGAGTGCTCGTGCGACTGCGCTCTGTCGACGAGCTTTCGCTTCTGGAGGAGGAGGAGGGTCGAACGCCTACAGCCAACTGTTGCCTATACTGTGGGCTAGGCAGCACTGTCCCACCGACGCTGTCCCCTGTGGACCCTGCATCCACCACATTAACCCAGTGCGCAGTGATGGACACGTAACGGCCCTGGCCATGCCTTCTGGCCCATGCATCTGTTGTGAGGTGCACCTTTCCACTCACTGATTGTTTGAGTGCATGGACAATGCGGTCTTTCACATGCAGGTGGAGGGCAGGAAGGCTTTTCTAGCAAAGAAGTGCCGACTGGTTAGGTCATAGTGTGGGACATCGTAGGCCATGAGCTCTCGGAACGCTGCGCTTTCAACCAAACGAAACAGCATCATCTCTAATGAGATCAGTTTGTCAATGTAGGCGTTCAAAGCCAGTGTACGCGGATGAGAGGATGAGTACTTTCTTGTCCTACTCAGAGTCTCAGCTACGGTGAGCTGGACTTGAGAGCTGCATATGGTGGAACTAGCGGTGGACATGGCGGACTGAGAGGGGGGTGATGATGGTAATGGTGGTGGTGATGGCATAAATGCAGTTTTTCGTTGAAAAACCATTGGGATTCCCTGACTGCTTTGGCCTTGCGACGACACCTCAACATTTCTTGCTGGTGGTGTGCTAACCGGTGGGCTTACAGTGGGGAAGCGATGTAGCGTTGCTGGCTACCTTAAGTCGGAGCAGGTGCACGTGTGCTACCTGAGGTTTTGTAGTCCGTCCACGCTTGCAAGTGCATGGTGTTTACATGTCTAAGCATGCAACTGGTATTCAAATTTCAGAGATTTTTCCCTCGGCTAAAGGTCCTTCTGCACTTCTTACAGATAAACTTTGCCTCATCAATAGGATTTTGGTCAAAAAAGTGCCACACTGCACTCTTCCTACGATGGGAAAACTTTTCAGGGCTTGCACGTTGTGCTAATTTGACCGTCTCCCCAAGCTGTCCTGCTACCCTTTTTATTTTTTTAACACGTTTTTGAACTGCTACAGGCCTGCCAGATAACCGCAGCTGCGATGTCAATGCCTGCTGCGGATCCTCCTCCTCTTCTGAGCTATTGCCAGCGGCACTCTCTTCCCTCAATGGATACTAATCAGGGTCAATAACTGGGTCATCCATCACCTCCTCTTCAATTTCATCTGCACCTTCCTCTGTGTCACCATGTAAGGTGGTATAGTATGCGGGAAGGGGCACCTGAGTTTCATCAGGGTCAGATTCTGGCTCAGTAGACTGCGAGGGCAATGCTGTGCTCTGGGTGAATGTACCAGCAGAATCATATAGCAGTGGTTGTGCATCAGTGCACTCCATGTCATATTCATCTTGGACTGGGGAATTCAGGATTTCACTTGATAACCTAGGCATGGTATGTGAAAAGAGCTACAGGGAGTAATCTGAAGTGTGGCCTGCCTCATCCTTCACTTTTGGTGGGGGTGAAGGACACAAGGAAAGGGGTTGTTCCTGACCAGGAGCCTGCACTGACGACTCAGTGCTTGCATTTTTGGAAACTTCAGAAGAGGAGGCGATAGAGCTGGAGGCTGTTTCGGCAATGTAAGCCAACACCTGTTCCTGATGCTCCGGCTTTAAAAGCGGTTTACCTAATCCCAGAGAAGTGAGCTTTCCAGGCCTTCTGGAGCCAGACGATGACGCAGGCTCAGCATCTCCTGCCTTAGGTGCTATTGTACTGTACTGTATCAGAAGCGTACAGCTGTATATGGTGTAGGGAAAAATTTAAATCTCCGTATTTATTTCCGGACTCACACACAGATAGTCAGCATGTATTTGTCCGTGATACCAGCCGGTACACGGTAGTGTGTGATGAGCGTACAGCTCTATACGGTGTGGGAAAAAATGAACTCTCGTTAACTGTGCAGAAAAAAAGAATAAAAGTATTAGTGCTGTGTAAAACGCAGTCTGCACAGCAGTGTACACACAGCAATACAGCTATCAGGCAGCCTAATAACCAGTGCTGTTGCACACAAGAAAATCCTCCCCTGTCACTGCACACTAACTGTACAGCACAATTTCTATCAGCACAAGCACAGAAGAACTTCTCTTTCCAGCCCTAACTCTCTCCCTACTGATAAACAGCGTCAGTAACCTCTCCCTACTGTTAAGATCGGCAGAAGTAAAAGGGAGGTCGGCGGTCAGGGCTTTTATAGACACTATGACGCCCTCCGAAGCAAGCCAATCACTGCAATGCCCTTCTCTAAGATGGTGGTGGACGCTGCACATGTCATCTCGTTGCCCACAGTGTATGTCCTTGCTCATTGGCTGAAAAAAAGGCGCCTGCAAGGATTCTGGGAAATCCAACTTTGGTGCTCATTTTGCCGACCGCATGGCCAACTTAACGGTATGGTCGGGTTTCGGTCAGCGAAACCCGACTTTGGGAAAGTCGGCGACTTATGAATCTGACCGACCTGTTTCGCTCAACTCTAGTGACAATCAAACATTCCAAACAGACAAGAAATTGCATTTTACAGGAAAAAAATGTTAAGAAACATTTTTTCTGTATAAATACTTGTTATCAAGGCAAAATTTCAAAAAGATTTTTTAAAATATATAATTTAAGTAAACCTAAATAGATTTTTTTTATTAAAAAATAGGAAATTTCAGTTTAGTTTATGACAGAAGCAAGAACTGCCAAAAATTAGGGACTCAGATACACCCTGTATTAGACATAAAGGAGGGCTTCATACACATTCAGTTCAAATTGTCATACATTGGTTCTCCTAGACTCATAAGGCTATGCAATTTTAAGGGTTATATAAAAAGGGAATGTACTCCAGATCACGGAATATTCTATGTGTGAGCAATATAATACCAATAAGGGTATGTGCACACGTTGAGTAAAATATCTGCACCATTTCTGCATCTCTCGGCAGGAAACGCACAACTGTAAAAACATGCGTTTTTAGTTGATTTGAGTGAAGCCAATGGTGAAAAACGCTGGGCAAAAACACACAGAGAATTGACATGATCATTTTCTGCACCAAATCTGCAAGTCAAAAATACTTAATGTATGCATAACACTTTAGGTCTCCCTTTCACTTTGCTGGCATCAGGTTTTGTCACAGATCTGCACTGAAAAAAACGCAACAAAAATGCACCAAATCTGCAACGTGTTTTTGAGGCTTATATAGCAATGAATTCTACCCAAGAATATGTTAAAGTCTATAGATGCACAACATAATAACAATACATGTTTAAACATTTTTAATTTTGAACAAGTTTTTGAGGGTTATTTTCATATTATTATTACTCCAGAACACGGAATAGTCTATGGATGAGCAATATAATACTGATAAATTTTTTAACAAGTTTTGTGAGGCTTATATATCAATGAACTGTACCCAAGAAGATGTAATACCCTATGAATGAGTAATATACAATACCTATACATTTTTAAACAATTTTCTTGAGGGTTTTATATCAATAAAATGTACTCCAGACCACGGAATAGTCTATAGGTGAGCAATATAATACCGATGAATTTGTGAACAAGTTTTTTGAGACTTATATAGCAACGAAATCTACCCAAGAATATGTAAAGCCAATGGATGAGCAATATATTATACCGATCAATTTATGAACAAGTTTTTTGAGGCTTATATAGCAACGAAATGTACTCTAGAACATGGAAAAGTCTATGGGTGAGCAATACAATACCCATAAATTTTTAAAAAGTTTTTGACTGATATATACCTTACCAACAAAATGTACTCCAGACCCCGGAATATTCTATGGGTGAGCAATATAAAACTGATACATTTTTGATCAAGTTTTTTGAGGCTTTTATAGCAGCAAAATGTACCCAGGATGATGTAATACCCTACAGGTGAGCAATACAATAACAATAACATTTTTAACACATTTTTTAAGGGTTATATACCAACAAAATGTACCCAATAACATGTAATACTGTTTGGCTGAGAAATGTAACCCAGCTAAAAATTTTTACTTGTTTTTGAGTGCTATATATCACAAAATTGTACCCCAGAACCCGTAATAGTGTTTGGGTGAGAAATGTGAAGAAACATGCTAAATTTTCAAGCATTTTTTGTACTGTTGTATACTACCAAAATGTGATAGAAAGCACGTAATACTCTATGGATGAGTAATCTAATCCAGAAATATTTTTCTATGCTTATTGGAAGTATTACATTCCACTGAAATGCAATAATAACCGTGTTAAACTTGATAGATGAGTTATTGAATCCATAAATAAAATTTGAACAAAAATATTTTGAAAATCTAGTTACTGTAGTTATACAGTCATAAAGGCTTTGTAGAAAATGCAAAGCCAGACAGAAATTATGAGAAAGATCATCCATTCACCCTTGAAAGGCAACAACTGGAGGGCCTCATTAAAATATTGAATATTACAAACATTTTATGTGCTGCTATCATCTGGTGGTGTGGAAAAGTGTGGTCTAATCCAGGGTTTGTTTATTTTTATGAGTAAGCCTGTCTGTATTCTCAGTTGACAGGCAAAAAAGCCTGCCTGTTATGACTCACCCGGCAGCACTAAAAATCAGCTCATACAAGACGCTAGAGACAGGGCAGCACAATACCTCCAAGGCATAGAGGGACAGCTGATGCCAGATGTTCAGCTTTGAGACCTGATAGTTGAAAGTCACGAAAAAATTAGAGAGTAAGCTGATTTGGCTAGCCACGTATTGCTTGACCATCTTTAAAAACTTTTCCATCTTGGCAAAAATACCCGGTCATGGGGCCATGGGTGATGGGTTGGTGTCATTAAATTGTCTCATGCCTTTGACTGTGTACCCCTGACTCTGCTCTGTGTCTCCCTGGCCTCTCCTCCTTGGTTTTGCAAGGAATCTTGCCCCCTGCCGCTAACGTTGTCTGATGGAAATTTTTTCAACATATTTTCCACAATGGTCTTCTGGTATAGCACCATTTTAGAAGACTTCTCCTCCTCAGTAAGAAGAGATGCAAAGTTCTCCTTGTAGACCCTTTTTGGCTAAGATGCATGTAACGCGAGGGTCATGGGATAGGAAGCAGTACAAAAAGTGGTTCATATGTGCAAAGCTCAATACAGCCATTAACTCCCTGTCTCCATCATGATGATGACTCTCCATCTCCTCCTCCTTCTCCTCTCTTCCTCCTCATTCCCATCCTCAGCCCATCCATGTAGGAGAGACAGGACAAAATAATGTGTGCTACTAGCCTCTGTTGCGCTAGCCACCAGCTCCTGTTCCTCCTCTTCCTCAGCGTCCTCCTCTTCATTGATATTCAGTTGTTATACGCGGAGGCTGACCAAAATCCCAACTGGCATGATGGAGCTGGCACTCAAACACTGGCCTCTTCTGCTCACAAAGCCTTGCCAGCATGTACAGTGTGTAGTTACAGCGCATGGTGACGTCACACACCAATTGGTGAGCCAGCATTTGCATGCGCTGCTGCAGCACTGCCAGAGCAGCGGCAGCTGTAGCTGACTTGCAGAAATGGGTGCTGACACGGTGTACCTTGACCAGAAGCTCTGGCAAATCTGGGTATGCTTTCAAAAACCGCTGAACTACTGTCATGTGTGCATCGCCACGAAGATCGTCGCGGTTGCACATTCTGACTTCTCACAGCTGAGTTGCTGTTTCTTTGTGTTTGGCAGTTAGGGAGTTAATTCTGTCTGTGCTCAGTTCTGGGACTGGGTGCAGTTTCTCCCGGCTGCAATTAATTATTTGTTGATTGGTTTCCTTTAAATCTCTGGTTGTCTGTGTTGGGAGTTGCCAGTGAAATTCTTCATGCAGACCACAGATAGGATTGTATCTGTATAGACTTAAGTTAAAGAGCTCCTTAGTTGTTTTAAGCTCACCTTGCTTAGAGTTTAATATCCCAGATCATTTATGTTCCTTCTGTGTTTGAGTGTGTATGCAAGTCTGTGTTTTCTTCAGTCTGTCTTATATGTCTAATCTGTGTATTTAGCAGAGATCAGCCCATATCCCTTTGGTGGTAATCAGAATCCTTCTTAGGACTGATTACAGGGTTCAGGGACTGATAGGAGACAGGGTTAGGCTGGAGACTTGGACCTCTGAACCATTATCAGTACCTCCAAGGTGAGGGATTAGTTAGGACCCCAGTTTAGGGTCAGGTTAGACCCCCGGTCCTCCTCTTTCCTGTGACAGTGTATCAAGTCCTCAAGATTAACCCTGAGTTCAACGGATATCGTGTCAGGTAAATCTATTCTATATTTACATGCTGATGTTGCTAATCTATATGTTGTATAGAGTGTTGTTCTTTTAAGAATAGTTTACTGACATCGTACACATATCATAAGACCGCGTGACTTTTTCACTGGCCCATAAAATTATTCCCAGTTGCCATGGATCCAGTAGCCCAGCTGGCTCTGCAGTTGCAGGGATTATCCATGGAGCTGACAGACATTAAGTCCAAAGTTTTGTCTCCCTCGGAGCAAACCAGATTTGAACCTAAAGTAGCTCTCCCGGACAGGTTCACTGGTGGGCGAGACAAATTTTTTACCTTCAGGGAAGCATGTAAATTGTATTTTCGGCTTCGGCCTCGATCATCAGGGAGTGAAGAGCAGAGAGTGGGAATTGTTATCTCGCTCCTACAAGGGGACCCTCAATCCTGGGCCTTCTCCCTTCCTCCGGGATCCCGGCTCTACAGTCAGTAGATTGATTTTTTACTGCCCTGGGTTTGGTATATGATGACCCAGATCGGGTCTCTCTTGCTGAGACAAAATTACGTAAGATACAGCAGGGAGATCGTCCGGCGGAGGAATTTGCTTCTGAGTTCCGTAGATGGGCCACAGATACTCAGTGGAATGACCCAGCTCTTAGGAGCCAGTTTTGTCATGGGCTTTCTGACAAATTAAAGGACGTTTTGGCTCAGTATGATTCTCCTCCATCACTGGAGGCTGCTATGGCCCTAGCTATCCGTACTGATAGACGGCTCCGGGAGAGGTGCGAGGTAACTCCGCCCCCTGTTGTTACTCCACCTACTACTAAAGTCCCTTATGTTGAGGTTCCCCTTGTCTATCAGCACAAGCACAGACGAACTTCTCTTTCCAGCCCTAACTCTCTCCCTACTGATAAACAGCGTCAGTAACCTCTCCCTACTGTTAAGATCGGCAGAAGTAAAAGGGAGGTCGGCGGTCAGGGCTTTTATAGACACTATGACGCCCTCCGAAGCAAGCCAATCACTGCAATGCCCTTCTCTAAGATGGTGGTGGACGCTGCACATGTCATCTCGTTGCCCACAGTGTATGTCCTTGCTCATTGGCTGAAAAAAAGGCGCCTGCAAGGATTCTGGGAAATCCAACTTTGGTGCTCATTTTGCCGACCGCATGGCCAACTTAACGGTATGGTCGGGTTTCGGTCAGCGAAACCCGACTTTGGGAAAGTCGGCGACTTATGAATCTGACCGACCTGTTTCGCTCAACTCTAGTGACAATCAAACATTCCAAACAGACAAGAAATTGCATTTTACAGGAAAAAAATGTTAAGAAACATTTTTTCTGTATAAATACTTGTTATCAAGGCAAAATTTCAAAAAGATTTTTTAAAATATATAATTTAAGTAAACCTAAATAGATTTTTTTTATTAAAAAATAGGAAATTTCAGTTTAGTTTATGACAGAAGCAAGAACTGCCAAAAATTAGGGACTCAGATACACCCTGTATTAGACATAAAGGAGGGCTTCATACACATTCAGTTCAAATTGTCATACATTGGTTCTCCTAGACTCATAAGGCTATGCAATTTTAAGGGTTATATAAAAAGGGAATGTACTCCAGATCACGGAATATTCTATGTGTGAGCAATATAATACCAATAAGGGTATGTGCACACGTTGAGTAAAATATCTGCACCATTTCTGCATCTCTCGGCAGGAAACGCACAACTGTAAAAACATGCGTTTTTAGTTGATTTGAGTGAAGCCAATGGTGAAAAACGCTGGGCAAAAACACACAGAGAATTGACATGATCATTTTCTGCACCAAATCTGCAAGTCAAAAATACTTAATGTATGCATAACACTTTAGGTCTCCCTTTCACTTTGCTGGCATCAGGTTTTGTCACAGATCTGCACTGAAAAAAACGCAACAAAAATGCACCAAATCTGCAACGTGTTTTTGAGGCTTATATAGCAATGAATTCTACCCAAGAATATGTTAAAGTCTATAGATGCACAACATAATAACAATACATGTTTAAACATTTTTAATTTTGAACAAGTTTTTGAGGGTTATTTTCATATTATTATTACTCCAGAACACGGAATAGTCTATGGATGAGCAATATAATACTGATAAATTTTTTAACAAGTTTTGTGAGGCTTATATATCAATGAACTGTACCCAAGAAGATGTAATACCCTATGAATGAGTAATATACAATACCTATACATTTTTAAACAATTTTCTTGAGGGTTTTATATCAATAAAATGTACTCCAGACCACGGAATAGTCTATAGGTGAGCAATATAATACCGATGAATTTGTGAACAAGTTTTTTGAGACTTATATAGCAACGAAATTTACCCAAGAATATGTAAAGCCAATGGATGAGCAATATATTATACCGATCAATTTATGAACAAGTTTTTTGAGGCTTATATAGCAACGAAATGTACTCTAGAACATGGAAAAGTCTATGGGTGAGCAATACAATACCCATAAATTTTTAAAAAGTTTTTTGACTGATATATACCTTACCAACAAAATGTACTCCAGACCCCGGAATATTCTATGGGTGAGCAATATAAAACTGATACATTTTTGATCAAGTTTTTTGAGGCTTTTATAGCAGCAAAATGTACCCAGGATGATGTAATACCCTACAGGTGAGCAATACAATAACAATAACATTTTTAACACATTTTTTAAGGGTTATATACCAACAAAATGTACCAATAACATGTAATACTGTATGGCTGAGAAATGTAACCCAGCTAAAAATTTTTACTTGTTTTTGAGTGCTATATATCACAAAATTGTACCCCAGAACCCGTAATAGTGTTTGGGTGAGAAATGTGAAGAAACATGCTAAATTTTCAAGCATTTTTTGTACTGTTGTATACTACCAAAATGTGATAGAAAGCACGTAATACTCTATGGATGAGTAATCTAATCCAGAAATATTTTTCTATGCTTATTGGAAGTATTACATTCCACTGAAATGCAATAATAACCGTGTTAAACTTGATAGATGAGTTATTGAATCCATAAATAAAATTTGAACAAAAATATTTTGAAAATCTAGTTACTGTAGTTATACAGTCATAAAGGCTTTGTAGAAAATGCAAAGCCAGACAGAAATTATGAGAAAGATCATCCATTCACCCTTGAAAGGCAACAACTGGAGGGCCTCATTAAAATATTGAATATTACAAACATTTTATGTGCTGCTATCATCTGGTGGTGTGGAAAAGTGTGGTCTAATCCAGGGTTTGTTTATTTTTATGAGTAAGCCTGTCTGTATTCTCAGTTGACAGGCAAAAAAGCCTGCCTGTTATGACTCACCCGGCAGCACTAAAAATCAGCTCATACAAGACGCTAGAGACAGGGCAGCACAATACCTCCAAGGCATAGAGGGACAGCTGATGCCAGATGTTCAGCTTTGAGACCTGATAGTTGAAAGTCACGAAAAAATTAGAGAGTAAGCTGATTTGGCTAGCCACGTATTGCTTGACCATCTTTAAAAACTTTTCCATCTTGGCAAAAATACCCGGTCATGGGGCCATGGGTGATGGGTTGGTGTCATTAAATTGTCTCATGCCTTTGACTGTGTACCCTGACTCTGCTCTGTGTCTCCCTGGCCTCTCCTCCTTGGTTTTGCAAGGAATCTTGCCCCTGCCGCTAACGTTGTCTGATGGAAATTTTTTCAACATATTTTCCACAATGGTCTTCTGGTATAGCACCATTTTAGAAGACTTCTCCTCCTCAGTAAGAAGAGATGCAAAGTTCTCCTTGTAGACCCTTTTTGGCTAAGATGCATGTAACGCGAGGGTCATGGGATAGGAAGCAGTACAAAAAGTGGTTCATATGTGCAAAGCTCAATACAGCCATTAACTCCCTGTCTCCATCATGATGATGACTCTCCATCTCCTCCTCCTTCTCCTCTCTTCCTCCTCATTCCCATCCTCAGCCCATCCATGTAGGAGAGACAGGACAAAATAATGTGTGCTACTAGCCTCTGTTGCGCTAGCCACCAGCTCCTGTTCCTCCTCTTCCTCAGCGTCCTCCTCTTCATTGATATTCAGTTGTTATACGCGGAGGCTGACCAAAATCCCAACTGGCATGATGGAGCTGGCACTCAAACACTGGCCTCTTCTGCTCACAAAGCCTTGCCAGCATGTACAGTGTGTAGTTACAGCGCATGGTGACGTCACACACCAATTGGTGAGCCAGCATTTGCATGCGCTGCTGCAGCACTGCCAGAGCAGCGGCAGCTGTAGCTGACTTGCAGAAATGGGTGCTGACACGGTGTACCTTGACCAGAAGCTCTGGCAAATCTGGGTATGCTTTCAAAAACCGCTGAACTACTGTCATGTGTGCATCGCCACGAAGATCGTCGCGGTTGCACATTCTGACTTCTCACAGCTGAGTTGCTGTTTCTTTGTGTTTGGCAGTTAGGGAGTTAATTCTGTCTGTGCTCAGTTCTGGGACTGGGTGCAGTTTCTCCCGGCTGCAATTAATTATTTGTTGATTGGTTTCCTTTAAATCTCTGGTTGTCTGTGTTGGGAGTTGCCAGTGAAATTCTTCATGCAGACCACAGATAGGATTGTATCTGTATAGACTTAAGTTAAAGAGCTCCTTAGTTGTTTTAAGCTCACCTTGCTTAGAGTTTAATATCCCAGATCATTTATGTTCCTTCTGTGTTTGAGTGTGTATGCAAGTCTGTGTTTTCTTCAGTCTGTCTTATATGTCTAATCTGTGTATTTAGCAGAGATCAGCCCATATCCCTTTGGTGGTAATCAGAATCCTTCTTAGGACTGATTACAGGGTTCAGGGACTGATAGGAGACAGGGTTAGGCTGGAGACTTGGACCTCTGAACCATTATCAGTACCTCCAAGGTGAGGGATTAGTTAGGACCCCAGTTTAGGGTCAGGTTAGACCCCCGGTCCTCCTCTTTCCTGTGACAGTGTATCAAGTCCTCAAGATTAACCCTGAGTTCAACGGATATCGTGTCAGGTAAATCTATTCTATATTTACATGCTGATGTTGCTAATCTATATGTTGTATAGAGTGTTGTTCTTTTAAGAATAGTTTACTGACATCGTACACATATCATAAGACCGCGTGACTTTTTCACTGGCCCATAAAATTATTCCCAGTTGCCATGGATCCAGTAGCCCAGCTGGCTCTGCAGTTGCAGGGATTATCCATGGAGCTGACAGACATTAAGTCCAAAGTTTTGTCTCCCTCGGAGCAAACCAGATTTGAACCTAAAGTAGCTCTCCCGGACAGGTTCACTGGTGGGCGAGACAAATTTTTTACCTTCAGGGAAGCATGTAAATTGTATTTTCGGCTTCGGCCTCGATCATCAGGGAGTGAAGAGCAGAGAGTGGGAATTGTTATCTCGCTCCTACAAGGGGACCCTCAATCCTGGGCCTTCTCCCTTCCTCCGGGATCCCCGGCTCTACAGTCAGTAGATTGATTTTTTACTGCCCTGGGTTTGGTATATGATGACCCAGATCGGGTCTCTCTTGCTGAGACAAAATTACGTAAGATACAGCAGGGAGATCGTCCGGCGGAGGAATTTGCTTCTGAGTTCCGTAGATGGGCCACAGATACTCAGTGGAATGACCCAGCTCTTAGGAGCCAGTTTTGTCATGGGCTTTCTGACAAATTAAAGGACGTTTTGGCTCAGTATGATTCTCCTCCATCACTGGAGGCTGCTATGGCCCTAGCTATCCGTACTGATAGACGGCTCCGGGAGAGGTGCGAGGTAACTCCGCCCCCTGTTGTTACTCCACCTACTACTAAAGTCCCTTATGTTGAGGTTCCCCTTGTCTGTTCGGAGGAGCCTATGCAGTTGGGAGGGACATCATTACGTAGGAGGGGATTGGCGGTACGCCGCAGGACTAGAAGGTGTTTCTTCTGCGGGAAAGAGGGACATTTTGTTGGGGGATGTCCATCCCGTGCCTTGTTGAGCAAAAAGTCGCCGGAAAACTGTTAATCCCAGGTTGTGTGGTGGACGACAACCTGGGAGTATGTATTTCGTCCGCTAGTTCTTCTCAGTTCCTTGTACCAGTGGAGGTGGTGGTTGGTACGAGAGTGGAGAGATTTTCTGTTCTTCTTGATAGTGGGTCCGGGGCTAATCTGGTTGACGCTCAGTTTGCTCAGGCTCAAGGTATGCATCTGAGTGTATTGGTCAAACCGATCCCTATATTCTCCATTGACGCCAGGCCTCTCGGCCAAGGTAGCTTTGTTCATGAGGTTCATAACATTGACCTTCGGGTAGGGGCAATACATAGGGAACTATTATCTTGTTATGTGTTGGAGGGTCTACCTACTCCTATTGTGTTGGGACTTCCTTGGTTGGTTAAACATAACCCTGTGATTAATTGGCAGTCCAGAGATATAAGCCAATGGGGGGAGTTTTGCAAAAGTAACTGCATGAACACAGTCATCAGTGCGGTCGTGCCTAATACTTTGCCTCCTTTTTTGGAGGACTTTGGGGATGTGTTCTCTGAGGAGGGGTGTCAGGAGTTGCCTCCTCATCGCGTGTATGACTGCTCTATTAATTTACTTCCTGATGCTAAGTTACCTAAAGCTAGGTTATATAACCTTTCTGGTCCTGAGAGGCAGGCTATGAAAGATTATATTTCGGAAAGTCTGGCCAAAGGGCATATTAGACCTTCATCTTCCCCAGTGGCCGCGGGGTTCTTCTTTGTGAAGAAAAAAGATGGAGGCCTACGCCCTTGCTTGGATTTCCGCGAACTTAATCGGATTACTGTTCGAGATCCGTATCCACTCCCTCTGATTCCTGATCTCTTCAATCAAATTGTTGGCGCCAAATGGTTCTCTAAATTGGATCTCAGGGGGGCGTATAATCTGATTAGGATAAAAGAGGGGGATGAGTGGAAAACGGCGTTTAACACGCCGGAGGGACATTATGAGAACCTTGTCATGCCTTTTGGTCTGACTACTGCACCAGCAGTATTCCAACATTTTGTTAATGACATTTTTCGTCATCTGGTGGGGCTGTTTGTGGTCGTATATTTGGATGACATTTTAATTTACTCACCAGATCTTGTGTCTCACCAGGAGCATGTGAGACAGGTGTTGCAGATCTTGCGAGACAATAAACTATACGCCAAACTGGAAAAGTGTGTATTCGCCGTACAGGAACTTCAGTTTTTGGGTTTCTTGGTGTCAGCCTCCGGTTTCCGTATGGACCCTGAAAAGGTGAGAGCAGTGCTTGAATGGGATCAGCCAGAGGATCTTAAGGCTCTGCAGCGTTTTCTGGGGTTTGCTAACTACTACCGGAAATTTATTTGTAATTTCTCATCTGTTGTCAAACCTCTCACTGACATGACAAGAAAAGGGACGGATTTTTCTAAATGGTCGGACAAAGCTTGCCAAGCTTTTTCCTCTTTGAAAAAATGTTTTGCTTCGGCACCCGTTCTCATCCAACCAGATGCATCACAGCCGTTCGTTGTGGAGGTGGACGCGTCTGACGTAGGGGTGGGTGCAATATTGTCCCAGGGTCCGTCCCCTGGTAAATGGCATCCGTGCGCTTTCTTTTCTAAAAAATTGTCGTCCGCCGAAAGGAATTATGATATCGGCAATAGGGAACTTTTGGCCATTAAGTTGGCTTTTGAAGAATGGCGTCACTTTTTGGAGGGGGCAGTCCACCCGGTCACCGTCATTACTGATCACAAGAACCTGCTGTATTTGGAATCTGCTAAGCGTCTGAATTCCAGACAAGCTCGATGGTCGTTGTTTTTTACCAGGTTTAATTTTGTTGTCACTTATCTCCCTGGATCTAAGAATGTTAAGGCGGATGCCTTGTCTCGCAGTTTCCCAGGGGCCGGGAAAATGGATGACCCGATTCCTATCCTTCAGGAGGGGGTGGTAGTGTCGGCTGTATGTTCTGAGCTTGAGGAGGAGGTGTTAGAGGCTCAGGGGGACGCCCCTGCAGGACCTCCAGGGAGACTGTTTGTCCCAAATCAGTTGAGACAAAAGGTTATTGAGGCACATCATAATTCTGCTTTAGCAGGACATCCAGGGAGTAAGGCTACTTTAGATCTCCTTTCTCGCCGGTTTTGGTGGCCTAACGTTAATAAAGATGTTTTAACTTTTGTCGCGTCCTGTGGGGTTTGTGCTCGCTCTAAGACCCCTCATACCCGTCCGTCTGGGACCCTCTTACCCTTGAAACTTCCGGAGCGTCCATGGACTCATTTGTCTATGGACTTCATCACAGACCTTCCTCAGTCGTCAGGGAAGACTGTCATACTGGTGGTTGTTGACAGGTTCAGTAAGATGGCACATTTCATTGCTCTTCCTGCCCTCCCTAATGCTAAAACTCTGGCGCAGGTGTTCATTGGGGAGATTGTGAGACTTCATGGGTTGCCTTCTGATGTGGTGTCAGATAGGGGGTCTCAGTTTGTGTCCAAGTTTTGGAGGGCATTTTGTTTACGTCGGGGGATGCAATTGTCATTTTCCTCGGCTTTTCATCCGCAGACCAATGGTCAGACAGAGCGTCTGAATCAAAGCCTAGAGACTTATCTTCGGTGTTTTGTCTCAGAGAACCAGGAGGACTGGTCTTCTTTCTTGCCTCTGGCAGAGTTCGCTCTTAACAACAGGCGGAGCGAGTCCACTGGTAAGTCCCCGTTTTTTGGGGCATATGGTTTTCATCCCCAGTTTTGTACATTCAATGGGGGGGGCCCTTCTGGGGTTCCTGAGGAGGAGCGTTTCTCGTCGTCACTTGCTTCAGTGTGGAGAGGTGTATTGAATAATCTGAGTGCTATGTGGAACCGTTATAAACGTATGGCTGATAGGAGGAGAGTTTCTGGTCCAGATCTTAATGTGAACGATCTGGTATGGTTGTCTACCAGGAATATAAAACTTAAAGTTCCCTCCTGGAAGCTGGGCCCCAGATTCATCGGGCCGTACAGGATCAGTTCCATAATTAATCCTGTGGCATTTCGTCTGGACCTCCCTCCTACGTTTAAAATTCATAATGTGTTCCACAAGTCATTACTTAAGAGGTACGTGGCACCAGTCATACCATCACCTCTACCTCCTCCTCCAGTGGTGGTCAATGGTAACTTGGAGTTTCAAGTGTCAAAGATCATTGACTCACGTCTGAATCGCCGGTCCCTTCAGTACTTGGTGCATTGGAAGGGGTATGGTCCAGAGGAGAGGACGTGGGTTCCTGCGTCTGACATTAACGCAGATCGTTTGGTGCGGACCTTCCACAGAACTCACCCGGGCAAACCTGGCCCTGAGGGTCCGGAGGCCCCTCGTAGAAGGGGGGGTACTGTCATGTGTGCATCGCCACGAAGATCGTCGCGGTTGCACATTCTGACTTCTCACAGCTGAGTTGCTGTTTCTTTGTGTTTGGCAGTTAGGGAGTTAATTCTGTCTGTGCTCAGTTCTGGGACTGGGTGCAGTTTCTCCCGGCTGCAATTAATTATTTGTTGATTGGTTTCCTTTAAATCTCTGGTTGTCTGTGTTGGGAGTTGCCAGTGAAATTCTTCATGCAGACCACAGATAGGATTGTATCTGTATAGACTTAAGTTAAAGAGCTCCTTAGTTGTTTTAAGCTCACCTTGCTTAGAGTTTAATATCCCAGATCATTTATGTTCCTTCTGTGTTTGAGTGTGTATGCAAGTCTGTGTTTTCTTCAGTCTGTCTTATATGTCTAATCTGTGTATTTAGCAGAGATCAGCCCATATCCCTTTGGTGGTAATCAGAATCCTTCTTAGGACTGATTACAGGGTTCAGGGACTGATAGGAGACAGGGTTAGGCTGGAGACTTGGACCTCTGAACCATTATCAGTACCTCCAAGGTGAGGGATTAGTTAGGACCCCAGTTTAGGGTCAGGTTAGACCCCCGGTCCTCCTCTTTCCTGTGACAGTGTATCAAGTCCTCAAGATTAACCCTGAGTTCAACGGATATCGTGTCAGGTAAATCTATTCTATATTTACATGCTGATGTTGCTAATCTATATGTTGTATAGAGTGTTGTTCTTTTAAGAATAGTTTACTGACATCGTACACATATCATAAGACCGCGTGACAACTACCAAGTTGAGCACATGTGCCAACAATGGTACATGTGCAAGCTTGCCAACTTCACAGTCACCACCAGGTCACACCCACTATCACACACGACCATACCTGATGGAGGTTCAGTGGCAAAATCCACAGATCTGTCTGGTCTTTTATGCCTTTACGTAACTGTGCTGCGGTGTGCTGTTTGTCTCTTAGACAAATTAGCTTCAGCAGAGCCTGTTGCCGCTTCTCTGAAGCAGTGCTACAAAGCTTCCAGCTTCCAGATGATGTGGATAACGTGCTCTAAGACAGACCATCGGAGATGGAGGATGAGGAAGAGCAGGAGGGCGTGCAGGAACTAGTGTAGGAGGAATAGGAAACCGTAATAGAAGTAGGGCCGCAATCCTCGCCGTCAGGTTCCATGTACCATGCCAGGGTGTGACTCGGCCCCAGCCTCACAATGTTCACCCAGTGTGCCGTAAAGGAACTGTAGGATAAAACACTATGGAGAAAGTTGTGCCAATAGGGTCTAATCAAAAATTTAAAAATATTTTTAATCAGATTGTGCTAACCTGATCCATAGTAGTAAGCGTTTTAAGTTTGATGTTCAGCTGCTGCGGATCTGTAAGTAGGTGACAGCTCCCCTCAGTTGTGCCCTCTCCTCCTTCCGTGTGACCCCCCCAGCACTTTATGTACATATGTTATGCACCTGTATGTTTTATGTGTAATGTAATGTATGTGCTGCAATTGTTATACCTTGTATTGTGTATGTTCCCCTTTAATGACTGTGTATAGAGTCAGGGACAGAAATAGTTAAACTTGGGGACTGGACTTGCAGCCATGAGGAGAGAGGAAGCAGCTGCTTCCTGAGAACTGCCCGGATATGTTGGCCAGGGCAGACGTGATTTCCAGATGGGGCACTGCCGGACCCTCGGACAGGAGAGGTCTGTTGCCCCGGACTCCAAGGACTTAAAGGAGCATGAAAGGACTCCAAGGACTCAAGAGGGGTTCCAAAGACTGAAAGGACAAAAGACTGCAACACGGGCCCCAAGACTCTGGAAGGGCCCCCACTGCAGAGGCTTTAAACGCCCAGACTTCAGGGCATGGACTACTGTTAATCTGGCTGCTGCAGCTGCTGTGGATGCGGCTGTAGAGTGTGTCAGGGAGAGATCAGGAATCCTGTGTTGCACTCTTTTCCTTCTATTCCATCCTTGTTTATTAAAATACTTTTTCCCTGTTGAACTACAATTGTCAACCTGAACTTCATTGCCCGGACTACCGTGGTTGAGAGAGAACAAGGTAAACTGTGGGAAAAGCTGTGTCGGTCCCGTCTATTCATGTACAAGGTGCCGGGGGTACTCGCTGACCATTTGCTCAGTGAACTCTGTCTGTGAACTGTGACTTTAAATAGCTTGTCCACAACAATCCCCCCCCCCCCCCGTGCCCTCTTGTTACAGATCAACGGGTTGTCAAAAAAACAATAAAGAAAAAGTGCCTGTCACTTTGAAACATGTTGAATAAAAATCGCAGATTTTTAAAAATACCTTTGGATTGATGTCTTCAATAAATTAGCAGCGCAGGAGAGATCCACAAAACTCCTCAAGGAAATGTAGCATCCCTGCCAACAAGCACACAAGCGCTTGTCCACGTGTCGGGGATTAAGTGGACAATGCTAGTAAATGCATTGATAAGGGCATGGCTGATGTTCCTGGACACGTGCTCGTACAAGGCAGTGACGCCACACTGGGAGAAAAGTTGGAGGCTGGGGACTGAGTACCGAGGGACCGCTGCAGCCATGAGTCAGCGGAAATCCTCCATGTCTACCATCCTGAATGACATTTCCTCGGCAAGCAGTCTGTAAATGTGCCTGTTTAGCTTTTGGGCCTGTGAGTGGACTGCTGGGAACTTTCTTTTTCGCTCCAAGGCCTGAGCTGGGACAAGGATTTGGAAGTACCTGATGATGGCAAGTCAGAATGTGCAAGAATAGGTGCAGAGCAGGAGGCATCTGCATAAGTGTTTTGAACAGAGGATTTGGAAGTACCTAGCACAGGGGAAGAAGCAGTGGTGTCACCCAATGGCACCAATTGTGGACCCAGGCATTCAGTTTCCAAGTTGGGTCGGTGACTTTGTCATCCACCACCTCATTCTCCACCACAGCATTCTGGTTCTCCTGACTTTGTGACTTAACAACAACAAGACTTAGTGGCAATTGTGTCTCATCATCATCTTCCTCCTTATCCCAAATTTGCCATTCTTCACCATCATGTTCTTGTTGCCGTGGCTGTTCTAAGTTGTATGCATCACTATACAGCATGTGCTCCTGTCCCTCTTGGAGCATGCAGAGTGAGAGGCCACAATCAAGAAATTATGTTATAAAGAGCTCCTCGGAGTGTCCTAATGTGGGATCACCAGTTTCCCGGACCTCAACATGGTGGGAGGAAAGAGGATAAAAGTGAGGATTGAGTGATCCAGACTTTATGCTGGTGAAACTGGACAGTATGGAAGACTGGGTGGTCTTGCCAAGCCTGTTGGAAGCATTATCTGCTATCCAAAAGACCACCTGTGTGCACTGTTCTGGCTTCAGAAGTGGTGTACCATTTCTCCCTGCAAAGTGGGACAGGAACCTATGTGTTCTGGATGGGCATGTTTCTTGTGCTCCAGCAACAGGCGTAGTTGGACCTGCCCCACGTACTCAGCATCTGTGTGCACCATCATCAGCACTTCCACTTTCCTGTCCCTTTACACTCACCTTACGCATTTTGTATTTGCTACGTCTCTTGAAGCCAAATTGAATTTGAAAAAAAAAATAATTGGTTACCTGCAGCAAGGAGAGCAGTTTTTGGAAGTACACTCCCCCATAATGTAACAGAAAGAATGCAAAACTGTATGGATGACAACTAAATTCAATCCTGAAAAATGTTTCAATACTTTTTTTCAGTTTTAGAGATCACAGAAATATTCACAGACCACATAGCACTCTGTGGTTGGAAAATGGAAGTCTGCAAACATTTTTAAAAGTTTTTTTCAGTTGTAGATGTGAGGGGCAGTAGTCGTGGCTGAGGCTAGAGGCCCTGGCGTGCCCTAGCCCCATCACATGAAAATAATGTCCCATTGTCAGCATACCTTCTGCTTCTCCTTCTGCACCGTCGGAGTCTCATCGGGCTTGCTGAAGTTCCACCACAGGCATTGTGCACAAAGAGACAAAGTCCATTTGCAACTTGAAACAAAGAACTTCCTTTTTCTTTTGCAGCACATTCTCATTAGATACAACATCAGCATAGGGTTTCATACAATCCTCTTTCTGCACTTTCCCTGAACTTCTTACTATGGCCTCCAGTACCGCCTCTTGCAGTAATGCAGCTTCCTCCCTGTTCAGACTCACTATGGTTGGGGTTCTTCCCCTGGGCGAAAAGTGCGCGTCGGGGCAGAGGGGACAGGACTCTCAGCATTTGATCTCAACTGCCAGGATTCAGGTACGATACTCAGCACTTTAATGGCTCTATTGCGTTGTTATATGCAGTGATCTAGACTGTTCCAGCCGAATATGAGACAGGGTCAGGCTTAACCCCCGTTTAAACATTATTGGTTGTGATAGTCCCATTGGCTGGTTTACACTTATGGAAATATGATCCCAGCATATGATATACTCACTGGTGGGACATAGATTTTGTGTCAGGGAATTGGACTTTCTCACAATCGTTTCTATATTTATTAAGGGGCAGATAGCAGTAACCCAAATCTAAGGGTGGGGAACTGGATAAATAGCTGCGATATATGGAATTTGAGCTAATGTGAATGAGTGTCTACAAGGCAGATATTTGATATACAAGAGTCTGAAATGTCCCTGGAGTCAAATCTTGCATCCTTTTTTTGTGTTTATATGTGTTTGATTATTTAATTTTTTATGGAAATAAAGTTGAATTGTGAATATTCAAAAAAAACTTTTTTGAAAAATTTATTTATATGCTTAAACAGATCCCGGTTAGATTGTGTACTGGGACTTTGGTGTTTATGGTTGAAGTGGAAGCATAATATTTAGCTATCAGGTACTAACTCAAGGGAGGTAATACAATGTAATTTAATGTATTCTATGCTCTTGCGGCAGGGCCGGCATCAGCACTTGGGTAAGTGCCGGGGCCCTTGCTCAGGGCCCGGTTATCTGCAATACTTACCTCTCCCTGTTCCACTGGGGACTATGACGTTTCAGGTCAGAGCGTGCGATGACATCAGTACTGTGCGCCCTCTGCCTGAACACAATGCAGAGAGCCGGAAGACACCAACGCTGAGGAGTCCGAAGCAGAGCAGCGGCCAGCAATGAGTATTTCATTTTTTTTAATGTTTTGAACAATATATGAGGATCATTATATGGGGCCCATAATATATGGAGCATTATATGGGGCCCTCACACTAGAGCATCATGCATGGGGCCCATTATATATGGGGACCATCATACACTGGAGCATCATATATGGGACCAATTATATATGGAGCATTATATAGGGCCCATCATACACTGGAGCATCATATATATATATATATATATATATATATACATCATACAGTATATATGGCCCGTTTTTTATATATATATATATATATATATATATATAGCATTACATGGGGCCCATCATACACTGGAGCATCATAGGAGGCTGCAGCTAATATGAATGCCCACTATTAAAGAGAATGAATATTCACTGCTCCCCGTGCCCATAGTCCTGTCCACCTCTCATTGCCGGCTTGAGTGCATACAGGTGGGTGGAACTGTGGGCATGTGGAGCAGTGAATATTCATCCTCTTTAATATCGGCTACACGTGTTAGCCACGTGTTATGGGAGACATAACTATGATTTAAGGGTATAAAAATTAAAAGTCCCTTGGGTGTCCCTTCCAACTCTAACATTCCAACTCTAACATTCTAGCGTTCTTTGATTCTATGCACTATGTTCTCTTTCTGTTGATCAGATGCTCATCATTGATTTGGTGTCAAGAAGATGTGATGTGTTACCTTTTTCCAGCTAAATGAACACCAACCTGTCCAACTACGGACATCACATTGGACGTTTTCATTTTTTACATCTTGTTCTTCCCTTGAACTATTTAACTTTCATGAATGTACACACCCTTGAGGTTGGATTTGTCCCACATTGTAGCACAGCAGATTTTTTTTCTGCTTTTTGTTGTTCCTCTGATGTAATTTTAATTGCTTCTTAAATGTTTGTGGAGTTTATCCTTGTTTTTTTATGGCTTTAACACCTTAGTGACAGAGCCAATTTTGTCCTTAATGACTAAGACCAATTTTTACAATTCTGACCACTGTCACTTTATGAGGTTATAGCTCTGGAATGCTTCAATGTATCCCATACAGTAAAGATGTATATCTTTGTACCGTGTTAGCCAGTAGATAGAAAAATATTTAGACTTGAGAGTCCTCAGTGGTTGATACCTTTTAATGGCTAACTGAAAAGATGGTAACAAATTGCAAGCTTTCGAGACTACTCATATGTGATTCTTCAGATTTTGTATTAGTCTTTGCCTGATGAAGAGACCTGAGTAGTCTCGAAAGTTTGCAATTTGTTACCATCTTTTCAGTTAGCCATTAAAAGGTATCAACCACTGAGGACTCTCAACTCTAAATATTTTTCAACGTATCCCACTGATTCTGAGACTGTTTATTCGTGACATATTGTACTTCATGTTAGTGGTAAAATTTCTTCAATAAGACTTATGTTTATTTATAAAAAAACAGAAATTTGGCAAAAATTTAGCAATTTTCAAACTTTTAATTTTTGTGGCCTTAAATCCGAGAGTTATATCACACAAAATAGTTAATAAATAACATTTCCCACATGTCTGCTTTATATCAACACAATTTTGGAAACATATTTTTTTTTTGTTATAAGGGTTAACAGTTGACCAGCGATTTCTCATTTTTCCAACAAAATTTGCAAAATAATTTTTTTAGGGACCACCTCATATTTGAAGTGAGTTTGGGGGTCAACATGAAAGAAAATACCAAAAAGTGACACCATTCTAAAAACTACATCCCTCAAGGTGCTCAAAACCGCATTCAAGAACTTCAGGTGCTTCATGAAAACTAAAGCTATGTGGAAGGAAAAAATATTTTACTTTTTTCACAAAAAATTTACATTAAACCCAAACTTTTTTTATTTTCACGAGGGTACCAGGAGAAAATGAACCACAAAATTTGTTGTGCAATTTCTCTAGAGTACGCCGATAACCCGTATGTGGGGAAAGCCATTGTTTGGGCACATGGCAGGGCTCAGAAAAGAGGGAGCACCATTTGACTTTTTGAATGCAAAATTGGCTGGAATCAATGGTGGGCGCGATGTCGCGTTTGAAGACCCTTTGATATACCTAAACAGTGGAAACCCTCCAATTCTAACTCCAACCTTAACACACTACCCTTGACCCTAATCCCAACCCTAACCCTAATCCCAATCCTAACCACAACCCTAACCCCAAACCCAACACCACCTTAACCTCAACACCCCAACCATAATCCCAACACAACTATAACCCCAAAACAACCATATCCCCAGCACAACCCTAACCTCAACCTAACACCAACACCATAACTGTAACACCACAACTGTAACCCCAACTGTAACCCCAACACAACCCTAACCCTACTCCCAACGTTAACCCTAGCCCAACCCTAACCCTAGCCCCAATCCTAACCCTGGCCCCAACCCTAAACCTATCTCCAACCCTAGCCCAACCCCAACCCTAGCTCTAACCCTAGCCCAACCCTAACCCTAGCCCAACCCTAACCCTAGCCCCAACTCTAGCCCAACCTTAACCCTAGCCCCAACCCTAACCCTAGCCCCAACCCTAACCCTAGCTCCAACCCTAGCCCAACCCTAACCCTAGCTCTAACCCTAGCCCAGCCCTAACCCTAGCCCAACCCTAACCCTAACCCTATTCCCCAACCGTAACCCTAGCTCCAACCCTAGCCCAACCCTAACCCTAGCTCTAACCATAGCCCAACCCTAACCTTAGCCCAACCCTAACCTTAATGGAAAAATGGAAAAAAAATACATTTTTTTATTTTATTAATTTTACCGAAAGGGGTGAAAAAGGGGGGCTTCATTTACTATTTTTTTATTTTGATCACTGTGATAGGGTCTATCACAGTGAACAAAATGAGCCAATAGGAAAAATCTCCTATTGTTGTCAGGTGCTGGCTGGCAGGTCTCGGCAGATGCACTGCACATGCGCCCACCAATTTCTTCCAGGAAGATGAGGAGGAGGGCTGGGGGGCCGGAGCCGGAGGGTCCAGGGAAGGCGAAGGTGCTGGAGGAGGCTCGGGGGACCCCATTTCTCTCTCCTGTGGTATGCTAGATCATATCAGAGGAGAGAGAAATGATTGCGAAATCTGACTTTTTTTTGTTCACAAGACTGGGGATAGTAAAAACCGACCCGAATCATGTTCTCCAGGATCTCAGCTACCCCGATAGCCGAGACCCCGTATATTTTCTGATGCTGGGGGGGACTATACACTTATTTCTCAGTGCCATTAAAAAGCGGCGCTAAGGAATAAGCACCCTTAACTGCCACTGTTAAAAGGCGCATTGGCGGTCGTTAAGGGGTTAAATAATCGTGTTTGGAAATCTGCAATGAGCGAGATGGATTCAATAATAATTCAAAGTCTCATAAAATCCTATAATAATAATAATAATTTTATTTCTATAGCGCCAACATATTCCGCAGCACTTTACATTTTAGAGGGGGCTTAAGGCACTGTCACACTTAGCGATCGCACCAGCGATCACGACGACAAGACCTGGCGAGATCGCTGGTGCGATCGCTATGTGATCGCTAGTTAGATTCCAAACACATCTCATCAGCGATCTGTATAACGACCTCTGCGGTCGTTGGGAAAACCTAGTCCCACCTGGTGAAGTCGTTCATAAAGGGTGTCACACTCAGCGATTCAGACTCACCAGCGGAACACCAACGACCAAAAAACGGCTCAGAACGTTCATAAGCGAACAACGACATCTCAGCAGGGGCCACATCGCAGCTACATGTCACACACAGCTGCATCGCTAACGAGATCGCTACTGCGTCATAAATGGTGACGCATTAGCGATCTCGTTAGCGATCTCGTTTAGTGTGACAGTACCTTTATACAGACAAAAGACATTATACAGGTCCTTCTCAAAAAATTAGCATATAGTGCAAAATTTCATTATTTTCCATAATGTAATGATTACAATTAAACTTTCATATATTTTAGATTCATTACACACCAACTGAAATTTGTCAGGTCTTTTATTGTTTTAATACTGATGATTTTGGCATACAACTCCTGATAACCCAAAAAACCTGTCTCAAAAAATTAGCATATCAAGAAAAGGTTCTCTAAACGACCTATTACCCTAATCTTCTGAATCAACTAATTAACTCTAAACACATGCAAAAGATTCCTGAGGCTTTTAAAAACTCCCTGCCTGGTTCATTACTCAAAATCCCCATCATGGGTAAGACTAGCGACCTTACTGATGTCAAGAAGGCCATCATTGACACCCTCAAGCAAGAGGGTAAGACCCAGAAAGAAATTTCTCAACAAATAGGCTGTTCCCAGAGTGCTGTATCAAGGCACCTCAATGGGAAGTCTGTTGGAAGGAAACAATGTGGCAGAAAACGCTGTACAACGAGAAGAGGTGACCGGACCCTGAGGAAGATTGTGGAGAAGGACCGATTCCAGACCTTGGGGGACCTGAGGAAGCAGTGGACTGAGTCTAGTGTAGAAACATCCAGAGCCACCGTGCACAGGCGTGTGCAGGAAATGGGCTACAGGTGCCGCATTCCCCAGGTAAAGCCACTTTTGAACCATAAACAGCGGCAGAAGCGCCTGACCTGGGCTACAGAGAAGCAGCACTGGACTGTTGCTAAGTGGTCCCAAGTACTTTTTTCTGATGAAAGCAAATTTTGCATGTCATTCGGAAATCAAGGTGCCAGAGTCTGGAGGAAGACTGGGGAGAAGGAAATTCCAAAATGCCTGAAGTCCAGTGTCAAGTACCCACAGTCAGTGATGGTGTGGGGTGCCATGTCAGCTGCTGGTGTTGGTCCACTGTGTTTCATCAAGGGCAGGGTCAATGCAGCTAGCTAGCAGGAGATTTTGGAGCACTTCATGCTTCCATCGGCTGAAATGCTTTATGGAGATGAAGATTTCATTTTTCAGCACGACCTGGCACCTGCTCACAGTGCCAAAACCACTGGTAAATGGTTTACTGACCATGGTATTACTGTGCTCAATTGGCCTGCCAACTCTCCTGACCTGAACCCCATAGAGAATCTGTGGGATATTGTGAAGAGAAAGTTGAGAGACGCAAGACCCAACACTCTGGATGAGCTTAAGGCCGCTATCGAAGCATCCTGGGCCTCCATAACACCTCAGCAGTGTCACAGGCTGATTGCCTCCATGCCACGCCGCATTGAAGCAGTCATTTCTGCAAAAGGATTTCGACCAAGTATTGAGTGCATAACTGAACTTTATTATTTGATGTTTTTTTGTTGTTTTTAAAAAACACTTTTATTTTATTGGACGGTTGAAATATGTTAATTTTTTGAGACAGGTTTTTTGGGTTATCAGGAGTTGTATGCCAAAATCATCAGTATTAAAACAATAAAAGACCTGACAAATTTCAGTTGGTGTGTAATGATTCTAAAATATATGAAAGTTTAATTGTAATCATTACATTATGGAAAATAATGAAATTTTGCACTATATGCTAATTTTTTGAGAAGGACCTGTATAACCTATACAAGGCTAGCACCTAATCAGTAGAGATAGAACTATCAGTACCAAGGTGCCTAAGTATAAGAATTCAGTGCAAGAAATATGTCAGCTCAGAAAGAAGGAGAACTGCACACAAGGAATTCAGTATAAAAATACAAACATTTTATTGAACGATATTAAAAAACAACATGTGAGAGAGAGTAACAGTGGTAACCCAAAAAGGAGTGGAACCACAAAGGTACCCAGGTAAAGTAACCATATAGTGCCAATACACTTAATGCACATAGAGCAAAAACAACCTTAGTAAACCTTTGCCACTAGTCCGTATCAGAGGACTACATTGAGTCATTCACACAAGTACAGAGCAGTTTCTAAGAATAGTCTAAGGAAAGCTGTACGCCAATCTAAAGACTGTAGTGTGCAGTCACAGTTTAACAAATGGTCAAGTACATACCTGAGACCCAGTGGTGCCACTCTCCCCAACGCGCGTTTCGGCGCTGTGCCTTCTTCCGGGGGAGTGGCATCAAAGGTAACCAGAGGATACTTATGTGTCCAAGGGCCAATAGAATCAGCCGAATCAGGATGACGATGTACCTGCTGTGTGTATGCGGCGCATGTAACGCCGGACAGACCGGACGCAGCCATCACCCAGAGCGTCATCAGCCAGGTCATGAGAGACCGCCCACCAAGGTCATGTGAGCGAATATCAGACGCGAGCAGGACGAGACCGAGAGAAGACGCAATCAGCGATGCCTGGGAACCGGCCCCCAGCGCACATGCGCACCAGCAAGCACCTGATTCGTACACAATATTAATTGGATTTGTAACATCAAATCATACAATGATATTCTAATACAAAAATAGGGAAAAAAATGACTGCAGTCCTAAGCTACATTGTATTCGCACACAGTACTTAATGATTTAACAACATCAAATTGTGCAATGACATCCTAACACAAATAGGAAAAAATGACTGCAGTCCTAAACTCCAATTGTATGGTCAATGACATACATAGCCAAACAAAAGTGCATATACATATCCCTAGACAATATATCATACATCGATATTACATTGACCACAAAACACGCATATTGATATACAAAAACATGCATATATATACAAAACACAATAACAATACATTGGAAAATAGTGTAACATCCACAGAATCTACAGAAAATGCAAATATAAGGTGCATAGTGCTATTGAGAAAAAGTATAATATGAAACAAGTGCCTATCTGAATAATAATAATAATAATAATCTTTATTTATATAGCGCCAACATATTCCGCAGCGCTTTACAGTTTAACAGTTTCAAAACACAAGTCATAGGTAACAACGATAACAATACAATAATTAAAGCAAAATAAGCCGACCCTGCTCGTGAGAGCTTACAATCTACAATGAGGTGGGGGAGATACAAAGTACAGTGTGTATATTACAATGGTGCATTTACAATGATGGTCCAGCCATCTTGAGGGAGTGAGGCATGGATGGAGATAGTGAATGGGCTACACATACACACTTAAACATAGAACGACTTTGGTTAATGAATGTGATAGGCCACTCTGAACAAATGTGTTTTGAGGGAGCGCCTGAAACCATGCAAATTGTGGATAGTCCTAATTTCTTGGGGTAGAGCATTCCAGAGGATTGGCGCAGTGCGGGAGAAGTCTTGGAGTCGGGAGTGGGAGGTACGGATTAGTGCAGAGGTTAGTCGAAAGTCGTTTGCAGAGCGCAGCAGTCGGTTAGGCCGATAGATAGAAATGAGGGAGGAGATGTAGGGGGGTGCTGCACTGTGGAGAGCTTTGTGGGTGAGAACCAGTACTTTGAATTGGATCCTATAATGAATGGGCAGCCAGTGTAAGGACTGGCGAAGAGCGGACGCAACCGAGTACCGATTAGCCAGATGGATGACCCTGGCTGCTGCATTAAGGATGGACTGGAGAGGGGATAGTCGAGTAATGGGGAGGCCAAGTAATATAGCGTTGCAGTAGTCCAGGCGGGAGTGGATCAATGCTACAGTGAGGGTTTTTGCTGTTTCCATGGTGAGAAAAGGGTGGATTCTAGAGATGTTCTTTAGGTGTAGACGGCAAGAGCGGGCAAGAGATTGTATATGGGAGGTGAAGGAGAGATTGGTGTCAAACATAACACCCAGACAGCGAGCCTGCTGCCGGGGTGTTATTATGGTGCCGCCCACAGAGAGGGAAATGTCAGATTTAGGGAGGTTAGTAGACGGCGGGAGCAGAAGGAGTTCAGTCTTGGAGAGGTTAAGTTTCAGATAGAGAGCGGACATGATGTTGGAGACTGCGGACAGACAGTCGGTGGTGTTCTGTAGAACAGCAGGGGTAAGGTCGGGGGATGACGTGTATAGTTGTGTGTCATCGGCATAAAGATGGTACTGAAAGCCAAATCTGCTGATGGTCTGTCCAATTGGGGCCGTGTAGAGAGAGAAGAGAAGGGGGCCAAGGACTGAGCCCTGGGGTACACCGACAGTGAGAGAAAGAGGAGATGACGTGGAGCCAGAGAACGAAACACTGAAGGAGCGGTCAGAAAGATAGGAGGAGAACCAGGAGAGAACAGTGTCCTTAATACCTAGTGACTGGAGCCTAGACAGTAGGAGACAGTGGTCAACAGTGTTGAAAGCTGCAGAAAGGTCGAGTAGAATGAGCAGAGAGTGGTCGCCGTTACGTTTTGCTGTAAGAAGGTCATTGGTCACTTTGATGAGTGCAGTTTCAGTCGAATGTAGGGGGCGGAAGCCGGACTGTGAAGGGTCTAGGAGGGAGTAAGTGGAGAGGTAACGGGTGAGGCGGGAGTAGACTAGGCGCTCCAAAAGTTTAGAGATGAAGGGGAGATTGGAGACCGGTCTGTAGTTGTTTGTGCAGGAAGGGTCAAGAGCGGGTTTCTTTAGTAATGGAGTAATGATGGAGTGTTTGAAGGAGGATGGGAAAATGCCAGAGGAGAGTGATATAGGAAAGATGTGTATCTTCGTACCGTGTTAGCCAGTAGATAGAAAAATATTTAGACTTGAGAGTCCTCAGTGGTTGATACCTTTTAATGGCTAACTGAAAAGATGGTAACAAATTGCAAGCTTTCGAGACTACTCAGGTCTCTTCATCAGGCATAGACTAATACAACATCTGAAGAATCACATATTTATACACAAAATAGCACAGAAAAAATGCAATAGGTAGGACAAGTGACATGAAGCAGAACTGTCATTATGGCAGAGGGATTAACATAAATATGACTAGTTCATAGATAAGGAGCGAAGGTTTTATTACCCTCTGATTGGGGTCTGGTATTGTGTTGTGATGACCCTAAAAGGTCAGGGAGGCAGATTCCTTAATTGTTGTAGAACGACATAAAACTCTGGGATATATTCATCCCAGCACTAAGAGTGTCAAAGGTCATCATAAGTTTATATTCCCAGACTTTTCTATCCTTCTCAGATTTGAAGTTAGATTTTAATACAAGTAATTCCATATCTGTCATGCTATGACCGGGCATACAAAAGTGTTTGGCCACAGGTAAATCCATTCTTTTTTCTCTTATCGTGTGGCGATGAGAATTCATCCTTGTTCTCAGTTTTTGCCCGGTCTCCCCCACATACAGACCCCCAGTTGGACATTTAGTACATATAATTAGGTACACCACATTAGATGTGATGCAGCTGAAAGTACCTGGTATCTTGTAGTCCTGATGGGAGTTGGGGATCTTTATCCTGTCCGTGGTCATTATAGATGTACAGGTCTTGCATTTCTTTTGTCTGCAAGGAAAGGTTCCTGCAGCTGTTGGGGAGGACAGGGAGCTTCTGACAATGATGCTTCTTAGATTTGGGGGCTGCCTAAAACATAGTAGTGGGGGGTCTGGAAATATGGATTGTAATCGGGCATCTTTTTGTAGTAAAGGTTGTAGTTTCCGTGCAGCTCCCCTTAGCATCTCCAGACTTGGATTGTAGGTGACCACTAGAGGCACCCGGTTATTTTCTTCTTTAGCTTTGTAATGTAGCAGGTGATTCCTTGATATTCTGGTGGCTCTTGTAATTTGGTTTTCAATTGTTCTTGGATGGTAGCCCTGGTTCAAAAAAGTCTTTCTGAGGCGACCAAGGTGTTCATCTCTATCCATGGGGTTGGAACATATACGGTTGTATCTGATGGCTTGGCTGTAGACAATAGAGTTTTTTATGTGTTTAGGATGGAAACTGTCCCATTTAAGATATGTTGGACGGTCGATTGGCTTCTGATACAGGGATGTCTCTATTTCATTGTTCTTTAGCTTAATGGTGGTGTCTAAAAAGTTAATTTCAGTGCTGGAGTAGTTAAGTGTTAAGTTGATGGTGGGATGAAATTGATTGAACTGTTCATGGAACGTCTTTAGCTGTTGTTCAGACTCCGTCCAGATGATTAAAATGTCATCAATGTAGCGGTAGTAGGCCCGAGGCCTGATGGGGCAGGAGGACAAAAATTCGCTTTCAAGCTTGGCCATGAAAAGATTTGCATACTGTGGAGCCATTTTACTTCCCATAGCTGTGCCAGTCTCCTGAAGATAGATCTTGTTGTCAAATTCGAAGTAATTGTGGGTGAGGATGAATTTTGTGAGTGAGGAGAGTGAGAGATTAAAGATTGTAGTTAGGTGAGTTGTGACAACTGGAGAGAGAGACTGGAGGAGATGTGAGGGGATGGGGTCGGTAGTGCATGTAGTCGGACGAGAGGAAGAGAGGAGTCTGGAGACTTCTTCTTCTGTGATGGGATCAAATGTGGAAAGTGAACCAGGGGAAATGCAGGGTGGGATGGGAGTCACAGCACTTGGTGGTTGAGAGCAGATTTCCTGACAGATAGTATCTATTTTTTCTATAAAGTGGGAGGTCAGGTCGTCAGCACAAATGTCTGTGATAGGGGCTTGTGCTTTTGGCCTGAGGAGGGAGTGAAAAGTGTCAAAAAGTTTCTTGGGGTTGTTGGCTAGTGAGGAGATCAGGGTGGTGAAATAGGTCTGTTTGGCGAGGTGAAGGGCAGCATTATAAGTTCTTAACATGAATTTAAAGTGGATGAAGTCTTCTGGTGTGCGGGTTTTTCTCCAGAGGCGTTCAGCACTCCTAGAGCATCGCTGAAGAAGTCGAGTTTGCAATGTGAGCCAGGGCTGTTTTACTGTGTGTTTGGAGGTTCTGAGGGTGAGCGGTGCTACTTGGTCAAGGGTGCTTTTAAGAATGTCATTGTAGTGATGAACAGCCAGATCAGGACAGGAAAAAGAGGAGATTGGGGACAGCGATGAGTGTAGGGAGTCTGAAAGTGTCTGAGGGTTAATGGCTTGTAGATTTCTGAATGTGTGGTAGGTAGGAGTGCGCTGGGGTGGTGGAGGATTTGTGACCGTGAAGGAGAGAATGTTGTGGTCAGAGAGTGGAAGCGGTGAGTTATTTAGGTGGGAGATTGAACAGAGGCGGACAAAGACCAGGTCAAGGGTGTTGCCATCCTTGTGTGTCTCAGAGGTTGAAAGCTGTGAGAGGCCTAGAGAAGTGGTTAGTGATAGAAGCTGAGATGCAGATGTGGAAGTAGGACTGTTAATGGGGATGTTGAAGTCTCCAAGGATGAGGGTTGGTAGTTCTGAGGACATGAAGTGCGGCAGCCAGGCTGAGAAGTGGTCAAGGAACTGGGTGGGTGAGCCTGGGGGCCGATATGTGACCGCTACTCTGAGGGAGAGGGGATGGAAGAGCCTGATGGTGTGGACCTCAAAAGAAGGGAATAAGAGTGATGGAATTGGGGGGATGACAAAACATATGTAAACTAAAATAAGAATGTGCTAAACACAAAATCATCAATAATTGTACAATAATAAGAGGAAAATACAAATACAGTATTGTCCATATATATAGAAAATAATTATACATAAAAAATATTTATTGCTGTGGATACAGAAAGTGCATAATAGGTAAAATAATAAGATAGAATCATGAAAAAACTAAAAGAAAACCAATGAATACAGTCAGAACAAAATAATATATAATAAGACATATGGGTGCAAAAATTATATATATATCATATGTTCGGTTGCGTGGATCGCTCTTGAACGTTTAAAAAAATTCGAGGCCCAGACACATACGCAATATTGATGATGAACTTCCACATGGATAGATGATCAAACCAATGCGACACATGAAACTAAATCTAAAATAAATAAAACAAGTCAATAACAAAAAACATAAAAAAGATGCCATAAAAAATGCGGGTACGGGTGATCAAAGAAATGGTGCAAAACTTAAGGACTCATTTAAACCGTTAGGGTGAAGAGAACAAAGTTTCCAAATCCAGAAAGCTTCTCTCTGTGCTAGAAGCCTACTCATCTTCCCTCCCCGTAAATTAGGAACCACACGATCAATTCCTCTAAATTTCAGTACCGATGGATCACACGAGTGATGCGATTTGAAATGTCGAGGGATTGTTTTCAAGACATCAAGATTGTCCTCATCCACTGCTGCTAAGATATCTCGATATCACAATCGCCTGACTTGAATCCCATAAAAAATCTTTGGTTGCATTTGTAGGAGTCGGTTGTAGCACACAAACCTAATATTAGAGCAGTGTTCTTGAGGAATCAAAGGACTAAGGTTCCTCAAGAATCCTGCCAGAAGCTGGTGTCTGGCTATTCTTAATATTGCTCTATATTATATTTTATTTTACTTGCTTATAGAAAGTGCAATCATATTCCACTATACTGTGCTGACAAAATAATCATTCTCCCATGGGGGGTCATCATCTAAATTCTCCATCAGTATTTATTTTTTGAGCGTGGAAGGTAAATCGAAAAATACCTATTGGAAACCAATACAAATACGGGGAGAACATGCAAACTCTTTGCAGATGTTTCCTTGGTGTGATTTGAGCCCAATGCTGCAAGGCGGGAGCTGTAACCACTGAGCCACCATGCTGTTTACACACAGTTTGTATGAAAAGTTATATTTTCTGCTGAATTTGAAGAAACTACTTGTTCTATCAATTGTGTTGAGGCATTTAAATTGTTCTTGTTAGATTGTTTTATTGCAAATAGAAGAAAGATTGTAAATTTTACTAATAGACCTAATTTACTATGAGGGTGGAATAATTTTGATTGCAACTGTAGTATGGAAACAATACAGAAATAAGTTTGGAAGGTTCAAAGAACTATTGTCCACCAAGTTAATTCTGTATTATGACATTACCTGGATAGCATAGCCTCTTGCACATGGACTTTATGTGAAAGCTTAGCCTCTTGCACGTGGTCTTATCCATTTGCTTGCTTGGTTGTTATCCATGGCCAATTGAACATGAAACAATCAGAATACATTGTGCTGATTACAATAGTATCATATGGGTACATTTAAATAGGGGAACATGGAATAAATTGGAAGTGCCGCAAAGACTCCAAAACACTGTCTGGCATCCTTAGTATGTGACTAAGCAATAAAGCACAAATAAAGCAATACATAAAAGGAATGATTGTCAGAAAACTGACAAAGCAAAAGCAATTTCCCTTTATGCATTCAGCTTTTCATCATTAGGTGAATCATGGGGAGCATGAGGTCAAAGTGTAATAAAAGGTAAATATATTAAAATAAAAAGCGCCACTGCCTGTGAATGCAATTTCCCATTCCACTGTGTTGTATAGTATGCATGGAAGGGGTTAATTACACCCCAGTTAATTGTCTTCTGGGGGGGTTTATTGCACTCTTAAGTACTCTTCCCTGGGAAGTTGTTAGAACACAAAGAGAAATTCCCAAAGAGACATAATAGCCTCAAATTTACAGTACTTAAAGGTCCAATGGAACAGCGGGGAGCCGAGGCATCCTCTTGTTGATAAGGTAAGAGGACAAGAAGGTAATCTGTGAGATCTTTAAAAAATCATTTTTAAATAGGGTCAGGCCCCCTGTGGCCTTTACAGCCTTATCTTAAGCTATTCAAATGTTAAAGAAGGATGATGGGGATTGATGAGAGTGCTCCTGAGGGCAGACTTGGATCAACTGACAAAACTGCTCCAGGGGATATATCCCTGTACCTTCACCAGAGGATGGAGGCAAATCGCTGGGAATAGGAGACACCTATTTTGATAAGAGATATCTTGTCTTCAAAATAAATATCTAGTTTTGTAATGATTCTTCTATATCCTTTGGGCTAATGTTTGCTTCTCACCAGGGTCATCACTGTCCTGTGCATATTTTTATTACACATTACTATTATAGTACAATCATATTCTTCCATACACAGAACATACAGTATATGACCATGTCTTAAGGTGCTCATAATTCTTAGACAATGGATGGTCAAACACTTCTTCAACTGAGAGTGATCTGTCCAGACTTCCTTATACACATGCATGCTCAGCTGTAATCTGGTCCCTCAGTGAGCTGGCAATCCATCTTGTCTTCAGTAAATAATAAATAAATACAAAAACAGAGCTTAGTTGTTTTTTTAGAGTGAAGGATGAGTTTAGGAGACAGGGGAAAAGAAGAGGCAAATGAGCAGAAAAAGAAGCATATTTCTCTGACAAAAGTGACTACAGGGAGTGAAGCAGTATTGGTGCGCGCACGCGTATGTCTTTCTATGAGTATATATATATGTTTTTAACCCCTTCCCCCTGTATGTATTCTTAGCCTTAACGTCCAAAGCAAATCTGCTATGCCTTTATGTAAGAGGTTATAACTTTGTAAAAACTGAATGCATCTGAATGAATTTGAGATTTATATATATATATATATATATATATATATATATTATTATTTATTTATATAGCGCCATTAATTCCATGGTGCTGTACATTAGAAGGGGTTACATACAAAGCTATAGATATCGTTTACAGTAAACAAATTTACAATGACAGACTGGTTCAGAGGGGAGAGGACCCTGTCCTTGCGGACTTACATTCTACGGGATAATGGGGAAGAAACAGAAGGTCGGGGGTGCGGCAGCTCTGGTGGTGGTGGCGGCGAGGCGACAGCTCTGGTGGTGGTGGTGAGGTGGCAGCTCTGGTGATGGTGACGAGGCAGCAGCTAGGGAGGTGGTGGCGAGGTGGAAGCTCGGATGATGGTGGCGAGGCAGCAGCTAGGGTAGTGGTGGCGAGGCGGAAGCTCAGTGGTCGTGAGGTGGCAGAATGGTTATTGCAGGCTGTAGGCTTTCCTGAAGAGATGGGTTTTCAGGTTCCGTCTGAAGGATCCAAGGGTGGTGGATAATCGTACATGTTGAGGCGTGGAATTCCAGAGGATGGGGGATATTCCGGAGAAATCTTGGAGGCGGTTGTGTGAGGAACGAATAAGTGTGGAGGATAGTAGGAGGTCTTGGGAGGATCGAAAATTATGTGAAGGAAGATATTGGGAGATTAGTTCAGAGATATAGGGAGGGGACAGGTTGTGGACGGCTTTGTAGGTCAGTGTTAGTAGTTTGAACTGGATTCGTTGGGGAATTGGGAGCCAGTGGAGGGATTTGTAGAGGGGAGAAGCAGGGGAGTAGTGAGGAGAGAGGTGGATTATATATATATATGTTCATGTGTGTGTGTGTGTGCTGTCAATTTCTGTTTTAGTAGTTGACAAATTTGTAGAATTTGAGCTATATACACTTAAATATATCTTTATTTATTTTGTTATGCTAAAACTACTAAAACTGAAATTGACAGTACATACTGTATATATATGTGTGTACTGTCAATTTCAGTTTCAGAAGTTGACAAATTTGTAGACCTAATCATATAATAATAATCTTTATTTGTATAGCGCCAACATATTCCACAGTGCTTTACAGTTTAACAGTTTCAAACGCAAGTCATAAGTAACAACGTTAACAATACAATAATTAAAGCAAAATAAGACGATCCTGCTCATGAGCGCTTACAATCTACAATGAGGTGGGGAGATACAAAGTACAGGTGTATACAGGACCGGCGTCAGCACCCGGCATACCCGGGCAGATGCCGGGGCCCTGAGCAGGAGGGGGGCCCACTCACCGTCGGGTACCCTGGCGCCTGTTAGCAGATGAGAGCGGTACCAGCGCCGCCACTGGGCCCCCCCGCTTGCTCAGTGCCCCGGCAGCAGCTGGCGCAATACTTACCTCTCCCCGTGCCTCCGCAGTTCCGGGCTCCAGGGGGCGCCCGCGCTTCCTCTCACAGCAGCGCCGCTGACTGACATCATCATTCAGCGGCCGGCTGTGGCAGAGAGAGCGCGGATGCCAGACAGGTGAGGTGTATGTATCTGTATCTGTGTGTGTGTGTATCTGTGTGTGTATGTAGTGCGGTGCTTTGTGTGTGTGTATGTGAGAGAGTGCTGCAGTGCTGTATGAGTGATAGTGGTGGGGGGAGGCAGTGATGGTGGTGAGGAGCCTGACGCAATGATGATGATGATGGGGAGGCAATGATAATGATGAAGGAGATTCTTTCCACAGCGCCCTTTCCTGAGCCGTAACAGCGCAGAACGCAGCACGGTGCAGAGGAGAGCTCCATATTTTGTATGGAGCATTATATAGGGACCAGTATCCTGTATGGAGCATTATTTGGGGTCCAATATTCTTTATGGAGCATTATATTTGGCCCATAATACTGTATGGAGGACTATGTGGTGCCCATAATATTGTATGGAGGACTGTACTGTCCAGTCTGTACTGTGCGCTGTGTGGATTTGGCGGTTTTTGAGCTATTGTACAATTTACAATAGATATCACTTGTATAATGGAAGAAGAGAAGTGTTTGGCATTGTACTATACCCATATTTCTCTGCAGTATCTGTGCATCATGAATCGTGGTCTGTGTTAAAGGGGCCCACTGAGACTCTTTCGCCTGGGGCCCATAAAAACCTGGAGCCGGCCCTGGGTGTATATACAATGGTGCATTTACAATGATGGTCCAGCCATCTTGAGGGAGTGATGGATGGATGGAGATAGTGAATGGGCTACACACACACACTTACACATAGAATGACTTTGATTAGGGAATGTGATAGGCCGCTCTGAACAAATGTGATTTGAGGGAGCGCCTGAAACCATGCAAATTGTGGATAGTCCTAATTTCTTGGGGTAGAGCATTCCAGAGGATTGGCGCAGCACGGGAGAAGTCTTGGAGTCGGGAGTGGGAGGTATGGATTAGTGCAGAGGTTAGTCGGAAGTCGTTTGCAGAGCGCAGCAGTCGGTTAGGCCAATAGACAGAAATGAGGGAGGAGATGTAGGGGGGTGCTGCACTGTGGAGAGCTTTGTGGGTGAGAACCAGTACTTTGAATTGGATCCTATAATGAATGGGCAGCCAGTGTAGCGACTGGCGAAAAGTGGATGAGTCCGAGTACCGATTACCTAGATGGACGACCCTGGCTGCTGCATTAAGGATGGACTGGAGAGTCGAGTAATGGGAGGCCAAGTAATAGAGCTAAGGTGATTAATGTAAACATATTAATGTGTGAAGCTGTAATGAGATTGCAATGCAAGGAGGAGAATGTGTAGGAAGTAACAGATAGATGGCTATGAAATCAATTGTCAATCACGGAGGAGACAATTACCCCCAGAGTGCAGTTCAATGCCAACTTTATAGCTGTTATAAAGTAAGGAGAATGGTATATAAAAAAATGGTAGTAAAAAAAAATCCCGGGATGCTGCACTGGTACCCATGAATGTATATAACAGAGAGTCAAGATATTGAGGATCTTGGCTGATAGCTGTCGTTATATTAATATTTAATGAAAATGTTGGTTTTATTATTCCTAGAATGCGCAGACAATTATGCTGAATATATATTTGTCATTATATTCTACTTTCTATAATCTCATTACCTCGTTTGTTAGGTGCAATGTTAGTATTATTCCTCAGATTCATATAAAATCAGAATAATCGGTGGTGTCTTCCAGGAAATAGGTATATTGTAAAAATTTTGAACACTTCATGTAAAAGATCTTAAAATCTAATTGCTTATGTACATACTGAGCATTCTAGTGCCGCTCCAACCTGTGGACATTCTGTTAATTAGCTTAGTGCATCTTAAAAAGGATATTAAAGGAAACGTGTCAGCAGGATTTCACACTCCAAACTATTTCTAGGCACTTGTAGTCAGGGCTGTGACAAAGTATTCTGGGGCCCTATACAGATGAAACCAATGGTGCCCCCCCCCGATGAACCCTCAGCCCCAAGTAAAGAAATGGGTCAGAGACTAAGGTACCCTGACGCCCCCTTCCCCGCACTCTGACAACCGTTTCCACTAGAATTGTTCCCTTTTTCACTCATAAGTACCAGCAAAAGTAAAAATAAAGTGGTGTATTTCAGGGATGAGGCTCGACAGGGGGTGTGCTTTCAAAGTTAGATATTAAATCATTTATTGTTTGCAGACCAGTTACACCATTCGATAGACAGCAATATTCATCCCTAATATCCTATATTTTAAATGTCAGACCAAAGGACGGTCATGAAAACTAACATAGCGTAACTATAATGGGAGCTGTTTGATTTTAATTAAGGAGTCCAGCATTTGGCGGATATCCTACTGGAAACTAAACAGATCCCATTATAGGTAAAGGGATAGGTTTGATGGTTTTCTTATGTCCGTCATGCCACAAATACAGTTTACAACAAAACTGATGATGGTTCTGGTGCCATATTCCTGTGTGGATAGTGGTTCTGGTGATGGTGGTTCTTTTGACGTATTCATGTAGTGATGGTTGTTTTGGTGTTGTATTCATCACCAGAACCATCATCAGTACATGAATACAAAACCAAAATCATCAATACATAAATAGAATACCAGAGCCATCAATACTACATAAATACAGAACCAGAACTATCATCAGTAAATAAATAGATCACTAGAAACACTATCAGTACATGAACATGGCACTAGAACCACCATCAGTAGATAAATACATGACCAGAACCTCCATGACTGCATCACCAGAACCATAATCAGTACATTAATACATCACGAGAACTACTGTCAATAAAAAAAATACGACATCAGTACAATCATCAGTACATGTATACATCACCAGAACCACCAATAGTACATAAATATATCACCAAAACTACCATAAGTGCATGACTGCTTCACCAAGCTTAATACAGCAATCAGTTGTATTGTCAAGTCAGGTCCATATACATTTGTATCGCATGAACCTACAACTCCCAGTATGCCTTTAACAATGGTAAAGAGATGCTGGGAGTTGTTGTCATCAGTCATTATCAGACTGTGGATCATACAGGAGCCTCAGTACTCATGAGACAGTCAGTATCAATAAGTAAATGTTTACATCCAGGTAGCTTATAGGTGACATCTCCTCTTATTGAGTTGTTTCTTTCTTTTTGTCTCCATCTTGTCCAGATACCATGATGACTTTTGATATTCACAGCTCTTCTCTGCAGACTTCCCTCTTTGCTCTTCTACAGCAAATCCCAACATGGTGACCTTAAAAATTAAAGTATTATAAAAATGCCCTCTCCATAGAAATACAGTCATGGATGAAAGTGTTGGCACCCTTGAAATTGTTCTAGAAAATGAAGAATTTCTCTCCAGAAAATCATTGCAATTTCACATGTTTTGTTAAACATTGTTTATTTCCTTTGAGTGTATTGGAACAACACAAAAAAAATAAGGAAAAGAAGGCAAATTGGACATAATTTTGCACAAAACCTCCCAAAATGGACAGGACAAAATTGTTGGCACCCTCAACTTAATATTTTTGTTACACACCCTTTGGAATAAATAACTGCAATCAATCGCCTCCTAAAGCCATCAGCAAGCTTCTTACACCTCTCAACTAGAGTTTTGGACCACTCTTCTTTTGCAAACTGCCCAGGTCTCTCATATATGAAGGGTGACTTCTCCCAACTGCAATTTTAAGACCTTTCCACAGATGTTCAATGGGATTTAGATCCAGACTCATTGCTGGTCATTTCAGGACTTGTCCTGTCTCTGCTTGCATTTCTTTCAAAGACAAGTCAGGCCATTCCTCTGTTGCCTAGAAAAATCAGCATTTGAACTAATATGAAAATTGTCACTCCAGTTCTATTCCCACCCAGCGTGTCCTACCCCTGCTTGACTGATGGCTCCTTTGCCTGAAGTCATACTGCAAAGAGACTGCCAGTCAAGGAGAAGGAGGCGGTGCTGGAGCTGGGCATAGAGATGGAGTGACAGAGGCTTCAGACCTACAGCCTCATTTACATATCAATGTGAACGCTGATTTCTCAGAAACTGATGAACAGACTGGACATGTAAAGGTATTGTTGACTTGTCTTTAATAGAGCTGCATGCACAGAAAAAAAAAAAGTTTGGGAGGCAAAATCTTGTTGACAGATTCTCTTTTAGGATATGCAGACTTTCTGGGCATAGTTTGCATTTACTTAAATGCATGTATTTTGTTGTTCTTTTTTAAACTGGGTTTATTTAACACTTTTGCAAAGTTTGACTTTTACAGGCTCTTTTTTTGCCTTTTTCTGAGCTCCTCACAGCTGATTTATGACCACATCAAAGTTAAGCTCAATTTTATGTGGTCTGCGGTCAAAAATCAGCAGAGAAGAGTTTAGATATATACAGAGAAGATTCATAAACTCCTCATGAAAACCAGTTTTGGCTAGGTAGACACTACATAAAGCAGTGGTTAAATGTCTTCCACTCATGGCTTCATCTGAATCTCTGACAAATGGGATTTAGATGTCCCTCTGACCGATTTATTACAATGGGACAAACAGGTCTCAAATGCACTGCATTTGTGCTCTTTTATGGCAGAGATGTTTTTTCAGAGGGGTGCTAGAACATAGTCAACTACACTCTTGTGCTTTGTTTGTCTCATTGTAATGAATAGCTCCATCTGGTGAATGCTAAAATCCCATTTTTCAGGGTTTTAGACTAAAGCCCCTGATTTAAGCTGAATACATTGTGTACATAGTGTCTGGCAGATTATCAGTAAAATGGGGTGGTTCGAAATACAGGTAATTTTCATCCAAAATCCCTATCTCTTTAATGCCATAATCTAAACTGTTTTCTAATATACTTTCATTAAAAATTCCTTATTCTTCCCTAACTACACTGTTTTTCTTTTTTTTCCCCCACTTCCTTTTTGATGACGCTTCATTTGAGAATCCCAGTACTGAAATGAAGCTTCATCAGGGGTCTGAGGATGAGGTCACTTCTGCAGCATCTGCCCCCTCCCAGAGACAAAGCACCATCAGTGACAATTGTGTCAGGGGATGGGCTAGTGCCTGCGCAATGTGCACTGTGTGTTGCTCATAATGACAGTGCACTCACTGGTCTCTTCATGCTCGATATTCTTACTACACGCACTGATAGAGCAATATGTTGTCGGCTTGTTACTGCTGATCAGATCTCGTGAGAGTTTGTGTTGTGATTGCACATTGCGCGGGGACTAGCCCGGCCCCTGAAACAAATGTCACTTATGATGCTTTGTATCAGGGAGGCTGCAGAGGCTTGGCAGTGACCGCAGTCTCGGCCCCCTAATAACGCTTCATTTGAGTATTCCAGCATGCACTCTGATTCTAGAGCGTAGCATTATCAAAAAGCAAGTAGGAAAAAAGTAAAGTAGTTAAATAGTGTAGTTAGGAAAGGATATGGAATTTTTAATTAATATACCAGAAAATAGTTTAGATTATGGCATCAAATATATAGGGATTTAGGATGAAAATTAATTTATATCTCAGACCACCCCTTTAACTCATTTAGCAATGTGCAGAAAAGTAAGGGCCTGTAAAAGCCAAACAATGCAAAACTGTTAATAAAACTCAATTGAAAAATAATTTCTATGCCAAAATACATGCAATTAAGTAAAAAAATAACTTTATAGGTGTCCGGATCTAGTAAGAAAAGTGATCCAGCTGGTTATTCTGCTCGTTCTTTGTGGCTTCCTAAGTCTCCCAGTTGGGGTCCTACAAGAAAGTACATTCTGTATAGATGAGCATCTCACTCAGTCGATCTGAAATTGAGTTTAGGGGACAAAACATGGATATAATAAATGCATGGGATTTAACTGATATCTGTCAATCAAAGTGCCTGAGAGTGAGTATGGCCGCCACTCATAGTATAGTGAGCATTGTAACCACTCCAGGGAGTATTTACGCTCATCTTCTCCCTGTAGGCATTTTTCCAGTAAGGCAGGCATGATTTTTAATGCCATTTACCTGCAGACTAACGTTATACCTAGAGGTAAATACCTTTTCCCGATAGAACAGGTTCCCTTTAAATGTCAAATCTTATATAGCAATATCTCAGCATTTTTGACCATTGGGCTTCCCTTAATTGTAGTTGGGATGCCCTCTTGTATTCCTGCTCCTTATTGATCTCTGGCGCTGACCCAACAGAAGAAGAATCACTTTCATATGTGACTTGACCCCTTCTGCACTGTAATGTATATAGGTATTATCTTTACTAATCTAATAAAGAACAAATGAATCATGACATATGAAATACTTTTTAGCTACACTATTGACATGCTGAGAATTAGGACACTTGTAGAACGCATAAAGTGGGCAGCAGATAATTTACACTGTCAGTAAATGGGGTTTGTTAAAACTAGAGCTGTTTGAATCTTTTGAAATTTGAATTTGCCAGGTGCGACAAATTTTTTCCCAAAAATTAGATTTGCAGCAAATCAATTCACCAACAATTATAATAATGTACTGGATGCCTGGGTTTGTGCTGCTTTTTCGGTAATGACCAAACCAGAATAAAAATATATGTATTGCACTTGAACAAACGTTTGAACAGTCACAGAGGAAAAAAGGTTTCAAGGTAGATGCGTTTGTACAGTATGTAATAGATCACTCTGTACCCATATATACAAAAGCTAATGCAAATGGTGATTATATAACAGCCTGTGGAGAAGAGAGTGGGAAGAGTTAGTAGTTGATTCCTGAGCTGCACCTAGAAAAAATGATGAGGGGTTATAAACACTTATATAAGAACACTGGTATACGAACGCTCTTGTCCTTGTATATGTTGATATATAGACCACAGTTAGAAATATGATGGACTGAGTGAGGTTTGAATAAGTTCCAGGTAGCATGTTTTAATCCTCCATACACTCAGAGCATGCAGTGAGACTGCCCCGGCCGGTGACAGCTCGTGCGGTGAGTGAAATAGTCAGTTGAGAAAGCAGGCCCATGAAAGACCTGCGTATAGCAGGCGGTTACCTGGCACAGGATCGAATTAGGGCAGCAAAGTCTTCCTCTGACCTTCGGTGGCAGATGTGTCTGGCAGGCAGTCCAGAGAACCCGGTGGCCGCGGTCGGTAACTGTATCCTCGCTGGTAGCGATAGTAGGAACAGGACCTGGCGTGATGCGGGAGGTCACGTGACACCACGTGACCAGCACTGGCACTGGCTGCAGGATGGTACGGATAACAGAAAGGACCAAGAAGTATCCAACGCGTTTCTGAAAACCCGGTTTCCTTCGTCAGGGATGGTCATTTCTGACATCAAGGGTCCTTTTGTATCTGTCCATTGTGATCAGCTGACCTTAATAGAATGCAAATAGTTCTATCTCGCTGTTCAGCCCTTAAGGGATCAGGGTGTCCAAAGTGAAGATCCATTTACTTTCCATGCATGACATTAGGGCTCTATAATTCCCCTTTCTCCATGGTGGTGGAACAATGACAAATCCTGTGACATCCATAGAGCGGGTATCACTATTATGGTGTTCAGTAAAATGTTTGGATAGTGGATGACCAGTAAATTTGTTATTGATGTTTCTAATATGCTCATTTAGTCTGGTTTTAAGTGGGCGTTTTGTGCGGCCCACATACAGTTTACTGTATGGGCATTTTATTATATATATGACACCAGTGGAGGAACAGGTAATAAAATCTTTAATCTTGTAATCATGACCATTTTTAGTGATCCCCACTTGTTTATTAGTGCATGTATGTTTGCACATGGTACATTTTCGGCAGGGAAAAAAATCTTTTAGATGATCAGTGAAGAAGGTTGTTAAGGATTTTTCACCCTTTATATTCTGTACAGTGGGTGCAATGAAATTGCCAAGGTTGCGAGCTTTTTTGTATATAAAGCGGGGGGCTGCAGGAATCAGTCCCCCCAAGATTTTGTCATTTTTAAGTATCCCCCAGTATTTACTCACTATTTTCCTAAGAATATGCGAGTTATGCCGGCGTCACACTCACCGTACAAAAATACGGACCGTATTGTACGAGCGTAATACGCCAAAATGTTGCCGGCACAACAATCCATATTTCATCCGTTGTCAGGGTGTGGCTGCGTATTTTGCGCATGTAAGCATCTGTATGCAATCCGTATGGCATCCGTACAGCGTCTTTTTCTCGGCGCCTTGCAAAATGGACATTTAACGGTTTTTAGGCCTGAAACTCATTCAAATCATCATCAGCAAGGCTATTTATTGGCTCTGCATCAGGTTGCAACCCCCAATCTTGCCATTTTTGTGGTGTGCTTCTGTTGGAGTACTGCTGCTTGCTTGCCAACAGGTTTGACACTCTTCACTTCACCCCAACTGATCGAGTGTTGTACAACTGGGTTTTGTCCCGCTGCTTTGGCCAGCCTTACACAGTGATCGTTGATCCGCGGAGGAGGAGGCGAATGTGGGTGCATCCGCATTTGAGGCAACGCCTCACTAAAGGCCATTTTCACCGCCTTTATGCATCTCTGCAGACTCATCCAGGCAAGTTTTTTCTGTTTTGTCGGATGACCATTCCCACATTTGATGTTTTGTTGGAGATTGTGCGCCCTGGGATCACCTACCAGAATACCAGGATGCGGAAAGCTATCTCTACAGAGGAGCGCCTTCTCCTTATGCTACGGTATGTATTCCTCACCTACATACTGTCTGTTGATTATGTGTTTTCCCACAAGTGTCCCTTTACCCTCATGTCTGTAGCTGAAATCTCCTCATAATATATCCCATATATCACCTACAACTACCAGAACTATTATGTGGATGTAAAACTGACAGAAAACTTTGACTTGTAGTAAATTTCAATGAGGATTGTTTTTAACTGAAATGAATTAAGAGTTATGCATAGTGCGTTTCTTAAACCTTTGTGCATGTGTAATGATTGCTCTCTCTACATTTGGTTACTTGTAGGTTCCTAACTACTGGCATACCTATGCCGCACTCCATCTGGAGTTTTTTGATTGGGAGGTCCACCATCTCTGGCATTGTGCGAGATACCTGCTCGCATCTCTGGGACAGACTTCATCAACTGGTGATGCCTGAGCCAAAGATGGAAGACTGGAAGAGGATTGCCAGGGGATTTGAGGAACAATGCCGGTTCCCAAATTGTATAGGAGCCCTTGATGGGAAGCACATCCGTGTGCAGAAGCCGCCGAACTCAGGCTCCCAATTCTATAATTATAAACAATATTTTTCTGTGGTGCTGTTGGCTCTGGTTGACAGTAACTACAGGTTTATAATTGTAGACATTGGGGCCTATGGAAGAACTGGAGACTCTAGAGTCTTCAATTCTTCCATTATGTGTCGGCGGCTTCGCAATAACGAGTTGCACCTACCACCAGCACGCCAACTTCCTGGCTCCAATCTAGAACCTGTCCCATATGTTGTAGTTGGGGATGAGGCCTTCCAGCTATCAAGGAATGTGATGAGGCCATATCCATGACGACACCTTGACCACCGTCGTTGGATCTTCAACTTGCGCCTATCACGGGCCAGGCGCATGATGGAGTGTGCCTTTGGCATTTTGTGTGCAAAATGGCGGGTCCTTCAGTCTGCTATTCAGCTGAGTGAAGTCAACGTCAATGAGGTCATCAAAGCCTATGTTGTTCTGCATAATTTCACCAGAATGCATGACTGTGGCCCATCAGATGTTGGTAAAAGTGTGGTGACCAATGGGGATATGCCTACGCCCCATGTCATCCCTTTCGTCGCCCACTCTCAGGACTCAAAACCCGTGATATCTTCACCCAATATTTTGTGTCACCTGAAGGTACTACAACATGGCAAGATGATGCAATATCTATGCTGTAATGTTTGTGTGTGTATTTACATAAACTATTTTTTGGACACATAGTCTCTGTCTGGTGTTAATGGTCATAACAGATGTGTTGGTGGTTGAGTACAAACAACTTAGGAAAGAAGACTCCAAACTTTTTAGAAAAATAGATATTTATATGTGCAAACTGCCACTTGAGGTAGTGACTACCATATTTGCTTCATATGGTATATGTTTTTACAACACAATAGTGTAAGTGTGCATTCATACACAAGTATCAAAATAAAGCATGACAAAATTACAAATGTTTGTATACATAATAGTATAGAAAGACAAAAAAACAATAGTCAATATGGCTAGTGCTGATAATATGTGACCCATATGTGGGATTGGTCAAATTAGACTAGTGCAAAGATGCATTTGACAACTGTGGCTAAAATTAAATGTCAAAAAAGAACAAACGTTCACTATGTATAGTGAAGACCATATGTTACCCATATGTTTGGTTCCCAATATTACACTACTGCAAATATGCAATAGACAACATGGATTCTGAAAAAAGCAAAAAAAATAACAACCTTTTCCATAAATAATAATAAATAAGCAAAATAACAAACTTTCGCTATCACTAGTGAGCACCATATCTGCCCCATATGGTTGGGTTTTAAGACTAGACTAATGCAATGATGCATCAGCCAACAATTTTTAACCCCTTAACGACCGCCGATACGCCTTTTAACGGCGGTCATTAAGGGTACTTAAACCACAGCGCCGTTAATTAACGGTACTGTGGAAAAAGCCTATAGCACCCCCCAGAGTTGGATTTTCTCTGGGGTCTCGGCTACCGGGGGAAGCCGAGACCCCAGAGAACATGATTCGGGTCAGTTTTTACCGACCCCGCTTTTGCGATCACCGTTATTAACCCTATAACGGCAATCGCAAAAAAAAGCTATTTTCTATTTTTAATTTCTCTCTCCTCTGATGTGATCACACATCAGAGGGGAGAGAAGTGGGGTTCCCGGGACCCCCGATCAGCCCCCCGTGCCTCCCGGTGTCCCCCCAGTCCTCCTGTGGCTCCAGCAGCTCCTGGCGTCTTTTTCCGGTAAACAAAAATGGCGTGCGCATGCGCAGTGAGCCCGCCGACTCTGCCTGGCGGCAGATTAAGAAAATGAATGACTCCATTCATTCTCTAAAAGTACATTTTGATCACTGTGATAAACTATCACAGTGATCAAAATAAAAAAAACAGTACATAAACCCCCCCTTTATCAGCCCCTTTGTTAGGGACATATAATAAAATAAAGAAATTTTATTTATTTTTATTTTTCCATTAGGGTTAGGGTTAGGGTTATAGTTAGGGTTAGGGTTACAATTAGGGTTAGGGTTAGCATTAGGGTTAGGCTGGATTCATACTGCGTTATGGCAGTCCGTTAACGCTGCCATTCACCCCCATTAGAGGGCAAATCGCGACGCATGCCGTAAAGCGGCATGCATTCACGATGTGCCGTCATTCAGTGACGGAGCCTTGGACGCGGCCTGCAGCGCCTTGACTCCATCACCGCTAGCGCAGATGAATCATCTGCTGATTCCTCTGCGCTAGCGGGTATAGCATAACACGATCGCATTATGCTATACCGTTACCAGCCCGTCAACGCTATGTGTTGAACGGGCTGATAAAACACAATATGATCCTAGCCTTAGTGTTAGGGTTATAATTAGGGTTAGGGTTGGAATTAGGGTTAGGGTTACAATTAGGGTTAGAGTTACAATTAGGGTTAGGGTTACAATTAAGGTTGGGATTAGGGTTAGGGTTGGGATTAGGGTTAGGGGTGTGTTGGGGTTAGGGTTGGAGCTAGAATTGAGGGGTTTCCACTATTTAGGCACATCAGGGGGTCTCCAAACACGACGTGGCGTTCAAAAAGTCAAAAGGCGCTCCCTCCCTTCCAAGCCCTGCCGTGTGCCCAAACAGTGGTTTACTCCAACATATGGGGTATCAGCGCACTCAGGACAAATTGCACACCAATTTTGGGGTTCTAATGTCTCCTGTTACCCTAGGGAAAATAAAAAATAGCTGGCTAAAAAAATCATTTTTGTGAGAAAAAATATGATTTTTTATTTTCACAGTTCTATGTTATAAACTTCTGTGAAACACTTGGAGGTTCAAAGTGCTCACCACACATCTAGATAAGTTCCTTAGGGGGTCTAGTTTCGAAAATGGGGTCACTTGTGGGGGGTTTCCACTGTTTAGACACATCAGGGCCTCTACAAACGCGACATGGCATCCAGCCAATTCTGCGTTGAAAAAGTCAAACGGCGCTCCTTCCCTTCCAAGCTCTGCCGTGCACCCAAACAGTGGTTTACCTCCACATATGGGGTATCAGCATGCTCAGGACAAATTGCACAAAAACTTTTGGGGTCTTGTTACCCTTTGGAAAATAAGAATTGAGGTGAAAAAATCATTTTTGTAGAAAAAATATGATTTTTTATTTTCACGGTTCTATGTTATAAACTTCTGTGAAGCACTTGGAGGTTCAAAGTGCTCTCCACACATCTAGATAAGTTCCTTAGGGGGTCTAGTTTCCAAAATGGGGTCACTTGTGGGGGGTTTCCACTGTTTAGACACATCAGGGCCTCTACAAACGCGACACGGCATCCAGCCAATTCTGCGCTGAAAAAGTCAAACGGTGCTCCTTCCCTTGCGACCTCTGCCATGCGCCCAAAAAGTGGTTTACCCCCACATATGGGGTATCGACGTATTCAGGAGAAATTGCACAACAAATTTTGTGGTTAATTTTTTCTTTTGACACTTGTGAAAATAAAAAAAATTGGTTCCGAAGTAAAGTTTTTGTAAAAAAAGTTAAATGTTAATTTTTTCCTTCCACATTGCTTCAGTTCCTGTGAAGCATGTAAAGGGTTAATAAACTTCTTGAATGTGGTTTTGAGCACCTTGAAGGGTGCAGTTTTTAGAATGGTGTCACTTTTGGGTATTTTCTATCATATAGACCCCTCAAAGTGACTTCAAATGTGATGTGGTCCCTAAAAAAAAATGGTGTTGTAAAAATGAGAAATCGCTGGTCAACTTTTAACCCTATAACTTCGTAACAAAAAAAAATGTTGTTCCCAAAATTGTGCTGATGTATAGTAGACATGTGGGAAATGTTATTTATTAAGAAATTTGCGTGACATATCTCTCTGATTTAAGGACATAAAACTTTAAAGTTTGAAAATTGCTATATTTTCAAAAGTTTCGCCATATTTCCATTTTTTTCTTAAATAAACACAAGTCATATCAAAGAAATTTTACCACTAACGTGAAGTACAATATGTCCCGAAAAAACATTCTCAGAATCAGCGGGATTCGTTAAAGAGTTCCAGAGTTATAACCTCATAAAGTGACAGTGGTCAGAATTGTAAAAATTGGCCCGGTCATTAAGCTGCAAAATGGCTCTGTCACTAAGGGGTTAAAAGGGATGGGGAAAAAATAACAAACATTGGTATAAATTATAAGATATAAGGAAATAATAATATTTTCTCCTAGCCCATATCCCACCAGCTAAGTACCATATGCTCTTTGTAGGCATTCAGATGAGTGCAAATATGCGTTACACAACATGGTGTAAACATAAATGTTCAAAAAGAACTAACTTTTGTCCAAATAATAAGAGATCATGAAAACAAGAAACGTTCACTATGCCTACTGAAGAGCATATTGCTAGCATATGTTGTTTTGAGGCATCTAGATTACTGCAAATGTCTTTGACACAACAGGAGGTTAAAGTAAATATAAAAAATGTACTAACTGCTTTTTAAATCAGAATACATAGGTGAAATAAACAATCACAGCTGGTGGTATGTGGGTGGTGGGGTTGGCGGGTTCCCAGCATCTCTGTGTGGATGGCTTGGATGACCACCTTGACCATCACCTTGTTGTGGTGGATTTTCTGGGCCCTGAGCTAACATGTGCCCACGGTCAGGTTGGTGTGTGGGCACATTGCCATACAGATAAGGGAGATTATATTCCTGTGTAAGATGATACCCACGAGAATCATACCCCCCAATATGACCATGTTGAGCACATCCAGGTTAGGTACCAGCCTCGAACACTGGATCTGTTCAAGTGGCCATATTGGGAAGTGGGATTATAGCCAGCCATTTGACCCTGCTGTTGCCAAGGTTGTTTGGGTGGGGGAATGGGTTGAGGTGTAGGCGCCCGTGCAGGAGGATCATCAGATCCTAATTGAGCATGCACATTTTGTTGGGGGGCAAGGCGCAGAAGGTTACGGGGTGAGAGCTGCCACCTCTCAAGGAATTCAAACACCTCATATAGGGTATTGGGGGTGTGCATGCATCAATTAGGATGTGCATTGATCCTCGCTCACGGAGCCTGAGCTCACTAGGTAGGGGACAAAGGTAGCGGGCAAGGCTACGGGCATAGATCTCCTCACCCTCATCCACAGCTGCCCTTGAAAGGTAAGTGAGTACCCTAGTGTCCACATGCCTACATGTGACTGATCCAGTGATGTCTCGCCGTCTTCTCCCATGGCGGGATATTGCAGCAGGCTGGGGGGAGGCCCCCAGAGGTACAGTGGGGCTGCTGTTGTTTGCAGCTTCATCCCCAATGCCGGATGCTGCTGCAGCTGGTGCCTCTGGTACAGGTAGAGGAGGAGGGGGTTGCTGTGGTCCTTGGGAACCTTGTTGTCACGCAGTCTCTGCGTACAGGAGGTCAGGGGCCTAAGCTGACCCTAAGCTGGGGCCCTAACTAATCCCTCTACCTGGAGGTACTGTTAAAGGTACAGAGGTCCAGGCCGCCAGCGTAACCCCTATCTCCTGAGGATCCCTGAACCTCAGTAATCTAGTCCTGAGAAGGACCCCGATCACAACAACAGGGGACAGGATAATATAAGCCAACACACAGTACTAGACGAACGAGACAGTACAAGGGGAAAACCAAAAAACCACCTTGCATACAAAAACTTGCACCACAACAACAGAGGGAACACCAACGGGTAAGGAGATAAATAATAAAGCGAGGAAGGGAAAAAACCACACAAAGTACACTTCACTCCAAACTCCAAAATACCACAAGCCGCTCTGTTTGTCTGCAAGGAATGCTTTCACCGACAACTTCCCTAACAGACTGGCAGGTATTTGAAGGAGTCCCACTTCTGCAGCATTGACTGCAGCTGGGCGAGGCTGGGCCTCATCTAGCACAGAGAGAGAGAATTAACTCCCTCACTGCCGAAAAATACAAAGCACCAAAAACTCAGCTGCGAGAAGTCAGGCTGTGTAATCGTGACGATCTTCGTGGCGACACACCCATGACAGTACCCCCCCTTCTACGAGGGACCTCCAGACCCTCAGGGCCAGGTTTATCCGGGAGAGTCGTGTGGAAGGCCCGAATTAATCGGTCTGCATTAATATCCGACGCAGGAACCCACATCCTCTCCTCAGGAGACCATACCCCTTCCAATGAACCAGGTACTGAAGGGACCGGCGATTAAAGCGTGAATCGATGACTTTTGATACCTGAAACTCCAAGTTACCATTGACCACCACTGGAGGAGGAGGTAAAGGTGACGGTATCACCGGCGCCACATACCTCTTAAGCAACGATCTGTGGAACACGTTGTGAATTTTAAACGTAGGGGGGAGGTCAAGACGAAATGCCACCGGATTAATTATAGAACTGATCCTGTACGGCCCAATGAACCTGGGACCCAGTTTCCAGGAGGGAACCTTAAGTTTTATATTCCTGGTAGACAACCATACCCGATCGTTCACACTTAGGTCCGGACCAGACACTCTCCTCCTATCAGCCATACGTTTGTATCGGTTCCCCATAGTATTCAGATTATTCAGCACCCCTCTCCACACTGAAGCGAGTGATGACGAAAATCGTTCTTCCTCAGGAACCCCGAAGAGCCCCCCCTACTGAAAGTACAAAACTGGGGGTGAAAACCATATACCCCAAAAAACGGGGACTTACCAGTGGACTCGCTCCGCCTATTATTAAGAGCAAACTCTGCCAGAGCTAAGAAAGAAGCCCAGTCCTCCTGGTTCTCTGACACAAAACACCGGAGATATGTCTCCAAGCTCTGGTTCAGACGTTCCGTCTGACCATTAGTCTGAGGATGAAAAGCCGATGAAAACGACAAATGCATCCCCCGCCGTGTACAAAATGCCTTCCAGAATTTGGACACAAACTGAGACCCCCGATCAGACACCACATCGGAGGGTACCCCGTGAAGCCTCACAATCTCCCCAGTGAACACCTGCGCAAGAGTTTTAGCATTAGGAAGAGCAGGAAGAGCGATGAAATGTGCCATCTTGCTGAACCTGTCCACTACAACGAGTATGACCGTTCTACCCGAAGACGGCGGGAGGTCCGTAATAAAGTCCATGGACAGATAAGTCCAAGGATGCTCCGGGATCTTCAAAGGTAAGAGGGCCCCAGACGGACGGGTATGTGGGGTCTTAGAGCGCCACAAACCCCACAGGATGCGACAAAAGTTACCACCTCCCTATGTAAGTTAGGCCACCAAAACCGACGCGAGAGGAGATCCACAGTTGCTTTACTCCCCGGGTGTCCTGCCAAAGCTGAGTTATGGTGTGCCTCGATCACCTTTTGTCGCAACTGATCTGGAACAAACAGTCTCCCTGGAGGTCCAACAGGGGCGTCCCCTGAGCCTCCAATACCTCCTCCTCAAGCTCAGAGCATACTGCCGACACCACCACCCCTCCTGAAGGATAGGAACAGGGTCATCCGTATTCCCGGCCCCAGGGAAACTACGAGATAAGGCATCCGCCTTTACATTTTTTGACCCAGGACGATATGTGACGACAAAATTAAACCTGGTAAAAAACAACGACCACCTAGCTTGTCTGGGATTCCGACGTTTTGCGGACTCCAGATATAGCAGATTCTTGTGATCGGTGATGACGGTGACTGGATGGACTGCCCCCTCCAAAAAATGGCGCCACTCCTCAAAAGCTAACCTAATGGCCAAGAGTTCCCTATTGCCGACATCGTAATTCCTCTCAGCAGACGACAATTTTTTAGAGAAAAGACGCACGGATGCCACTTACCAGGGGACGAACCCTGTGACAATACTGCTCCACCCCTACCTCGGAAGCGTCTACCTCTACAATGAACGGCTGTGACGCATCAGGTTGAATGAGTATGGGTGCCGAGGCAAACATTTTTTCAAGGAGGAGAATGCTTGACAAGCCTTGTGTAAGGTTCTATGTATATATTCCTGAAACTCAGTTTGTTCGTCAGCCATTTTACTTTCTGTCTTGCTGCAGCTATCTTGCCCTCAGTCAAAATGGAGTTTCCAGCTTGCATGTTCCCGCCCTGATTCTCTCCTTTGCTTCTTAAGCAGCCACAGCTGAGCAATCAGTGCTTCAGAATCTAGCCTGCAGTGAACCTGTGACTTGACTCCTGTAAGCCTTGGACCTTGTACTCCAGCTATTCCTACTGAGGAACTCTGAAGCACTTGTGGACTCTGAACCCTGCTTTTTGAAAGACCCACGTTTGCATGGACTTACGGTAACAGAGAAGAAGATCCTGAATCTGTATTGGAGAGTGATTGCTGAGCTTGGATTACTCTGGCCTGCTGTGTCTCCTGTTTCTGTGTCTGCAAACTGTGTGACTATTTCTGCCAACTTGTATGAAGTAATACAGGACTTTTCTATATCAAACCTGTGACTCCTGTGTTTTCATCGCACCCAAGCACAAGACGCTATATGAACTGTACTACATACATTACAAGATTCTGAAGCCAAAACGTTAGTGTCTGCTGGGTCTAGAAGGCTGTGTCTGCTGTACTGTGGATATCAGACGTCCGGTTGTACTTTCTGTGATGACAGTGGTTGTGACTTCTCACAACCATTCCAGGTGAGCACATCCCTTAAGTTTTTTCTTTTTGCAGTGTTACCACAGGTAAACACTATTGTTTTGTTTTTTTCTCCTTTCTTTTCTCTTTTTTGTCTGCTGTAACTCTGGATATCAGATGTCTGGTTGAAACTTTCTGTGATGATAGTGGTTGTGACTTCTCACAACCATTCCAGGTGAGCAGTTCCCTTAATTTTTTTTCTCTCTGCAGTGTTGCCACAGGTGAACACTATTGTTTTTTTTTTCTCTCCTCTTCTTCCAGTAATCCTGTCTTAAAAGATCTGGAAAATGGAGGCCCGCATAAAGGAACTTTGCGGAGTGACTGATAATATCCTTGCAGATTTGCAGAATATAAAGACCCGTTTTACAAATCTACAGGACCTCAATAATCACAATTTGCAAGTGGTTGGACAGACTACCCAGGATTTGCGAGCCAGGATTGAGGTTCTAGAGGGGCGAGTCCAGGCTCCTGCCATAGCCCCGAGTGCTGGGATTCCCAAGTTGCCCCCTTTTCGTTTTGGCGGTGAACGTGAGAAATTCAGGGGATTTATTAATCAATGCAATCTTTTTTTTTCTGCACATGCTTCACAATTTCCCACTGAACGATCTAAGGTGCTTACTATAATTATGTTGCTTACCAACAAGGCTTTAACCCCTTACTGCCATCGGACGTACTATCCCGTCCATGGTACCTGGGCCCGTATGACCGGGGACGGGATAGTACGTCCAGCCCTTTAATGCGACATTGCGACTTAAGTCGCAATGATCGCATTAAAATTCCGACGCCATCTTACCTCAGGAGAGATGGCGCCGGCATCCCGGGGTCTGTCACCGCCCACCCTCACTCCCGATCGCTGTGATTGGCTGTTCAATTCTGAACAGCCAATCGCAGCCTTTCTCACTGTTTCAGCCAATCCGATGGGCTGAAACAGTGAGATCCCAGGCTAGAATCGAGTACCGATGTACTCGATCCTAGGCCTGGGCATAGAAAGGAGCAGACCCCCCCTGGATTGGCGCGATCGCCGATCACATCGATCGCGCCAATCGCAGGGCACAGCCGCGGTGTATCCGCGCTGTGCCCTGCCTGTACCTGCCTGGATCGGTGCAGTAATAGCACCGATCCTAGGCCGGAGCCTAGGACAGGCCCAGTAGGGCCTGCAGCTGCTGATTGGCGCGATCGATGTCATCGACGATCGCGCCAATCACAGGGCACAGCAGCGGTGTGACCGCTCTGTGCCCTGCTTCCTGACCTGCCGGTGACCTGCCTAGGAATCGGAGCAGTGAGCTCCGATTACTAGGCCGGTGCCTAGCAACCGGCAAAACAAGGGTCTACTCTGATTGGTGGGATCGATGTGATCATCGATCCCACCAATGACAGGTCACAGCAGCGATGTGACCGCTCTGTGACCTGTCTGCAAACTGGATCTGACCTGTCTGATCGCACTGCAGGGGTCCTCACACTTGCTGAGGATTCCTGCAGTGCGGTCACACGCCAGATCTCCTCCTGTGCTGGGCCTTGTGGTGCCACAGTAGCCTGTGACACCACAACTCCTGCTGAAGAAAGAAGAGAGAAGAAAGAAGAGAGAAGAAAGAAGAAGAGAAAGAAAGAAGAGAGAAGAAAGAAGAGAGACTACAAACGTGAGTTTTGAGCCCCGATCCCTGCCCGATCCACCCCAATCCCCCCATTCCCCCCTCCCCCCTTCCCTTTCCCCTCTTTTTACCCCCCCTTTGCACACATTTAGCAGCCGCCGAGCGTTGATTGGTGACGCAGTTCACCGATCAACACTCGTGCTCGTTTTTCTTTTGCACCCCCCTCCGTGCGCACTTCCAGCAGCCGCGGAACTTTGATAAGTGACACCAGTCACTTATCAGAGCTCGTTCCTGCAGTTTTTTTTTTTTTTTTCACTCCCCTTTCCGCCACTCCTGTGCGCACTTCCAGCAGCCGCGGAACTTTGATAAGTGACACCAGTCACTTATCAGAGCTCGTTCCTGCAGGTTTTTTTTTTTTTTCACCCCACTTTCCGCCACTCCCGTGCGCACATCTAGCAGCCGCGGAACTTTGATAAGTGACACCAGTCACTTATCAGAGCTCGTTCCTGCAGTTTTTTTTTTTCACACCACTTTCCGCCACTCCCGTGCGCACATCTAGCAGCCGCGGAACTTTGATAAGTGACACCGGTCACTTATCAGAGCTCGTTCCTGCCGTTTTTGTTTTTTTTTTTCACTCCCCTTTCCGCCACTCCTGTGCGCACTTCCAGCAGCCGCGGAACTTTGATAAGTGACACCAGTCACTTATCAGAGCTCGTTCCTGCAGTTTTTTTTTTTTTTTTCACTCCCCTTTCTGCCACTCCTGTGCGCACATCCAGCAGCCGCGGAACTTTGATAAGTGACACCAGTCACTTATCAGAGCTCGTTCCTGCAGTTTTTTTTTTTTCACCCCACTTTCCGCCACTCCCGTGCGCACATCTAGCAGCCGCGGAACTTTGATAAGTGACACCGGTCACTTATCAGAGCTCGTTCCTGCCGTTTTTTTTTTTTTTTTTCACTCCCCTTTCCGCCACTCCTGTGCGCACATCTAGCAGCCGCGGAACTTTGATAAGTGACACCGGTCACTTATCAGAGCTCGCTCCTGCCGTCTTTTTTTTTTTCACTCCCCTTTCCGCCACTCCTGTGCGCACATCCAGCAGCCGCGGAACTTTGATAAGTGACACCAGTCACTTATCAGAGCTCGTTCCTGCATTTTTTTTTTTCACTCCCCTTTCCGCCACTCCTGTGCGCACATCCAGCAGCCGCGGAACTTTCATAAGTGACACCAGTCACTTATCAGAGTTCGTTCCTGCAGTTTTTTTTTTTTCACTCCACTTTCCGCCACTCCCGTGCGCACATCTAGCAGCCGCGGAACTTTGATAAGTGACACCGGTCACTTATCAGAGCTCGTTCCTGCCGGTTTTTTTTTTTTTTCACTTCCCTTTCCGCCACTCCTGTGCGCACATCCGGCAGCCGCGGAACTTTGATAAGTGACACCGGTCACTTATCAGAGCTCGTGCCTGCTGGTTTAGACTTTTTTTCACAGGCATTTTTTTCCCTATTCTCTTTCTTTTCTTTTAGCTTTTTCCTTTCAGCATAGTTTGCACCAACCACTATCCCCCCCCCACACACACACACAGTTATAAATAAAGTTCACACAAAGCACCACATTCACAAAAAAAATGTCCCGCTCGTCACGTTCTTCCCAACAGCGCTATTCAGTGGAAGAGGCATACGCTTTACTTGCCTCCGACACTGATAGCGAGGGAGAGGATCCCACATTTCTTTACTTTTCAGATTCTTCATCCTCTTCTTCTTCTTCCTCCTCTTCCTCATCTTCCTCTTCGGGTCCTGCGGAACCGCCACGCAGACGCCCCAGGACAGAAGATGAGGCAGCGCCCACCCCTGAAAATGAACCAGCGCACCCCTCTTCGGACCCCATATGGACCCCGCCCCCCGAAAATTACGAGCCACTGATTCCTGATTTTGTGGCAGAATCAGGAATCAAGTTTGACACCACGGGCCTCAGAGAAATAGACTTTTTCAAAGTCTTTTTCTCTGAGGATTTTATTAACCTCGTGGTGGAGCAAACTAATTTGTACGCTCGGCAATTTTTGGCGCAAAACCCAGTGTCATCATTTTCCAACTGGTCTCCTGTAGACGCAGGTGAAATGATGCAGTTTTGGGGCCTGGTCCTCCATATGGGGATCCTGAAGAAGCCAGAACTTCGGCAATATTGGAGTGTTGATATTTTATACAACACTCCACTGTTCCGAATGGTCATGGCTCGGACGCGTTTTGAGGCCATCCACAAATTCCTGCATTATAATGATAATGCACAGTGTCCCCCACAAAATGACCCCAACTTTGACCGTCTGTTCAAAGTTCGGCCGGTCATCGAACACTTCAGCAAAAAGTTTGCTGAAGTGTACGTGCCCCAAAGGGACATCTGCGTGGATGAGTCCTTGGTTCATTTTAAGGGACGGCTCAGATTCCGCCAGTACCTGCCCAGCAAGAGGGCAAGGTACGGAATTAAACTCTACAAGCTGTGCGAGAGTACCTCAGGGTACACGCACAGCTTTAGAGTTTACGAAGGAAAGGACACCAGGATTGAACCCCTGAGTGTCCCCCCGTCCTGGGAGTGAGTGGGAAAATTGTGTGGGATTTGGTGCACCCACTGCTGGATAAAGGTTATCACCTTTACACCGATAACTTTTATTCCAGCGTCCCACTCTACAAATCCCTCTCTGCGCGAGGTACCGCAGCTTGCGGTACCGTCCGCAAAAATCAGAGAGGCCTCCCGAAGACGCTACTTGGGCAGATGCTCAGAAAGGGTGAGAGCAGAGCCCAATGTAGCGACCACCTGTTGGTGGTCAAGTACAAGGACAAGAGGGATGTCCTTCTCTTGACCACCATACATGGTGATGGCAGCGCCCTCAGCACTGTACGGGGTACCTCTACACAGGTCCGCAAACCGGACTGTGTACTGGGGTACAATAAATACATGGGGGGTGTTGATCTCTCTGATCAACTCCTCCAACCGTACAGTGCTTTGAGAAAGGCCAAGGTGTGGTACAAGAAGCTGTCCGTGCACATCGTCCAAATGGCAATGCTCAACGCTTTCCTGCTGTCACGATGTGCACGCAACAGCGATACGACGTACCTTCAGTTCCAGGAGGTAGTGGTTAAGGCCCTGATGTTTGGCGCTCAGGAAACAGCGGGCCCCAGTACTTCTGGAACTGAAGGTGCTCGTATCATACCAGGTCAGCATTTCCCGGGGGTGGTCCCGCCAACTGGAAGCAAAGGTAAGCCGCAAAAAAGGTGCCGAGTGTGTTACAAAAGGGGAATACGCAAGGACACCACTTACCAATGCGACACCTGCCCCGAAAAACCTGGCCTGTGTATGAAGGATTGTTTCAAATTGTACCACACCTCAATGCACTACTAATTTACTTTACAGGAAAGATTAGTTCCAGAAGGGGGGCACAATTAGAAAAGTTCCTTGGGAGTCTACTTTCCAAAATTATGTCACTTGTGGGTTTTTTTTTACTGTTTAGGCACATCAGGAGCTCTGCAAACGGAACATGACGCCCGCAGACCATTCCATCAGTCTGCATTCCAAAACGTCACGACTTCCCTTCTGAGCCCCGACTTGTGCCCAAACAGTTTTTTCCCACATATGGGGCACCAGTGTACTCAGGACAAATTGGACAACAATTTTTGGTGTCCAATTTCTCCTCTTACCCTTGGGAAAATAAAAAATTGGGGACTAAAACATTTTTGTGAGGATAAAAGTAGGATTTTTTATTTTTACACCTGGGCATTATAAACTTTAGTGAAGCACTTGAGGGTTCAAAGTGCTCACCACACATCTAGATAAGTTCCTTAGGGGGTCTAGTTTCCAAAATGGGGTCACTGTGGGGGTTTCCACTGTTTAGGCACATCAGGGGCCCTCCAACGCAACATGGCGTCCGTCGCAATTCCACAATTTGGTTTGGAAAAGTCAACGCGCTCCTTCCCTTCAAGCCCTGCCGTGCGCCCAAACAGTGGTTCCCCCCACATATGGGGTATCAGCGTACTCAGGACATGTGGACAACAACTTTTGTGGTCCAATTTCTCCTCTTACCCTTGGGAAAATAAAAATTTGGGGACTAAAACATCATGTTTGTGGAAAAAATATGATTATTTTTCTTCACGGCTCTACATTACAAACTTGCGTAAAAGCACTTGAGGGTTCAAAGTGCTCACCACACATCTAGATAAGTTCCTTAGGGGGTCTAGTTTCCAAAATGGGGTCACATGTGGGGGGTTTCCACTGTTTAGGCACATCAGGGGCCCTCCAAACGGACATGGCGTCCGTTCGCAATTCCAGCCAATTTTGGTTTGGAAAAGTCAAACGGTGCCCTTCCCTTTCGAGCCCTGCCGTGCGCCCAAACAGTGGTTCCCCCCCACATATGGGGTATCAGCGTACTCAGGACATGTTGGACAACAACTTTTGTGGTCCAATTTCTCCTCTTACCCTTGGGAAAATAAAAATTTGGGGACTAAAACATCATGTTTGTGGAAAAAATATGATTTTTTTTCTTCACGCTCTACATTACAAACTTGCGTGAAGCACTTGAGGGTTCAAAGTGCTCACCACACATCTAGATAAGTTCCTTAGGGGGTCTAGTTTCCAAAATGGGGTCACATGTGGGGGTTTCCACTGTTTAGGCACATCAGGGGCCCTCCAAACGCGACATGGCGTCCGTTCGCACATTCCAGCCAATTTTGGTTTGGAAAAGTCAAACGGCGCTCCTTCCCTTTCGAGCCCTGCCGTGCGCCCAAACAGTGGTTCCCCCCACATATGGGGTATCAGCGTACTCAGGACATGTTGGACAACAACTTTTGTGGTCCAATTTCTCCTCTTACCCTTGGGAAAATAAAAATTTGGGGACTAAAACATCATGTTTGTGGAAAAAAATATGATTTTTTTTTTCTCACGGCTCTACATTACAAACTTGCGTGAAGCACTTGAGGGTTCAAAGTGCTCACCACACATCTAGATAAGTTCCTTAGGGGGTCTAGTTTCCAAAATGGGGTCACATGTGGGGGGTTTCCACTGTTTAGGCACATCAGGGGCCCTCCAAACGCGACATGTCGTCCGTTCGCAATTCCAGCCAATTTTGGTTTGGAAAAGTCAAACGGCGCTCCTTCCCTTTCAAGCCCTGCCGTGCGCCCAAACAGTGGTTCCCCCCCACATATGGGGTATCAGCGTACTCAGGACATGTTGGACAACAACTTTTGTGGTCCAATTTCTTCTCTTACCCTTGGGAAAATAAAAATTTGGGGACTAAAACATCATGTTTGTGGAAAAAATATGATTTTTTTTCTTCACGGCTCTACATTACAAACTTGCGTGAAGCACTTGAGGGTTCAAAGTGCTCACCACACATCTAGATAAGTTCCTTAGGGGGTCTAGTTTCCAAAATGGGGTCACATGTGGGGGGTTTCCACTGTTTAGGCACATCAGGGGCCCTCCAAACGCGACATGGCGTCCGTTCGCAATTCCAGCCAATTTTGGTTTGGAAAAGTCAAACGGCGCTCCTTCCCTTTCAAGCCCTGCCGTGCGCCCAAACAGTGGTTCCCCCCCACATATGGGGTATCAGCGTACTCAGGATAAGTTGGACAACAACTTTTGTGGTTCAATTTCTCCTCTTACCCTTGGGAAAATAAAATTTGGGGACTAAAACATCATGCTTGTGGAAAAAATATGATTTTTTTTCTTCACGGCTCTACATTACAAACTTGCGTGAAGCACTTGAGGGTTCAAACTACTCACCACACATCTAGATAAGTTCCTTAGGGGGTCTAGTTTCCAAAATGGGGTCACGTGTGGGGGGTTTCCACTGTTTAGGCACATCGGGGCCTCTCCAAACGCGACATGGCGTCCGTTCTCAATTCCAGCCAATTTTGGTTTGGAAAAGTCAAACTGCGCTCCTTCCATTCCGAGCTCTGCCGTGTGCACAAACAGTGGTTTTCCCTCACATATGGGGTATCGGCGTACTCAGGAGAAATTGCACAACAACTTTATCAGTCCTTTTTCTCCTTTTTCCCTTGTGAAAATAAAAAAAATGTTTGTAAAAGATCATTTTTGTGACTAAAAAGTAAAATGTTAATTTTTTCCTTCCATGTTGCTTCAGCTCCTGTGAAGCACCTGAAGGGTTAATAAACTTCTTGAATGTGGTTTTGAGTACCTTGAGGGGTGTAGTTTTTAGAATGGTGTCACTTTTGGGTATTTTCTGCTATATAGACCCCTCAAAGTGACTTCAAATATGAGGTGGTCCCGAAAAAAAATGGCTTTGTAAATTTTGTTGTAAAAATGAGAAATCGCTGGTCAACTTTTAACCCTTATAATTTCCTAACAAAAAAAAATTTTGTTTCCAAAATTGTGCTGATGTAAAGTAGACATGTGGGAAATGTTATTTCTTAACTATTTTGTGTGACATATTTCTCTGTTTTAAGGGAATAAAAATTCAAAGTTTGAAAATTGCAAAATTTTCAAAATTTTTGCCATATTTGCGTTTTTTTCATAAATAAATGCAAGTTATATGGAAGAAATTTTACCACTGTCATGAAGTACAATATGTCACGAGAAAACAATCTCAGAATCGCGAAGATCCGTTGAAGCGTTCCAGAGTTATAACCTCATAAAGAGACAGTGGTCAGAATTGTAAAAATTGGCCCGGTCATTAACGTGCAAACCACCCTTGGGGGTGAAGGGGTTAATGTGGGAAAACCCTCTGATTGAGACTGAGGATGATTGTTTGAATCACCTTGATGATTTTATTTCAGCCATGGGGCAGGTGTTTGATGACCCCAATCGAGGTGCAACAGCTGAAGCAGCCATGTTAGCTTTGCGCCAAGGTAAGCACTCGGTAGCTGAATATGCCTTGAATTTCAGGAGATGGGCCCTTGATACCACCTGGGACAGTTCCGCCAAAAAATCTATTTTTCGAAAGGGGTTATCTCCACTGATTAAGGATGAACTTGCTCGTGCCGACCCTCCCACTGAGTTAGGTGACTTTATTAACTACTGCATCCGTATTGATACTCGTCTGACTGAACGCAGGCAAGAGAGATGGTTCGAAAGCAATCGTACTAACCTTTTCCTACCTTCCTCTCCAGCTAAGGAACCTTTGAGTAGGATTACACGGGAACCTGAACCTGAACCCATGCAGGTAGACTCTTTACAACGACGGGTTAGTGATGCACGCAAGGAACATCGTTTTAAGGAGAATCTATGTTTCTATTGTGGTAAGTCAGGGCACTTCATTATAAACTGCCCCAGCCGTTCTCGTAAGACTACTGCAGCACTCATTCATTGTGAGTGTTGCGAGAGGGGATCTGTCAGGTCCGAGCCTCAGGCTCCAGAGAGATCTGCAGCAACAGATCTTGATTTCTCAGACTTAAACTCCGTTACCTCTGAGGACGTTGACTGTGTAAACGCTGCCATTTTTCAAGTTTCCTCAGCGGTGTCCCAGCTGAGTTGTAAGAAAAACAATTCTCATTGCTTTCTTTCCATCAAACTCTGGGTTGACTCAGCTTGGGTGTCTAGCTCTGCTATGATCGACTCAGGGGCAAGTGGAAATTTTATGGATGTCTCCTTTGCTCTGAAACAGGGAATACGTTCAGTGAAGAAGGCTACTCCAGTACAGATGGAAACTGTGGATGGCTCCCTGCTGACCTCTGGACCAGTGGATCAGGAAACAGAGCCTTTGAGGGTTCTTATGGGTAAAGGTCATCAAGAGAAACTGTCCTTTATGCTTATCTCTTCTCCCCACTTTCCCATTATTCTAGGGCTACCATGGCTGCAGGCTCAGAATCCTACCATTAACTGGGAGACCAAGGAATTACACTTTCCAGAGAAACAGATGAGTCCAAAAGTTTCAGCTTGCTCTGTTCCTAAAGGAATCATGTCAGTCCCTGAACTACCAGCTGTATACCAGGACTATGTGGATTTATGTGACAAGAAGAACGCTGACCAGCTTCCTCCTCACCGTCCATATGATTGTCCAATTGAATTATTGCCTGGAGCAGAGATACCTTTTGGTAATATCTACCCCTGGCAGGGCCCGAGCTAAAGGCTTTAAAGGATTACATAGATGAAAATCTAGCCAAGGGCTTCATACGCCCCTCTTCATCTCCTGCAGGTGCACCCATCTTCTTTGTAAAGAAGAAAGATGGATCTCTGAGACCATGCGTAGACTATAGGGAACTCAATAAGGTTACTATTAGAAACCGTTATCCATTGCCTTTAATCCCTGAGTTATTGGAGAGAGTGCGACATGCCAAAATTTTTTCTAAACTAGATCTTCGTGGGGCCTATAACTTAGTCCGTATTAGACTTGGGGATGAATGGAAGACTGCATTCAGGTCACGCTATGGACACTTTGAATATCTAGTTATGCCTTTTGGTCTGAGTACCGCCCCAGCCACTTTCCAACACTTGGTGAATGACATCTTCAGGGATCTCCTAGATACATTCGTGGTAATTTATTTGGATGATATTCTAATTTTTTCTAACTCCACAGAGGAACATCATGGACATGTGAGAATGGTCTTGGAACGTCTAAGACAAAATCATCTTTACATCAAACTTGAAAAGTGTGAATTCCATAGGACCGAAATTCAATTTCTGGGGTATGTACTGTCTACACAAGGAATTAGTATGGATGGAAGCAAAACCCAAGCCATCAAGGATTGGCCAAGTCCTAGAAATGTGAAGGAGGTACAGCGCTTCATCGGGTTTGCCAACTTCTATAGACGTTTCATTAGAAATTTCTCTGAGGTAGTGTCACCTATCACCCAACTTACCCGGAAAGAGTCTAGGTTCTCCTGGACTCCCCAAGCCCAGGAAGCATTTTCCCGTCTAAAAGATAAATTTACCACTGCACCTATCCTAGTACATCCCAACCCGAGCTTGCCTTCATAATAGAGGTGGATGCTTCAGACTGTGCCGTTGGAGCTATACTCTCTCAGAGAACAGGTGAGAAGAATGTCTTGCATCCCTGTGCCTTCTTTTCCCAGCAGTTGTCTTCGGCTGAGAGGAACTACGATGTGGGCAATAGAGAGTTGTTGGCCATTATTGCCGCCTTCAAAGAATGGAGACACCTTCTTCAGGGAGCTGCACAGCAAATAGTCGTCCTGACAGACCATCGTAACCTTGAGTTTATCAGGTCGGCTAAGTGCCTGACTCCTCGCCAGGCTCGCTGGAATCTTTTCTTAAACCAATTTAATTTTATCATCTCTTATAGACCAGGATCGCGCAATGGAAAGGCTGATGCACTCTCTAGGATTTACTCAGCAGAGACACGTCCAATTACTCCTCCTAAGACTATTCTTCCTGACTCTAGATTCCTAGGAGTAATTCATAATCAAGACCTACTTAAGGACATCAAGGAAGCATACCATGCGGATTCCTTTTTGGCACAACCCCCAAGGGACGTAAGTCTTGTCTTTAAGAATGGTGTGTGGATTCAGGGACAACGTCTGTATATTCCTGAAACAGTCAGATTAAGAGTATTGCAACTCATTCACGATTCCAAGATAGCTGGGCATAGAGGAATTCTAAAGACACAGGAATTTCTTTCTCGTTTCTTTTGGTGGCCCACTTGCAGGAAGGATGTTTTGAATTATGTCACTTCATGTGAGGTCTGTGCAAGATGCAAAACACCTCGCTCCTCACCAACTGGTCTGTTACAGCCTCTTCCCACCCCGTCCCGCCCTGGGGATCCATTTCTATGGACTTCATTGTGGAGTTACCAACCTCTCAGGGGAAGAACACCATTCTAGTGGTGGTTGACCGTCTAACAAAGGCAGCTCATTTTATCCCTTGTGTCGGCTTACCCACTGCAAAACAGACATCAGATTTGATGATTAAAGATGTGTTTCGCTTACATGGAGTACCGGATGAGGTTATTTCGGATCGAGGGGTGCAATTCACTTCTAGGTTTTGGCAAAATTTCTGTGCAGCATTGGACATTAAAGTAAACCTTTCTTCTGCTTTTCATCCCCAGACTAATGACAGACCGAACGAACCAATCAAACCCTGGAGCAGTATCTCCGCTGCTTTATCTGCCACCTACAGGATGATTGGGTGGATCTACTTCCATTAGCTGAGTTCTCGTATAACAACTCTCAGAGTGCCTCCACTAAACAGTCTCCTTTTTACTCTAATCTAGGTTATCATCCTAACATTCTACCACGATTTCCCATAGAAACGCCTTTACCAGCAGTGGCTGAAAGAATCACGTCTTTACAGAAGAATATGGATCTTCTAAAGGAAAATCTGGAATCGGCTCAAGAAAGGTACAAGAAAGCAGCAGATAAATTTCGTAAACCTGCACCAGCTTTCAAGGTAGGAGACTTGGTCTGGCTGTCAACCAGAAATCTTAAGTTAAGGATTCCATCGTCTAAGTTGGGACATAAGTACATTGGACCCTATAAAATCAGTAAAATTATAAGTGCCGTTGCTTGTCGTCTTCAACTGCCCAGAACTATGAGAATCCACCCTGTCTTTCATGTATCCCTACTAAAGGCTGCGACACCCAATACGTTTCCTGGACGTTCCTCTCCTTGCCCTGACCCAGTGCTAGTCGATGGTCAGGAAGAATTTGTGGTGGAAAGGATTTTAGATTCCAGGTTGTATAGAAATCAGTTACAATATCTGATTAAATGGCAGGGCTACCCAGTGGAGGACAACTCATGGGAACCGGTCAATAACGTTAATGCTCCTCGCTTGCTCCGTCAGTTTCATCAGAGGTACCCACACAAGCCTGGTCTGAGGTCATCCGGAGGTTGTCCTTAAGGGGGGAGTAATGTAAGGTTCTATGTATATATTCCTGAAACTCAGTTTGTTCGTCAGCCATTTTACTTTCTGTCTTGCTGCAGCTATCTTGCCCTCAGTCAAAATGGAGTTTCCAGCTTGCATGTTCCCGCCCTGATTCTCTCCTTTGCTTCTTAAGCAGCCACAGCTGAACAATCAGTGCTTCAGAATCTAGCCTGCAGTGAACCTGTGACTTGACTCTGTAAGCCTTGGACCTTGTCCTCCAGCTATTCCTACTGAGGAACTCTGAAGCACTTGTGGACTCTGAACCCTGCTTTTTGAAAGACCCACGTTTGCATGGACTTACGGTAACAGAGAAGAAGATCCTGAATCTGTATTGGAGAGTGATTGCTGAGCTTGGATTACTCTGGCCTGCTGTGTCTCCTGTTTCTGTGTCTGCAAACTGTGTGACTATTTCTGCCAACTTGTATGAAGTAATACAGGACTTTTCTATATCAAACCTGTGACTCCTGTGTTTTCATCGCACCCAAGCACAAGACGCTATATGAACTGTACTACATACATTACACCTTGTCAGACCACCTAGAAAAATCCGTCCCTTTTTTTGTCATGTCTGTGAGAGGTTTAACCATGGGCGAGAAATTACGAATAAATTTCCGGTAATAATTAGCAAGCCCCAGGAAACGTTGTAGTGCCTTAAGATTCTCTAGCAGATCCCACTCAAGAACTGCCCGCACTTTCCCAGGGTCCATACGAAAACCGGATGCTGACACCAGGAAGCCTAAAAACTGGAGTTCCTGTACGGCGAACACACACTTTTCCCATTTGGCGTACAGTTTATTATCCCTCAAGATCTGTAACACCTGCCTAACATGCTCCTGATGAGACACAAGATCCGGCGAGTAAATTAAGATATCATCCAGATATATGACAACAAACTGTCCCACCAGGCGGCGAAAAATGTAATTTACAAAGTGTTGGACACCCCGGGGCATTAGTCAGACCGAATGGCATGACAAGGTTCTCATAATGCCCCTCCGGAGTGTTAAACGCCGTCTTCCACTCATCCCCCTCTTTCATCCTAATCAGATTGTACGCCCCCCTGAGATCCAACTTAGAGACCATTTGGCTCCCACGATCTGATTGAAGAGATCGGGAATAAGTGGGAGCGGATACGGATCTCGGACCGTAATCCGATTAAGTTCACGGAAATCCAGGCAAGGGCGTAGGCCTCCATCTTTCTTCTTCACAAAGAAGAACCCCGCGGCCACCGGGGAAGATGAAGGTCTAATATGCCCCTTAGCCAAACTTTCAGAAATATAATCCTTCATGGCCTGCCTCTCTGGACCAGATAGGTTATACAACCTAGATTTAGGTAACTTGGCCTCAGTTACCTCAGTAACCTCAGTAACCAGCAGTTTTACAGAACAGTCATACACGCGATGAGGAGGTAGTTCCTGACACCCTTTCTCCGAGAATACATCCTCAAAGTCCGCCAGAAATGGAGGTAAGACCCTAGGAGTGACGCACCGATGACCTATTCATGCAGTTTTAATTACAGAATTCACTCCATTGGCTTATCTCTCTGGATTGCCAATTAATAACAGGGTTATGCTTAGTTAACCAAGGAAGGCCCAACACTATAGGAGTGGGAAGACCCTCCAACACGTAACAAGACAACAGTTCTTTATGTATCACTCCCACTTGAAGTTTTACGTTATGCACAGCTTGCAAAAAACTTCCCTGACCGAGAGGCCTGGCGTCGATCGAGAATATGGGGATGGGTTTAGCCAACACACTCAATAGCATACCTTGAACCCGGGCAAACCGAGCGTCCACCAGATTAGCCCGGCCCCACTATCCAGAAGAACAGATATCCTCTCAGTTCTCGTACACACCACCACCTCCGCTGGTACGAGAAACTGAGACGAACCTAGGGACGAAATATCTACTCACAGATTGCCGTCCACCACACAACCTGGGATCAATAGTTTTCCGACGACCCTTTATTCTGCAAAGGACGGGATGGACACCCCCCAATAAAATGTCCCTTTCTCCCGCAGAAGAAACACCTTCCTGTCTTGTGGCGCACCGCCGGTCCCCTCCCCCGAAATGATGTCCCTCCTAATTGCATAGGCTCCTCTGGACTGACCAGGGGAACCTCCATATAAGGGACCCTTGAAGAAGGTGGAGTCATCACAGGGGGCGGAGTTACCCGCACCTCTCCCGAAGCCGTCTGTCAATGCGAATAGCAAGGGCCATAGCGGCTTCCAGTGACGCGGGAGGGTCATACTGTGCCAACACATCCTTTAATTTGTCAGATAAACCTTGACAAAACTGGCTCCTAAGAGCCGGGTCATTCCACTGGGTGTCCGTGGCCCACCTACGGAACTCCGAACAGAATTCCTCCGCCGGACGATCTCCCTGCTGGATCCTACGTAACTTAGATTCAGCAAGGGAGATCCGATCCGGGTCATCATAAACGAGACCCAGAGCAACAAAAAACCTATCCACTGACTGGAGAGCCGGGGAGCCCGGGGGAAGAGAGAACGCCCATGATTGTGGGTCCCCTTGTAGGAGCGAGATGATAATTCCCACCCTTTGTTCTTCACTCCCCGATGACCGAGGCCGCAGCTGAAAGTACAATTTACATGCCTCCCGGAAAACAAAAAACTTGTCCCGCCCCCCAGTGAACCTGTCAGGGAGAGCTACTTTAGGTTCTGGTCCGGCTTGGTCCGGGGGATACAAAACCTTGGACTTAACGTCCGCCAGCTCCATGGACAAACTCTGCAACTGCCGAGCAAGACTGGCTACTGGATCCATGGTAGCTGGAGAGAATCTTTTGTCGGTCGGTGAAAATGTCACGCAGTCTCTGCGTACAGGAGGTCAGGGGCCTAAGCTGACCCTAAGCTGGGGCCCTAACTAATTCCTCTACCTGGAGGTACTGTTAAAGGTACAGAGGTCCAGGCCGCCAGCGTAACCCCTATCTGCTGAGGATCCCTGAACCTCAGTAATCTAGTCCTGAGAAGGACCCCGATCACAACAACAGGGGACAGGATAATATAAGCCAACACACAGTACTAGACGAACGAGACAGTACAAGGGGAAAACCAAAAAACCACCTTGCATACGAAAACTTGCACCACAACAACAGAGGGAACACCAACGGGTAAGGAGATAAATAATAAAGCGAGGAAGGGAAAAAAACCACACAAAGTACACTTCACTCCAAACTCCAAAATACCACAAGCCGCTGTTTGTCTGCAAGGAATGCTTTCACCGACAACTTCCCTAACAGACTGGCAGGTATTTGAAGGAGTCCCACTTCTGCAGCATTGACTGCAGCTGGGCGAGGCTGGGCCTCATCTAGCACAGAGAGAGAGAATTAACTCCCTCACTGCCGAAAAATACAAAGCACCAAAAGCTCAGCTGCGAGAAGTCAGGCTGTGTAATCGTGACGATCTTCGTGGTGACACACCCGTGACACTTGTGGGATGCTGATGGGAGGTTCAGACGATGGGCCAGCCACCTCTTCACCTCCCCCAACCGGGTCAATAATGGCCTCTGAGTCTGAGCCTGTCTCCCTCTCAGTGAGGTTGGATTGAGTTCTGTTGGGAAATGAAAGGGGATTAAAACATGTAGGAGAGGTGAGCCTAAACTGCATATGTGTTATGTGGTGTACTTATGGTCTCAGATCCAGAATAGGAGCTAGAAAGCCAAGGCGGTCAAAGTACACATATTTTCTTTTTGTCTGGGCCGCAGACCCGCTCCTGGACCTCTGCTACCATTCCACCGGTACTGGTCGCGGATGCTTCTCATTCTTCTCATAACATCATCCACTGCAATGACACATATAATGTCATCAATTAGCTAGCTGCACAAAGCCAAATTGTTCTACATACACATAATATAGTCATGGGGGCCTAGTAGGATGTGACTATGCTAACATTTTTGCATCCCAAAAATACCAAAACAAACTTTTTTGGCCAAATTCTTCGCTAAAAATATGCTCTGCCCCTTAAGAAGTTTGGGAAAAAAACAAGTAACTTACTCATTCGCTGCTGTTCCTCACGTGGGCTATCGCCAAAGTGGGTAAACATCTGCCCACAGATGCGCCTCCATGCCGCCTCTTTTCTTGCGCGGTCAGCGTAATGCATCTCTTTGGTCCCATATTTCGGGCCTCTCCTGTACCAAAACAATTAACATCTCCACATTGATCAGCGTAGACATCATGGCCAACTCCGTGGAGGCGTTCTTCCGGGATGTCTGGCGCTCTTTTTGAGCTAATTTGCATGTGTCAGCTTCCTCCTGCATGTGTTGCACCATTTCCTGTGAGCTGCAGAAGTCTTGCGTATTTCTCGCAAGTCACACGCCTGGTCCGTGTGTAATCAGTTGTTTTCTCGCACCCATAGAATTTCATTGGCGTACAACGGGCGTAATACGCGTACAATCGCAGCATGCTGCGGGTGTCCCGCACCGTAAGATACGGCCGAGAAAAATACGCATGATCAGAGCTGCCCCATAGAGAAATATTGGTCCGTGTGCGATGCGTGGTTTTCACGCCTCTCACTCGTCCGTATTCCTCCTTAGTGTGACGTCGACCTTAGAGTTATACTGTGTGATGATTGGAGTAAAATCCAAATCATCACCTTCTTTCTTGTTTGACTTCCCTTTAAGGATGTCCTGGTGGGACATATTGGAGACCAATTTTTTAGATGTTTTAAAACATCTTTGTTATAACCTTTTTCTAAAAATTTAGATGTCAGCAATTCAGCCTCCCTATTGTAGTCTATGGGTTTAGAGCAGTTTCGGTAAAGTCTCATGTACTGGCTATTTGGTACGTTCAACAGCCAGCTAGGTAAATGGCAGCTGTCCATAGGAATAAAACTGTTGGCATCTGTGGGCTTAGGCCTCTTTCACACATCCATCTTTTTGTATCAGGCATGATCCGTCCTATGCCTGAAGGGACGGATCCGGCTCTGAAACAAAAAACTGATGCAACGGATCCGGTTTTTTGCTGGATCCGACCTGAACTTTTGAACCCATAAAAAGAGGGTTTCTGATGCCCGGAGACACTGGAAAAAGTAGTAGTAGTAGTAGTAGTAGTAGTAGTAGTAGTAGTAGTAGTAGTAGTGACCTCGATTTCCAGAATCCGGATCAGACTTTTGCCGGATTGCACAAAAGTCTGATCCGGTTCCATTGAATTCTATTGTTTGCTGCTGCCTGATGCGCCGCTTCAGGCACATCAGGCAGCTCCGGCAAAAAAAAAAAAACATTACATGCTGCGTTGTGTCCGGCCGCCGGAATGTACATTTCCGCCGGATCCGGACAAAAACGCATACAACGCACTGACATGCGGCGCCGTCCGGCGCTAATGAAAGTCAATGCAAAAAAAACGCATCCGCCGGATGCGATTGGACAAAAAATGCCGGAGGGCGCCGTCAGGCGCACAACGGATGTGTGAAAGAGGCCTTATTAAAGTGCAAGTATGAATAGAACAGTTCTCAATAAAAATATTAAGATCTTAAAAGTGAACTGATTGAGTGCTGGTGGTGGCGGTGAATTTTAAAAAGAAGTCATTTTTATTAATATTCATTAAAAACTGTTTGAGGGATTGTGGTCCCCCTGACCAAATAAAAATCACGTCATCTATAAAACGGCGCCAGAGGACCAGGTTCTCCTGCAATACCCCCGGGAAGATGGTGTCTTCCTCCCATCGGCCTACGTAGAGATTGGCATAGCTTGGAGCGAACCTGGTCCCCATAGCAGTACCCCATTGCTGGGTGTAGTAGTGCGCCTTGAATATAAAATAATTAAGAGTCAAAATGAATAGCATACAGTACATTCATATAAAAAAACATCTGATCCTTTGGCAGAAGAGATGATTTGCTTAAAAAGTAGGATGCAGCGTTACAGCCTTTGCTGTTCTCAATAACGGTATATAGTGAGGTAATGTAAAGGGTGGCAAGGATATAATGCTCCTGCCACTGGACATTTTGAAGTAGAGTTAGTTCGTGAGTGGTTTCCTTAAGATAAGCAGGAAGTAAGGGTACCAATTTTTGAAGGTGGGTATCCACAAAGCGTGATAGGTTTGCGGTGAGACATTGTATTCCTGATATTATTGGACGTCCTGGTGGGTTGGACATGCTTTTATGTATCTTTGGTAGATAATAGAAGGTGGCTAGCCTAGGTAGAGGGGTATTGATGAAATCAAATTCCTTTTTGTTGATGAAACCTTTATTTAATCCAGTTTTTTTTTCTTTTGCTACATATTTTGTACAACAATATCATAGGAGGAAAGAGAGAGTCACTGGTGACCAAAATTCGTATTATAAAAGGTAAATATTTATTGTGTAACAATACATACGTAGCACAATAATAAATAACATTGAACAATGAAAAACGCATATAGAGGACATGTGCACATACAGGGAGAAAAATCTCCTAGCGGTTTGGCAGATAAACACATGTGGCACTAATGGTAAGTAAACACATTGTAGCCCACAACATATCAAATGAATCATATGTAAGATCCCCACACAAAAGGAAGGTAAAGAGGTAACAGAGCTACAAAAAAGTGCACCACAACAGCATAAAGCATGTTTCACTAGACGACAAGCGCTTATGTAATGAGGCCAGCAGGAGTCAATGCAATGCTGGCCATATCTGATAGGAAACCATGCTCACCAAATAGAATTGTAAAATACCGCACTAGGAGAGTCACCCCATACAAAAGATGCCACCCCACCAGTGACTCTCTCTTTCCTCCTATGATATTATATCTATATGAGTGGTGATTTTTTGGTTACACATTTTTAGTGTGACCCACATTTTCTTTATCCATGCAGCTGTATTTGATGAAAATATTTTGTACAACGCAATAATGAACTTTCACAATATTTTCAACCCCAGTTATTCAACCCTTACAAAAAAAGAATATAATAAGAAGTGTTAGGTAGAAACATTTACAGACAGCAAAGTGTGGCAACAGGCTTCAGAATAGATAGAGGTGCTTAGGTGTGGCTTGTACGGTTTTAACGGTTGAAAAATTAGACTAGTAAATCAGGTACAAAAAAACACATGCACAGTTAAATGTCTACATTTTTTAATTTATTTATTTATTTTTTAAGTTTAACAAAAAAATCATTCCTCTTTCAAAAAATGACATAGTAACAAATTCTAGGTAGGTACATGTTCAAAAAACGAGCAACAGGCAGCAGGATGCTGTATTGGTGTGTCATGTATGGATGTAAAATATTGCTAATAAAACAGATATGTAAAAAAAAATTGTATGCGGTTGTGGCGCCCCTGAGGGTTCAGTCGCCACAGAGGTGTTGCACCTCATCCAGAGGTGTGACACCCCACTCCCAGATAAGGAGGGAGCACCCCTAGGACTCCAACACCTGCATCCAACACACACCTTACCAGCGGGTCATACGGACGTACCCTACGGGAGAATGGTCTCATACCAGGCTGGGTAGCAAGGGGTGTATGGGTGGGTGGAGTTAAGGCAGTTGTAAGAGGAGAAGAGAAGTTTAGCTAGCAGCAACACACAAAGTGTGTACAGGTGGGGAGGAGAGCTAACCGAGAGGAGCTCGTCCTCTAAGTGAGAGAAGGGTCTTTGGGCATGGACAGCGCAGATTTCCATCCGTGGCCCTATCCAGGATCGGAAGGTCCTGGCTAACAGGGACCAGCCCTTAGACTAATGGGAAACCTACAGGCCCCGCTAGTAAGCCGGCTGGCGGTGATCACTTTACGGGTCATTGCTACCAACCACCAGCATCATCTCCTGGAAGGAAACTATATAGGGGCCAAGTACGCACAGAATTAATCTGTTACCCGACAGGGTCCGCAGCTTCTGGACTGAGAGACTGCGTGGTGAGGTGCTAGGAAGAGAGGAGTGTTTAAAGCACAGAGAGAGACAGCCAGGAAATGAACATACTGAAAGTGAGTCCTGGGAAAGTGCGACCTGATCTACCTGGGGGTTGCTGGACCCCTCTCCCGGAGGACACAGTACCAAGTGGGCCTCTGTGTTACCGGTAACAGAACTGTGAGTAAAAACCCTGGAACTGCAATTGGACTGTCTCCCTGATTATTCCAGTGGCGCACATCTCTCCCTGCTGCGTTCACTAGCACCATTTCTACACTACACCATTTACCTGCCCTGGAAGATTACAACCTCACCTGTGGGAGGTTTACCAACTTGCTGCAGAATACCAACACTTCCAGAGGACCTGAGCTGCAGCACCGGTCACCCTGACCAGGCACCACAGGTGGCATCACGAATGACTACATAAACTTTATCGCTGTAAATATATTCCTTTTTAATTGACCGCCTGGGGCCATGGACCGGGTCACTGCCGCTGTGACATCTCCCATTGAAGTTAACAGGCTCGGTCCCGGGTTCCCCACGGCCTCTCGGGCGCGATACGGTAAACACATATTGTGAGGTATACAGTTGCAGGTAACTGAATTTTGGGGAATAATCTTTTGCATTTTTGGAAACAACTGTTCTCACAGCAATTAAAGCACCACTTCAGCTTTTTTTTTTTCAGGTATGGAGTGGCGCATTAAATGTAAGCTCCCTGCCCCCATTCTTATACTCGCCCTCCGTCAGCATCACCTTTAACCGATGCTGCCGCAGCGACATCTTGTGCCCGTAACTGGTGACTGGCTGGAAGTCAGAATTTACGTCACAAAAGCGCAATGCAAATCTATGAGAGCCAGAAGGACGCTCTCATAGACTTGTATTGAAAAGTGACCTCCGGCACGCTCCATGAAACACTGGAGATGCAATAAGGTCACTTTTCGCAGGAGACCAAGGGGAGCGACACTGGAAAGGGATGAAGGTTGCAGGTGAGTATGAGACAGGGGGCAGAGGAATTACATTTAAAGCAACATTCCAGTGAGGAAATAAAGAAAAACGTTGGAGTGGTGCTTTAAGTTAAGCACCTCCAAAAACATACTGATAGGGAATCTAGATTGTGAGCCCCATCGGGGACAGCGACGATAATGTGTGCAAACTGTAAAGAGGTGCGGAATATGTTAGCGCAATATAAAAATAAAGATTATTATTATTAAGTTGTTGAAAAGCTACTATTATTAACCTGAATCCTGATAATACAGGTTCCACCAATAATAGATCATTCTTATGCAGAAAATGTGATTTCACGGAATATTGTACAGTAATAGGGTTAGAATTGAAAATTGAGGGAAAATTGATGCAGAAGTGATGTCCAAATTTCCCACTACCATGGAAGAGCAGTATACCATATTGAATTAAACAATGTACGGATTTCGCATCTATGAGCACAGGGTGCGAAGGAAAGCAGAATGTTCACAGCGTGCATGCTTGCTCTCTGCCTTGTTTAGAAGAGAACCCGCTACAGCCACAGTGAGAGCACTCAACCTCATGCCAGGCTAAGGCTACTTTCACACATCAGGCTTTTTGTGTCAGGTATAATCCGTCCTATGCCTGACAGGACGGATCCGGCGCTGATTTATAAAAACTGATGCAACTGATCAGTTTTTTTGCCGGATCCGTCCTGACCTTTTCAACCCGGAAAGATAAAATTTTCCATGTTGAAAATGCAGCCTTCAATGTCCGGACCGAGGAGAGAGAGAGAGACCTCGGCTCCATAGGTTTGCATTGTTTCCGGCAGCCTGAAGGGCCGATTCAGGCACTATCAGGTGGCTCCGGGAAAAAAAAAAAAACGTTGCAGCAAACGTCTTGTCCGGCCGCCGGAATGTACATTTCCGACGGATCCGGCCAAAAACGGATGCAACGCAGTGACATCAGGCGCGATCCGGCGCTCATGTAAGTCAATGGTAAAAAAAACTGCGCCGGATCGCGCCTGATACAAAAAGCCTGAAGTGTGAAAGTAGCCTAAGCTCCTAGGGTTTCAGAGCGCTCACTGTGGCTGTAGCGTGTCCTCTTCTACACAAAGAACAGAGCAAGAAAACACAGTGCAGACTCCAATACCACCACGCCACCCCTGCTTCTCAAAGATGGGAGATTTGTACACCACTTACTTAGTTAAGGTATACAGATCCTCCCCAGCAAAAATTCAGTTTGAACAGAAAACTACCATAAGGAGGCAAAATTTGGTAGATTATCGTATTACAATATTCTTTGGAAAATATATTTGCTACATAAAAAAATTAAGGTTTTAAAATTATGTATAGAAACTAGAATATCAGAATTGGAAAATTAAAACAAATTAGATGAAAAAAATATGGGAAAGTATAAAAAAAAGGTAATAAAAAGAAGTAATACTTTCCCTTTAACAATCACAAGCAAATCTGTTCTTAAAGTTTTTCTGGTGTCATATACTGGATATATCAGACACTGTCTATATGCTCAGCCAACCGTACAATTTAATTTTTGTTCAAGGGACATAGAGAGACAAATGACTTGTCCAAGGTCACAATAAGCTGACTTTGGGATTTCGACAAGGGTCTCCATCAAGTCTCTTGGTGTCATTCTTTTATAGCGCTCAAAACCTCTGAGTCAACTCTTTCCATCTTATAACATATAAGTGATTTATAGAATTGCAGAAGAGAAACAATTAAAGGTCAGTAGCACATTAGGCATCAACAATTGGAAAAAGTCAGACATAGATATTAGCTTCTGCCACCTGCACATATCCTCACTCAGTGCAGCAGCCATATTGTCGGATGACCTAGAATTCACAAGTAAACAACCATTCCATCATCCGTCAGCCCTAGTGAGTGAAACTAATGAGAAATGTAATTTAAAGCTGACATCTTATGTATAACTGACCTGCCTCAGTAGTAAATCTGACTGTTCATTATGTCCTTTAAGGCCAGTGTTGCCTTCAGACATTTCAGGGCCGACATACAGCCTAGGTCTGGGTCCTCACGGAGGATCATATTTTGCAGTGAACTTTAAATTTTGCATAGTATACATATATATATATATATATATATATATATATATATATATATATACACATGTATATATATACATATACAGCACTGGCAAAAATTAAGAGACCACCACATTAAAACCCTGTCATGACCAGCCCAATCTCCAGACCTGAATCCCATTGAAAACCTGAGGAATGTAATCAAGAGGATGATGGATAGTCAGAAGTCATGAAACAAAGAAGAACTGCTTTAATTTTTGCGCCAGGAGCAGTGTGAAAGACTGGTGTAAGTGGAAAGCATGCCAAGACACATGAAAGCTGTGATTAAAAATCATGGTTATTCCACAAAATATTGATTTCTGAACTCTTCCTGAGTTAAAACAGTATTGTTGTTTCTGAATGATTAAGAACTTGTTTTATTTGCATTATTTGAAGCTGAAAGCTCTGGTTCTTTTATTTAATTTTGACCTTTTCTCATTTTTAGAAAAATAATACAAAATTTATTGTTTGGAAATTCTGAAACATGTTGTCAGTAGTTTATAGAATAAAAGCACAATTTACATTTTACTCAAAAAATATACCTATAAAGAGAAAAATCAGACAAACTGAAAATTTTCCAGTGGTCTCTTAATTTTTGCCAGAGCTGTATATTTTATATATATATAATATATATATATATATATATATATAATATATATATATTGGCAAGAATATTGGCCAATTTTTCAGTACCAGATAGGGTACTTTCACACGTTGAATTTTTGCAGCTTTTTTATGCATTTTTTAATGCAAATTAAAAGCTGAGTTTTACAGTACCAGCAAAAGCTATGAGATTTCAGAAATCTCATGCACACAATTTCAGTTTTTTCTTGGCTGATTTGGAAAACTGCTGCTTTTTTAAACACTTCAGCATGACAATTCTTTCAGCATTTTTGCAGCATTTTTTCACCATAGAAAGCAATGAGAAAGCCCAAAAACCGCAATTATTAATTTTTGTCTTTTTTGGTGAATTAAGCCAATTTTATTAAGCATGTACTGTAGACAAATGATTTATAATCTGCAGCAAAAACGCAGCAAATTCTGCTTTTTGTAAGCAGCTTTTTTACTGCCAAGAGAGCAAGTTTCGTCTGCAAAAAAAAATGGAGCAAAAATGCTACGTGTATGCATACCCCGATGCCGGGGTCACACATGCGAGAAACTTGCAAGATTCTCGTGTGAGTCTCTCGCATGAACACCAGGCAATGCCGCCGGCACTTGGACTGGAGCGT
>JARQOD010000006.1:359683067-359871864 GCA_033576555.1 Oophaga sylvatica
TAAAAATTTTCCCTTATCATAAAGAATTAAAAATTTAACTTCCTGTTTCTAAAAAGGCCCAAAAAGAAGAATTAGTTGGGTAGAAAGGAAAAGGAGAAATTTGTAAGTACCATGCTTTATAATTGATGTTGCAATATCAAAAAGGAAAAAAAAATTTGAGGAAAAGGCTTTTTTTAAGGATGTAAAACAAAAAAAATGAGCCATCTCACGTGACGGGTTACGGTGTAGGTTGGGGGCGATCTGCCGATATTTTAAAAATTCGTACGGAATGGTACCGATTCACTAAATATGTCTATCCTTTTCGATACCGGGAAGTTCCCATGTAATCTATGGAACAAAAATCGCAACAAAAAAAACCCTTTCTTTCGTTGTAAACACAAAATATACACACATAGAATACATATATATATATATATATATACATGTCATTGTGACATATATATATACATATATTTATAGTTTATACACTTCTACATAGTAAAATAGACTCTGATTCAATTGCCGGGTAAAGCCGTGACATACCCCATAGAAGTCGACGGGCTCGGTGCCGAGTACCCCCAAAACCTCTGGCTCTGTGCGACTCAACTTGGGCGTCACAAACAGGATTCTGTAGCTCGCTATAAGCAAGTCCTGTGTGCCTGAATTGAACTGGTTTTGTGCTTGAGAATTGCTAAAATCATCAGAGAATGTATTTGCCATTTTTCCGCTATATCTGCGTCATGACGAGGCACTGGTGAAGAAGAAGGGCGTGCTCTTCGTGGGTGTACACTCACTCAGTGGCACGAAAACGATGGCCGACCACTCTAAATGGTACTGCAATGTAAGATCGTGCCCCACAGCTCTTCAGTTCCGCCTCCTCATCCTCCTCAGTGTGCGGAAAGTAACATGAAGGTCCCGCCTCCCTACAAAAGAGGGGCCCTCTCCAGATGCTAATGACACATGTGACTTGGCAGAGATGGCTAATGGACACGAGCAGAAGTGTGAAGGGATGGAGCAGTCAGAGCTCTCCCCCCACGGAAGCGACCCAATCGCCACGGAACCACCGTTGGGCACCCGCCTGGAAACCCTCCTACGCTGCAAGAAGCGGAGGATACCCTAAGAGGCCTGGCCCGGCACCGGGAGGAGGTCGCCAGGATGGAAGCCAGCTGGCGTGCCCTAAAACTAAACTTGGAGCGGCGCCAATCCCTCTTACCTGAAGTGTCTGTACCGGAAGGTGAGGCACCCGTTCTAGTAGAGGAGTCCGTGCGGGCATCCCAGCCCTTGCAATGTGATCCGGTTGACGTTGTCGCAGTGGAGGCAACCGTTCCTGCAAAAAATTCTGCACCGGCAGCACCCCAGATCCCGCTGTCTGCCCCTGTCGCTGAGACAGAAGAAGCTACACCCGTCCTCATGGAGGTGGCCGCGCAGGCACCAGAGGTCTACCTGTCTGTACCGGAGCCCCGACTGTCATCTGTTCCAGAGCCGGCTGCTTCCTCCGCAGGTGAGTGCCGCCAGGACTGTCGGGCGCCAGGAGAGCTGCCGCAAACCGGACATCGTAAGCTGCAGTTTGATGGTGGAGACATGGAGATGCTGGTGGAGGAGAATTCCAACCGGCGTCAGGAGGAAGAGTGGAGACGTTGGGAGCGGGAAGCAGAGCGACAAAGGGAGCAGCGAGAATCCCAAAAGCTTCGGCAACGTAACCTGGAGAAGGACCGGGCAGATAAGGACCGGATGAGAAAAGATAAAGGAACCCTGTGGGAGCCGCGGCGTAAGGGTGCAGTACGGAGCTTTAAATTGAAAGGTGGTTGGGGCTTCATCCAGGAGCCTGGACTTTATTTAGAAGTGTTTGTGACCCGGCGGGACGTGGAGACTCACCTCCCAGAAGGACACCCGGGGAGGGACCTGTTGCCAGGAGACTTGGTGACTTACACCCGACACTGGGGTTACAATGGATGGTACGCCCTAAATGTTACCAGGTGCGACCCCTACTCCCCAGAGTGTCAGGAACCTGTGAGACCCTCGGAGCCTTCAGCCTCCCACATCCAGGCCTCTGCACAAGTGCCCACCCCACGCCGTAAATCTCCCCAGCCTCCCTCAGTGGTCTCCTCAGCAGCCCCAGCTATGGACATGATAACTATAGCTGGCCCGTACCCGGCGCCTGTTAGGCCCCCTGGGGTTCGTTCAGTCCGGGACATAGGGCTCCAGACCCGGAGGGAGATGAAAGAGGTGGCCACACAGACACAGATAGCGGGTCACGACTTGACTGTACAGGCCACACGACGTCATCAGGTCCTGGTGGTCCTTGGTGTCTCGGATGTTTGGCAAGCATCAGAAGAGTACCAGGTGGTACCTGGAACACCCCTGCCAAAGAATTATAAATAACCCGGACAGGGTCCCTGTATGTAAATAGTTAAATTGTTGATGTACCCGGATGGGTGAATGTTCATAAAAAAAAATTTTAATTTAATAAAAAACACAACACAGTTTTCATTACTTTTATTACAGTCTCATCCTGCGACGCCATCGATCTCCTGTAAAAAAATGAAAAAAAAAAACAGCAGTATACCACCTGTCCGACGCAGTCCATAGTAACGAGTGTCCCACGACGATCCAGCTCTGCTACATCAGAATGACAGGCGGTGACGTCATCGGACTGGTTTACGGCCGGGATTACCCTGCAGTCACTGCAGTTATCGCGAAAAACTGCATGTGACCGCCAGGGAGAAGATAATGGCGGCCATCAAGCAGTCCAGGACGTGACCGCCGGAGATCTTCTGCCAGGTAAGTGCCGCTGACTCCTGACAGACCCGACCGACGGACACTCACAGTGACAGTGACAAATCCGATTCCGGTATCCGATATGACGAAAATATCGGTACTCGGAATCGAAAGCCCGATACAGCTAATATCGGCCAATACCCGATATTTGCAGTATCGTATCGCTCAACACTAGTACGGTGCCATTCTATAATATTAAAAACTCATTTTACTTTTATCTTAGGTTTTGTCTGCTATATGGACATAGTGTGAACCTGCTTCAATATAGTGCATGTATAGCTACCTATACTTTATAATTTTTTTTGGACTTTGCACAAACAGGGGTGTGGCTCCACGCTTTTGATATTAGAATTTAATTTATATAGCTTCCCATGGCTGGGAGTCTGAACAGTTGGCCTACAGTCCTGCTTTGCTACATCTACATTGACATAATCTGACACAAGGTGAGGTTTTAATATTAGCGGATAGGACCATCCCGATAACTGTAAACACAGTCGCAGTGGGGTGGCTTTTATGCTTTTTTGATCAAAAACAGTGTGTACTAAGTACCCTATATTATTTATATGTACTGTTACTTTTTACTTACTTACAGAAGGGTATATGCTCATTTCGTTTTTTATCTTAGGCTTTGTCTGCTATATAGCCACAATGTGAACATGCTTCTACAGTGGGGAAAAAAAGTATTTAGTCAGCCACCAATTGTGCAAGTTCTCCCACTTAAAAAGATGAGAGAGGCCTGTAATTAACATCCTAGGTAGACCACAACTATGAGAGTCAGGCCGGGATCACCCGGGAGCATGCCCATCCAAGTGCCGGAGGCAGTCCTGGGTGTTCATGCAAGAGACTCGCACGAGAATCGTGCAAGTTTTCTCGCACGTGTGATCCCGGCCTCAAAATGAGAAAACAAATCCAGACAATCACCTTGTTTGATTTGGCAAGATTTATTTTGCAAATTATGGTGGAAAATAAGTATTTGGTCATTAACAAAAGTTCATCTCAATATTTTGTTATATACAGTACAGTGGGTTTAGAAAGTATTCAGACCCCCTTTAAATTTTTTACGTTTTGTTTTATTGCAGCCATTTGGTAAATGCAAAAAAGTTCATTTCTTTCTCATTAATGTACACTCTGCACCCCATCTTGACTGATAAAAAACAGAAATGTAGAAATTTTTGCAAATTTATTAAAAAAGAACTGAAATATTACATGGTCATAAGTATTCACACCCTTTGCTCAGACCTCTCATATTTACAATACATGCTGTCCATTTCCTTGTGATCCTCCTTGAGATGTTCTACTCTTTCATTGGAGTACAGCAGTGTTTAATTAAACTGATAGGACTTGATTTGTAAAGGCACACGTCTGTATATAAGACCTCACTGCTCAAAGCCAAATGTCAAGCCAAATGAGAATCATGAGGTTAAAGGAACTAACCAAGGAGCTCAGAGACAGAATTGTGGCAAGGCACACATCTGGCCAAGGTTACAAAAGAATTTCTGCAGTACTTAAGGTTCCTAAGAGCATAGTGGCTTCCATAATCCTTAAATGGAAGAAGTTTGGGACCACCAGAAATATTCCTATAGCTTGCTGTCCAGCCAAAATGAGCAATCGTGGGAGAAGAGCCTTGGTGAGAGAGGTAAAGAAGAACACCAAGATCACTGTGGCAGATCTCCTCAGATGCAGTAGGGAGATGAGAAAAAGTTCCACAAAGTCAATTATCACTGCAGCCCTCCACCAGTCGGGCCTTTATGGCAGAGTGGCCCAATGGAAGCCTCTCCTCAGTGCAAGACATATGAAAGCACGCATAGAGTTTGCTAAAAAAAAACACATGAAGGACTCCCAGACTATGAGAAATAAGATTCTCTGGTCTGATGACACAAAGATAGAACTTTTTGGTGATAATTCTAAGTGGTATGTGTGGAGATAACCAGGCACTGCTCATCACCTGCCCAATACAGTTCCAACAGTGAAACATGGTGGTGGCAGCATCATGCTATGGGGGTGTTTTTCAGCTGCAGGGACAGGACAACTGGTTGTGATTGAATTAAACATGAATGCGGCCAAGTACAGAGATATCTTGGATGAAAATCTCTTCCAGAGTGCTCTGTACCTCAGACTTGGCCGAAGGTTCACCTTCCAACAAGACAATGACCCAAGCACACAGCTAAAATAACAAAGGAGTAGCTTCAGAACAACTCTGTGACCATTCTTGACTGGCCCAGCCAAAGCCCTGACCTAAACCCAATTGAGCATCTCTGGAGAGACCTGAAAATGGCTGTTCACCAACGTTCACCATCCAACCTAACGGAACTGGAGAGGATCTGCAAGGAAGATAGGCAGAGGATCCCCAAATCCTGGTATGAAAAACTTGTTGCATCATTCCCAAGAAGACTCATACTGTACTAGCTCAAAAGGGTGCTTCTACTCATACTGAGCAAAGGGTCTGAATACTTATGACCATGTAATATTTCAGTTTTTTTCTTTTTTAATAAATTTGCAAAAATTTCTATATTTCAGTTTTTTCAGTAAAGATGGGGTGCAGAGTGTACATTAATGAGAAAAAAAGAACTTTTTTGCATTTACTCAATGGCTACAATGAAACAGAGTGAAAAATTTAAAGGGGTCTGAATACTTTCCGAACCCACTGTATACTTTCTTGGCAATAACAGAGGTCAAATGTTTTCTGTAAGTCTTCACAAGGTTGGCACACACTGTTGGTGGTATGTTGGCCCATTCCTCCATGCAGATCTCCTCTAGAGCAGTGATGTTTTGGGTCTGTTCCTGGGCAACATGGACTTTCATATTCATCCAAAGGTTTTCTATGGGGTTGATCTCTGGAGCCTGGCTAGGCCACTCCAGGACCTTCATATGCTTCTTAGGAAGCCACTCCTTCATTGCCCTGGCGGTGTGCTTGGGATCATTATCATGCTGAAAGACCCATCCACGTTTCATCTTCAATGCCCATGCTGATGGAAGGAGGTTTGCTCTCAGAATCTCACGCTACATGGCCCCATTCATTCTTTCATGTACATGGATCAGTCATCCTGGTCTCTTTGCAGAGAAACAGCCCCAAAGCATGATGTTGCCACCCCCATGCTTCACAGTAGGTATGGTGTTCTTTGGATGCAACTTAGCATTCTGTCTCCTCCAAACATGACGAGTTTTGTTTCTACCAAACAGTTCTACTTTGGTTTCATCAGACCATATGGCATTCTCCCAATACTCTTCTGGATAATCCAAATGCTCTCTAGCAATCTTAAGACGGGCCCGGTCACATACTGGCTTAAGCAGGGGGAAACATCTGACACTGCCGGATCTGAGTCCCTGGTGGGGTAGTGTGTTACTGATGGTAGCCTTTGTTACAGTGGTCCCAACTCTATGCAGGTCATTCACTAGGTCCGCCCCATGTGGTTCTGTGATTTTTGCTCACTATTCTTGTGATCATTTTGAACCGACGGGGTGAGATCTTGCATGGAGCCCAAGATCGAGGGAGATTATCAGTGGTCTTGTATGTCTTTCATTTTCTTATTATTGCTCCCACAGTTGATTTCATTACACCAAGCTGCTTGCCTATTGCAGATTCAGTCTTCCCAGCCTGGTACAGGGCTACAATTTTTGCTTCTGGTGTCCTTCGACAGCTCTTTGGTCTTCACCATAGTGGAGTTTGGAGTGTGACTGTTTGAGGTTGTGGACAGGTGTCTTTTATACTGATAACAAGTTCAAACAGGTGCCATTACTACAGGTAATGAATGGAGGATAGAAGAGCCTCTTAAAGAAGAAGATACAGGTCTGTGAGAGCCAGGGATATGTATCAATGAGATGGCCAAACTTGTTCATGTAAAACCCAGTAAGAAGGCTCCAGCACTGATAGAGCTGAGAGGGTTTTTAATGGACCTTTTAATGGGACTAGATTTTGGGTCAGTATTTTAGGAATGACTGGAAGAACTGGGTGGGACTGGTCATTCCCTTCCTCCATTTCAGGAGGTACAGCTAATATAAAAGGGCATCTAAGCTGCTCCATAAGAGTCTGTGTGTGGAGATTTGAAAAGACCTGTATGTGTTGGTTCTTGTTCTGAGGCTAAGAAAACCCACTTATGTATCCAAACGAGTGAGGCCGTACTGCTATATGGACTATTTTGTTTATTTATAGCTATATGTCAGAGAAAGGCTGTTTATTTTCACAATGCTGGAAGTTTACTTCAATAAAACTTCATTACCTCGTGCCTTTACCTACCTCAACCGCTGCCAGAATGAGTGATCCTTACAGATTACTTTCTACATATTTACCGCAGTGTATATGCTCTTTTAGTTTCTATCTTAGGTTTTGTGCATTAAGGGAGTGTAGCTTCCAACTGCACATGCTCACAGGCATCTGTCATATTTATTAATGGAGAGCTTTCTGTCAGTGTAACAGTACGTCAGCCATTTTAATTCTACAGTGATTACCTTCCTGGACAAAAATGACAGTGAATTGCTAATTAAAAGTATTTAGGAATTTATATTTAATGAAATTTCCTTTTGTCATTTTTTTTAATTCCCCGAGAACCCCTTTAATAATGTTTTTTCCAAAAAAATTTAAATTGTAACTGCACTTTCTGGTAACTTTTCAGTTTAAGCTGTGTACATGAGGAATAACTATTTCTGGTCCTTAAAGAGGTATTCCTATCTCCAAGATCCTATCACAATATGTAGTAGGTGTAATAATAATAATATTAATAATAATAATATTAGCAAATACCTCCAATTAGAAATGTAGTATAGTTTTTTTGATTCGCTATGTCTCTTTCCTTATGTGCTGGCTTTGCAGGACCTTAAGTATCCATGGTTACTACCACTGATATAGTGACAGTTAGCTAGTTGCTAGTGGTCATAACCATGGATACCTGAGGTCCTGCAATGCCTGAACATGATTAAATTAATCCCAATTAGTGTTGAGCGATACGATACCGCAAGTATCGGGTATCGGCTGATATTAGCTGTTTCGGCCTTTCGATACTTAGTTCCGATATTTTCCATATATCGTATACCGGAATCGGAAGTTCCCATAATTCTTTGAGAGGCAATGTGATTTTAGTCAGCCAATGAGGAATCCTAAGAAGTGTGGGCACATCCTGTACTGCTGCGGTCATGTTAACTAATGGCATGGCTGTGATTGGATGCTGAAATGATGTCAGAATGCACTATAAAAGGCGCCGCCGCCATTTTAGCGTCACTGTGCTGTGAACTCAGTTAGGGACAGAACGCTGCTGTGCTGACTCTGAGGGACAGTTAGAGATTGCGATTTAGTGTACTGTGCTGTAGGCAGGCTAGCACCAACCGCTGTGTAAAGCTTCCTTTTGCCTGCAGTGTTGTTTTAACAGCTCTGCAAGGTGTGTGTGAGTGCAGGTGACGCTGCAGTTTGCTCTGCATGCAACGCTGTCTGTAGTCATCTGCACGTGTCACTCACAGACTCTTTTTTTTTTCTTCAGTGTAATTCTTGCTGCTCCATGCAATTTAACTATTAGTGTGATGCGCTTCCATCCGTATCCAATACATTGGTTGCACACACCATAGAAGTAGACAAAGGAGTAGCCTTTCACAGATTGTGAACAGTTGTGTTTCAGTGTTCACTTCAGTCTGTGTTTTTTATTTTTTGAGTGCACATCACGCTCCAGTTACTTGTTCAAGCACTGCTGCTTGTACTCTGCTGAGCGTGTCTCAGTGCCTCATCCTTTTCATTTCTCTCCAATTGGTTCTGCTCCATTCCATTTAAAATAAATATAATCTATTAGTGTGACGCGCTTCCATCCGTATCCAATACATTGGTTGCAAACACTATAGAAGTAGACAAAGGAGTAGCCTTTCACAGATTGTGAACAGTTGTGTTTCAGTGTTCACTTCAGTCTGTGTTTTTTATTTTTTGAGTGCACATCACGCTCCAGTTACTTGTTCAAGCACTGCTGCTTGTACTCTGCTGAGCGTGTCTCAGTGCCTCATCCTTTTCATTTCTCTCCAATTGGTTCTGCTCCATTCCATTTAAAATAAATATAATCTATTAGTGTGACGCGCTTCCATCCGTATCCAATACATTGGTTGCAAACACTATAGAAGTAGACAAAGGAGTAGCCTTTCACAGATTGTGAACAGTTGTGTTTCAGTGTTCACTTCAGTCTCTGCGTAATAACCACACTTAGGCCTTATAACTTTTCTGACTTTCTTTATCAATCTACCAAGATGAAGAAGGCAGGGAGTAAGGCACGTGGTCGTGGCCGTGGAGTTTCAGCAGGGAGAGGACGTGGGGATTCTGTGGCTGCTGCCGCCCTCAGTGACACAGCATCCACCAGTTTTACCCATGAGCGTTCCTTTATGCGCAGTTTGGTAGGAGCTCGGCGTGCCCCCCTGCTGCGGGAAGAACAAATTGAAGCCGTTGTTGGTTGGATGGCAGCCAATGCATCGACTTCAATTCCTTCCACCTCCTCTCAGGAACACAACACTGTTGAGCAACCATCTGTCTGTTCACCGCCTGTCAAATTGCCCAGGCAGTCAGAGAGTTCTGTAAAGGAGCCAGCTGAGTCTCTGCTTCTGTTCTCAGAATCTGTTGGCTCGCAAACACGGGCACAGGCAAGCAGCATTCTGCAATTTGAAGAAGAGGGAGTATGCAGTGATGCGCAACAGCTGTGTCTCTCTCAATCTGAAGAGGCGGGTGAGCCAGTGCCGATGGACAGCACACCGCAGAACGCATCTTATGATGATGATGAGACTCAGGTGCCAGGTTTTGTGGAGCATGGTGCTGCCCAGACCATCCAACAGCAGCAGGTGTTGGAAGAGGGTAGTGGAGATGATGAAGTCCGAGACCCAACATGGCGTGAGCAACAGGAAGGTGGTGGGAGCAGTTCTGAGGAAGAGATTGTCCCAACGATACAAAGAGGAGGGAGAGGTAGGCTGAAGACTCGCTTGCCTGTAGCCTCCAGTTTGGCACCTGTTGGGAGCAGTTCTCTTAGAAATGTCAAAATTGGCGCTCCCATGACTTGCACTGCGTGGTCCTTTTTTGACAGACTTGTAGATGATATTTGCTATGTTCAATGCAAGCTGTGTAAGCAAAAAGTTAAAAGAGGTAAAAATATCAGTAACCTGAATACCACAAATATGTGGAAACATGTACGGACAAAGCACGTAGCTGAGTTACAAAGACACACTGGAGATGTAGGCCAACCTACAGCAGCACCTACATCTTCAGGTCGTGTTGGAGCCTCTACCTCCAGCTCACACACACCTGGTTCGGCTTCCTCACAGGATCTCCATGGAAGAACCTCGGTCACTGTTGTCCATAGACAAACTGTTATTCCACCCACAGCAGCAAGTTCACAGTCATCGTCACACTCCCAGACCACAAAACAGCCATCGGTACCACAGGCATGGGATAAAAGACGGCCATACTCGGCAAACCATCCACGAGCACAGGCTCTGAATGCTGGCATTGCAAAACTCCTGTCCCTTGAAATGCTGTCATTCAGGCTGGTGGAGACTGAAAGTTTCAGGAACTTTATGGCATTGGCAGTCCCACAATATAATGTGCCAAGCCGATTTTATTTCAGCAGGCAAGCCGTCCCTGCTCTGCAAAAACATGTAGAGGGAAACATTAAACATGCGCTACTAAACGCCGTCAGTAGCAGGGTCCACCTGACCACCGATGCGTGGACCAGTACCCATGGCCAGGGACATACCTTTCCCTCACTGCCCATTGGGTCAATGTTGTGGAGCCGGGTACAGATCTTGCCAGTGGCGCTGTACGTGTTCTGCCAACTCCAAGGATTGCAGGAATCCAGTCTGTACACATTGATTCCTCCTCCTACTCCAGTTCCTCAGAATCATCGCTGCACGAGCCGTCACGGTATACCTCCACATGGACCCGTGAACGCTTACCTGTTGCGACCGATATGAGCACAGCCGTGGCCAAACGTCAACAGGCCGTCCTGAAATTAATTTCCATGGGGAATCGAAGCCACACAACGCAGGAGCTCTGGGATGCCATCAAGCAGGAGAGCGACGTGTGGTTTTTGTCAGCTAATCTCCAGCCAGGCTTGGTAGTGTGTGACAATGGCCGAAATCTGGTGGCAGCTCTGGGCCTTGGCAACCTCACTCACATACCATGTCTGGCACATGTGCTCAACTTGGTCGTGCAGAGTTTTTTGAGGGACTATCCGGATCTTGATGCACTGCTGCACAAGGTCCGCCTAGAGTGCGCTCACTTGCGACGTTGCAGCATGGCCAGATCGCGCATTGCAGCTCTGCAAGTCAGATTTCGCCTTCCTGAACATCGCATCATATGTGACGTACCCACCAGGTGGAATTCCACGTTACATATGTTGGAGCGGTTGTGTGAGCAGCAGCCAGCAGTAATGGAGTATCAGCTGCAACAGGCGCAATCAACTCGCAATTTGCGCCGTTCACACTTCACCACTACTGAGTGGGCTTCTATGAAGGACATCTGCGACGTTTTGTGTGCGTTTGATGTCTCAACGCGGATGGCGAGTGCAGATGATGCACTAGTCAGCATGACTGTCCCCCTTATCTGCCTGCTTCAGAAATCACTGAAAGCACTAAAGGAAGAGGTTTTGGAAGAGGTGGAGGATGAGGAGTCACAAATTCAATTACCTTCAGGACAGTCATCGCAACGTGGTTCCTCATAGGGGCTGGGCAGGGCTCACTTTGTGAGGAGGATGAGGAGGTGGAGGAGGAGTCAATGGAGGAGGAAGAAATCCCTACAGAGGGAGGTACACAACGCTCTAGTCAGTATGTAGAGCGAGTGTGGGGTGATGCAGAGGAGGCAGAGATGACGCCTCTTCCAGAGGACAGCCTTTGTTGGCCAGTTGGGAGTCTGCAGCACATGGTTGATTTCATGCTTCAGTGCCTGAGAAACGACCGCCGCATGCCCACATTCTCACCACGTCAGATTATTGGGTGTACACCCTCCTAGACCCTCGCTACCGGGACAACTTACAAACCCTCATCACACTGGTGAACCGGGACCGTAAAATGCAGGAGTACCAAGACACACTGGTGCAATCCATACTGTTGTACATTCCAGCCGAGAGAGCTGCTGCTGCTGCTACTGCTTTACAAAGCAGCTCTGTGCGTCGAGGCAGTGTAGACACCTCTACAACAAGAGGGAGCACAAGCAGCGCCTCTGCACAGGGCAAGAGCTGTATGTTACAAATGTGGCGAAGTTTTGTGACAGCGCCAGCAAGGTCTACACCATCCGAGACGGCTCCAGTCACCAGGAAGAAACGTTTCCGTAAGATGGTGACAGACTACTTGGCTTTCCCTCTAAGTGTACTCCCAGATGCCTCTTCCCCTTTCAAATTTTGGGTCTCTAAGTTGGATACATGGCCAGAGCTTAGCCAGTATGCATTGGAGGTGCTGGCTTGCCCTGCTGCCAGTGTATTATCTGAGCGCGTCTTTAGTGCTGCAGGTGGTGTAGTAACAGACCGTCGCATGCGACTATCCTCAGAGAATGTAGACCGGCTTACTTTTCTGAAAATGAACAAGGCATGGATCTCACCTGAATTTGCCTGTCCGTTTTCAGATTAAATAACTGTTTGGCAACGCTTTCCATGTCTCCTGTTATGTTCATCTTTCTACCACCTGAACTCTACTCCCTGGGCTACAACACCGCCATTTGTTGCTCATAAGTAATTGGCAGGGGTACTGACTCCTGGCCAGCCTGGTTACAGCACGACAGCTGTTTCCTGGCAGTGTGAACGTCAATTATCCTCCAATAAGTTGTGCTGTCGTGTTGCATTCGGGTTAGCCGACTCTATGGTGCCTGCAGTTTAGGTGATTCCTATGTGTGCTGTGGGATATGTAAATAAAGGCTGTTTCCATTGTGACAATAGGACAAGCACCCACTGTAGGACTGTGTGATTCGGTAACTGCGGACGGCTTGCGTCCTGTCAACTTACATTTTCATGGGTGCGTTCTGCTACCCGTCCGGGGTCCAGTACCGTCAACTGGTTCTCCCCAGTGCCTTTGGCCTAGGTGCCTCCATCTCCGTATCCAGTTCCACCAACGTCTGCTGGTCCTTGGTAGTGCTTTGGAGCACAGGTACCTCCTGCTTAGTAACCGTGTTACAGTAACGTCAGCTGGTACTCGGTTGTGACATTGCCTCTTTTCCTTCTGCTACCCGTCCGGGGTCCAGTACCGTCAACTGGTTCTCCCCAGTGCCTTTGGCCTAGGTGCCTCCATCTCCGTATCCGAGTTCCACCAACGTCTGCTGGTCCTTGGTAGTGCTTTGGAGCACAGGTACCTCCTGCTTAGTAACCGTGTCACAGTAACGTCAGCTGGTACTCGGTTGTGACATTGCCTCTTTTCCTTCTGCTGCCCCTCCGGGTTCCAGCACAGTCAGCTGGTCCTCGTTACTTCCATTGTCTCTTGCTCCATCTGATACCCGTCAGGGTTCCAGTAACGTCAGCTGGTTCTCGGAAATTAGACGACCTTAAAGACCACCCAGAAGAAGATGACGACAACAAGGACGACGAGCATGAAGCCAACCAGCCTGAACACCATCACAAAGAAAAAATAAAAGATTACCCAGAAGAAGATCACCAACAGGACAAAGAAGGTTAAGACAAACTACAAGATACAGAACAAGAGACAGAAGAACAATAAGCAGAAGATCAAAAAGCAGAAGAACATGAAGTATAAGACCAAAATGAAGAGCAAAATATATGCTCTAAATTCTAAGCAGAAGAAGACTAAGCAGTGTATGGGGGTGAGTCCGTTCCTCCTCGTGGTGCCCCTGGAAAATGCCTGCTGCTGCAGGCTAAACTGAACACGGACAAATACTGTTGTAATTTAAATCTTTTGTGACAGCAAGAACGGAAGGATGAACAATTCATACTTTTACAGATTACAAGTACAGGAATCTCTGTCACAAATAAGAATATGATGAAGAAGATGAAGAGGAAGAAGATGAAGAATTTGAATATGAAGAAGATTAATTAGTTTAATAATAACAATATGAGTAATGTAAACAAAAACATGAATAGCAAGAAGTTTAAGAAGAAGATTAAGAAGGTGAAGATGAAGTATAATTTGATGAGAAAGATGATGCTGCTGAAGATTATGAAGGAGAAAGTGTGGCACTGGCAAATGTTAAAAAGGTGAAGAGCATGGAAGTTGTGAAACATACATATTTGCCAAAATAGAAAAAAGGTTAACAACATTGTCAATTTGTTAGTCAATCCAAACGTATTTCCAAAAAAAAATATATTAATGCTATTCCAATGCATTGGGTTAAACATGTATGCCTTTATTGTCTCCTCAACCTCCCCCAATGCATTCTACATTAGTCTTTGTTGTTTTCCTTCATGTACAATTAACCAACAAGGCAAGAATGTTTTTTTTTAATGTCGATATTTGGTTCCCATAGACTTACATGGGACTTCCGGTATCGGAATCGGATATCGACGATATTTAGTGATATCGGCGATACCATTCCGATCCGATATTTTTAGATATCGAGCAGTATCGCTCAACACTAATCCCAATACAACCTGAATATAAAAAAATATATATATAATCCAAATAATTAAAATTTTAAATATCCAGGACTATAACAGGATGTCAGCTTTGTATACTCCAAAATTATATACCAAAAAAACCAAACCAAAAACGGAGTTCCATACAATATAAAAATTAAAAAATTATAATTTTATTGTACTTACAAAATTATACATAATTATCAATGTTCAACAAAAATTGATAAATAATAACCCTATCAGTTAAAAATATATATAGGCCCAGGGCACAAAGGGACCATCACAAAATCGCAATAATCATTTTCAAATGCATATAAAAACCATAGTGCAAAAATCATACAAAAAATCTGTACCAATAATAGATCCGTGCACAACAGAAAATTATAAACAAAATTAACAGTGGTGATTACCAAAACATATATATTAAAGCTTGGTGCTCATTAACCCCCACAAAAAAGAAAAAAAAAATTGCGATGAGAGTGAATTAAAAATAAAAAATGCATCAGTGCTTACCCATAATATGCAGGTGCCAAAGTGCCCAGGTGCCTCTTGCCTGAACATGAGGTAAGAGACCAAGCAAATCAGAAAAACTATAAAACATTTCTAATTGGAGTTATTTGCTAATATTATTCTTATTACACCTACTTCATATTGGGATAGGATCTTGGAGATGAGAGTACCCCTTTAATTGACTTGGATCCTGTATTTTGTTAGTAAATTCCCTCTGCGCTAAAAACCTCAACAGATCTCCATGGGCCTTTCAGCTTTTGTCTCCCTCCAGTTCCTTACCCCTCCCATTTCTATAGAATTCTGATGGTAGATTATATAATTTGATCCCTCACTGCAGACAAATTTGTAGACAGATTTCAATTGGGTTTAAGGTGAATAATCAGTGTAGGAAACAAACAGTGACTGAACATGTGGAAAGAAACAGTTTCTCTACCTCTCTACTAAAAGCTATTACAAAGTTTCTTATCTTCACTTGTACTTTTTATTAAAAAAAAAACACAACAGCTCTACCCATTCGATTGATTTCAGTCCAATAATTGGCTAAGAGATATGATTGTAGACTACAATTCTTACATTACAAAAATACATTCACCAACTTGTGGATCTTTTAAGCTCTCATACACATTAGATAGCTGTTCATCGAAGGATGGTTCGATGGAACGTTTGGCCGGCCTCTATCTCACCAGAGTTTCTCATACACAGGAGTGCTTGTTTTGCTGACAACACGTTCCTGTGTTCTCTGAGATCTGCTGCCAAACTCCTTTGTTGGCCGCTTATCTTGGTAAGAAGAAAAGGATTGGTGTTCCGAAATAAGACATGTTGGTTCATTAACTCCCCTGACAATCATCTGTCAGGGGCCCCTATATATATTGGACTGTGTGTTGATCTGAACCTGATATTATGTTAAATTAAACACTATGGCTGGTCTGAACAATGAATTGTTACCATCTACCCTTCGTGTCTCCCCTTTTTCCTCATAGATTGTAAGCTTGCGAGCAGGGCGCTCACTCCTCTTGGTATCTACTTTGATCTGTGTTTATTGTTATGCTGTAATGTCTATTGTCTGTAAAAGTCCCCTCTATAATGTAAAGTGCTGCGGAATATGTTGGCGCTATAGAAAAAAAATTATTATTAAATTGGCAGGTTTGGCTTATGTTAGTCTACTGTCTAGACCTGTTTGATAAAATCTAGTTACTTCCTTATCCTAGTGGCAAAATTATTAATATGATAATGAAATATTTGTGTAACTTGATGAATTGAAGTGTGTCTTCCTTTCTCAATGGGAGATTTTGTAGTCTCAACTAGAGTTGAGCGAATTTTTTCGAATTTGGTCCCTGAATCTGAATTTGCCATATTTGGGCCATATTCCAACCTTATTCGTACCGAATGTTTGTCTTATGTTCAGTTCCGAACATATTGGGTAATTTCTGCTCCCATTGACTCTAATATAGTTCGGCTGAATTTGACGAATATTGCAAAAACAATATTCGATTCCGATCGTACTCGGAACCAAATCTGAACAAATTCGCTCAACTCTAGTTACAACCCAACTTACATTCTGGCTTCCTCTAAAATAAATGGATATATGAAGAGTTAGGAGAAATTTAGATTTTGTTTGTCTGACACCTCCATTGACAGCCTTCAGAGCAGATCATTTTGAAGTTTTGTTCCTGTATTTGGGTGTTGTCCCTGAATTCTGAAGGATGTTGAGCCGAGATCAATGGGCATTGCTGTGCACAGGTGGGAGAAGGCACCAGACACCCGCCTTTCTGATTAACCTCTCGTGGGACTTGGTCCCTGGCGGCTTTTAGAGTACGTTTTTCTTTCACCGATGCAGCACTTCAGATCATGGTTGGCAATTTGATTTTTTTATTCTTTCAGGACAGCTTAAAAAATCATGGGCAAACAATTTTTAAAGACACATTGGCAAACCATTATATATCATTATCATTATAAGTGATCCACGTATACAGCCCATAATTCTGATATGAAGACCACAGCTACATTCACTGTAAACTGTATAATTATAGTCAATAATTACAGTAAAATTAATATGTATAAGGTTCTTCAGCCTCAAAAAAATCATGGACACCTCAAATTTTTTTTTTTTATGGACAAGGCAAAAAAAGTGCCCTCTTTTTACGGACTGGACGTTTGTCAACCCTGCTTTGGAGTCAAAGATACCTGGCTGGAATCATATAGTCTCTGATACATGCTGCCCTTGGTTCAGGCAGCACGAATCAGCTGTCAGAAAAGTAGTTTTAGGCAGGGATCACACATGCGAGGAATATGGCCGAGTCTCGCATGTTAATAATAAATAGATCTGACTTTATATAAATCGGCCAGTGACCCATTAGTTATACAGTCATACACTGCTGTTGGCGGAGCCTATAAAAATTATATATTTTTTTACCAAGCCATGCTCTGCATTCCATGCTCCAGACAAAGAGAGGAATTAGATTTTTTTTTTCATAATGATCAAGTATTTTCCACACTCTTTATCCCCATCCAGTGTGTCACTGATTTACTAAACAGGATTAGTAATTTGTAATTATGGTGTTTACCAAGGAGCAATTACACAGTACTTTCAAGCCACTCACACTGCCGCCTTTTCAGGTTACATTAGGAATATGAGTGACAGAAATTTTCAAAAGAGAAACGTGTCAGCTGTAGGCAAAGTGCTGCGCATTGTGCGTTCCACTAAATAAAGCTTGGCTTTTTCAAAGGGAATCAGTCGGAGCTAAAGCGATTCTATGGGTTACAGATGAGCAGAAGAATATTGTGCCAGATGGGATTTTTCTTAGAAATTCATACAAAGTCAAAATAAATACCACATTTTAAGAGAAACACATATTTTAGATTTAATAACTTGTACACAAAGCATGACACTTAGATATTATACTGTTTTACAGAAAAATAAATCCAGCGTAGATAGGGATTCACAAATCTATTCAAGTGGAATTTAATTCTACTTAAATTTTTTAAAAATCTGTATTTCCAGAATACTTTTTTTTTCGGAATCCACTGAGCTGCTACTTCATTTTTGCAGAAATATGCAGGGCAGTGGCAAAAAGTAAAAAAAAAACATAATACTCACCTCACTGCTCATGATCACATGTGGCGGCAACCCCACTACCTCCGGTGCCCGCTGCCCACCATCCAGTCCTCAGGTCCTCTTCTTTCCACAGTTGAGCACTGCTGTCATCTTGCCATGACCAGGCCTTGAAGATCATGGCACAGACACTGCAGGAAGCAGAGGTGCAGACAGGTATGCAGTGAAGTGTTATGCTTTTTTTTTAGTTTTTCTTCCATGTTATATTAATTATACCCTAATGAAGTTTTCACTTTTAGTCATAGAAATCAACCCAAATAAAAACCTGTCATGTAGTGTATACCTAAGGTACAATCTAATACATGGCTGAACAGTTCAGAAATAAGCATCTTCTTCGGTATTCCCCCTAAACAAGCTAACGTGAAACGCGCATTGGAGTACCAGGACTCATCCTCTCCAGGTGGCTCAGTTGAGTATTTCATAGTAGATGCTTACTTTTATATACACTGCCCAAAAAAATTAAATGAAACACTTAAACAACAATATAACTCCAAGTAAATCAAACTTCTGTGAAATCCATTTAGGAAGCAACACTGATGGACAATCAATTTCACATGCTGTTGTGCAAATGGAATAGATAACTGATGGAAATTATTGGCAATTATCAAGACACACTCAATAAAGGAGTGGTTCTGCAGGTAGGACCACAGACCACATCTCAGTACCAATGCTTTTTGGCTGATGTTTTGATCACTTTTGAAAGTTGGTTGTGCTTTCACAATCGTGGTAGCATAAGACGGACTCTACAACCCACACAAGTGGCTCAGGTAGTGCAGCTCATGCAGGATGGCACATCAATGCGAGCTGTGGCAAGAAGGTTTGCTGTGTCTGTCGGCGTAGTGTCCAGAGGCTGGAGGTTCTACCAAGAGATAGGCCAGTACACCAGGAGACGTGGAGGGACCGTAGGTGGGCAACAACCCAGCAGCAGGATCGCTACCTCCACCTTTGTGCAGGGAGGAACAGAAGGAGCACTGCCAGAGCCCTGCAAAATGACCTCCAGCAGGCCACAAATGTGTATGTGTCTGCACAAACGGTTAGAAACCGACTCCATGAGGGTGGTCTGAGTGCCCGACGTCCACAGATGGGGGTTGTGCTCACAGCCCAACACCATCCAGGACGCTTGGCATTTGCCACAGAACACCAGGATTGGCAAATTCGCCACTAGTGCCCTGTTCTCTTCACGGATGAAAGTAGGTTCACACTGAGCACATGAGACAGATGTGACTGAGTCTGGAGATGCTGTGGAGAGCGAGCTGCTGCCTGCAACATCCTTCAGCATGACCGGTTTGGCAGTGCGTCAGTAATGGTGTGGGGTGACATTTCTTTGGAGGGCCGCACAGCCCTCCATGTGCTCGCCAGAGGTAGCCTGACTGTCATTAGGTACCGAGATGAGATCCTCAGACCCCTTGTGAGACTATATGCTGGTGCGGTTGGCCCTGGGCTCCTCCTAATGCAGGACAATGACAGACCTCATGTGGCTGGAGTGTGTCAGCAGTTCCTGAAAGATGAAGGCATTGAAGCTATGGACTGGCCCACCCGTTCCGCAGACCTGAATACGATTGAGAACATCTGCAACATCATGTCTCACTCCATCCACCAACGTCACATTGCACCACAGACTGTCCAGGAGTTGGTGGATGCTTTAGTCCAGGTCTGGGAGGAGATCCCTCAGGAGACCATCCGCTGCCTCATCAGGAGCATGCCCAGGCATTGTAGGGAGGTAATACAGGCACAGGGATGTCATACAGGCACGTGGAGGTAACACACACTACTGAGCATCATTTTGACTTGTTTTAAGGTCATTACATTCCACTTTAATTTTGTGGGTGACTCCAAATCCAGGCCTCCATTGGCTAATAAATTTGATTTCCATTGATGATTTTTGTGTGATTTTGTTGTCAGCACATTCAACTTTGTACAGAGCAAAGTATTCATTCAGATCTAGGATGTGTTATTTGAGTGTTCCCTTTATTTTTTTGAGCAGTGTATATACTGTACAAATACTATATGTATATACTGTATATATATATTTTTTTTATACCTTTCTATTGACACAGGATCAGAGTGAATAGATCATTTCAATGCACTGGCCTTAGTATATGATACTGTTTGATCATTATACACTATTATATTTTGTTTGGTATCCCCACATATATGTACTTATTTAACTATCATCTGTTGTGCTTTCTGTGGTTATAACCACTGACAACCCATTTATAGATATCTTGTCTATAAAACTGACCATTTCTAATATTTTCTGATACTTATTACATGCCCTTCTGCTTTCCTGCTCCACTGTAACATTGATTCATTGATACTGCCATCTGGACATGTGAGGTCCTTCTTTGTGCCCTGTATTTTATCATCTTTTAATTGTGTGTTGTTACCTGTGGAAGCGCAGTGTGCGTGAAACGATCGTCGTCACGTTGCTACTCCCCAGCTCCCGTTCTCCCGCCGCATATGTCTGAATAAAGGCTTGAATTTTACCCGGTGAGTGCTTTCCATCTCTCTCTTCTGTGCTGTATTTAATAAATATTTACTCTGTTAATATACAGCGGTATACTGCTTCCTTTTTCTTTTTTGGGTTTCTGGTTATTGTAATGTGATGCAAATATTGTACAATTTGAGTAATGTGTAGTGTATAGGCAAAGTATAGGGTTAAGTTTAGGACATAAGCTATAGTATAAGGCTTAGAAGTTTGATTTGGAAAGGGAAATATGAAGTAGAGGGCATATTAGTTTTAGGAAAAAGTGCACAGATTTAGATACAGTTAATATGTTTGGGACAAGCCCAGCATGGAAAGGAGAGGTCATATAAAAAGGGAATCACTTCCTGTTTAGATTGGATTGAACGATAAAGTATTAATGAGAGTTCAAGGCCAGAAGGCTGGAGACATGAGGCATAAATATTCTTCTGGCAGTATGAGAACATTGGCAACTTTTTTCAGCAGACATTCCGTTAATGTCCGGGACTTACGGCTCAAACTAGGCCCAATAAAGAAAACCGTATTCCCTTCCAACAACTGGAAGCTGAATGGGAAAACACGCAAAGGAGATGGGACAAGTCTTGAGAATACTGTGGGGCCGAACGGAAGATCCCAGGGGCTGAAGGAACGAGTAAGTGAAGGAATAGTTCAGGCTGGACAACAAACAGAGAACATGGAAACGTACTGTTCTTTGTCATCAATAGAACTCAGACTGTTAAGTAAAGTTGAACTGGTTGATAAGAAGTGGGTGTCCCCAGATTTATTTGTGGCTGTTCGTGGACCAAAGGACGTGGATGCAGCGGAGACCTCCATCCTGAAAGGAAGTACACTGCATCACACACAGCGCGGCAATAAGGGACTGGGAAACTGTATATTTGGGGGTGTCGGGGTGTGGAGAAGCAGTCTCTCATCCATGATAACCGCCCTGTGCACCTTACAACTACCCAAATGCTAATAAATTGTGTGTGGTTGGGTGATTTTCTCTAGATACTCCATGTCTAATGTCTAGAATATAAAGTGTTTTGTTCAGACATCAACTATGTATCAAATCAGCCAAAGTCTACAGTGATATGATGATATATGAGAACATTTTTCAAACCTGGAAAAAGAGTAGGCTGACAGTTGTAAGGGCAGCCATATTGTTTGATATTTAGCTTTCCTAGAAACAAATGAGAATGGATGAATAGATTTTTTTGCCATCTTGTAAGAAGATGAGCCAGGACAGAGTCAGCGGTTCCCTGTGTATTTTGGGGCCGGAACTATCGGGACTTTCACCACAGCTGCCGGGGGACGGTTCATCTAAGGGGGGAGGACCGTTGCACTGGACAGAAGGGGGCGTGGGAGAGATAAAAGGGGCTGAGCATGGGAACAGAGGAAATTTGGCGGAAGGCGACAGGAGAACAAGGAAAAGGTTGACTCCCTCCCGACTGCTCCGACTGCAAACGCCACCTGTTCGAGTTCCCTGCAGATTGACTTACCAATGAAGTATTCCCTGACCGAGCTTTCCCCGGACGTTCCTGTACCGGTCAGGTCCTCATCTCCCTCTGTGAAAGATAATTTGACTCGCTCTGTTCAAAGCGTGTCCGTCGGAGGTTCCCGCGCTTCCGTGGCCTGCAGGACTGCTTGCTACTCGTGTTCTGCGACATCCAGAGGAATCAGCAGAAGAGACTGTTTCTACATCCCATCATACACAAGTCAAGTGAGCCCGGATACATCGGCACGGTCAGGAGACAGTGCATTTCATTTTTCCGTAACAAAGCCAGAGACATTGTCCACGTACTACGACGCCATCGGGAGACATTCCAGCCTCTCCCCAACAAGAACTTCAAACGATAAGTTACCTCTTCCGCACACCTTTTTCCCCAAATATTGTGTTTTTGTGCAAGTTCTTCTGTTGCGCTAATTTCATCTCCCTGTGCCGAGTATCCCTTGTACGTTAATATCCTGTATAAGTAAATTCTGATAACCCCTTCTCGCCCTCCGGCTCTTCACTGCATCTAATGAACTTCACTTACTTTGCCCTTCTACAATCTTACAGAAAAGGTCAATTCAAGGACTTATTTAAAGGTGACATTCTTTTAGTGTGGATGTAAGGTTCTTTGTACATGTTCTTGAAACTCAGTTTTCCGTCAGCCATTTTGCTTTCTGTCTTGCTGCAGCTATCTTGCCCTCAGTCAATATGGAGTTTTCAGCTTTCATGTTCCCGCCCTGATTCTCTCCCTCTTGCTTCTTAAGCAGCCACAGCTGAGCAATCAGTGCTTCAGAATCTAGCCTGCAGTGAACCTGTGACCTGACTCCTGGAAGCCTTGGACTATGTACTCCAGCTATTCCTACTGAGGAACTCTGAACACTTGTGGACTCTGGAATCCTGCTCTTTGAAAGATCCACGTTTGCATGGACTTACGGTAACAGAGAAGAAGATCCTGAACCTGTTGTGGAGAGTGATTGCTGAGCTTAAGTTACTCTGGCCTGCTGTGTCTCCTGCTTCTGTATCTGCAAACTGTGTGACTATTTTTGCCACTTGTATGAAGTAATACAAGACATTCTATATCAAACCTGTGTCTCATGTATTTTCATCGCACCCAAGCACAAGACGCTATATGAACTGTACTACATACATTACAAGATTCTGAAGCCAAAACGTTAGTGTCTGCTGGGTCTGGGAAGGCTGTGTCTGCTGTAACTGTGGATATCAGACGTCCAGTTGTACTTTCTGTGATGACAGTGGTTGTGACTTCTCACAACCATTCCAGGTGAGCAATTCCCTTAAGTTTTTTTTTCTGCAGTGTTACCACAGGTAAACACTATTGTTTTTTTTTCTCTTCCCTCTTTTGTGTCTGCTGTAACTGTGGATATCAGATGTCCGGTTGAACTTTCTGTGATGATAGTGGTTGTGACTTCTCACAACCATTCCAGGTGAGCAGTTCCCTTAATTTTTTTTTCTCTCTGCAGTGTTACCACAGGTAAACACTATTGTTTTTTTTTCTTTTCTCCTCTCCTTCCAGTACTCCTGTCTTAAAATATCTGGAAAATGGAGGCCCGCATAAAGGAACTTTGCGGAGTGACTGATAATATCCTTGCAGATTTACAGACTATAAAAACCCGTTTTACAAACCTACAGGACCTCACTAATCACAATTTGCAAGTGTTTGGACAGACTGCCCAGGATTTGCGAGCCAGGATTGAGGTTCTAGAGGAGCGAGTCCAGGCTCCTGCCGTAGCCCCAAGTTCTGGGATTCCCAAGTTGCCCCCTTTTCGTTTTGGCGGTGAACGTGAAAAATTCAGGGGATTTATTAACCAATGCAATCTGTTTTTTCTGCACATGCTTCACAATTTCCCACTGAACGATCTAAAGTGCTTACTATAATTATGTTACTTACCAACAAGGCTTTGATGTGGGCAAACCCTCTGATTGAGACTGAGGATGAATGTTTGGATCATCTTGATGCTTTCATTTCAGCCATGGGGCAGGTGTTTGATGACCCCAATCGAGGTGCAACAGCTGAAGCAGCCATGTTAACTTTGCGCCAAGGTAAGCACTCGGTAGCCGAATATGCCTTGGATTTCAGGAGATGGGCCCTTGATACCACCTGGACAGTTCCGCCAAAAAATCTATTTTTCGAAAGGGGTTGTCTCCACTAATTAAGGATGAACTTGCTCGTGCCGACCCTCCCACTGCGTTAGGTGACTTTATTAACTACTGCATCCGTATTGATGCTCGCCTGACTGAACGCAGGCAAGAGAGATGGTTCGAAAGCAATCGCACTAACCTTTTCCTACCTTCCTCCCCAGCTAAGGAACCTTTGAGTAGGATCACACGGGAACCTGAACCTGAACCCATGCAGGTAGACTCTTTACAAAGACGGGTTAGTGATGCACGCAAGGAACATCGTTTTAAGGAAAATCTATGTTTCTATTGTGGTAAGTCAGGGCACTTCATTATAAACTGCCCCAGCCGTTCTCGTAAGACTACTGCAGCACTCATTCACTGTGAGTGTTGCGAGAGGAGATCTGTCAGGTCCGAGCCTCAGGCTCCAGAGAGATCTGCAGCAAGAGATCTTGATTTCTCGGACTTAAACTCTGTTACTTCTGAGGACGATGACTGTGTAAACGCTGCAATTTTTCAAGTTTCCTCAGCGGTGTCCCAGCTGAGTTGTAGGAAAAACAATTCTCATTGCTTCCTTTCCATCAAACTCTGGGTTAACTCAGTCTGGGTGTCTAGCTCTGCTATGATCGACTCAGGGGCAAGTGGGAATTTTATGGATGTCTCCTTTGCTCTGAAACAGGGGATACGTTCAGTGAAGAAGGCTACTCCAGTACAGATGGAAACTGTGGATGGCTCCCTGCTGACCTCTGGACCAGTGGATCAGGAAACGGAGCCTTTGAGGGTCCTTATGGGTAAAGATCATCAAGAGAAACTGTCCTTTATGCTTATCTCGTCTCCCCACTTTCCCATTATTCTAGGGCTACCATGGCTGCAGGCTCAGAACCCTACCATTAACTGGGAGACCAAGGAATTACACTTTCCAGAGAAACAGATGAGTCCAGAAGTTTCAGCTTGCTCTGTTCCTAAAGGAACCATGTCAGTCCCTGAACTACCAGCTGTATACCAGGACTATGTGGATTTATGTGACAAGAAGAACGCTGACCAGCTTCCCCTTCACCGTCCATATGATTGTCCAATTGAATTATTGCCTGGAGCAGAGATACCTTTTGGTAAGATCAACCCCCTGGCGGGGCCTGAGCTAAAGGTTTTAAAGGATTACATAGACGAAAATCTAGCCAAGGGCTTCATACGCCCCTCTTCATCTCCTGCAGGTGCACCCATCTTCTTGTGAAGAAGAAAGATGGATCTCTGAGACCCTGCGTAGACTATAGGGAACTCAATAAGGTTACTATTAGAAACCGTTATCCATTGCCTTTAATCCCTGAGTTATTGGAGAGAGTGCGGCATGCCAAAATTTTCTCTAAATTGGATCTCCGTGGGGCCTATAACTTGGTCCGTATTAGACCTGGGGATGAATGGAAGACTGCATTCAGGTCACGCTATGGACACTTTGAATATCTAGTTATGCCTTTTGGTCTGAGTACCGCCCCAGCCACTTTCCAACACTTGGTGAATGACATCTTCAGGGATCTCCTAGATACATTCGTGGTGATTTATTTGGATGATATTCTAATTTTTTCTAACTCCACAGAGGAACATCATGGACATGTGAGAATGGTCTTGGAACGTCTAAGACAAAACCATCTTTACATCAAACTTGAAAAGTGTGAATTCCATAGGACCGAAATTCAATTTCTGGGGTATGTACTGTCTACACAAGGAATTAGTATGGATGGAAGAAAACCCAAGCCATCAAGGATTGGCCAAGTCCTAGAAATGTGAAGGAGGTGCAGCGCTTCATCGGGTTTGCCAATTTCTATAGACGTTTCATTAGGAATTTCTCTGAGGTAGTGTCACCTATCACCCAACTTACCCGGAAAGAGTCTAGGTTCTCCTGGACTCCCCAAGCCCAGGAAGCATTTTCTCGTCTAAAAGATAAATTTACCACCGCACCTATCTTGGTACATCCCAACCCCGAACTTGCCTTCATAATAGAGGTGGATGCTTCAGATTGTGCCGTTGGAGCTATACTCTCTCAGAGAACAGGTGAGAAGAATGTCTTGCATCCCTGTGCCTTCTTTTCCCAGCAGTTGTCTTCGGCTGAGAGGAACTACGATGTGGGCAATAGAGAGTTGTTGGCCATTATTGCCGCCTTCAAAGAATGGAGACACCTTCTTCAGGGAGCTGCACAGCAAATAGTCGTCCTGACAGACCATCGTAACCTTGAATTTATCAGGTCGGCTAAGTGCCTGACTCCTCGCCAGGCTCGCTGGAATCTTTTCTTAAACCAATTTAATTTTGTCATTTCTTATAGACCAGGATCGCGCAATGGAAAGGCTGATGCACTCTCTAGGATTCATTCAGCAGAGACCCGTCCACTTGCTCCTCCTAAGACTATTCTTCCTGACTCTAGATTCCTGGGAGTGATTCATAATCAAGACCTACTTAAGGACATCAAGGAAGCATACCATGCGGATTCCTTGTTGGCACAACCCCCAAGGGACGTAAGTCTTGTCTTTAAGAATGGTGTGTGGATTCTGGGACAACGTCTGTATATTCCTGAAACAGTCAGATTGAGAGTATTGCAACTCATTCACGATTCCAAGATAGCTGGGCATAGAGGAATTCTAAAGACACAGGAATTTCTTTCTCGTTTCTTTTGGTGGCCCACTTGCAGGAAGGATGTTTTAAACTATGTCACTTCATGTGAAGTCTGTGCAAGATGCAAAACACCTCGCTCCTCACCAACTGGTCTGTTACAACCTCTTCCCACCCCGTCCCGCCCGTGGGGATCCATTTCTATGGACTTCATTGTGGAGTTACCAACCTCTCAAGGAAAAACACCATTCTAGTGGTGGTTGATCGTTTAACAAAGGCAGCTCATTTTATTCCTTGTGTCGGCTTACCCACTGCAAAACAGACATCAGATTTGATGATTAAAGATGTGTTTCGCTTACATGGAGTACCGGATGAGGTTATTTCGGATCGAGGGGTGCAATTCACTTCAAGGTTTTGGCAAAATTTCTGTGCAGCATTGGACATTAAAGTAAACCTTTCTTCTGCTTTTCATCCCCAGACTAATGGACAGACCGAACGAACCAATCAAACTCTGGAGCAGTATCTCCGCTGCTTTATCTGCCACCTACAGGATGATTGGGTGGATCTACTTCCATTGGCTGAGTTCTCTTATAACAACTCTCAGAGCGCCTCCACTAAGCAGTCTCCTTTTTACTCCAATCTAGGTTATCATCCTAACATTCTTCCACGATTTCCCATAGAAACGCCTTTACCAGCAGTGGCCGAAAGAATCACGTCTTTACAGAAGAATATGGATCTTCTAAAGGAGAATCTGGAATTGGCTCAGGAAAGGTACAAGAAAGCAGCAGATAAATTTCGTAAACCTGCACCAGTTTTCAAGGTAGGAGACCTGGTCTGGCTGTCAACCAGAAATCTTAAGTTAAGGATTCCATCGTCTAAGTTGGGACATAAGTACATTGGACCCTATAAAATCAGTAAAATTATAAGTGCCGTTGCTTGTCGTCTTCAACTGCCTAGAACTATGAGAATCCACCCTGTCTTTCATGTATCCCTACTAAAGGCTGCAACACCCAATACGTTTCCTGGACGTTCTTCTCCTTGCCCTGACCCAGTGCTAGTCGATGGTCAGGAAGAATTTGTGGTGGAAAGAATTCTAGATTCCAGGTTATACAGGAATTAGTTACAATATTTGATTAAATGGCAGGGCTACCCAGTGGAGGACAACTCATGGGAACCAGTCAATAACGTTAATGCTCCTCGTTTGCTCCGCCAGTTTCATCAGAGGCACCCAGACAAGCCTGGTCTGAGGCCATCCGGAGGTTGACCCTAAGGGGGGAGTAATGTAAGGTTCTTTGTACATGTTCTTGAAACTCAGTTTTCCGTCAGCCATTTTGCTTTCTGTCTTGCTGCAGCTATCTTGCCCTCAGTCAATATGGAGTTTTCAGCTTTCATGTTCCCGCCCTGATTCTCTCCCTCTTGCTTCTTAAGCAGCCACAGCTGAGCAATCAGTGCTTCAGAATCTAGCCTGCAGTGAACCTGTGACCTGACTCCTGGAAGCCTTGGACCTTGTACTCCAGCTATTCCTACTGAGGAACTCTGAACACTTGTGGACTCTGGAACCCTGCTCTTTGAAAGATCCACGTTTGCATGGACTTACGGTAACAGAGAAGAAGATCCTGAACCTGTTGTGGAGAGTGATTGCTGAGCTTAAGTTACTCTGGCCTGCTGTGTCTCCTGCTTCTGTATCTGCAAACTGTGTGACTATTTTTGCCACTTGTATGAAGTAATACAAGACCTTCTATATCAAACCTGTGTCTCATGTATTTTCATCGCACCCAAGCACAAGACGCTATATGAACTGTACTACATACATTACAGTGGACTGATAAGGGACCAATAAAACATAGATTGAAATGGAATTATGACTGTATTGAACGTTCTCATAATGGCCACTCTATGATTCCTTTCAAAGCGAATCAATCTTTGGGACAGGAAGAAAAAACTGATTTTGCACCATCATTGATGCGTGATCCTCATCACAATAGAAGGTACCAATATCATTAATTTACATATTACCCTATGCATCTTTTTCATTTTATTTGCATTTCATGCCTGATATAATCACACGGCCACTACCCACACATGACGAGTAAGATCAGACGTCAGGCCAGGAAACTGTTAAATGCAAGAAAAAAATGATAGGTCACTTGAAAGAAAGACAAAGAGAAGGAAGATGCTGAGGATCCTGATTCCCAGGAGGAGTATTGTATGATACATTATTACAAACAGCAGCTACAGAAGGAACTAAGGTTTCACATGAATCACCAGCTAAATTATTCATGTCCCCTCTGCAGAACCTGGACTCCAGAATGTGCGGCTTGTATGTAGACAGGAAGCTGCCAGATATGTAGACAAAGATTATCCATCACAATGGCAAGGAAATATGAACATTTGTCCTACATTTTCTTGGTACAACGTCCTGTGGACAAAAATCAGCTCATTAAACAGTGGAAAAAAAAAACGCAAAAACCGCCAACTTAAAAAGGACCATAAATGGTCCTGTAAAGGATTAATAACCGCTGAGCAAATAAAACGGATTGTATACGGACAGCACACGGATGACAAGTGAGAAAACAATCATCCCACTTTTCTGGATGAAAATCGGACAGGTTTTTTATACGCTCCTTTGACCCTGGTCTAACATTGATTTTAATTCTAAATGTCTGTCTGTTGTAATCGAATAGCTTATCTAATGTACTTTAATTAAAAAGTCCCCATTGTTCCCTCTCTCTCTCTCTTTAACTGCTTTATTATTTTATTTTTTTACTTTTCTGCACTTCTAGTGTAATTCTCCTGGATTTTACACCAATCTCATAATTATGTATCAGTGACAAGTGTGAAGTATATGCTTTCATATCTAAATCTCCATGATGCACTCCATCATTTCTGCCAAGTCTAGTCTCAAGAAAAAAAAAATGATATTTTTTATAATTAATTTGTATATTGTGGTATCATTTAATTAATACGGCAGTGCTAGACATGCAAAACTATGTGAATTCAAGGTTACAAATTCCACTAATAAATGGAACATTTTAACCAATGAGTGACTCATCAACAAAATCACCCTTAAAGAGATTCAAATGGTGTGAATCATTATACTTAATCTGGAGCGTTACAGCTTTGAGCACGCAACGCTCCATCAATTATTGGCAAACAACCAATTTTCAAGTGTGGCAGGTTCTAATTACCCAAATTCAATATATCTGTTGTGGGGACTTCACATTTAAAAGATTGCTATTAAAGCATCTTGGATAATGTTTTGATAAATAAGTTAAATTCGAATAATGAATGTACGTTTTAATGTGAACTTTGGTAGTGCAGGGAAGTTATCTCTATTCTGCTGGGATATTTGGGATCCTTTCACTGATGCACCTCCTGATCATCCTAATATAGAGCATCTTTTCCAACAAAAAGTAATTGAGGAGCATTTGTAAGACACTGGATTCTAGTTAGAAATTACATCAGAGTTTTGGAGTATGAGATTTGTGCCATTGCCAATATAGATATGTCTCAAAAATTCAAAAAGCTCCATGCTCTTGACTTTTCTATTCTAAAGTGAGCATGGCTGACCCATGCCTAAGGCCTTATTCAGACATCTGTAAGTCTTGTACATGTTCTGTATATTTCCACAGATAGAACATGTACCCATTATAGTCTATGGGGCTCTTCACATGTCCGTGTCTTTCTGCACACTGAGTGGTCCACAAAAAAATCATGGCGACACAGCCAATCTGATCTTATTCATGCATTAAAATTACCCATACGAGTCTATGCAGGCCTGGTACTGCCATGGGGACAGATGAGCACCTTGCCTCAGGGAGTGGTCTGAGCCGTCTCTCAGGGGCTTAACTTTGCCTTCCCTCAGAAGCTAAACTAGGATAGTTCTCCGAGCTGGCTATTAAACTGAGAGACAACTTGTAGAGCAGGGAGAACGTTAGTTCTTGATGATTGTATTAATTGCATTCACATCCTAAAGAAGCGTCTTGCAATTGAATACACCAGTGATACCGACACTGCAGAGGATTTTGCCTACTGTCTTGACATGATGAGGTCACTTCATCATGCTGCTGACATCACAGCTCCAGTCCAGAGGAGCCTGAGATAAGGTAACCACTCCATAGGAAACGAAGATAAAAAAGACTATTACTGACACTGGAGGAGAAGGGTTTAGTTTGAGAGGGCAGTATGGGGGAGACGGGGAGCAAGAAGGTGAGAAATTTAAGAGAGAGCATCGTGAATGGATGGAGTGGGGCATTGAGGGTCTCCATAGACAACAGGTAGTTGTCAATCAAATGATGGTTCTGCCAATAAATCGCCCAGCAGCTATTTCTTGACTCCTCTACACACAGGAGCACTCTTTCTGCCAAGCACTTCTGTGCTCTCTCCGAGAGAGCTATTGCCAGACTCAGTTTATCTCGCAGAGAACAAAAGGATCATCAGTACGAAATTGAACATTTCCCGTTACAATAAAAATATCATTTGTTTTTTTTTTACCTTGAAAAATGTGCCAATACGGCGCTGAAACATATTCATGTAATAAAAACCTTAATTTTTATTGAGAATTTTTTATTCCCGTAAGTGAAGCTCAGGTACCGCAATATCTCCACTAAAGTGAATTGCTATCGGGAAACATTTTTTCGTCAGCCATAGGGCTGCAGACACAGATTCCAGGGTTCGTATTGGTGTTGTGTCCCTGCACAACCACCCCAGGTGAAGACTTCCTCCACTCTCACCCTCTCTTTTTTATCTTGCAGTATTTTCTTATTGTGCGCTTCTGTCCCAACCAAAATGGTACAATATCTGAAAGTCCCCATTCGACTGTTAATCGGATCCGCCAATATCACCAGATTGGTCCATTGTTAGTTTAATGTGTATGGGGAGTTAACTAGTTTTAGTAGATGTCCCTCAATTATGAAAGAGACTATGCCATTAATGGTACACTGAATAGCTATCACTATACAGTGGTTACAAATTATCTGTTGCTCATGTGGCACCTACATATTCCGCCGCACAGTACAACCTTATTCTTCATATAGAGCTTATAGTCTAATTTCTATCTCAGACAAGTACCCACTTGGGTCAATTAACCTATCATTGTGCTGTAAGGTGCATTAGGCCCGGGCTCCATGGCAACATGTTGTACATGATATGCTCATGATTGTAGGGGGAGGAGGTGCATTATGGATTCTAATCTGGAGCAATAAAAGATTGTGGTTTTACTCTCCTAATCGAATGCCTGACATCTTTCTTTTGATTGCTGCTGACTTTCAGCGTGTCCATGCCTCCAAATGTTCATCTGTTTTAAAACAGTGGTGAACTTAATAGGTATCTTCCCAGACCACCATATTCACATGAATATAAATCATGGTAAATCTATATTGGAAGGCGGAAGAGAAGACAATGTATCTCAAGTGAAATAAATGACTGGATGGGTTAAAATGTTCGTACATACCAGTTTCCGCTATGATCAGTAAATCCCAACAAAAATGGTGAAATCCGCAGATAAAAATCTTTTTTTCCTGTGTGAATAGTCACAATTTTTTAATGGTGACTAATCCATTGTGTGTGGTCAACTGGAATTTTATCCAAAGAGAAACTAAAAAGGGATCTTGATTAAATGTATTCAGTGTCAAATTTACTTAGCATTCATTTATCATTGGTGTAGGGGAGTATAAAATATTAAAGGGAAGTTGTTAGGCCCCTTAAGCTCCCATTACATTGCATAGCCCGATTCCTGCATTTTAATAAAGCCATTTATGTCCCAAACAAATGTTTACTTCTGTGCTACAACAAATTTTAATGTGCCGCTTGGCTTATGCTAATTAGGCACAACAAGTGTATGGGTGGGCATAATTTCACCTGGACTAGGCCACTTCATATGCTGTAATTATGCTCCCCTCCAGGTATGATTGACATCTTCCACACTGCATCATCTCCAGAATGGCATCGCTATACCTTCCTGAGCAAGTGCTGATGAAACCAGGAAGAGTACACCAGTTCTATTGTAGGGTGGTGGATAATGGCTGTCGCGTTCCTACCCCTGAAGGCACCAATCACGTTGAGCGTATTATGTCTTGCATCTTTTATAAATATATATATATATATATATATATATATATATACACACATATATAGTGTCATGTGATATTTTCCTATGTGATGTAGTAATGTAAGATTAGTAATGTTGGTAAAGTATAGTGTAGGAAATAGTGTACAGTATAGGGTGTGATAGTGTAGGGATGTATAGTTTAGGGTTTAGTACATAATGTACGTAGTATAAGATGGTTGACTGTAGTTCAGGTAGTGACATTAGAGTAAGTTAGGAGTTAATGTTTGGGAAGAGCTTATAGCTGGAGAAGCTTAGTGTTAGGGCAAATTACTTTTTCCTGAAGATAGATAGGGTCAAGTTCAAGTACGAGTGGGAAGTGTTGTGTGAGCAGTGCAGCATTATTGGGTAAACTACAGAAAAGGAGACTAAGGGACAAGGGAATAGTGAGATCCTGAAGTGACCGACGAGTCAGCGTGGTCTTCCAGAAAAGGGATCCTTGGCTAGGACGACGTGTCACGAGAAACCCTGAGCTTGCAAAATGCCAAAGGTAATGGACATAAACAGGGTTGACATTGGGGGACTAGTGAGGGTCCCGAGCAGTAGATTCAGGGTGCCAGTAGTAGAAGAAATAGGACTTGAAACCGCTGATCTAGAAGAGAGACTTGCTGATCAAGGTGACATAGGGCAAAAGTGTGCTTCACAGCTCTGGAGTAGACTACAGTGGAAGGATACTGTGTGTATGAAAATGCTTTATACTGTGAAGGAATAGTCCATAAGACTTTGTGCCTGCTATCCCTGGTACATAATCCTTATCAAGTTACCGTTCAGTAAAGACCATGGTTTAGAACGGGAGTCTCCTTTTTTGAACTGCGAAACATATGGTCCTGACCAGCCAACAGTACCGGCTACAGGCAGGCTGCACAGGCGTAAGGCCCTCACAGTACCAACACCAATGCCCAGCCAGGACCCACACTTTCATGTAGCATGCTGAGCATATAAGGAGGAGATGAGTGCCTCACCAATGGCTGCCACCCCTCTTCGTGCTACACATGCTCAGAAAGACATAGTATGACACCTAGGGGCAAGGGCATAGCTATAACAGTGTTACACATCTGACACCGTTATTGGGGGCTCCGCTCCCTTCTCCTGGGTTCACTGCCCTCTGTCATGCTACATATCGGATTTGAAGGCTGCCCAATGTGGATCAATGACCTTATCTTTGCAGGAAATTTAAAGACTACCTGTGTCTTCAGATTTTGACTCTAGAGTTCCTTGTTTGGTATGCTCTATTATCTGCACTATTGTGTTTCAACTTGCATCCATCGCTGCTGGGTTTCACTCCACCTATTCATCTGCTTCTGAGTTTCCAGTAAGTCCTAGTCCCCATGATTCCACGTGTCCTCCGGAAGGTGCACAAACACATGGGTTCTGTGTGCCCACCCAGACCAGAGGCTTAGCAGATTCACACACCCTCACAAAAAGATGAAAACATCAAAAACTGGAGCAAAATACCATCAAACTAGTATCAAAATCGTATTTTATTATAATCATTAAGTACAATAAATATAATAAATATTCCAATACAAGAATCATATAAAAAAGTAAGGACTCAAAGTGGTAGCGCCGGCATCAGAACAACTGCTGGATGTACAACATATATAAAAAAAACCCAGAATTAAGATTCAAAAAATTGAACCAATGGGGTACACTCCAAAAATGATTATAAGCAAAAAGACCAACGGAGCCAAATTACCCAATAATATAAAAATTGTATATTTATTGCAAATAAGTAAAATTTATATTTCCAACAATATGTAACTACAAAACGTACAATTTTAGTACATAAAAGTGAAGGTCACAAACACAAAGCCAATTCATGACATGCTAACCTAATATATGACTGGGGCATATAAACTCACATAACATGTAAACCAATGCCACTTATAAAGTGCTGAATCACCGTTAAGTATACTCTAACACAGGCCTAAGTAGCGATAATAGGTAAAAGAGTCTCACCCAAATACGTCCTGGAGAGCAGTCAGAAGGGGCTGTGCACAGCCCCTTGAGAAAGCCCACGCGAAACGCGCGTCGGGCCGCCTTTTCTGACTGCTCTCCAGGACGTATTTTGGGTGAGACTCTTTTACCTATTATCGCTACTTAGGCCTGTGTTAGAGTATACTTAACGGTGATTCAGCACTTTATAAGTGGCATTGGTTTACATGTTATGTGAGTTTATATGCCCCAGTCATATATTAGGTTAGCATGTCATGAATTGGCTTTGTGTTTGTGACCTTCACTTTTATGTACTAAAATTGTACGTTTTGGATGTACAACATGTCTGCTCAGCAAAATACAACAGGGCGAGAGGGAGAACATGGTATAAATAATTAACAATCACATAATAGATACATATCTCTTAACACATACGCGCCACTGTCCCCTAATGTCATAGGATGTGCTCCCAAAAAAGAACTTATTAGTGTTACATACAATTATAACCTCATCTGGGTCCGGAATCCGGATGAGGCAATAACAGAGCAGATGATATATGTGAAAGTAATCCTATAGTAGAACCCTCACAAAAGGATGCAGGGATTGGAATTGCACTCAGGCCCTAGAGCCTAGGGGTCCCCAAAGGCTCTGTTGGCTCATAGGAAATTACCATTAATATTAAAGACCTTTCATATTTTGTGGCCCTGTTGAAGATTTTGCATTGGAGCACACAAGCTTCGGTACTGACTTGGGGATGTGATTAGTTTATTAAAATGAAGGAATAGGGCTATGTAACATAATTTTGGCAGTTTGGAGGTCTTAAACACTGCTCCAGTGTTTTGTTTTATTTTAGCACTGGAGTGGTGCTCCTAATCTAAGGACACTGACTCTACTTTTGTACTCAACAGTCGCCACCTTCCCCTGTTATCACCACCTATCTAGTGGGTCTCCGACAATTTGTGACCGGTCCGATCGCTCCAGTGTTTCATGGAGCAAGCCAGATGTCACTCTTCAATGCAAGAGCCTTGTTCTGTTTCTTATAGACGTGCATTAAGAGCTTGTGACGTAACTTGCGGTCACAAGATGGCGACCGGAGCAGCATAAAAAAAAGAGAAGATACCAGAGGGTGAGTATAAGACCAGGGGCAGGGACTTTACTTTAGAAGCACCACTCCAGAGCTAAAAAAAATAAATAAAAAAGGTTTCCAATAATCAATTAAAATGATTGTGGATTAATGCTGGATCTTAATATGATAAACAGAGATGAGAAGTAGATTGAAGAGTGAGGAGAATGCCCATGAGAATATGAAGGAGAAAATGAAGCAAAATAAAAACAAGTAGTCGTCTCCAAGGATTGTTAGCAATTAGCATCGTACAGGGAAATCAAATACCCCATTCATTCAATATTTCTTTAAGCGCTTCCTACACAAAATAAGACACACCATAGATTCTGCAGTGTGGTTGCCAAAACTATTACATTGGGCCGCAGGCAGAGGAATGACCTACTATAAAACGGGTGGGGCTAATAGATCCACTCTATGTGTATGGGACAACTGTTTCTTCTTTCTCAAAATTCTTTGTCAATTGCTGGGGGAACAACTGACCTCGAGCTAGCTCAGTCATAAACAATAGGAAACTAGTACAGTGATGAGCCCATCTGTTCTAGAGAGGAGAGAGGAGGAAGCAGAAAACAAAAGGAAAATGCAATGGAGCTGACATGCAAAATATTTAAAACTTCACACTCTATCGCTTCTATAGTCCTACAATTTGAGATTCGCAGACATAACATATGTTTAGGGCTTTTTCAGAGTTGTGCTTAGTGACACTGTAGGATCAAAATTTTTGTATTACTCTACTAAATGGAAGTGGCCTTGTTACAGGAAGGATTTTGTTATATTTAACCCCTTACCGCCGAAGCCTGTTTTCATCTTCCTGTCCAGGCCAAATTTTTCAATTTTGACCAGTGTCATTTTATGAGGTAATAACTCTGAAACACTTTACCATATCCAAGTGCTTCTGAGCTTGTTTTTTTAGTGGCACATTGTACTTCACATTAGTGGTAAATTTAATTTGTTATGATTTGCATTTATTTAAAAAAAAAATTAAAGTTTGATGAAAATTTTGAAAAATTCGTAATTTTCGAACTTTCAGTTTTTATACACTTATATACAACAGATAGTCAGACCACATTTAGGAAGTTTGTTAATCCTTCAGGCAGTTCACATGAAAGAAAATAAAGTGGTTTCAAAAATGAAAAATGTTTATTTTCACAAAAATGTTGCTTTAACCCCAATGTTTTCAATTTCACAAGAGTAACAGAAGAAAATGGACCACACACAATTTGTTGTGCAGCTTCTATCGAGTACACAAATACCCCATATGTGGTGGAAAATTACACAGCAGGGTTTGGAAGGGAAGGAGCACCATTTGAATTTCGATGTTTGCTCTGTGCTCCTAGACTTGTATTCTGATCTTTGCTGCTTGACGTTGAATTTGACTTTGACCATGCATTTGCAAAGTCCTTTTGTTATGATCCACTACTTTTCTGGAATTATGACGCCGAACTGTGACCTGACTATGCCTTTGTCTCACCCCTTTGTCTATGACATACCCTCCTGGCTTTTGACCTCAGACCTTTTGACTACCCAGCCTCACGGCTTGTCCATGAGTAGTGACTAGTTTCACAATATCGTCCTGCAAAATGTGATCTAGTGGTAAAGTTATATCATATTGTAGATTCATAGATTCATTAGTAGAATGGTACATGGCTAGGCCACATTCTATGTTATAGGGGTTGTCGAGGACTTTATATTGATAGTCTACATTAGGATGCGTCATCAATATCAAATCGGTGGCGATGTGAAATCCAGCACCCCACTGATCAGTTGTCTTAAGGATGGGCTATCATTCTAAAGTTCTGGACATCCCATTTAAGTTTGTTGTTATGTTATGGCTAGCATCATTATACCATTACCAAGAAAGTGATTACCGTATATACTCGTGTAAAAGCCGAGATTTTCAGCCCATTTTTTAGTCCCCCTCTCGGCTTATATGCGGGTCATATACGGGGGTCGGCGGGGGAGGGGGAGCGGGGGTGTCGGATCATACTCACCACTCCGCCGGCGCGGTCTCTGCAGCCCCCCTGCTTCTCCCACGATCTCTGGCTCCTTCCTGCAGGGTCACATGGTACCGCTCATTAAAGTCATGAATATGCACATATTCATGACTTTAATGAGCGGTACCATGTGACCGCTGTAGGAAGGAAGCTCTGCAGAGAGCACCGAGAGAAGAGGAGAGGCTGCAGAAACAGCGCCGGCGGAGGGGTGAGTACAGCGATATTTACCTGTCCCGTTTCACACGCTGCGCGCTGCATCCTCGTCTGACTCCTCTGGCTGTGAATGATCAGGCAGAGGGCGCGATGACGTTGTTAGTGAGCGCCGCGCCCCCTGCCAGATCATTCACAGCCAACAGCCAGAGGAGTCTGACGAGGACGCAGCATGCAGCAGTGCAGAAAGGACAGGTAAATATCTCAGGTGCCGGGGGTCCTGAGCGAGCGGTGACACCGGCACCTGTCCCCCATAGCGCGCCGGTGTCACCGCCTGCTCAGGACACCGGCACCTGACCCCCAGCAACGAGAGGTGAGTATGTCATTTTTTTTTTGCAGCAGCAGCATATGGGGCATAATTGTGCAGCATATGGGGACATAATCTGGAGCATATGGGGGCATAAACTGTGGAACATATGGGGGCATAATCTAGAGCATATGGGGCATAAGCTATGAAAATGGAGGCATAATATGGAGCATATGGGAGCATATGGGGCATAATCTGTGGAACATATGGGGGCATAATCTGGAGCATATGGGGCATAATCTGTGGATCATATGGGGGCATAATCTGTGGAATATATGGGGGCATAATCTGGAGCATATGGGGCATAATCTCAAGCATATTGGGCATAATCTCTGAAGCATATTGGGCATAATCTGGAGCATATGGGGGCATAATCTGTGGATCATACGGGGGCATAATCTGTGGAATATATGGGGGCATAATCTGGAGCATATGGGGGTATAATCTGTGGAGCATATTGGGCATAATCTGTGCAGCATATGGGGACATAATCTGTGGAGCATCATATGGGGGCATAATCATTTTTCACCCTAGGTTTATACGCGAGTCAATAAGTTTTCCCTGTTTTTTGTGGCAAAATTAGGGGGGTCGGTTTATACACGGGTCGGCTTATACATGAGTATATACGGTACTTTTTGTGGCTGTACTTTTTGGACCATCATGTGTATTGCTTTAAATAAAACATACCTAAATGGATAATAAATATAAAAAGATAAAATTTTAATATATTTAGACTCCTAGGAAAGTAAACTGTCGCAGCTAATTAGTTACGCTTACTCTTCAAGTGAGTCAATAATAAATTGAAAACTTTGATGAGCGGACAATATCTCTGTATTCATATTTTTGTGTTTGCGTTGTTAAATTGGATCCCCGACTAAGTAGTGAGTGCATTTACTGAACATACATTTCAGTAGGCCAACATTTCAGATTTTAAAATAATTTTGTCAAGCTGGTGTTGTAAAGTATTCTAATTTACTGAGATAATAATTTTTTGGGTTTTCATTGGCTGTAAGCCATAATTGTTATGATTTGGTAGCTGAGGAGAGCAGGCAAAAAAGGAAATACACCAGAGCAGTTGGAAACTATGAGATTGCAGTACCCTGACTAACCACCACACTAGAGGCAGCCGTGGAGCGTTCCTACGTTGGTCCTAGACGCCTCGTCACAGCCTGAGAAACTAACTACACCTAAAGATAGAAAGAGGAAAGCTATCTGCCCCGGAGCAGATCCCCAAAGAACATAGAAAGCCCCCAAACATGTAATGGCGGTTAGACAAGAAGAAATACTGACACAGACAGAAAATAGTATGAGCAAACGTTGGGGCCCAAACTTACTAAATTGAAAAGGATAGGAAGGGCACTTACTGCAATCCCAAAAAACCCTGAAAAGCACCAACTCTACTAATTTCAAAAACACCTGAGATCACACGACCTCTACCACCTAAATTAGTTTTCTGGTGTAACCAAAAAAAAACAGCAGCCACTGATAAAAATTGGAAAAAGCAAATGTACAAACATCAGTGGCTGAACTGAACTGAGAGGGCAAAAGCCCCCAGAAGGGACCCTGAAGGCCCCCACAGAAGTGCAGGACAAAATGCAAAAATCAAGCACAAAAACAAAAAGAAGAAAATGTCTTATCTGTTAGCAGGAGATTCAGACACGACACAGCAGGCTACCAAGGAAACAGGAATCAAGGATTGAGACCAGAACAATTGATCACCGCAACCCTGATGGGAAGGCGACTCCTTTATATAAGACCAGTCAGTAACACCTGATTCCAATCCTCACAATCTTCACTGGACAGTCCAGTACCGTTTGTAACCACCAGAGGGAGCTTCTGCTCAGAACTCATTTCCAGCCTATTCACAACAGTACCCCCCCCTGAGGAGGGGTCACCGAACCCTCATTTGAGCAACCAGGTCAGTCAGGATGAGTTCTATGATAAGCACGGATGAGTCTACTAGCATGGATGTCCGAAGCAAACACCCAAGAATTGTCTTCCTGACCATAACCTCTCCATTTAACCAAATACTGGAGTTTCCGTCTAGAAAAACGAGAATTCAATATTTTCTCAACCACATACTCCAGATTGCCCTCAACCAAAACAGGGTCAGGAGGCACAGTAGTAGGAACCACTGGCTCAACAAACCTCTTCAACAAGGACTTGTGGAACACGTTATGGATCTCAAATGTCCCTGGAAGAAGCAAACGAAAAGAAACAGGATTAAGAATCTCTATGATCTTATAAGGTCCAATGAACCTAGGCTTAAATTTAGGAGATGCCACTCTCATAGGAATATTTCTTGAGGACAACCAGACCAAGTCCCCCACTTTAAACCGAGGACCATCAGTCCTATGCCGGTTAGCAAACCGCTGGGCCCTCTCCTGAGAGAGAGACAACCTCTCCACTACCTGGTCCCAAATCTGTTGCATACGCTCCACAACAGAGTCAACACCTGGACAGACAGAAGCCTCCGTCTGTCCTGAAGAAAATCGAGGGTGAAACCCAGAATTACAGAAAAATGGAGACATCAAAGTGGCAGAGCTAGCCCTATTATTAAGAGCAAACTCAGCCAAAGGCAAAAAAGAGACCCAGTCATCCTGATCAGCAGACACAAAGCATCTTAGATAAGTCTCCAATGTCTGGTTTGTTCTCTCAGTTTGACCATTGGTCTGAGGATGAAACGCCGAGGAGAAAACAATTGAACACTAATTTTAGAACAAAAGGTCCTCCAAAATCTGGAAACAAACTGGACTCCTCTGTCAGACACAATGTTCTCAGGAATGCCGTGTAAACGAACCACGTGCTGAAGGAACAAAGGCACCAATTCAGAGGAGGAAGGCAACTTAGGTAATGGCACAAGATGTATCATCTTGGAAAACCTATCGCAAATCACCCAGATGACGGTCATTCTCTGAGAAACAGGGAGGTCGGAAATGAAATCCATAGAGATATGGGTCCATGGTCTCTTGGGCACAGATAATGGCATCAACAAACCACTAGAACGAGAGCAAGGCTTGGAGCGAGAGCAAGTCCCGCAGGACTGCACAAACTCCCTGACATCACGAGACAAGGTAGACCACCAAAAGGACCGACTAACCAAGTCTCTGGTACCAAAAATTCCGGGATGACCGGCCAACGCGGAACAATGAATCTCAGACATTACACTCTTTTTCCACTGGTCCGGGACAAACAATTTCCCAACAGGGCAGCGCTCGGGCTTATCCTCCTGACACCCCTCCAGAGCCAGTCTCAAATTGGGCGAGATGGCGGAAAGAACTACACCCTCTTTCAAAATAACAGAAGGATCAGATAACTCAGGAGAGACCGCCAGGAAACTCCTTGAGAGGGCATCCGCCTTAACATTTTTAGTGCCAGGAAGAAATGAAACCACAAAATTAAAACGTGTGAAAAACAAGGCCCACCTGGCCTGTCTAGGATTAAGTCGCTTGGCAGATTCCAGATAAACTAGATTCTTATGGTCCGTAAGGACCACCACCTGATGTTTGGCTCCCTCCAGCCAATGTCCTCCACTCTTCAAAAGCCCACTTCATGGCTAATAACTCCCGATTACCCACGTTATAATTACGTTCAGTGGGAGAAAATTTTCGAGAGAAAAAGGCACAAGGGTTACTTTTAGAGGTCTCTGGATCTCTTTGGGACAAAACGGCACCTGCCCCAATTTCAGAGGCATCCACCTCCACCTGAAATGGTAGAGAAACATCAGGCTGCCGTAGAACAGGAGCAGAAGTGAATCTCTGCTTAAGTTCCTGAAATGCAGAGACTGCCTCAGGAGGCCAATTCACCACATCAGAACCCTTCTTGGTCAAATCAGTTAATGGTTTAACAATAACAGAGAAATTACCAATAAATTTACGATAAAAATTGGCAAAACCCAAGAATCTTTGAAGAGCCTTTAATGAAGTAGGTTGGACCCAATCACAGATGGCCTGAACTTTGACCGGGTCCATTTCAATAACAGATGGGGACAAAATGAATCCCAGAAATGAGATCCTCTAAACGCCAAAAAGACACTTTGATCCCTTCACATACAGAGCATTCTCTCTCAAAATCTGGAACACAGTCCGAACATGTTTTACATGAGAGTCCCAGTCATTGGAAAAAATCAAGATATCATCCAAATAAACAATCAGAAATTTATCTACAAAATCCCTGAAAATGTCATTCATGAAGGACTGGAAGACAGAAGGAGCATTAGTGAGCCCAAAGGGCATCACAAGGTACTCAAAATGCCCTTCAGGGGTATTAAATGCCGTCTTCCATTCATCCCCGTGCTTAATGCGAATAAGGTTATATGCCCCCCTGAGGTCAAGCTTGGTAAACCAAGTAGCGTTTTTCACCCTGGAAAACAGATCAGAGATCAAGGGTAATGGATATTGATATTTCACAGTAATATTGTTCAAGAGACGATAATCAATACACGGCCTTAATGAACCATCCTTTTTGGCCACAAAGAAAAAACCGGCACCTAAGGGTGAAGAGGATTGTCTGATATGACCCTTCTCCAATGACTCCTTGATATAAGACCGCATAGCGTCATGTTCAGGTACAGACAAGTTAAAAAGGCGACCTTTAGGGAATTTACTACCAGGCACTAATTCAAAAGCGCAGTCATAGCTCCTATGGGGAGGTAAGGATGCAGATTTACTTTCGCTAAACACATCAGAAAAATCAATCAAAAAGTCAGGAACATCCTGAGCCTGGGGGGAGGCAGAAAAAACAGGAGTGTTGGTATTAACACATTGGCAGCCCCAACTGGTAACAGACACAGATTTCCAATCCAAAACAGGATTATGAGACTGTAACCAAGGGAAACCCAGTACGATAATGTCATGCAGATTATACAGAACCAAAAATTTGCAACTCTCCTGATGATCAGGTTCTACCCTCATTATCACCTGAGTAGAGAACTGAGGTTTATTCTCAGCCAAAGGGGTAGTATCGATCCCCAGTAGGGGAATAGACTTCCGTAGGGGTATCAAGGGAAACCCACAATGTTTAGCAAAATCAAAATCCATCAGGTTAATAGCTGCTCCAGAATCAACAAAAGCCTGAGCAGAAAATGAGGACAGAGAGCATATCAGGGTAACAGTTAATAAAAACTTAGTCTGAACACTACCCAAGACAACTGAGCGTGCAAAACATCTTCCCCGCTTAGGGCAGACTGAAATAGCATGAGAGGCATCACCACAGTAGAAACATAACCCATTGCGCTTTCGAAATTCATGACGCTGTGCCCCAGAAACCACTCTATCACACTGCATGGATTCAGAAGCAGGTTCACAAGGCAACATTATTCCACGCATACCTTTCCGCTCACGCAAACGTCTGTCAATTTGAATCGCTAATGACATAGAATCATTGAGACCAGAGGGAACAGGGAATCCCACCATAACATCCTTTATATTATCTGACAGTCCCTTCCGAAAAAGAGCTGCCAAAGCGTCGTCATTCCATTTGGTCAGGACTGCCCACTTACGGAATCTCTGACAGTATAACTCAGCGTCCTCAAGCCCCTGACTTAATGCCAACAAAGTTTTTTCAGCTTGATCAGTGACATTAGGCTCATCGTACAATAAACCCCAAAGCCTGAAAAAACGCATCAACATCACTCAAAACAGGATCCCCAGGTGTCAGGGAAAAAGCCCAATCCTGAGGGTCGCCGCGCAGGAGAGAGATGACAATTTGAACCTGCTGCGCTGCGTTCCCTGAGGACTTAGATTTTAAGGCAAAAAACAATTTACAGTTATTTTTGAAATTCAGAAACTTAGCTCGATCCCCTAAAAACAAATCTGGCATGGGGATCCTAGGTTCCACAACAGGCAACCTAGCAAGATAGGTAGCAATACTCCGAACTTCAGTTGCAAGCTGATCCACACGGCCAGACAACTGTGCAAACTCCTTTGAGAGAGAAAAAAAATCCTCAGCACCCAGAGATACAGAGGGAAAAAAAAATGCAGCAAACAGAAAAAAAAATAAAAATCTCTGACAACTCTAACAACTTTTTTCTTTCCACAATATTTTTCCCTTCTGTGAGTACCATATAATTTTCAGTTTAGGCCGGTGATACTGTTCCCCAAAGAACATAGAAAGCCCCCAAACATGTAATGGCGGTTAGACAAGAAGAAATACTGACACAGACAGAAAATAGTATGAGCAAACGTTGGGACCAAAACTTACTAAATAGAAAAGGATAGGAAGGGCACTTACTGCAATCCCAAAAAACCCTGAAAAGCACCAACTCTACTAATTTCAAAAACACCTGAGATCACACGACCTCTACCACCTAAATTAGTTTTCTGGTGTAACCAAAAACAAAACAGCAGCCACTGAAAAAAACTGAAAAAAGCAAATGTACAAACATCAGTGGCTGAACTGAACTGAGAGGGCAAAAGCCCCCAGAAGGGACCCTGAAGGCCCCCACAGAAGTGCAGGACAAAATGCAAAAATCAAGCACAAAAACAAAAAGAAGAAAATGTCTTATCTGTTAGCAGGAGATTCAGACACGACACAGCAGGCTACCAAGGAAACAGGAATCAAGGATTGAGACCAGAACAATTGATCACCGGCAACGCTGATGGGAAGGCGACTCCCTTATATAAGACCAGTCAGTAACACCTGATTCCCAATCCTCACAATCTTCACTGGACAGTCCAGTACCGTTTGTAACCACCAGAGGGAGCTTCTGCTCAGAACTCATTTCCAGCCTATTCACAACACATAATCATCAACATTACTAGAAATAAACGCTTGAAATAGATCACTCTGTGTGTAATGACTCTATATAATATATGAGTTTCAGAACTAAGTATTGAAGAACTGAAATAAATTAACTTTTTGAAGATATTCTAATTTTGTGAGATGCACCTGTAATCCAACAGCAGCATGATGTATTAATAGAGACCCTGATTCCAGTGATGTATCACTTAGTTTACTTGGTGCAGCAGTTATGATAGAATCTCAGATTTAGCAGAGCTCAGATTTTGGGCTGTGTATGACTCCGCTCACATCATTCATTTGCAGCTTTCTTTGTACAATGTATAGTGACAGAGAGCTGCTAATCAGTGATTGAGGCTTGGTTGGACTAGTATGCACGAGGCCAGATGTCCTGTAATGACAATTTCTCACTAATAAAACACTGATTGTATTGAAATAGCAAAACACAATACAGAAAGTGACAAATCACTGTAATCAGGGTATCTTCCTCTACATTATTGTGCTTTCAGATTACATAGCAAAAATCTGATGACAGATTCCCTTTAAACATAAGCTGTAAACGTAAGTAGGGCCTTGGAATAATTACTCATGGACTACTCATGGACAAGCCGTGAGGCTGGGTAGTCGAGAATAACAATAACTAACATGACAATATATCAGTTTCAAAATAACACACACAAATGGAGCAGATTTATTCAAACATTTTAATATTTACACAATGTAAACTTGCACTAGACTCTAGTACTTACCAATAATGATGCAAGGCTATGTCAAAATAAAAAAATATTGTTCAATTTTTGTTTTTTCCTGAACTTGTATAGCATTATCGAGTAATTACATTTTTTTAAAAAAGTATATATTTTGTAAGAACTTTTCATCTCAGTTGACTACAGGTTCTGAGACGACCACCAAACACTCAAAAGACAGCAGAAGAGGGTGGAGGTTTAAGGCAGAAAAACACAGCTCCTTCCTGAGCGCGCCTGTGTAAGGAGGTCAAGGGTGTTAACCCTTTAAGGTTTCACCCCTTTTAATTGTGTTAATGTATATATACATGTGTGCTTTGTAAATTGCTATATAGGTATAAATGTGGGGGTTTCGTGACAGGTAGTCAGTGCATCCGAGGGGTCATTAGAGGAGGGCACTTGGAGAATGGTGTATATAGTGATGGGTTAATTGTTATCTGCGGGGATCACTAATGGGGGCACATTAGAGATCTAGTTAGTAAGTTAGAAAAAGACGTCAGTGCAGTATTTAGGTTTGAACACTAGAGGGGGTCATTTAGCACATCGATTCGGTTAGGGACTATAGTTAGGGACTTGTTGCTAGGGAAGGATTGCCTCCAAGCGGGAATCTGTCAAGAAGCTCTCCTCGTAGCGGAGATCAGTCGGGGGTGGACCTTGCTAGTGTGAGGACCTCCACATTCCTGGGCCCTAAGCAGAGGGTAGGAAACAAGAACAAGAGGGGACCAGCAGCCCCTGAAGAAGCCGGTGAAGGATTCACCATGGGAGTGTGAGACCAAAGTGAGTGGGTTTTACACAGCAGTAGTCCAGTGGAAGATCCACTGTGGGAACGCTCAGCAGAAGAGTGCGTGCTGAAGCTTAGAAGCGAGTGGGCCATCAGAAGTATCCAGGCAGGATAACCAGAGAGGGGTGGACGACCTAGTAAATGTGTCTTTCTTAAGCTGGATTGAAGTGTCTCCAGGGGAAGCAATTGAAGTGCCGTTTTCACCGGGCTTCTCGTCCCGTCAATACTTATTGGTCCATTCTGGTGTGGCAGCGGAGAAGAAGCAGCCTTGTGAAGAATGTATTGCTGCTATCGTGTAAGAGATGCTTATGGTGTCTTGGATGTGCTGTGCCCAGAGGAAAATAAAGCAGAACTGTTTGACGTGATTTTGGACTCTGACTCTAATTGCTCTGTACGCTCCCTCACGGGAGGAGAACACCTTTGCATAACAGATATTACAGCTGTAAAGCAACACAAAGCTTCCAGTACCACGAGCTCCCGACCTCCCTTTTACACCTGAGCGTGCATAGAGAGTCTATAGCCCCAATTCATCAAGACTGGTGTTATTCATGCTCTTCTTCATCAGGCAACATGGTGGAGTCAGAGATAGCTGATTCATTAGGAGGCGCACAAAAATGTGTCTTAAAAAGTGTGTCACTGTGCGCTTCACAAAATCTTACTCCAGTCATACTGGAGACAGGAGTAAGATTTGTTGCACAAGGTATGCCACAACTTGTCATGAATAAGAGGAGTCGGCATCACCATGCTTAGTTCCACCCCAACCTTAAAAAGTCACAACATTTCAAAGTTTTATGCCAGATTTCTGGTGTAAACACTTTGAGGAATTTGGGGCAAATGACTTTCTATTGTATCCATGCTCCACTCTTTGTGTTGAGGCTCATGCTCATGCCCCACGAGCTGCACTGCAACAGTTGGTGGGGATCTCAACAACTAGACCTCCACTGATCTGCTGACATGGAAAGTGCCTACAAAATGTAAAAATGATCAACGTTTAAACCAAGTGAAACATTTTATTATGATACTAATCTAGAGATTTCTGAAAGCCAGAAAAAAGTACTGTGCAGCTTATAATTACTTCTGTGAATACTGACTATATACAGTCTTGGCCGCAAGTCTTGGTACCCTTGAAATTGTTCCAGAAACTGAAGTCCTAGACTGGAGGGAAGTGAACAGCTGATCCCACCCAGCTCTTTCAGCTAGTTGTAAAACCCAGACCCATAATCCAGGCCCATTAAAACTCTTCTCAGCACTATGTGTGCTGGAGCCTGCTTCTCTGGGTCCTATATCACAGAGGCTTGGCACCTCGGGGACACATACCTCCCATCTATAACCTGTCCAGCTACCACATTACATACCCCACTGCCCAAAGCCGGGGGGCTTGGCACCTTCCACCATCAGACAGTGGACCCTTGACAGAGCATCAGTATTGCCATGTAGTTTCCTGCGTCTATGATCTACATAGGAACTAAAATCCTGAAGTGCTAGGAACCACCTGGTCATTCGGGCTTTGTTCCCCTTCTTCTCCGTCATCCACCTCAGCATGGCATGGCCTGACACTAGCCTTAATTTCCTGCCTAAGAGGTAGTACACAAGAGTGTCCAATGCTCACTTGTTGGCCAAACATTCCTTCTCCACTACTAGAGATCATTTCATCTTCATCTTGCCTAACTGTTCATTAACAGTCATTTTAACCAAGGGTGCCCAAACTTTTACGTACTACTGTACACGCGTTTAAATCACCCCCATTTTCCAAAATCATAAAGAGTGAATATAAAAAAATGAAAAATACTCAAACTTTGTAATGCCCCATTCATAATTGTCCAAACTAATAAAATGCCAAAATGTTTGTCTAAAAAAAATCTGTATTAAAGAATTGTAATTGAATTATCATATATATGGTACTCGAAATAGTAAAAAAAACTACAGCTATTCACATGAAAAATCAAGCTCTCATTCAGATCAAGTGAAAAAAAAACCTTTTTATAGCTCTCAAAATGTGAGTCTAAAAACACTTAAATTTATCAAGTGCCTCAATTTGGGGCATTTTTAGACTGCCTAGGTTAAGTTTACATTACTAGTTATTAGTTAGCTTAGGCCTCTTTCACATTTCCGGCGGGCGCCTGGCGGCGCCCCCGGCGTTTTGCCGCAGTGCCGCATGTGAAAACCTTTCACACTTCCGGCGGCCAAAATGCGTTTTTTTGCCGGATGGTTTCTGATGCTTGGAGAGATAAGAAACCATCCGGCAAAAACAAAAAACGTTACATGCAGCGTTTTTTCCGGACGCCGCAATGTACATTTGCACCGCATCCGGACAAAACCGCATGCAACGCATTGACATGCGGCGCCATCCGGCGCTAATGCATGTCAATGCGAAAAAAGCCGCATGCGGCGCATCAGATTTTCAGATGCGGCGCTGCGGCAAAATGCCGGGGGCGCCGCCAGGCGCCCGCCGGAAATGTGAAAGAGGCCTTATTTTACACTTAATTTTCCGAAACATATTGATGTGTCAAAATTTTAGCCTCACCCATTTCCCACTAATCCATGCCCGTTTTTCTAGCGAGTTAGAAAAAGTAACTAAAAAAATTATAAATGTGGAGCAATGCTCAAATGAACAATGTTGGTATATTTGACTCAGTAAATCTCCAGTATGTAATCAGGGCCGGCATTAGGGACATGCAGACCAGGCAGCTGTCTAGGGCCCCTGCTCCCCCAGGGGCCCCCAGCTAGCGGCACATCATGCAACCTCTATGGGGTCCCTGTGAGGCAGGGTGGCCCACCTGCCACCAGCGCCGATTCCCCCTGCCGCCACCGCATTGAACTATGCCGATGTCTGCCGGTACAGTTCAAAGCAATGATGGAGGAGAGAGCGTCAGCTGATGCTCCGTCTCCCATCATTCCCCTCTGCCTCTGATACTGCGGGTGCGCGATGACATCATCAAACACTCACTGTGTGCTGGGCAGTGCAGCCGCAGAGCCAGGAGCCGAGAGCAGCGCGGGCACGAGGAGAGGTGAGGAGTGTGTTTTTTTTTCAATATCAGTGAGTACTGGACTTTGGGGCCATTTTCGGGAGGGAGAGGGAGATGTGGGCTGTGCAATATACTATGTGGGCTACTGGGCTGTGCTATACACTATGTTGGCTACTGGGTTGTGGTATGTACTATGTGGGCTACTGGGCTGTGTTATACACTATGTGAGCTACAGGGCTGTGATATATACTATGTGGGCTAGTGGGCTGTGCTATATACTATGTGGGCTACTGGGCTATGCTATATACTATGTGGGCTACTGGGCTTTGTTATATACTATGTGGGCTACTGGGCTGTGCTATATACTATGTGGGTTACTGGGCTGTGTTGTATACTATGTGGGCTACTGGGCTGTGGTATATACTATGTGGGTTACTGGGTTGTACTATATACTATGTAAGCTACTGGGCTGTGTTATATACTATGTGGGCTACTAGGCTGTGCTATATACTATATGGGCTACTGAGCTGTGCTATATACTATGTGGGCTACTGAGCTGTGCAATATACTATGTGGGCTACTGGGCTGTGTTATATACTATGTGAGCTTCAGGGCTGTGATATATACTATGTGGGCTACTGGGCTGTGCTATATACTATGTGGGCTACTGGGCTATGCTATATACTATGTGGGCTACTGGGCTGTGTTATATACTATGTGGGCTACTGGGCTGCGTTATATACTATGTGGGCTACTGGGCTGTGCTATATACTATTGGGCTACTGGGCTGTGCTATACACTATGTTGGCTACTGGGTTGTGGTATGTACTATGTGGGCTACTGGGCTGTTTTATACACTATGTGAGCTACAGGGCTGTGATATATACTATGTGGGCTACTGGGCTGTGCTATATACTATGTGGGCTACTGGGCTATGCTATATACTATGTGGGCTACTGGGCTTTGTTATATACTATGTGGGCTACTGGGCTGTGCTATATACTATGTGGGTTACTGGGCTGTGTTGTATACTATGTGGGCTACTGGGCTGTGGTATATACTATGTGGGTTACTGGGTTGTACTATATACTATGTGGGCTACTGGGCTGTGTTATATACTATGTGGGCTACTAGGCTGTGCTATATACTATATGGGCTACTGAGCTGTGCTATATACTATGTGGGCTACTGAGCTGTGCAATATACTATGTGGGCTACTGGGCTGTGTTATATACTATGTGAGCTTCAGGGCTGTGATATATACTATGTGGGCTACTGGGCTGTGCTATATACTATGTGGGCTACTGGGCTATGCTATATACTATGTGGGCTACTGGGCTGTGTTATATACTATGTGGGCTACTGGGCTGTGTTATATACTATGTGGGCTACTGGGCTGTGCTATATACTATGTGGGCTACTGGGCTGTGCTATTTGCTATGTGGGCTACTGGGCTGTGTTATATACTATGTGGGCTACTAGGCGGTGCTATATACTATGTGGGCTACTGACCTGTGCTATATACTATGTGGGCTACTGGGCTGTGTTATATACTATGTGGGCTGTGTTATATACTATCTGGGCTACTGGGCTGTGTTATATACTATGTGGGCTGTGTTATATACTATCTGGCTGTGTTATATACTATTGGGGGTACATTATATTCTATGGGGAGGCTGTGTTATATACTATGTGGCTGTGTTATATAATATGGGGGTACATTATAAATTATATTCTATGGGGGAAGCTGTGTTATATAATATGGGGGTACATTATATTCTATGGGGGAGGCTGTGTTATATACTATGGGGCTACATTATATTCTATGGGGGCTACATTATATTCTATGGGAGGTGGGCTGTATAATATTCTATGGGGGCTACATTATATTCTATGGGGAGGTGGGCTGTATTATTTTCTATGAGGGACTACATTATATTCTATGGGGGGCTGTATTAGATTTTATGAGGGAGGATTGCATCATACTCTTTGATGGGGCTACATTATATTCTATGGGGATGTGGGCTGTATTCTATTCTATTCGGGGCTACATTATATTCTATGGGGGGCTGTATTATGTTTATTATATTCTATGAGGGGTGATTGCATCATACTCTATGAGGGGGCTACATTATACTATATGAGGGGCTACATTGTATTTTATGGGGCTGCATTATATTCTGTGAGGCTAGATTATATTGTTTGGGGGCTTCATTATACTTTATGAGGGTCTACATTATATTCTATGGGGGCTGCATTATACTATATGAGGAGGGCTACATGATTGTATTCTATGGAGGGGCTACATTATACTATATAAGGGGGGCTGCATTATATTCTATGGAGGGGCTGCATTATATTCTATGAGGGTTAACATTATATTCTGTGGAGTGGCTGCATTACATTCTGTGGGGTGGTTGCATTATATTCTGTGGGGTGGTTGCATTATTCTCTGTGGGGTGGCTGCATTATACTCTGTGGGGTGGCTGCATTATACTATATGTGGGCTGAATTATACTATATGAAGAATTATGGGGTGCATTATGCTATGGGAAGTGAATTGTACTACATGGATGACTATGGCAATGCATTATACTATATGGAGCACTATGAGGAGTGTATTATAGTATTATACCATATGGAGGACTTGAGTGTATTTTAATATATGGAAGACTATGAGGAGTGTATTATACTATACGAGGACTATGGGAAGTATATAATACTATATGGAGGACTGAGGAGTGTATTTTAATATATGGAGGACTATAGGTAGTGTATTATACTTATATGGAGGACTATAGGGAGTGTATAATACTATATGGAGGACTATGGGGAGTGTATTATACTACATGATGACTATGGGGCTTATTATATTATATGGAGTACAATGGGGTGTGCATTTTACAATATGGAGGACTGTGGTGCACATTATAATATATGGAGGACTATCGGTTGTATTATACTAAACAAGCAAACTGCTGCATATTCTTCGAGTAATTGGATTGTTTATGCCGGAAGAAAAATCATTGTTCTCAGCAGCACATCACCAATGTAAACTGTAGATGTGCTGCTGATAACTGTATGGGGATCTATTAGTGATCCATTAGTGATTGTTCTGTCCCCATCATTCTTTCTCAGACGGTGGAAAAAGGCCGGGAAACAAGTGTTGAACAATTTCAATATTGTCGATCATACTTATTTAGCGTCCTGAACGCAGCGCATGTAAATACAACCAAAATGCTTCTGTGTGATGTGCAATATGTTAGCATTTGGGGCCCATTTTAAACTTTGCCTAGGGCCCCACTTTGCCTAAAACCAGCCCTGTATGTAATGTATATTAACAAAACTCAAAATAGTGTCCTTTTAGGCTATGTGCACACGTTACGGATTTGTTGCGGATCCGCAGCGTTTTATTCTGCGAGGAATTGCACCAAATCCGCAAAGAATTCCTAAAGCAAGATTAATCAATGAGAATCCAGAATTGTTGTGCACATGATGCGGAAAATTCCATCCTGATCCACAGCGTTTTATTTTCTGCAGCATGTCAATTCTTTTTGCGCATCTGCATTGTTTTTCACCCATTGACTTCCATTGATTCACTCAAATCAGCAACAAAAACGCAGGTGTAAAAAGGTTTGTGGATTTGATGCGGATTTGCTGCTAAAAACACTGCGAAATTGTCAAGGGAAATGATGTCAGAAGGAGGAATAGTGTGTGGGCGGAGAATATGACTGTAAGCGGAGAATATGAATGTGGGCAGAGAATATGTGTGAGCGGAGAATATGTGTGAGCGGAGAATATGTGCGTGTCTGTCTGCGGGTGTCTGTGTGTGTCTGTCTGCGTCTGTCTGTGTGTGTCTGTGTGTGTCTGTCTGCATGTGTGTACCATCCGGCTATGTCTGCTGTCACATATAACAGAGACAGCAGGAGCCGATGATGGGAGTATAGTCTCATCATCCGGCGCCTGAGTTCAATTGTAAAAGAAAATCAAAACTTTGACGTAGTCACATACAATATATATACTCACCGAACATCTAATCCCCAACGCCCGCGTCTCCTGCAAGCAATCAAAAATAATAAACCAACATATACTCCCTGTCCGCCATAGTCTTTTTAATACCGAGTGTCCTACGTCAATGTCACCCGGCCACCGGCGATACACTGACAGGAGGTAATAGCTCCCACAGTGTATCACTGAGCCGCCGTGAGAGTTTACCGGAGCTCATCAGCTGATCAGCTCCGATGCTCTCATTTACGGCAGTAAGTTCTCACACAACGGTAGTGCCGTAAGAGAGAGCACTGGAGCTGATGAACTCCAGTGAACTCTCACGGCAGCGCAGTGATACACTGCAGGAGCGATTACATCCTGTCAGTGTATCGCTGGAGGATGGGTAGAGCAGTCGTATCTCCCAATGTGACTGTTCTACACATGAGATCACCGTGGGACACTTGAAATTAAATGGACTATGCGGACAGGATAGCATTATATGTTGGTTTATTAGTTTTTGATTGTTTGCAGGAGACAAGGGCGTCGGTGATTAGGCGTTCAGTAAGTATGGTTAATTTAGATTCAATAAAGGAGTCTGTGTGATTATTTCAAATAAAGGACTTTATACTGGCTATGTGTTTATTTACCATATAACTATAGGATTAGTAATGGATGGGTGTCTTATTGATGCCTCTCCATTACTAACCTGTGGGCTTGATGTCACTTGACAATAAAAAGGTGACATCAACCCCACAAATTTGAACTCCACTTGCCACCGCTACAGGGCAAGTGGGAAGAGCGACTCTAAGTGCCAGAATTGGCGCATCTATAAGATGTGCCATTTCTGGGGCGGCTGAGAGCTGTTTTTTAGCCTGGGGGGTGGCAATATACATGGCCCCTTCCCAGGCTATTAATATCAGCCTGCAGCTGTCTGCCTAGCCTTTGCTGGTTCGATTTTTTCTGGGGTTCCCCTATAAACTAGCCAGTAAAGGCTAAGCAAACATCTGTAAGCTGATAATAGCCTGGGAACCTTTATGGCTATTGGCTCCTTCCCAGAAATGTAACATCAGCCCTCAGCCATCGGCTTTCCCTCTGCTGATTATGAAACTTATGTGAGAGCACATGCAATTTTTTTTAAAATTTTTTGAAAAATAAACAGATATTGCATTTCACGCAGATTTCTGATAGTTGCTGTTTTGATACAGCATATGTAGTTTAATTATTGTAATTCTCCTACATAGGCTGGTGTGTGTGTGTGTGTGTGTGTGTGTGTGTGTGTGTGTGTGTGTGTGTGTGTGTGTGTGTGTGTGTGTGTGTGTGTGGTGTTTATGATTCGGTAACCGAGAAGGATAATCGCAAAAATAGGCTAGGCAAAAAGACACCCAGAGAGGTTGGCAACTTAGCGGATTGCAGACCCCTAAACTGACAACACAACTAGAATTAGCCGTGGGACTTACCTACAATGCCCTAGACGCCTCGACACACCCAAAGAGTTAACTAAGCCTAAAGAGAGACAAGGGAAAACTAACTGCCCCGGAGTAGAGCCCCAAAGGAATAGATAGCCCCCAAATATATATTGCCGGTGAGTAAGATGAAGCACAAACACAGACAGAAAATAGAGTAAGCAAATGCTGGGGCCCAAGCTGTCTAGATAGAACAGGACAGAAAAGGATACTGTCTGCAATCCAGCAAAAACCCTAAGAAAAATTCTAACACATCTGATATGCAATAATACTGAGGCCACACGACATTGCCCTCACTAAATCAGAACTCTGGTGTGAACTGGAAGCAATTCAACAGATACAGAAATAACAGGGAACCGAAATACAAAAGCTGAGGCAAATGAAAGACAGAGACCAACACAGGCCCCCGCAGGGAACCCGGCTGAACTAACTCAGCAAGGCAGAAAACTGAGAAAAGCAAAAGGAAAACAAATGCCACAGAAATAACCAGCCAAATAACTTATCTGAAAAATGCAGGACACAGCAGGGAGCAAGCAGGTTTCCAAATGGCTCAGGAAGAAACAAATCACTGGCAAGAATCATGGGAAGGCTGCTCACTTAAATCTCCCCAGTCAGTAACACCTGATCTCCAATCATCCCCTTCAGGTGATAGACTTCTGTTAGCCAGAGCAGATTCATTACCAGCAACAACCACCAGAGGGAGCCCAAACTCAGAAGTCAGATTAAAAGTGTTCACAACAGTGTGTGTTAGTGTGTGTGTGTCTTTATTTAACTCTTTATGTACCGTTTTATTAATGAGGTATCTGGCTGACATCTGTTCATTACTAAACCTCAGGCTTGGTATTACATATTATATATATATATATATATATATTGTGGTGTAGTGACACCTGATGCAGCTAGGGGGCACTGTGTGTGCTCCTCGAGGTATGCATGGAAGCATGGTTTGTGTTGTGGTGAAGGACTGTGATGAGGTCATGATCAGGTGACCTAACCATGTGATCCTGACCTCACCTATGTTATGTGTATCAAAAGGACCTGTGATGAGGTCATGATCAGGTGACCTAACCATGTGATCCTGACCTCACCTATGGGTGGGGTTACACCTATGTAATGGAGTTTGTTTTGCACCTGAGAGAGAGTGTGTGGGAGTCTGCCAGTGTGGACAGGCAGGACATTACAGAGAGGTCTCTGTGAATGAAGAGTGAGGCTCAAGGCAGGAGCTGAAGCATTGAAGAGCTGTATTATATGTTACCATATGGTTTATGATGTAATAAACCTAAGGACTTTTTGCATAAGATCGAGTCTCCTGATTTACCTCTGAAGCAGCCGAGTGAGTGAAACGTTACAATTGGTGGATGGAATGCTGGCAGCGGCCCAAGGAGCACATGTTCCAGGACTGGGAATGAGGAATCAGAGGAGGAACGGACGGTCTGTGAAAACCGTGAGTGTGACCAGTGGTCACGAATAAACTGCATTGATGTTTATATGTGGTGCCTCTGAAGATAAGAGGTATCTGAAGAAACTGTTAAGCAGTGGTGACAGACAGGAGTCTGTGTTATGTGACCGGGGTCATTGAGAAGTAAGCAAAAAAGCATGCTGAGAGGATACCTCAGAGGAGGTGTCCGGAAACCTGCGTGGCCAACAGGTAACAGACAGGAGTCTGTGGTGTACTGACGGGTCAGTAAGACTGTTTTTTCCTTTGTGGGATATCTCTGCGAGAAGAGGTGTCCGAAAATCTCTCTGGCTGAGAGTGGTGACAGACAGGAGTCTGTGTTGTGCTGACGGGTCAGTGAGAAACTGTTTTTTTTTTTCTGTGACACGTGTGAGGTGTTTGCTGTGGCTCGTGGAGTCATGAAGGTGACAAGCGGCTGGCTGTGACTCGTGGGGTCACGAAGGTGACAAGCGGCAAGACAGCGCAGCGTGCAGAGACTTGTGGTGGCAGGAGCTACAGTGACTGTTGCAGCAAGAGGTTCTGCAGCAGCCGGAGCTGCAATGGCAGCCACAGCAGCTTGGGAGTAGCATCTGGAGGTGCTGGTTGTTGGTGGCTGCAACGGAAGCGGTAGCAGTACCACCAGGAGCTGGTGTGGTAAAGAGGACAGTGTGAACGAGGCACACGGACTCTTAAAGGGCCGGTACATGCCCTGGATGGAAGACACTGTCTGAGGGTACTGTGTGGACTGGGGCCTGTGGGAGCCGTGGTGTGTACCCCAGTGATGGGTGGTGTCCCAAAAGGGGGGCGGCAACCCAAAACAGGGATGGTTACTCAAAAGGGGGCGGGGTCCCAAAAGGGGGCGGTAACCCAAATTGGGATTGTGGCCCAAAAGGGGTGGAGTCTCAAAAGGGGGTGGTAGCCCAAATCAGTAAAGTGGCCCGAAAGGGGGTGGAGTCCCAAAAGGGGGTAGCACCGGTTTCCTCAGTGGACATATCTGAGGTACAGCGGTGTGGGTGTTATACGTATTCCGCATGTGGCATAGACTTCCCGTTTGATAACAGCCCACAGGTGTGTACGGTAATGTTACATAGGGAAGGAGTCTCTGGACAGTGGACTCAAAGAGTCAGGTGACTCTGAAAGGAACTCCGCTAGTTCTCTGTCTGACCAAGAAAAAGGTCCAGGTGTGCTGCATCCACGGGCTCATTGTGGACTATTTGGTAGACAGGGTGACGCTTGAGATGTCCACAAGTGTCGAGGATCAAGATGGCGGTATACCACCGAACGTATTGTACCCCTATGAGAGGGCACGGGACTTTGTATTTTTTGAAAATGCATGGGAACTTGATAAAGCGTGTTGTTGTTTAGAGGAGGGAGCCCCATCACAGCAGGCGGCTGTAGTGGTTCCTTGCCGTGTGAAGTGTGAAAAGGAGGTAAACCCTAATAGCGATAGTCCCGAGCCCCAGGTGACCAGAAGAAAGTGTGGGTCAGACCAACTCGGGACTTGGAGGTGACGAGACGTGTGACCGTGGGAAACGGTTTAGCTCTAGCGCAGGGGTCTGACACCTTGTCTAAGTGGGGACGTGCTGTTCCAGGATGACAGGGGGAGTGGGAGTGACTCCTGTGCAGACGGTGACTCGACCGCAAGGGAAAGCGAGTGCAGTAAGGTGGAGCCAAGTAAAAATGGTAGATCTTCCTCTCGCCGCAGGGGCCGCGGAAAGGCGGGACAGGCTACAGCCTCTAAGAAGAGAAATGGTGAGGAAGAGTCAGGGTCAGGTACCGGTCAGGTTACTGTCCTTGATAAAGAGGCCACGTTATCTCTGACAAATCCCAGCACAGAGGTAGGGCTGGAGGTAGAACAGACCTGTAGTAGATCCATATCTGCAATGCCCGGAAAGGGTGAAATGGCTCAGTATGATGAAGGCTCCAGGGTACCGGAGGTAGAGCTGTTGAAAGAAACAGTAAAAGAGGCAGTTGAGCAAGAAAGGGTCATGAGACGAATAATTGAGCACAGAATGGAGGAGCTGGAGAAGGAAGTCTCTAAGCTCAGAGATCATCTGTCAGCGTGTCATAGTATGAACAAGGCCCTATGGAAAGATATGGAGGTGCTCAGAGAGGCCCAGGAGAAGCATCAGCAGGAACTTCTCCGGAGGGAGGATGAGTGTCGCGGCTTGGCAGAGGAGCGAGATAAAGTTCTTCGTAAGCTCAAGATGGAGAAAGAGACTAATGCCCAGCTCCAGAAATCCACGGGAGACGAAGTACAGCAAGCAAAGTGCCACACAGATGGCCACACAAGAAATGCTGAGGTCTTGGAGAACTGCGCTGATGCTCAGGAGGAGGAGGTCCAACAGCATGTTCAGGAAAAGGAGACATCGCTTTTCAAGTGTACGATAGAGGTACCCGAAGACATGCAAGAAGCTTGTGCCAGTGAGGATGTACATGAGGCCTTTAGAAAAGCGGTAGAAGCATGTAGTGTGAACTGGGTGCCAGAGATGAAACAGTTAGTCATACTGTCGACTAAGGAAGTCACACTGAAGCGAGTGGCTGTCCTGAGAGACATGCACCTACATTGTCTCCGCACAAAGCAACTGATCCTGTTGAGAAATCACGAAGCCACTCGACGTTTGGAGCAAGAAAGAAAGGCTCAAAGTCAGCTTGGATTAATGGAGGACATCATTCAAGTGCCCAGAGGTCTGGTGAAGAAAGTCATCGGAAGACTTGGGAAAATGATGCAGGAGATGGTGAATAAGTCCGGTGTGACGAGAGTCAGGATTCCGGCTGATGACGAAGTCCAGGTCGTGGGTGAAGACGGGATGGTTCCGTTCCTCGTTGTCGGATCCAGGGAGAGCCTTGGGAATATCCAGATGCTCCTGGAGTATCGTGTGTCCTACCTGAGAGAAGTAGAGCAACCACGACTTGAGAGGGACCAGGTCAACAGGAACCTGCAGAAAATAGAAAGAAGATGGCCTCCACCTTCAACCCGTGGTATTGAGAGAAGAAGAGATAGAAGTAGTGATGCCTCAGTTAGCTCAGTGATGAGTGACTTAAGCAGGAGAACCTATAGTGGAAAAAATGAAAAGGACGCAGACCAGACAGGACGTATGGGTGCAAGTGAATTGCGACGCCGTACTGACCTCTGGAGAGGCGGGTGGTCTGACAGAGGGCCCAACTTAGCCAGACGGTTTGACTGGCAGAGACGACCGAGAAGGATCTCTGGTCGGGTAATAAGTGTTCAACCCCACAAGTTTGAACAGAGGGGGGAGGTATGTGGTGTAGTGACACCTGATGCAGCTAGGGGGCACTGTGTGTGCTCCTCGAGGTATGCATGGAAGCATGGTTTGTGTTGTGGTGAAGGACCTGTGATGAGGTCATGATCAGGTGACCTAACCATGTGATCCTGACCTCACCTATGTTATGTGTATCAAAAGGACCTGTGATGAGGTCATGATCAGGTGACCTAACCATGTGATCCTGACCTCACCTATGGGTGAGGTTACACCTATGTAATGGAGTTTGTTTTGCACCTGAGAGAGAGTGTGTGGGAGTCTGCCAGTGTGGACAGGCTTCCATGTGTCCAAGGCAGGACATTACAGAGAGGTCTCTGTGAATGAAGAGTGAGGCTCCAGGCAGGAGCTGAAGCATTGAAGAGCTGTATTATATGTTACCATATGGTTTATGATGTAATAAACCTAAGGACTTTTTGCATAAGATCGAGTCTCCTGATTTACCTCTGAAGCAGCCGAGTAAGTGAAACGTTACAATATATATATATATATACAGTCATGGGCAAAAGTTTTGAGAATGACATAAATATTAATTTTTACAAAGTCTACTGCTTCACTTTTTCTAATAGCAATTTGCATATACTCCAGAATGTTATAAAGAGTGATCAGCTTAACAGCAATTACTTGCAAAGTCAATATTTGGCTAGAAAATGAACTTTATCCCCCAAAACACATTTCAACATCATTGCAGCCCTGCCTTAAAAGGACCAGCTAACCTCTTTTCAGTGATTGCTCCATTAACACAGGTGTGGGTGTTGATGAGGACATGGCTGGAGATCAATCTGTCATGATTAAGTAAGAATGACACCACTGGACACTTTAAAAGGAGGCTGGTGCTTGGCATCATTGTTTCTCTTCTGTTAACCATGGTTATCTCTAAAGAAACACGTGCAGTCATCATTGCAATGCACAAAAATGGCCTAACAGGGAAGAGTATCGCAGCTAGAAAGATTGCACCTCAGTCAACAATCTATCGCATCATCAAGAACTTCAAGGAGAGAGGTTCCATTGTTGCCAAAAAGGCTCCAGGGCGCTCAAGAAAGACCAGCAAGCGCCAGGACCGTCTCTTAAAAGTGTTTCAGCTGCGGGATCGGGCTACCAGCAGTGCAGAGCTTACTCAGGAATGGCAGCAGGCAGGTGTGAGTGCATCTGCAAGCACTGTGAGGCGGAGACTCTTGGAGCAAGGCCTGGTCTCAAAGAGGGCAGCAAAGAAGCCACTTCTCTCCAGAAAAAACATCATGGACAGACTGATATTCTGCAAAAGGTACAGGCAGTGGATTGCTGAGGACTGGGGTAAAGTTATTTTCTCTGATGAATCCCCTTTTCGATTGTTTGGGACATCAGGAAAACGCCTCATTCGGAGAAGACAAGTTGAGCGCTACCACCAGTCTTGTCTCATGCCAACTGTTAAGCATCCTGAAACCATTCATGTGTGGGGTTGCTTCTCAGCCAAGGGAATCGGCTCTCTCACAGTCTTGCCTAAAAACACAGCCATGAATAAAGAATGGTACCAGAATGTCCTGCAAGAGCAACTTCTCCCAACCCTCCAAGAGCAGTTTGGCGATCAACAATGCCTTTTCCAGCATGATGGAGCACCTTGCCATAAAGCAAAGGTGATAACTAAATGGCTCAGGGAACAAAACATAGAGATTTTGGGTCCATGGCCTGGAAACTCCCCAGATCTTAATCCCACTGAGAACTTGTGGTCAATCATCAAGAGACGGGTGGACAAACAAAAACCTAAAAATTCTGACAAAATGAAAGCATTGATTGTGCAAGAATGGACTGCTATCAGTCAGGATTTGGTCCAGAAGTTGATTGAGAGCATGCCAGGGAGAATTGCAGAGGTCCTGAAGAAGAAGGGTCAACACTGCAAATATTGACTTGCTGCATTAACTCATTCTAACTGTCAATATAAGCTTTTGTTACTCATATGTTTGCAATTATATTTCTGTCTGTGATAAAAAAACATCTGTCAACACACACATAAAAACCAGAGGGCAGCAGATCATGTGAAAATATAATATTTGTGTCATTCTCAAAACTTTTGGCCATGACTGTATACATACGGTACAGACCAAAAGTTTGGACAGACCTCATTTAAAGATTTTTTTGTTTTTTCATGACTATGAAAACAGTGGGGACACTGTTGGGGATTTATTCAAAATTGAAGGCATACTGAACCAGAATGGCTACCACAGCATCTTGCAGCAGCATGCTATTCCATCCGGTTTGCGTTTAGTTGGACCATCATTTATTTTTCAACAGGACATTGACCCCAAACACACCTCCAGGCTGTGTAAGGGCTATTTGACCAAGAAGGAGAGTGTTGGGGTGCTACGCCAGATGACCTGGCCTCCACAGTCACCAGACCTGAACCCAATCGAGATGGTTTGGAGTGAGCTGGACCGTAGAGTGAAGACAAAAGGGCCAACAAGTGCTAAGCATCTCTGGGAACTCCTTCAAGACTGTTGGAAGACCATTTCCGGTGACTACCTCTTGAAGCTCATCAAGAGAATGCCAAGAGTGTGCAAAGCAGTCATCAAAGCAAAAGGTGGCTACTTTGAAGAACCTAGAATATAAGACATATTTTCAGTTGTTTCACACTTTTTTGTTAAGTATATAATTCCACATGTGTTAATTCATAGTTTTGATGCCATCAGTGTGAATGTACAATTTTCATAGTCATGAAAATATAGATAAATCTTTAAATGAGAAGGTGTGTCCAAACTTTTGGTATGTACTGTATATACAGTATATATATATATTCACTTATATTTGTTTTGTGTGTGTAAATATATTTGAACATAGTATGTAATGATATTATGGTCTTCAATGGAGAATGAAAAAGAAGAGGTTGAACAAGGAAATTACATCACAATTCTTTTTTTTAATAATATATCTTTATTTAGCTCTATGGATTTACAAAAACACATGAAAATGCGCATGAAAAACCTTATCAAATCCGCATCAAAAATGCATAAAACACGCAGAATTTACACTGCGTTTTTCTGCCAAGAGATGCAGAATCCACGCAGAAATTACCGCAAGCAAATCAGCAACATGCGCACATAGCCTAACACTGAGATGCTTCCACCCTTGAAGGCACTGTTACATGATGGCATTACACAAGCTAGAACTCTGCGTCAATGTGAAATATACGTTGGTAATTGATTGCATGTGTTTTTGAGGGGGTCCTGCCATTAATATTGGAGAATAGCAATGTCCTGATATCTAATTGTCTTTACTTTGTCACATCCATTTATAGTAAGACTTTTTTGTATGGAGCTGTTTTCTCCCAGACAATGGCAACAAAACAATAGCTAGACATATTTGTCATCGCATCACAAACGACTCTTGACAACCTCGTTCACTAATTTAAAAGAGATTTTTTTTTCCTCGAATTGAAGTAGCTTAATGAAAACCACATGTAGAATTTAGTGAAGCCACAAGCTATGCTTTCTAGACATGCTAATGTATTATGTATGACTGTGGGTGTTGACAGCACAGCGCTACTGTATGTCAGAGCTACTTTGTGCTGCACACACAGGACGCTTCCTACAGATTCCTTGATTATTTTATCTGCTTGTACTACAATGCATGAAGGATTTGGTTCAGAATGGCAGCCATTGTACATAAGATGTCTTCACTTCATATCCTGTCTTAAACCTGGGAATAATATTATTTTACTATTATTCTTCTGTACTGTACATAATAGGGGAATGAATACAATAACAATCCGATAATCACTAGGAAACTAAGTGGAATTGAGCTGTCTTAATCAAATTAATCATTATGGGTATTATAACTGACTACTATTAAAGGAAGATATGATTTATAACTAGAGATGAGCGGATCTTTTGAAAATTACATTCGAAAACTTCTCCCAAAATTTTCATTCAAGGGGAATAAATTTATATGAAAATCAATAGTGGAAAGCTTGTAATTTCTCAGGATTTACAAGTGGAAGAGAGGAGAAAAGGAGAATCCCACTTATCATAAGAGCTTACTCTCTGCAAGCGAGAGAGGTGACCCCACTAACCATAAGAGCTTACACTCTACAGGAGAGAGAGAGGGAGACCCTGATGACCATAAAAGCTTATACTCTACAGGAGAGAGGACCCCACTGACCATAAGAGCTTACACTCTGCAAGCGAGAGAGGTGACCCCACTAACCATAAGAGCTTACACTCTACAGGAGAAAGAGAGGGAGGACCCCACTGACCATAAGAGCTTACGCTCTTCAGGAACGGAGAGAGGCCCCCCCTTACAATAAGAGCTTATACTCTACAGAAGAGAGAGGACATGGCTGACTTACACTCTACAGGAGACAGAGGACCCCGCTGACCATAAGAATTTACACTCTACAGGAGAGCAGAGGACCCCGCAGACCATAAGCGCTTACACACTACAAGAGATATAGAGACTAATCCAGTGACTCTCCAATGGAAAATGACTCTGTCATACAAACTGTGCTCCACTAGGAACTGCTGATCTCTGATGGCCCAGTTACTAACCACCACTGTAACAGGCATGATAATTCACTAGATGTCATATCTACAGGGCATTATAAGGAAGACTGAGCAGCAACTAAAAATTATGTATGTATTATATATGTGCTCTATGATGCTTCAGAAATATTCAGAAAAATGGTACCTGGAAGGTTATTTATTTTTTTCCAAACCATGAATCTCAAAATGTTTAAATGTGCGTGAAACCACAAATTTCAGGACATTCGACTCAAACTTGTTTCTTTGCAGATTTTTCACCTCTATATATAAACCAATCAAAAGAACAAGTCTATAATTTTTCTTTTCTTTTTAAAAACTGCTCAACTATTTAGATATTAATTACTCATCTTTAGGATCTTTCATTAGAGTTGATCAAAGAAATTTGCAGGCCCATTGTCACACTTGGCTTTTGAGTAGAGCCCCTCGAACCTCCTCCAACTGTACCCTTTATTTGTGCATTTTCAGCCAGAGCACCCCAAGTTTACACTGTGTTGATGCTGTTTTCAAATACAGAAGCTCAGCTTTTATTGAAGTAAATGGAAGTTGAACTCCAGCATTGGAGAATGGACACCACACAGTGTACGGAGCTGAGGTGCTCCAGCTGTCTACACTATTTAAGTACAGCTGATTAGTGGTGGTGCCAAATGTTGGACCCCACCATTCTGATATTGATAACCAATCCTATGGACAGGTTGCCACCAACATTTAGGTCCTATATAACCCTTTTAAAGTTTTTGGGGAACTTCACATAATGGCTTATTTTTAGAAAAAAAGTGAAGATAGCAGAACTGCAGATATTGGTGCAAGGTACGCTGACTAAGATGTTGTACTTCCAAGCTTAAAACATGTTCACACATATTTTTCAGGCAGGTCCGCATGAAACACGCTTGGAAAAGCATTAAAAAGATGTTACGAAGAATTCATTTAATGCATGGCAACTGTTATGTTATGGTAGCTGAGGAGTGCAGGTAAAAAAGGCAATACACCAGAGAAGTTGGAATCTATGAGATTGCAGTACCCTGACTAACCACCACAACTAGAGGCAGCCGTGGAGCGTTCCTACGTTGGTCCTAGACGCCTCGTCACAGCCTGAGAAACTAACTACACCTAAAGATAGAAAGAGGAAAGCTATCTGCCCCGGAGCAGATCCCCAAAGAACATAGGAAGCCCCCAAACATGTAATGGCGGTTAGACAAGATGAAATACTGACACAGACAGAAAATAGTATGAGCAAACGTTGGGGCCCAAACTACCTAAATAGAAAAGGATAGGAAGGGCACTTACTGCAATCCCAAAAAACCCTGAAAAGCACCAACTCTACTAATTTCAAAATCACCTGAGATCACACGACCTCTACCACCTAAATTAGTTCTCTGGTGTAACAAAATCAAAACAGCAGCCACTGAAAAAACTGGAAAAAGCAAAAGTACAAACATCAGTGGCTGAACTAAACTGAGAGGGCAAAAGCCCCCGGAGAGGACCCTGAAGGCCCCCACAGAAGTGCAGGACAAAATGCAAAAATCAAGCACAAAAACAAAAAGAAGAAAATGTCTTATCTGTTAGCAGGAGATGCAGACACGACACAGCAGGCTACAAAGGAAACAGAACTCAAGGATTGAGACCAGAACAATTGATCACCGGCAACCCTGATGGTAAGGCGACTCCCTTATATAAGACCAGTCAGTAACACCTGATTCCCACTCCTCACAATCTTCACTGGACAGTCCAGTACCGCTTGTAACCACCAGAGGGAGCCTCTGCTCAGAACTCATTTCAAGTCCATTCACAACAGTACCCCCCCCTTGAGGAGGGGTCACCGAACCCTCACTTGAGCAACCAGGTCGGTCAGGATGAGTTCTATGATATGCACGGATGAGTCTCCTAGCATGGATGTCCAAAGCAAACACCCAAGAATTGTCTTCCTGACCATAACCTCTCCACTTAACCAAATACTGGAGTTTCCGTCTAGAAAAACGAGAATTCAATATTTTCTCAACCACAAACTCCATATTGCCCTCAACCAGAACAGGGTCAGGAGGCAAAGCAGTAGGAACCACTGGCTCAACAAACCTCTTCAACAAGGACTTGTGGAACACGTTATGGATTTTAAATGTCCCTGGAAGAAGCAAACGAAAAGAAACAGGATTAAGAATCTCTATGATCTTATAAGGTCCAATGAACCTAGGCTTAAATTTAGGAGATGCCACTCTCATAGGAATATTTCTTGAGGACAACCAGACCAAGTCCCCCACTTTAAACCGAGGACCATCAGTCCTATGCCGGTTAGCAAACCGCTAGGCCCTCTCCTGAGAGAGGGACAACCTCTCCACTACCTGGTCCCAAATCTGTTGCATACGCTCCACAACAGAGTCAACACCTGGACAGACAGAAGCCTCCGTCTGTCCTGAAGAAAATCGAGGGTGAAACCCAGAATTACAGAAAAATGGAGACATCAAAGTGGCAGAGCTAGCCCTATTATTAAGAGCAAACTCAGCCAAAGGCAAAAAAGAGACCCAGTCATCCTGATCAGCAGACACAAAGCATCTTAGATAAGTCTCCAATGTCTGGTTTGTTCTCTCAGTTTGACCATTGGTCTGAGGATGAAACGCCGAGGAGAAAGACAATTGAACACCAAGTTTAGAACAAAAGGTCCTCCAAAATCTGGAAACAAACTGGACTCCTCTGTCAGACACAATTTCTCAGGAATGCCGTGTAAACGAACCACGTGCTGAAGGAACAAAGGCACCAATTCAGAGGAGGAAGGCAACTTAAGGGTATGCCACACTAAACAATATCGCTAACGGGATCGCTAAAAAACGTCACTATTTAGCGATCCCGTTAGCGATGTTGTTCAGTGCGGCAGCTGCCAGCGACGAGCTTCCTGCTGTGATCTCGCTCGTCGCTGGAATCGTTCCGGACCCTATTTTCTCGTCGGCGCTCCCGCTGGGTAAGTATATATCGCTAGTGTGGCACCTTTTCTTAGCGATTTAGCGGTACTTTTGTACCGCTAAAGTCGTTAAGAAGATCGCTAGCGGCGATAGCGTCGTTAACTATATCGCTAAATGTGGCCGATTAGCGATATAGAAACAATCCCGCTAGCGATCTCATTAGTATGCAACGCTAACGAGATCGCTAGCGGGATAGCTTAGTATGGCAGTACCTTTAGGTAATGGCACAAGATGTATCATCTTGGAAAACCTATCACAAATCACCCAGATGACGGTCATTCTCTGAGAAACAGGGAGGTCGGAAATTAAATCCATAGAGATATGGGTCCATGGTCTCTTGGGCACAGGCAATGGCATCAACAAACCACTAGAGCGAGAGCAAGGCTTGGAGCGAGAGCAAGTCCCGCAGGACTGCACAAATTCCCTGACATCACGAGACAAGGTAGGCCACCAAAAGGACCGACTAACCAAGTCTCTGGTACCAAATATTCCGGGATGCCCAGCCAACGCGGAACAATGAATCTCAGACATCACACTCTTTTTCCACTGGTCCGGGACAAACAATTTTCCAACAGGGCAGCACTCGGGCCTATCCTCCTGACACCCCTCCAGAGCAAGTCTCAAATTGGGTGAGATGGCGGAAAGAACTACACCCTCTTTCAAAATAACAGAAGGATCAGATAACTCAGGAGAGTCCGCAAGGAAATTCCTCGAGAGGGCATCCGCCTTAACATTCTTAGTGCCAGGAAGAAAGGAAACCACAAAATTAAAACGTGTGAAAAACAAGGCCCACCTGGCCTGTCTAGGATTGAGTCGCTTGGCAGATTCCAGATAAACCAGATTCTTATGGTCCGTAAGGACCACCACCTGATGTTTGGCTCCCTCCAGCCAATGTCTCCACTCTTCAAAAGCCCACTTCATGGCCAGTAACTCCCGATTACCCACGTCATAATTACGTTCAGTAGGAGAAAATTTTCGAGAGAAAAAGGCACAAGGGTTACTTTTAGAGGTCTCTGGATCTTTTTGGGACAAAACGGCACCTGCCCCAATTTCAGAGGCATCAACCTCCACCTGAAATGGCAGAGAAACATCAGGCTGCCATAGAACAGGAGCAGAAGTGAATCTCTGCTTAAGTTCCTGAAATGCAGAGACTGCCTCAGGAGGCCAATTCACCACATCAGAACCCTTTCTGGTCAAATCAGTCAATGGTTTAACAATAACCGAGAAATTACCAATAAATTTACGATAAAAATTGGCAAAACCCAAAAATCTTTGAAGAGCCTTTAATGAAGTAGGTTGGACCCAATCACAGATGGCCTGAACCTTGACCGGGTCCATTTCAATAACAGATGGGGACAAAATGAATCCCAGAAATGAGATCCTCTGTACGCCAAAAAGACACTTTGATCCCTTCACATACAGAGCATTCTCTCTCAAAATCTGGAATACAGTTCGAACATGTTTCACATGAGAGTCCCAGTCATTAGAAAAAATCAAGATATCATCCAAATAAACAATCAGAAATTTATCCACAAAATCCCTGAAAATGTCATTCATGAAGGACTGGAAGACAGAAGGAGCATTAGTGAGCCCAAAGGGCATCACAAGGTACTCAAAATGCCCCTCAGGGGTATTGAATGCCGTCTTCCATTCATCCCCGTGCTTAATGCGAATAAGGTTATATGCCCCCCTGAGGTCAAGCTTGGTAAACCAAGTAGCGTTTTTCACCCTGGAAAACAGGTCAGAAATCAAAGGTAACGGGTATTGATATTTTACAGTAATATTGTTCAAAAGACGATAATCAATACACGGCCTTAATGAACCATCCTTTTTGGCCACAAAGAAAAAACCGGCACCTAAGGGTGAAGAGGATGGTCTGATATGACCCTTCTCCAATGATTCCTTGATATAAGACCGCATAGCGTCATGTTCAGGTACAGACAAGTTAAAAAGGCGACCTTTAGGGAATTTACTACCAGGCACTAATTCAATAGCGCAGTCATAGCTCCTATGGGGAGGCAAGGATGCAGATTTACTTTCGCTAAACACATCAGAAAAATCAATCAAAAAGTCAGGAACATCCTGAGCCTGGGGGGGGGCAGAAAAAACAGGAGTGTTGGTATTAACACATTGGCAGCCCCAACTGGTTACAGACACAGATTTCCAATCCAAAACAGGATTATGAGACTGCAACCAAGGGAAGCCCAGTACGATAATATCATGCAGATTATACAGAACCAAAAATTTACAGCACTCCAGATGATCAGGTTCAACCCTCATTATCACCTGAGTAGAGAACTGAGGTTTATTCTCAGCCAAAGGGGTAGAATCGATCCCCAGTAGGGGAATAGACTTCTGTAGGGGTATCAAGGGAAACCCACAACGTTTAGCAAAATCATAATCCATCAGGTTAATAGCTGCTCCAGAATCAACGAAAGCCTGAGCAGAAAATGAGGACAGAGAGCATATCAGAGTGACAGTTAATAAAAACTTAGTCTGAACACTACCCAAGACAACTGAGCGTGCAAAACGTCTTCCCCGCTTAGGGCAGACTGAAATAGCATGAGAGGCATCACCACAGTAGAAACATAACCCATTGCGCTTTCGAAACTCATGACGCTGTGCCCCAGACACCACTCTATCACACTGCATGGGTTCAGAAGCAGGTTCACAAGGCAACACCATTCCACGCATACTTCTCCGCTCACGCAAACGTCTGTCAATTTGAATCGCTAATGACATAGAATCATTGAGACCAGAGGGGACAGAGAATCCCACCATAACATCCTTTACATTATCTGACAGACCCTTCCGAAAAAGAGCCGCCAAAGCGTCGTCATTCCACTTGGTCAGGACTGCCCACCTACGGAATCTCTGACAGTATAACTCAGCGTCATCAAGACCCTGATTTAATGCCAACAAGGCTTTTTCAGCTTGATCAGTGACATTAGGCTCATCGTACAATAACCCCAGAGCCTGAAAAAATGCATCAACATCACTCAAAACAGGATCCCAGGTGTCAGGGAAAAAGCCCAATCCTGAGGATCGCCGCGCAGAAGAGAGATGACAATTTGAACCTGCTGCGCTGCGTTCCCTGAGGACTTAGATTTTAAGGCAAAAAACAATTTACAATTATTTTTGAAATTCTGAAACTTAGCTCGATCCCCTAAAAACAAATCTGGCATGGGAATCCTAGGTTCCACAACAGGCAACCTAGCAAGATAGGCGGCAATACTCCGAACCTCAGTGGCAAGCCGATCCACATGGCCAGACAACCGTGCAAACTCCATTGAGAGAAAAAAAAATAAAAATCCTCCCCAGCACCCAGAGATACAGAGGGAAAAAAAATGCAACAAACAGAAAAATATCTCTGACAACTCTGACAACCTTTTTTCTTTCACAATATTTTTTCCCTTCTGTGAGTACCATACAATTTTCAATTTTTAGGCCGGTGATACTGTTATGTTACGGTAGCTGAGGAGTGCAGGTAAAAAAGGCAATACACCAGAGAAGTTGGAATCTATGAGATTGCAGTACCCTGACTAACCACCACAACTAGAGGCAGCCGTGGAGCGTTCCTACGTTGGTCCTAGACGCCTCGTCACAGCCTGAGAAACTAACTACACCTAAAGATAGAAAGAGGAAAGCTATCTGCCCCGGAGCAGATCCCCAAAGAACATAGGAAGCCCCCAAACATGTAATGGCGGTTAGACAAGATGAAATACTGACACAGACAGAAAATAGTATGAGCAAACGTTGGGGCCCAAACTACCTAAATAGAAAAGGATAGGAAGGGCACTTACTGCAATCCCAAAAAACCCTGAAAAGCACCAACTCTACTAATTTCAAAATCACCTGAGATCACACGACCTCTACCACCTAAATTAGTTCTCTGGTGTAACAAAATCAAAACAGCAGCCACTGAAAAAACTGGAAAAAGCAAAAGTACAAACATCAGTGGCTGAACTAAACTGAGAGGGCAAAAGCCCCCGGAGAGGACCCTGAAGGCCCCCACAGAAGTGCAGGACAAAATGCAAAAATCAAGCACAAAAACAAAAAGAAGAAAATGTCTTATCTGTTAGCAGGAGATGCAGACACGACACAGCAGGCTACAAAGGAAACAGAACTCAAGGATTGAGACCAGAACAATTGATCACCGGCAACCCTGATGGTAAGGCGACTCCCTTATATAAGACCAGTCAGTAACACCTGATTCCCACTCCTCACAATCTTCACTGGACAGTCCAGTACCGCTTGTAACCACCAGAGGGAGCCTCTGCTCAGAACTCATTTCAAGTCCATTCACAACAGGCAACGTAGAAACGACTTGAAGCCGCGGTTACAGTTGCTGCTCCATATACCCAGAGCTATGACTGCACCCCCCCCATGACTGAAACCGGAACGCTACCGGGGGAATAAAGTTCATTTTCTCCCCGCAGCATTCGGTACTGCCGGCGCTGGGCAGGTAAATAGCGCTTTTAACCTGCAAATTAACTCCATGTCTGCAGGTAAATAGCATTTTTTCTGGTGACAGGGATCTACTTTTACAGTCCCTCGTGGGTTTCAGGTCGTGCGCTCATGCTCTGAAGTTCTTGGGAAGTTTTCAATCAGGTACAGTAAATATAAAATTACTTCTTATACAAACATAAAATCCGCTCAGGTTTCTCTCTAGCTTCCTGTACTTTCTACTCAATTGCTCCTCATAGATTTGTGAATGCCTTTAATACAGATATTGAAAATTCCTTGAAATTCCACAGTAATTCTAGAGATAAAATATAAACCCAGATCCATCAATTATGTACCACTAGACGCCGGCTCCAGCTCGTCATGTTCTGACTCTGCCGTTCAATTATGTGTCTGTGATATGTTTTGTTAGAAACCAATTTTCAAGACACAGTGCTATTTTCTTTCCTGAAAAATACAGCATTGAAAAATCAAATGTTTTCTCCTATTGATAGTGTCCCTGATGGATATGAGAGCTCTTATTGAAAGATTCAGAGGGCTTTCGCTGATCGGCAGCTCCGGTGCTTGGTACTTGTGGAGTAAATAGCTCAGTGACAGGGGGCATATACTTACCCATTACAATGCTTATATTGTTTGAGCATAAAATTGGTTTAGCTGCAAAATAAATTGTACTAAGCTGTTGTTACAGGGGACACAAATGAATAGTCACCCTCAGTGAATGTCTTTATTATGACACTCATTATTGAATAATATTGTAATTATAACGCGTACCCATTACATTTAACATTTAAAATAATAAAGCATGATGGACCGAGCAATAATAATTGTCCTAATTCAGAGCTAATACCGTCTGGTTATTATAATAGGCTTGATACCTTATAAAAAGAACGAGTTGTCAGATTTATTCAAACTATCAGCAGGTCCGATTATGAGTCTGGTGTATTACTGTCAGCCGCAATATCTGACATTTCAGCTGGAAAATAAAAAGCCATGTTTCGTTTAATGTCATGTGATTCGTTCTAAGAAACTCCACTCAGAAAACATATTTCTGGAGCAGACTTGATAACTACTCTTTTTACGAAGTAGGATGAAAATTTGTCACAAGCTCGCAGTTGTCACTATCATTACTAATCAATCAACTGTCACCAGGTTCTTCGCTACCCCATCTGAAAGCAGTATAATGTAGGGGCAGAGACCCTGATTCCAGCGATGAGTTACTAACTGGGCTGCTTGCTGCAGTTTTGATAAAAAAATCACAGTTATATCTGCTTCAGATTTGCAGATTTAGCAGTTCTCCTAATGCAGTGTGTACTCTCTGCATAGGCAGAACGCTGCCAAACAGTGATGGAGGTGGGGTTATGCAGTTATTAATAAGAAAGACTACATATGTGCAGATTTAATAATCATTTACTGATATTTTCTGATAAAACAGTGATTTTATCAAAACTACGGCAAGCAGCCCAGTAAGTGACACATCTCTGGAATCAGGGTCTTTGTCTGTGTTATGCTGCTCTCTGAGTAGGTGACAAAGCCTGGTGACAGATTCCTTAAAAGAATTTGGATTTAATTGGATTTAAAAGACCAATTTTTAGACATTCTAATAGAACATTTTCAGTTAAGGAAACCCTGTTATTGCTGCAAATCTGTATTTTATACTTGGTGTAAATGGTTTCATTGTTCTTTGTTCGGTGCCTCTCGATTGCTGAGATATGGCCCCTCGCCCTGATATTTCCGCAAAAACCAGTACCGGAGATATGTGTCCTTGTGTAATACTTGTAGCAACCATGTGCTGCATCAGTACTACACGTACCGGCACCAGGGAAGCAGCACTAACTGTATCGCTGCTTCTCAGGAGCCGGTGCGTGTCACACTGATGACATCCCTGTGTGTCATCCATGTACACGTGTGCAGGACGTTTTGCGGCCAGTGCTGCTATGAAAAAACGGACATGTCAACATATTTTGACTGTGGAAACACGGTTAATGGAAACACTGACGGGCACAGACCCATTCACTTGAATGTGTATACATGTGTAAGTGTCTCCGGTGAAAACTGTCACCTCACGTACCGGAGACACTGACGTGTGAAAGAGGCCTTAAGAAGTACCTATTTATGGCAAGTGACAGGTCCTCTTTAATAGCGGAATAGAGGAGGACCTGTAGTTTGGGATCTCTAATAATTAACCAAGGTACACGGCACCTTCTACGAGCATCTCTTTCTTGTAGGGAATAATAGTTTGATGAAAATCACATTGATTTTAACGAGAAATTTGTATTGCCTTACCTTGCGGTGATGTGGCCTTACCTTGTGGCCATGACTTGACTGTGGCTAGCCTCTCACACCATTCATTTGAGATTTCTCCAGCCACTGCCTTCTTTTTAATGAAAAATGATGCAACATCAAAACCCAGTAAACCCAGTAATACGTTACCAAAGCTAGCTTTCTATTAATGCTTACTGATTACCAAGCACAGTTTAATTATGCAAAAAAGTCTCTAGCTGGAGGATAGCTTCACATGAGGGATTAGTTTTAACATAAACTTTAATTCATTTTTCAAGATTCTGCTATCACTATTAATCAGAGACTGACGTGCTACATACAATATCACTACAGGACTGCCATCAGGAATTTCAGGGCCCCATATAGCAAAATTGTTTGGGGGCATCCTCCCTCCCCGACTGCCCATTCCTGTCTCGTACATTATCTCACTCTTGGTTAGAAATGTAACTATAAACTTTTGTTTTGGCCATTACATGTTGAAACTCGCTAACATGAAAAGATGGATGAGTTGACATTTTATTCATAGCATTTTGTGGTAATTGCGATCTTGTGATCCCTTTTCATGTTTATGTATTTATTAATTTTTCTTTGTCAATTATGTCTGTGACGCTCTTTCCCGGTTTTTATCAATCTAATTAATAAAGGGTATATTTGTACTTTCAATTGTGTCCGGTGTAGCATCGGCGTCCCGACCCTCTGCCAGGCAGGGACGCCGTTCCCCTTACCAGCGCTCTGCGTCCTCAGCGCCCCCAGCGTCCTCAGCGCCCTCAGCATCCTCGGCGTCCTCCTTCCACCCTGCTGGGCCCGCGCGCTCCTTCCCTGCTGCTGGACTTAGGGCGCGCGCCCGCACCCTCCCCCGCTCTTAAAGGAGCCACGCGCATTTTCCAAATTAGTCTCCGGCCAATGCCGGAGGACTCCACCCTATATTAAGGGCTTCCTCCTTAATGGAGGTGCCCGAGCAATGTTGTTGTTGCACTGTATAACTCTGCTTCAGCCCTCAGCTCCTGTTTCCAGTTGCCTGCCTGTTACCTGTCTGTTTGCTGTCTGCCATCTGACTGCAGTCCTCCCCGGAGGTTCGGACATCACCTGCAGTGATCCCCGGCTATTACAGAGACTCTTGCCTGCTCACTTGGGAGCGATCATCTGCCATCCGACTACAGCTCTATCCGAAGGTTTGGACTTCATCAGCAGTGATCACCGGCTACTCCAGAGACTCTTGCCTGCTCGCTTGGGAGCGATCATCTGCCATTGGACTGCAGCCTACCAGGAGGCTCCAACATCTCAGGTCGTATAAGCCTGCATATTCAGAGACTGCCCTGGTCACTTGCCGTGACAACCTGCCTACCCAGAGACTGCCCTGGTCACTTGCCGTGACAACCTGCCTACCCAGAGACTGCCCTGGTCACTTGCCGTGACAATCTGCCTACCCAGAGTCTGCCCTGGTCACTTGCCGTGACAACCTGCCTACCCAGAGACTGCCCTGGTCACTTGCCGTGACAACCTGCCTACCCAGAGACTGCCCTGGTCACTTGCCGTGACAACCTGCCTACCCAGAGACTGCCCTGGTCACTTGCTGTGACAACCTGCCTACCCAGAGACTGCCCTGGTCACTTGCCGTGACAACCTGCCTATCCAGAGACTGCCCTGGTCACTTCCCGTGAATTCCTGTCCGTATTCCCCGGGCGCCACCTGCTCTCTTACAAGTATACTGTCTTGTATAATAAAGCTCAGTGGTTTCACCTACCAGACCCGTTACAGTTTGCTCGGGCCATGGAACCCGGTGGCACCCAAACCCCTTCACTCCCGGAATTGTGTCATGAACTATCTCGCCAGAAGTGCAACAGGAGGCCATCCTGGGTCACCTGCGGAACGTCAATTCCCGCCTGGACACTCTGAATTCATCACCAGCAACCACCGCTGGAGCCATGACTCACAATCCGGCAGCCTCGCTGCTTCCCAATTCCGTGGTTTCCATTCCCGGACCCCGACTTTCAGCTCCTCCTAGGTTTGGAGGCGACCCTGCTCTGGCTCGTGGTTTCATTAACCAGTGCACCCTGCATTTCGAACTCCTGGCACACCAGTTTAACTCTGACCGGGCCAAAGTTGCCTTCATCATGTCCCATCTCACCGGAGAGGCTCTGGCCTGGCTTAATCCTCTCTGGGAGAGAGAAGATCCTCTGGTATCTGACCTGCCTGCTTTTCTCTCGGCCTTCCGGAAGGTATTCGACGAACCTGGACGGAAGACCTCCTCTGCATCATCTCTGTTGCGTCTCCGTCAGGAGAGTCTCACCGTTGGTCAATATGCCATACGGTTCCGTACTCTAGCCTCAGAGTTGGCTTGGGACAATAACGCCCTGATTTCGGTCTTCTGGGAGGGTCTGTCCGGCCGTATTAAAGATGAACTTGCCGGTCGGGACATTCCAATCTCCCTTGATGATTTAATAAATCTTGCCAATCGAATTGATCTACGGTTCCAGGAACGTGCCAAAGAGGTCACCCGTGAGAGAAGGTTTCCTCGTCTTCCACCCTCGTTTCAGAGACCTATAACCCCTTCCGTTTCTCCCCAGATGTACACTGCTGAGCCTATGCAGGTCGACCAGACCAAGATGGTCAAAGCCCGTCAGGACTCACGCCGTGCCGAGAGGAGTTGCTTCTACTGTGGCAGTAAGGAGCACTGGATCCGTACCTGTCTGGAGAGGTCGGGAAACGCCTGTGTCTAGGTTCGCTCGGAGAGGTCCACCTAGACCAGAATAAATCCTCTTCATCTCTGCTGCTGTCTGTCTCTATTCTCATCGGTAAGAACCGTTACTTCGAACTGGCCCAACTTGATTCTGGAGCAGCTGGGAATCTTGTTTCACAGGCTCTAGTAGAGAAGTATCGCATTCCCACCAAACCTCTGGTTGAACCAGTATCTGTTGCTGCTGTGGATGGGGGTCTCCTACCTCGTCCCATCCAACTTATCACCGAAGCCATAACCCTGCAGGTGGGAATGTTGCATTCTGAGAGCATCTCATTTCATGTTTTACCTGGACTCTCTCATGCTTTCTTACTAGGTCTGCCTTGGCTCCAAAAACATGCACCCGTGCTCGACTGGCAGAATGGAGAGATTCTTCGCTGGGGACAGGACTGTCATAAAACGTGTCTGGTGCCTGTCCATCCCGTCCGTTCTTCTCCTACACCTGCTAATCTACCTGGACTCCCGATTCCATATTGGTCATTCGCTGATGTCTTTAATAAAAAGGAAGCAGAGACATTACCCCCGCATAGACCATATGATTGCCCGATCGACCTGCTACCCGGTACTACGCCTCCCCGTGGGCGTATTTACCCATTGTCCGCTGCAGAGACCAGGTCGATGTCAAATATATCGAGGAGAATTTAGCGAAAGGATTCATCGGAAATCTACCTCCCCCGCGGGAGCAGGTTTCTTTTTTGTAAAAAAGAAAGACGGATCTCTCCGTCCCTGTATTGACTACAGAGGCCTAAATTTGATCACGGTGAAGAATAAGTACCCTCTTCCGCTCATTCCGGAGTTGTTTGATCGTCTTAGAGGGGCTAGAGTCTTCACTAAACTGGATCTTCGTGGAGCATACAACCTGGTTCGTATCCGTCGAGGAGATGAATGGAAGACGGCATTCAACACCCGGGATGGCCACTACGAGTATCTGGTTATGCCCTTTGGTCTCTGTAATGCTCCAGCAGTCTTTCAGGAGTTGGTCAATGACATCTTCCGGGACCTCCTCTACTCCTGTGTTGTGGTGTACCTTGACGACATCTTGGTCTTCTCTCCGGATCTCCAGTCTCACCGGAGGGATGTTCGTCAGGTTCTGCTCAGGCTCAGGCAGAATCACCTCTTCGCCAAATATGAGAAGTGCCTCTTTGAGCAGACCTCGCTTCCGTTTCTGGGCTACATTATCTCTCAGACAGGCCTACGAATGGATCCGGAGAAACTGTCTGCCATCGAGAAGTGGCCCCGACCAGAGGGGTTGAAGGCCATTCAGCGGTTCCTGGGATTCGCTAACTATTACCGTCTCTTCATACCGCACTTCTCTTCCAGGACTGCTCCAATCTCAGCGCTCACCCGCAAGGATGCTAACCCCAAACAGTGGACGCCCGAAGCAGAGGAGGCCTTTCTTTCCTTGAAACAAGCCTTCTCTTCCGCTCCAGTGCTGCATCGCCCGGACGGCAACAAGCAGTTCTTCCTGGAGGTGGACGCTTCCTCTGCTGGAGCCGGAGCGGTACTTACTCAAAAATCTTCATCCGGGAAGATGGTTTCCTGTGGTTTCTTCTCCAAACTCTTCTCCTCCTCCGAGCGCAACTACTCCATAGGAGATCGAGAGTTATTGGCCATTAAGTTGGCATTGGAGGAGTGGCGTTACCTACTCGAGGGGGCTCTTCATCCGGTAATCATCTACACGGACCACAAAAATCTGTCTTACCTTCAGCATGCTCAGAGACTTAACCCTCGCCAAGCCCGGTGGTCCTTGTTTTTTGCCCGTTTTGATTTTCTTTTGCATTTTCGCCCGGCTGACAAAAACATCAAGGCGGATGCCTTGTCCCGGTCCTTCCTGGTGTCGGATCTCGAAGATGAGCCTAAACATATCATCGATCCCGCCAGAGTGATGCAGGTGGCTCCCGTGAGTCTAAACCATCTCCCTCCTGGTAAGACGTTCGTATCAGAGACTGATCGGAAGAGAATTCTACATTGGGGTCATTCGTCTAAACTCGCTGGCCACGCTGGTCAGAAAAAGACCCTCCAACTCATTACCCGGCATTATTGGTGGCCTACCCTGCACAAAGACGTAATAGACTTTGTTTCTGCCTGTGTCTCCTGTGCCCGCAACAAAGTTCCGAGACACCTGCCTGACGGCCGTCTTCTTCCGCTTCCTGTACCCGCTGCTCCCTGGCAACATATAGCCATGGACTTCATTACGGATCTGCCCGTCTCTGCCGGTTGTACGGTCATTTGGGTGGTCGCTGACCGCTTTTCCAAGATGGCTCACTTCATTCCTCTGCCAGGTCTTCCGTCTGCACCCGAGTTGGCTAAAGACTTTATCCGCCACATCTTCGGTCTCCATGGTTTGCCTCGTCACATTGTGTCGGATCGTGGGGTACAGTTCACCTCACGTTTCTGGAGAGCTACTTGTAAGTTACTAGACGTCACCTTGGATTTCTCCTCCGCTTACCATCCACAGTCCAATGGACAAGTTGAGCGAATAAATCAGAATCTGACCAGCTATCTCCGACACTTCGTTAATGCTCATCATTCTGATTGGGTGGAGCTCCTGCCTTGGGCCGAATTCTCTTACAATAATCACGAGAGCGAATCGTCCACCAAGTCTCCGTTTTTTATAGTCTTCGGTCAGCACCCTCGGATTCCTGTCCCCGTTTCCATCTCTGTGGACAATCCAGCTGCGTAATCTCTGGTTAGAGAATTCTCCTCCATCTGGGAGAGTACCCGGTCCGCACTCATTCAGTCATCCGAGCGCATGAAAAAACATGCTGACAAGAAACGTCTGGATCCTCCTCAATTCCGTCCTGGGGACAAAGTCTGGCTTTCGTCCAAATATGTTCGGCTCAAAATTCCTTCCTACAAGTTAGGTCCTCGGTTTATCGGTCCTTTTGAGGTCATCAGGCAGATCAACCCAGTGTCCTATAAATTGAAACTCCCGGCCAATTTGCGAATTTCTAACTCTTTTCATGTGTCTCTCCTCAAACCTGTGGTACTTAACTCTTTTTTCAAGTCTACAGGTACACCTCCTGCTCCTGTGTCTGCTGATGATGAATTTGAGGTAGAGAACATTCTGGCCACAAAAAGGGTAGGAAGAAAGACTTATTTTTTGGTGGATTGGAAGGGGTTTGGTCCTGAGGAGAGAACGTGGGAGCCTCGGGAGAACATCCATGCCCCTCTCATCCTAGCTAAATTTCTTTCTGGCCTAAAGAGGGGGGGGCCTAGAGGGGGGGGTACTGTAGCATCGGCGTCCCGACCCTCTGCCAGGCAGGGATGCCGTTCCCTTACCAGCGCTCTGCGTCCTCAGCGCCCCCAGCGTCCTCAGCGCCCTCAGCATCCTCGGCGTCCTCCTTCCACCCTGCTGGGCCCGCGCGCTCCTTCCCTGCTGCTGGACTTAGGGCGCACGCCCGCACCCTCCCCCGCTCTTAAAGGAGCCGCGCGCATTTTCCAAATTAGTCTCCGGCCAATGCCGGAGGACTCCACCCTATATTAAGGGCTTCCTCCTTAATGGAGGTGCCCGAGCAATGTTGTTGTTGCACTGTATAACTCTGCTTCAGCCCTCAGCTCCTGTTTCCAGTTGCCTGCCTGTTACCTGTCTGTTTGCTGTCTGCCATCTGACTGCAGTCCTCCCCGGAGGTTCGGACATCACCTGCAGTGATCCCCGGCTATTACAGAGACTCTTGCCTGCTCACTTGGGAGCGATCATCTGCCATCCGACTACAGCTCTATCCGAAGGTTCGGACTTCATCAGCAGTGATCACCGGCTACTCCAGAGACTCTTGCCTGCTCGCTTGGGAGCGATCATCTGCCATTGGACTGCAGCCTACCAGGAGGCTCCAACATCTCAGGTCGTATAAGCCTGCATATTCAGAGACTGCCCTGGTCACTTGCCGTGACAACCTGCCTACCCAGAGACTGCCCTGGTCACTTGCCGTGACAACCTGCCTACCCAGAGACTGCCCTGGTCACTTGCCGTGACAACCTGCCTACCCAGAGTCTGCCCTGGTCACTTGCCGTGACAACCTGCCTACCCAGAGACTGCCCTGGTCACTTGCCGTGACAACCTGCCTACCCAGAGACTGCCCTGGTCACTTGCCGTGACAACCTGCCTACCCAGAGACTGCCCTGGTCACTTGCCGTGACAACCTGCCTACCCAGAGACTGCCCTGGTCACTTGCCGTGACAACCTGCCTATCCAGAGACTGCCCTGGTCACTTCCCGTGAATTCCTGTCCGTATTCCCCGGGCGCCACCTGCTCTCTTACAAGTATACTGTCTTGTATAATAAAGCTCAGTGGTTTCACCTACCAGACCCGTTACATCCGGCAAGATGGATATAATCATTAAATGGCATTAAAGGGTTAGTTAAAAACAAAATCTGTGTTGGATTATTTTGCCCTAATAAATTTTCTTAAGTAGCTACATTCTTGAGACCTAAACACCTTTTTTCTCACTGTTGTACCACAACATAGCAGCCTGGTACAGTCCTGATAATAGTGATAACTCACAGTGTCAAGTGCTACTGCTATTGCTGGTACCCTGGTGACTTTTTACTATCTGCCTCAGTAAGCCCTACTCCTGCGGATCACAAAGGGGCGATTAACTCCCCCTGCATTTCAGAACTCCACCTCCTAATTTCACACAAGACAATATAAGTTATGATCATGTGGAAGAGTGAAGAGTAGAAGAAGGTGCAGACTGATAGTAACAATACATCATAACATTCGCTGGCAAAGGACTCATTTGTCTAACTTTTGGTGTTTCTTGTTGTATATCAGTCCCCCCTTTCCACCAAGTCAGTCCTCTCTTCATTGCACCCAGTGTAATGTATGTAGTACAGTTCATATAGCGTCTTGTGCTTGGGTGCGATGAAAACACAGGAGTCACAGGTTTGATATAGAAAAGTCCTGTATTACTTCATACAAGTTGGCAGAAATAGTCACACAGTTTGCAGACACAGAAACAGGAGACACAGCAGGCCAGAGTAATCCAAGCTCAGCAATCACTCTCCAATAAGATTCAGGATCTTCTTCTCTGTTACCGTAAGTCCATGCAAACGTGGGTCTTTCAAAGAGCAGGGTTCAGAGTCCACAAGTGCTTCAGAGTTCCTCAGTAGGAATAGCTGGAGTACAAGGTCCAAGGCTTACAGGAGTCAAGTCACAGGTTCACTGCAGGCTAGATTCTGAAGCACTGATTGCTCAGCTGTGGCTGCTTAAGAAGCAAAGGAGAGAATCAGGGCGGGAACATGCAAGCTGGAAACTCCATTTTGACTGAGGGCAAGATAGCTGCAGCAAGACAGAAAGTAAAATGGCTGACGAACAAACTGAGTTTCAGGAATATATACATAGAACCTTACATTACTCCCCCCTTAAGGACAACCTCCGGATGACCTCAGACCAGGCTTGTGTGGGTACCTCTGATGAAACTGACGGAGCAAGCGAGGAGCATTAACGTTATTGACCGGTTCCCATGAGTTGTCCTCCACTGGGTAGCCCTGCCATTTAATCAGATATTGCAACTGATTTCTATACAACCTGAAATCTAAAATCCTTTCCACCACAAATTCTTCCTGACCATCGACTAGCACTGGGTCAGGGCAAGGAGAGGAACGTCCAGGAAATGTATTGGGTGTCGCAGCCTTTAGTAGGGATACATGAAAGACAGGGTGGATTCTCATAGTTCTGGGCAGTTGAAGACGACAAGCAACGGCACTTATAATTTTACTGATTTTATAGGGTCCAATGTACTTATGTCCCAACTTAGACGATGGAATCCTTAACTTAAGATTTCTGGTTGACAGCCAGACCAAGTCTCCTACCTTGAAAGCTGGTGCAGGTTTACGAAATTTATCTGCTGCTTTCTTGTACCTTTCTTGAGCCGATTCCAGATTTTCCTTTAGAAGATCCATATTCTTCTGTAAAGACGTTATTTTTCAGCCACTGCTGGTAAAGGCGTTTCTATGGGAAATCGTGGTAGAATGTTAGGATGATAACCTAGATTAGAGTAAAAAGGAGACTGTTTAGTGGAGGCACTCTGAGAGTTGTTATACGAGAACTCAGCTAATGGAAGTAGATCCACCCAATCATCCTGTAGGTGGCAGATAAAGCAGCGGAGATACTGCTCCAGGGTTTGATTGGTTCGTTCGGTCTGTCCATTAGTCTGGAGATGAAAAGCAGAAGAAAGGTTTACTTTAATGTCCAATGCTGCACAGAAATTTTGCCAAAACTTAGAAGTGAATTGCACCCCTCGATCCGAAATAACCTCATCCGGTACTCCATGTAAGCGAAACACATCTTTAATCATCAAATCTGATGTCTGTTTTGCAGTGGGTAAGCCGACACAAGGGATAAAATGAGCTGCCTTTGTTAGACGGTCAACCACCACTAGAATGGTGTTCTTCCCCTGAGAGGTTGGTAACTCCACAATGAAGTCCATAGAAATGGATCCCCACGGGCGGGACGGGGTGGGAAGAGGCTGTAACAGACCAGTTGGTGAGGAGCGAGGTGTTTTGCATCTTGCACAGACCTCACATGAAGTGACATAATTCAAAACATCCTTCCTGCAAGTGGGCCACCAAAAGAAACGAGAAAGAAATTCCTGTGTCTTTAGAATTCCTCTATGCCCAGCTATCTTGGAATCGTGAATGAGTTGCAATACTCTTAATCTGACTGTTTCAGGAATATACAGACGTTGTCCCTGAATCCACAAACCATTCTTAAAGACAAGACTTACGTCCCTTGGGGGTTGTGCCAAAAAGGAATCCGCATGGTATGCTTCCTTGATGTCCTTAAGTAGGACTTGATTATGAATTACTCCTAGGAATCTAGAGTCAGGAAGAATAGTCTTAGGAGGAGTAATTGGACGTGTCTCTGCTGATAAATCCTAGAGAGTGCATCAGCCTTTCCATTGCGCGATCCTGGTCTATAAGAGATGATAAAATTAAATTGGTTTAAGAAGAGATTCCAGCGAGCCTGGCGAGGAGTCAGGCACTTAGCCGACCTGATAAACTCAAGGTTACGATGGTCTGTCAGGACGACTATTTGCTGTGCAGCTCCCTGAAGAAGGTGTCTCCATTCTTTGAAGGCGGCAATAATGGCCAACAACTCTCTATTGCCCACATCGTAGTTCCTCTCAGCCGAAGACAACTGCTGGGAAAAGAAGGCACAGGGATGCAAGACATTCTTCTCACCTGTTCTCTGAGAGAGTATAGCTCCAACGGCACAGTCTGAAGCATCCACCTCTATTATGAAGGCAAGCTCGGGGTTGGGATGTACTAGGATAGGTGCAGTGGTAAATTTATCTTTTAGACGGGAAAATGCTTCCTGGGCTTGGGGAGTCCAGGAAAACCTAGACTCTTTCCGGGTAAGTTGAGTGATAGGTGACACTACCTCAGAGAAATTTCTAATGAAACGTCTATAGAAGTTGGCAAACCCGATGAAGCGCTGTGTCAAGGTAAATATTCATATGCTGTTATTCTTTCATACATATGTATGCTTCGCTTCCATTTTGTTTCATCGCCGCCATTTTAAGAAACAATAAGTTTTTCCTTGTCGAGTGAAACCAGATATATCAAATATAACAATGCTTCAGCTAAGATTGCACTAGCATCGACCAACACCCACATCTGTTTCCTCTGAGGAAATGTCAAGACGTCTGGGCCAGACCACATCAAGGAGTCTTACAAGGCTGAACCTTAATATGAAATGTCACACCTTTTGAGTGTTACATAGATGTAGAACTGAGCCCACGCGGCTACATTTCCTGTCGTTACATTTTATAACCTGCTAGAATAAGACATAATTGATCAGAGATGGTAGGTGCTAGACATAAACAGTTTGCCCATGATTGCAATTGCAAAGGACAATTATAATATGCCCAATGTCTAATGTCATATGTCCATATTCTTATATTTTCATATATATATATATGCTTGTGTGCTCTGAAGAAAAGTATTTTTCTTACCTCGCATGATTCATATCGAAACTTAGTTCAAAGATAGCACCAGTATCCGCCAACATCTGTTCCTGAGACATTGACCCAGATCAACGCCTACTTCTGACAGACAAAGTTGAATCAAGCCATTGATGACGACCACAATGACATTTAACAATTGAAGACGACATCAACATCTGTCTGGAGACATGGGCCAATCAGGGCTGGCCGATATTAGATGAATATAACTTACCCCACGTGGGTCATCCTGTTTGTTATGTCTATTTAATCCCGTGTATGCTAATAAAGACAGGACATTGCTGAGATCGGTGCCACTAGTACCATTCTTGAGCGTGCTCTAAGTTTGAACCAGCCTTGTGTCTGACTCATACTTTGATTGGTCGACCCATGCTCTTAATCTAATCTGGAGTGACTGGAGGACGAGTGTTTGACGAGACGACCCCGCCAATTGGCGCCACAACGTGGGGCGTGGCCAACGGCTCGCTGCCCGCCAGACCCGTCCAAGGACTTCCGGTGGTGCCCGCGGTGACTGACTTCGAGGACTGCAGCCTCCAGAACACGGTAAGTTGAGAACATATATCCTGTATATGTGTCCCACTTGCCTGTGTCTCAGTCACTGTGAGGTCCTATTGTGATTGTCTATTTGGGTCTGAGTGGGTGACCGGTCGAGTGGTGAGACCGTGAGCGATCCTACGCCACGTCCCGAACCAGCACTGTCAGAACGAGTGATGTCGCGTGCCTGCGCTTACTCGTGTGCACCACTTCCTCCTCCTCCGGTCACTGTACTCTGTTCTAGATAGTTGCCTCCCGTGACAGTTTGAAAGTGTCCAAATTTCTAGTATCTTGTAGAGAATTGTGGTTGGGGTGCGCATATCCAAATTTCCTTAGGAGACGAATAGAGGAGGACTCTTCGTCTGAGAAAGTGACAAATAGAGGAGGACTCTTTGTCTAACCTGGAAAGTCTCATTAGGAGAAGCCCAGGTGTCAGCACATCGAGGGGGACTCTGTGCTGTGTAGAGTGTCACGGTGAACTGTGCTGTAAAGTCACCATCCACAGTTAGGGAAGAGACAAATGGAGGAGGACTCTTTGTCTTGTCAGTGTATCGAGGGGGACTCTGCATTGACGGGTGGTGACCTGCAAGTGACGCCGGTGGTCTGAGTCGCGACAGATCATTGCACTCTGTTAATATCATGATGCGCATGTTTAAATCAGAAAAACCCCACAAGTTAGAGGGTGGTGCTTTGGGAGTTGGTGAGATAGTGGAGTCACGGGCAGGCAAGAAGGCTGTTAAAAATGTGAGGAGTTTATACAAAATGATGGGCCTACCCAGTACAGGGAGGCTTCAGCCTTCAGTGTGGAAAGATTTTGTAAGCCAGAGAAAAGGAATGTTAAGTGATCAGGGACTCCTGCACCAAGCACAAGCACATCTCAGAGTAGCAAATGATTTGAAAGTTTAAGGCTGGAGAGAGGTAGACGGTGCAGGAGGTTCAGAAAATGCTGAGCCTTTGTTTGGATATATAAAATGTTCAGAATGTGACCTTGTTGATGTAATAAAAATGGCTGTCAGCCCCATAATGCCCGTCACTGTACCCAGTGCGCCCCAGCCACCGCCCTATAATGGAGTCGACACCAAATCACCGGAAGGGTGGGTGTGCCGTGTGTGTAGTGAACAGAACCCGCCCTGGGCGGAGTCCTGTCGTGTTTGTGGGGCTCCCCGCCCCTGGCCCTCACCAGGAAATGCCCCTCCCACTACACCCAGCAGCCATCTTGGGACACCCACTTCCTCTAGCAGCCATCTTGGCACACCCGTAAATGGTCCCTCCCCTTCCTCCAGCGGCCATCTTGCTGCACCTGGCGGCCATCTTAATACACCCGGAAATGACCAACACCCCATCTCCTCCGGCGGCCATCTTGAGACACCCAAGCACACCCAGTCAGGCCTATATCCCTTGCTGATACCAACCAGGGCCTACTACCAGCCCCCGCCCGCACCTGTGCAGGCCACAGCTCCCAATATGGCACCAGATGCAACACCATTGTTCCCTTTCACACACCCCAACCCGGCCATTGCTGCAATGCATGAATCTTCAGTTTTTCAAACAATGATCAGAAGCCACCGCCATGATATTATGGGATCTAATGAAGGGGAGGAGGATCAGGAGATAGAAGAGGGGTGGGCCCCTCAACAGCCACCACTATCCCCAGCAGCACCAGTATCTTTTCTTCCCTCCTCCATTCCCCCACCATCATTGTCAACCCCTGGTCCTAGGACCTATTCCACCCCTACTCCAGAGATGGGGCACCTTCCTCTCCTTCACAAATCCTCAGAGAGGACAGTCGTTCTGTAAGATTCACGGAAACCCGGTCAGGCCCCCAGCTCCCGGTGTACTTGAAAACTGGTATCCCAGCCATTCACAGCATTACACAGACCGCAACGGAAATCCAGTGACATTATCCATAGGGTACGGTGATATCCTGACACATCGGGTTGGTGCTATAGTTAGTCCTGCCAACTCCAACTGCTCCAATAAAGGGGGTCTGGCTCTATTAATAGCCCAAGTTGGTGGTCCCATCGTCACTGCAGAATGCATGGCTCATATACACACTTATGACCCTTTGCCACCTGGACAGACTCTGACAACCCATGCAGGGGACCTTCCCGCTGATATCATCATCCATGCAGTAGGTCCAGTCCATGATCCTCTAAATTCAAATGAGTCACGGGCCACCCTTCGGGCCACCATACATTCAATACTCCATCATGCTGGTATGTTAAAAACAGAAGACATTAGGCACCAGGAATTATTTGAAACCAATGATAAAGTAGTAAATTTGTGATTGCTTTGTCTAAAGAGTTAACTAACACCCACTCTGCAGTGTCTGCTTCTCTCCCAGAATTTACAGGTGACACGGTGTATGATTTCTCGCCTGATGATCTATATAAAAAAAAAAAAATTTATGAGAAGAGACTGTCTCCAGCCCAGATTTGAGGGTCCCTACACTGTGGTCCTGTCCACCCAAGGACCCGAAGCTCGAGGCAAGAGCACCTGGATTCACGCCTCCCACTACAAGAAGGACAAGATTAGCCAGCAGTCATGAACCTTCTGTTACATATCCTTTGAGCTATATCCTGACCTCGTGCCAGTATGCCCACCTTTGGGTTAATATTACAACCCTGTGGTTATCTTTAAGTTCGATTTCTATCAAATATTCAACTGTGATAGGAATGATTTCAAGGGATCAACACACTAAATTTAAGGTAAAAATTGGCAAATGAAGCTAGATACAATAGATTGCTAAATGAGATATACAAGTATTATATTTGTAGGAACGGATCTAAGAATGCAGGAGTCAGTGACAGCAAGCAAAGGTATAAGGGAGGGAGGAAGTGCTGGTAGCAGCGAGATGGTATTTTGCTGTACACCAAGGTCATTCTACAGATAAGGAAGCTGAAGGCTGAGGGAGAGCACACTGACAAACTGCGCAGCGACCCGACTTACCCCTCCCATCAGGCATTCAGCATAGAGACGCAGAGCCAGAGTGCAGTAGTTTTCAGATTTTGTTGAATAGGTTTTTGGAATAGACACAGTACGTAAGAATCGAAGGTCAGAGTATGTGAGAAGCAAATAGACAGGCAGAGAAAAGAAGTTACACTAGCAGACAGAGTTCAGGAAAGAGCCAAAAGATTATTTCTGGACTCTAAGAAAAACTTGGGTGGAAATGGGTTTTGTCAAAGAAAACAAGACTAATGAGAGGGTTCTGGCAAGTTTAATATGAATGGCATAAAAAAAAAAAAAAAAAAAAAAAAAGTTAGAAGAATTCAGCTTGTTCTGTATCAGAAAAAAAAAAAAACAGCCAGGAGTAGTTCTAGCCCACATTTTGCAAGCAGGCAGCTGCAGGTCCAAGGACAGTTCTTATCAGTGCCCACATAGCAAACTCCAGCCCCCCTTCAACTTAACCCTGTGTACGGGTTGGTACAAAAATTATGGGCAGTTAATGCAGCTACTGATCTGGAAACTCCAGTGGTGTCTAATATATATATATACATTTTTGTTCCAGATATCTCAGGATGCTGCTTAGTTTACAGTTATTGATTTTGCCAATGTTATTTTTATAATATGTTGATGTCTTACTGATTTGTGCCCCCTCCAGGAGACAGTGTAGTATTGCAACAATATTACTTATGTTGTTTTTGTACCAAGCAGGTTGTAAGCGTTAAAGGATAAACTGCAATTCTGTAAATCTTCAGTTATCTTTTTGGGACATTGCATTACACTGGGGGCGCGACATCTGACCAGCGCTCGCAAAGAAGCTGTACAGAACTTTCCTATGCCTGTTAATGTTGCCGCTCTTAGGACATTTCTTGGACTGGTTTCTATTGCAGACAGTGGATACATGCTGTGTCAATCCTCATGCAGCCTCTCTGTGACTGTATCACCATTGTGCCTTTTAAACTAACTCCTGAAGGTATAGACTGTTTTTTTTTTATTCCCTCAAAAACAGGATTGTGGCAGCTCCAGCGCTAGGAACCCTCAACTATGAACTACCATTCACCCTGTATCTCCATGAACAGCAGGGACACGCGGCAGGAGTATTGACTCAGTTACATGGTGACAATCAAAGGCCAGTGGCCTGTTTCAGTGAAAGACTAGATGCAGTGGCTAGGGGTACCCCGTCCTGTGTACGGGCAGTATATGCTGTAGGACTATTGCTCCACAAATCATCAGATATCGTTCTTGATTATCCACTGACAGCACTTACACCTCATGATGTATATACCATACTGAACCAGGTGCAGCCGGCACATCTTTCAGCTGCACGTCACCTTCGATTGCAATGTGCACTTTTAATGCCTCCAAATGTTTCTTTGCAGAGATGTACCACACTTAGTCCTGTCACATTGTTACCTCTCTCGGATCTAGGGGGAGGTCAGGTATTGTACGGTATTGTACAAAGAAGATCCAAGAGAGGAGATTCCTTATGATTGTGTTCAGCTTATGGCACAGGAAACAGCAGGTCTACCCACAGTGTTTGAAACTGAAAGACTTAATGTTGATTTTTAATCTTTTGTAGATGGATCTCGCCACCAAGATGACTCAGGTACCTTCCACACCAGGTATGCCATCGTCTCCCTGAATGCAGTGATCAAAGCAGAACCAATGCTCCCACATCAGTCGGCCCAGGAGGCTGAATTTAAGGCTCTGACCGAGGCCTGTAAGATAGCTGAAGGTAGAATTGTTAACATCTACACAGATTCTAGATACGCATTCGGTATAGCTCATGATTTTGGTCCAATTTGGAAGTCTAGAGGATTCCTGACGGCAGCAGGACATCCCATTAAAAATGCTGACGCAGTCCAGCAGTTAATTGATGCATTACAATTACCAAAAGAAGTAGCTGTCATAAAAGTTAAAGCACATACCAGATGCACTGATCAGGTGAGTAAAGGAAACGAAATGGCCGATGCAGCAGCAAAAACAGCAGCCAGTAGACCACTCCAAGGGGTAACGATGCACCAGGTAAGCGTTCCCAAAAATCCCTTTGTGTCGGAGGATGCCTTATCCCAGATGCAGGCTCAGGTGCGCCAGGAGGAAGTAGAAAAGTGGGAAAAGAAGGTGCATGTCTGAATGCAGCAACTGGGGTATGGGGAAGAGGGATGCGCCGATGCCTTCCAAGAGCGTTGTACCCTGCGGTCACCCAGATGTTACATGGGCCAACCCACCAGTCCAAAACTGCTGTAATGAGCGTCATGCAGAAGCATTGGATAGCACCAGGCTTTTCCACCTGTATAGAAGGTTTGATCCAGGGATGCATGGTATGTGCTACACATAATCAGAGAAGGGTAGTCAAGACACCACCCAAACACGCCCCTCGGCCCCTCTATCCTTTCCAGAGACTGCAGATTGATTATATTCAGCTGCCAAAATCAGGATCATGGGAGTACGTGTTGGTGTGTTTTGATTTATTCTCAGGTTGGCCGGAGGCTCTCCCGATTGCCAAGGCTACGGCTGCGGCGACCGCAAAGAAGCTGCTTGCGGAGGTGGTGTGCAGGTATGGAGTACCAGAGGTGATCGAAAGTGACAGAGGTACACATTTCACAGGTGAAATAATGAATGAAGTCTTGACAGCTCTGGGAATTCAACAAGTTTTCCACACCCCATATCATCCACAAAACAGTGGAAAAGTAGAAAGACTAAATGGGACATTGAAGTTAAAAATCTAAAAGTCCATGGCTGAAACAGGGAAATCTTTGAATGTTTACCATTAGCCCTATATTCAGTAAGGTACACTCCAAATAGGAAAACTGGACTTTCTCCGTATGAAGTACTATTTGGCAAAGTGCCTAGTTTAGGATGTTTCTTTCCCCAAGCACTGGAAATGAGTAACCATGTATTAAGCTCATATGTAAGGGATTTGCATAAAAGACTCAAAAAAGTACATGATAATGTTTTCAGTTCTCTTCCAGATCCGAACCAGGATCCTGGGAGTCACAGCCTGCAGCCCGGAGACTGGGTAGTCATTAAAAGACACGTGAGAGAGAGTCTGGATCCGAGATTTGACAGACCTTTCCAAGTTCTACTGACGACAAATACCGCAGTCAAGCTACAAGGCAAGGAAACTTGGATCCACGCATCGCCTTGTAAGAAGGTCCTTGGAGAGCCTCCAGAAGAGGAATGATGCTACTAATGACATTTGCTTGCATCCTTGCAGTAACGGATGCTTGGAACAGACTTAGCCGTGTAGATGATGATGATAACAGGTTCATTAGACATCACTTAGCTTTAGTGGATGGTGCATGATGAGTAATATTTCAAAGTTTATAGATTTGGCACACCGATTAGTATTACAGTATTCAGCTCTGTGTTGTGTGGTACCCATATATAGGAAAGCTGTAACCAAGGCTGCCGACCCCTCAGGTATTTTCCTTTATCAAGAAGAGATGTATATGAATGTAGGGGATATGGAACAATATACCCCGCCTGATCCTCTTGGCAAAACCCTCTATGACGCGATACAATCAAAAGAGTTAGTTTAGGGACAGATGGGAGAACTCCATGTGTTAACCAACATAGGGACCCAGCTGTCTGGGGGCGTCCCATAAGGGGGCAGTCTCTGAGGTAGCTGGGTGAAGAAATCCACCTCCCCTCTCCCCACACATGGACAGTCTCAAAGGTCACCTCGTCAAGGGAAAACTTAGTGTTTAGGGGGGATTGTCAAGGTAAATATTCATATGCTGTTATTCTTTCATACATATGTATGCTTCGCTTCCATTTTGTTTCATCGCCGCCATTTTAAGAAACAATAAGTTTTTCCTTGTCGAGTGAAACCAGATATATCAAATATAACAATGCTTCAGCTAAGATTGCACTAGCATCGACCTACACCCACATCTGTTTCCTCTGAGGAAATGTCAGGACGTCTGGGCCAGACCACATCAAGGAGTCTTACAAGGCTGAACCTTAATATGAAATGTCACACCTTTTGAGTGTTACATAGATGTAGAACTGAGCCCACGCGGCTACATTTCCTGTCGTTACATTTTATAACCTGCTAGAATAAGACATAATTGATCAGAGATGGTAGGTGCTAGACATAAACAGTTTGCCCATGATTGCAATTGCAAAGTACAATTATAATATGCCCAATGTCTAATGTCATATGTCCATATTCTTATATTTTCATATATATATATATGCTTGTGTGCTCTGAAGAAAAGTATTTTTCTTACCTCGCATGATTCATATCGAAACTTAGTTCAAAGATAGCACCAGTATCCGCCAACATCTGTTCCTGAGACATTGACCCAGATCAACGCCTACTTCTGACAGACAAAGTTGAATCAAGCCATTGATGACGACCACAATGACATTTAACAATTGAAGACGACATCAACATCTGTCTGGAGACATGGGCCAATCAGGGCTGGCCGGATATTAGATGAATATAACTTACCCCACGTGGGTCATCCTGTTTGTTATGTCTATATAATCCCGTGTATGCTAATAAAGACAGGACATTGCTGAGATCGGTGCCACTAGTACCATTCTTGAGCGTGCTCTAAGTTTGAACCAGCCTTGTGTCTGACTCATACTTTGATTGGTCGACCCATGCTCTTAATCTAATCTGGAGTGACTGGAGGACGAGTGTTTGACGAGACGACCCCGCCAGCTGTACCTCCTTCACATTTCTAGGACTTGGCCAATCCTTGATGGCTTGGGTTTTGCTTCCATCCATACTAATTCCTTGTGTAGACAGTACATACCCCAGAAATTGAATTTCGGTCCTATGGAATTCACACTTTTCCAGTTTGATGTAAAGATGATTTTGTCTTAGACGTTCCAAGACCATTCTCACATGTCCATGATGTTCCTCTGTGGAGTTAGAAAAAATTAGAATATCATCCAAATAAATTACCACAAATGTATCTAGGAGATCCCTGAAGATGTCATTCACCAAGTGTTGGAAAGTGGCTGGGGCGGTACTCAGACCAAAAGGCATAACTAGATATTCAAAGTGTCCATAGCGTGACCTGAATGCAGTCTTCCATTCATCCCCAGGTCTAATACGGACTAAGTTATAGGCCCCACGAAGATCTAGTTTAGAAAAAATTTTGGCATGTCGCACTCTCTCCAATAACTCAGGGATTAAATGCAATGGATAACGGTTTCTAATAGTAACCTTATTGAGTTCCCTATAGTCTACGCATGGTCTCAGAGATCCATCTTTCTTCTTTACAAAGAAGATGGGTGCACCTGCAGGAGATGAAGAGGGGCGTATGAAGCCCTTGGCTAGATTTTCATCTATGTAATCCTTTAAAGCCTTTAGCTCGGGCCCCGCCAGGGGGTAGATCTTACCAAAAGGTATCTCTGCTCCAGGCAATAATTCAATTGGACAATTATATGGACGGTGAGGAGGAAGCTGGTCAGCGTTCTTCTTGTCACATAAATCCACATAGTCCTGGTATACAGCTGGTAGTTCAGGGACTGACATGATTCCTTTAGGAACAGAGCAAGCTGAAACTTTTGGACTCATCTGTTTCTCTGGAAAGTGTAATTCCTTGGTCTCCCAGTTAATGGTAGGATTCTGAGCCTGCAGCCATGGTAGCCCTAGAATAATGGGAAAGTGGGGAGAAGAGATAAGCATAAAGGACAGTTTCTCTTGATGATCTTTACCCATAAGAACCCTCAAAGGCTCTGTTTCCTGATCCACTGGTCCAGAGGTCAGCAGGGAGCCATCCACAGTTTCCATCTGTACTGGAGTAGCCTTCTTCACTGAACGTATTCCCTGTTTCAGAGCAAAGGAGACATCCATAAAATTTCCACTTGCCCCTGAGTCGATCATAGCAGAGCTAGATACCCAAGCTGAGTCAACCCAGAGTTTGATGGAAAGAAAGCAATGAGAATTGTTTTTCTTACAACTCAGCTGGGACACCGCTGAGGAAACTTGAAAAATGGCAGCGTTTACACAGTCAACGTCCTCAGAGGTAACGGAGTTTAAGTCCGAGAAATCAAGATCTGTTGCTGCAGATCTCTCTGGAGCCTGAGGCTCGGACCTGACAGATCCCCTCTCGCAACACTCACAATGAATGAGTGCTGCAGTAGTCTTACGAGAACGGCTGGAGCAGTTTATAATGAAGTGCCCTGACTTACCACAATAGAAACATAGATTCTCCATAAAACGATGTTCCTTGCGTGCATCACTAACCCGTCGTTGTAAAGAGTCTACCTGCATGGGTTCAGGTTCAGGTTCCCGTGTAATCCTACTCAAAGGTTCCTTAGCTGGAGAGGAAGGTAGGAAAAGGTTAGTACGATTGCTTTCGAACCATCTCTCTTGCCTGCGTTCAGTCAGACGAGTATCAATACGGATGCAGTAGTTAATAAAGTCACCTAACGCAGTGGGAGGGTCGGCACGAGCAAGTTCATCCTTAATCAGTGGAGATAACCCCTTTCGAAAAATAGATTTTTTGGCGGAACTGTCCCAGGTGGTATCAAGGGCCCATCTCCTGAAATCCAAGGCATATTCAGCTACCGAGTGCTTACCTTGGCGCAAAGCTAACATGGCTGCTTCAGCTGTTGCACCTCGATTGGGGTCATCAAACACCTGCCCCATGGCTGAAATAAAATCATCAAGGTGATTCAAACAATCATCCTCAGTCTCAATCAGAGGGTTTGCCCACATTAAAGCCTTGTTGGTAAGCAACATAATTATAGTAAGCACCTTAGATCGTTCAGTGGGAAATTGTGAAGCATGTGCAGAAAAAAAAAGATTGCATTGATTAATAAATCCCCTGAATTTCTCACGTTCACCGCCAAAACGAAAAGGGGCAACTTGGGAATCCCAGCACTCGGGGCTACGGCAGGAGCCTGGACTCGCCCCTCTAGAACCTCAATCCTGGCTCGCAAATCCTGGGTAGTCTGTCCAACCACTTGCAAATTGTGATTATTGAGGTCCTGTAGATTTGTAAAACGGGTCTTTATATTCTGCAAATCTGCAAGGATATTATCAGTCACTCCGCAAAGTTCCTTTATGCGGGCCTCCATTTTCCAGATCTTTTAAGACAGGATTACTGGAAGAAGAGGAGAGAAAAAAAACAATAGTGTTCACCTGTGGCAACACTGCAGAGAGAAAAAAAATTAAGGAACTGCTCACCTGGAATGGTTGTGAGAAGTCACAACCACTATCATCACAGAAAGTTTCAACCAGACATCTGATATCCAGAGTTACAGCAGACAAAAAAGAGAAAAGAAAGGAAAAAAAAAAAAAACAATAGTGTTTACCTGTGGTAACACTGCAAAAAGAAAAAACTTAAGGGAATTGCTCACCTGGAATGGTTGTGAGAAGTCACAACCACTGTCATCACAGAAAGTACAACCGGACGTCTGATATCCACAGTACAGCAGACACAGCCTTCCAGACCCAGCAGACACTAACGTTTTGGCTTCAGAATCTTGTAATGTATGTAGTACAGTTCATATAGCGTCTTGTGCTTGGGTGCGATGAAAACACAGGAGTCACAGGTTTGATATAGAAAAGTCCTGTATTACTTCATACAAGTTGGCAGAAATAGTCACACAGTTTGCAGACACAGAAACAGGAGACACAGCAGGCCAGAGTAATCCAAGCTCAGCAATCACTCTCCAATAAGATTCAGGATCTTCTTCTCTGTTACCGTAAGTCCATGCAAACGTGGGTCTTTCAAAGAGCAGGTTCAGAGTCCACAAGTGCTTCAGAGTTCCTCAGTAGGAATAGCTGGAGTACAAGGTCCAAGGCTTACAGGAGTCAAGTCACAGGTTCACTGCAGGCTAGATTCTGAAGCACTGATTGCTCAGCTGTGGCTGCTTAAGAAGCAAAGGAGAGAATCAGGGCGGGAACATGCAAGCTGGAAACTCCATTTTGACTGAGGGCAAGATAGCTGCAGCAAGACAGAAAGTAAAATGGCTGACGAACAAACTGAGTTTCAGGAATATATACATAGAACCTTACACCCAGTCACGGGGATTCCATAATAGAGAGAGGTCATAGTTATTAAGGTTGAAGGAAGACTTTAAGTCCATCTAGTTCAACCCATATCCTATCCTAACCTGCCCTAACATGTTGATCCAGAGGAAGGCAAAAAAAAACCCAAGTGGCAAACAGTAAGCTTCACATTAGGGAAAAAAATTCCTTCCCGACTCCACATAGGGCAATCAGACTAGCTCCCTGGATCAACGCAATATCTAGGAAGCTAGTGAATATAGCCTGTAATATTATACTTTTCAAGAAAGGCATCCAGTCCCTTCTTAAATTTTAGTAGGGAATCACTCATTACAACATTAGACGGCAGAGAGTTCCATAGTCTCACTGCTCTTACAGTAAAGAATCTGCGTCTGCGATTATGGCTAAACCTTCTTTCCTCCAGACGTAGAGGATGCCCCCTTGTCCCCGTCACAGGTCTAAGAGTAAAAAGATCATTAGAAAGGTCTTTGTACTGTCCCCTCATATATTTATACATTGTAATAAGATCACCCCTAAGCCTTCGTTTCTCCAAACTAAATAACCCCAAGTGTAATAACCTGTCTTGGTATTGCAGACCCCCAGTTCTCTAATAACCTTGGTCGCTCTTCTCTGCACCCGCTCCAGTTCAGCTATGTCTTTCTTATACACCGGAGACCAGAACTGTACACAGTATTCTAAGTGTGGTCGCACCAGTGACTTGTATAGAGGTAAAATTATGTTCTCTCATGAGCATCTATGCCTCTTTTAATGCATCCCATTATTTTATTTGCCTTGGCAGCAGCTGCCTGACATTGGCCACTAAATGTGAGTTTGTCGTCCACCCATACACCCAGGTCTTTTTCAGTTACAGTTTTGCCCAGTGTTTTACAATTAAGCACATAATTATACATCTTGTTTGTTCTACCCAAGTGCATGACCTTACATTTATCCCCATTAAAGCTCATTTGCCAGACGATTGCGCTCTCTGGCTACACGTGCACCTGCACTGGATGGATCTGCTTTGCCTTCCAATCAACTGTGCAGATTTCCCTTGCTCTGATGTTGCAAGGGTTAAGTGGTGTAAATTTCCCTTGCTCTGTTTGTCTCCTGGAGCTCTCAGTCCTGAGTTATCTAAGCTTTTCTGAGTTTGCCACTCCCCTCTGGTATAAATGCTCCCCTCTTAGCTTGAGTAGTTGCTAGTGATAGCTTGATACAACCTGGTTTGTAGCTGGCGGTGTGGACTTTGTGAAGAGATGTCGTCAAGAAGTCTTCTCTGAAAATATCTGTTTTGAAGTTTGTTTGAGTATTTTATCCTTACCTTATCTCCTATTTGGTTTGCCTCACCTAATCCTTCCTCTTTCCAATTTCTGTAGTCTGGTAGCATGTTGAGTGATTGCTGTTTCTTTTATCCCTGATTCCCTTTTATGTCTTTATGTTAGGCAGGACTAGCTTACCTGCTGCCCTGTGCACAAGTCAGGGTTGTTCTCAGGGTACAATAGGGATAGGAAAGTGATCGCCGCACAGGGTGAAATAACCAGTCTAGGGACACTAGAGAACTTAGGGTTCTGGGCGAGCGTCAGTGGTGCCTCCCTTTTATCTTTCCCTAGTGGCAGAGCTCCCCTTCCCTTCAGGCTCGCTGTGCCCTGTCTTGCTCCTGTCAGAAGCGTGACACACCCCTTATCGAACTCGATTATAAAAGTGTCTAAAATAAATAATAAATGTGGTCCATGCTACACTGGCGGACACTGAGAGAAAAGGGCCCCTGTGCAAGAATTATACATGGGCCCATTACAGCCCAAGAGCTCTTAAAAATGCAAAATTGCACCGGCTTTGGAGGTTGGAATGGGCCCCCTAACCTCTTGGGCCCGTGTGCGACCGCACAGGTTGCACCAATGATATGTCCGCCCCTGCCATGCTATTTATGGTAATATTTTTGAGAAAACTGAAACAATAATGATACATTTAAGTAAATTCTTCCCACTGTATGACCACACTGCACTGAGTCTATTATATCATATCTATATATAAAAAAAGGGGTGTATGCGTGTGTATCAGCCACGCGCACTCCCCATAGCCCCAACCAATCACTAAACATCTTTCATTTCACCAGAGCTGTTTAAAAGAAGCTGAGCTGTGATTGGTTGCTATGAGCAACAGTTTTCTCACTCCACAACACTTTAGCAGACACTGACCAGGTGGAGAAATCTAGCATCCCCGGGAACATAAGCTCCAGCCATTGTCTGCCCCCAGAAAGGAGCAGAGAGCACATGACAGAAATGAATCACCCCTCCTCTATTACTGCCGTGCTCTATTGTTACCGGTGTAGAAAATCCCATCATCAGCGGCCGCACACAGAGCGCACACAGAGCCACACTGTCAGGTTACATAACAGCACTTCTCCAGGAACTCCCTGCTCAGCGCCACCCGGCTCAGGACTATGGCATGGAGGATGTGTGATGGGTACATAGGCACGGGACTATGGGATGGAGGATATGTATGATGGGTATATGGGCATGGGACTAAGGGATGGAGGATATGTATGATGAGTATATGTACACAGGACTATGGGATGGAGGATGTGTGATGGGTACATGGGCACTGGACTGTGGGATGGAGGATGTGTGATGGGTATATGGGCACAGGACTATGGGATGGAGGATATGTATGATGGGTGTATGGGCACGGGACTATGGGATGGAGGATATGTATGATGAGTATATATACACAGGACTATGGGATGGAGGATGTGTGATGGTACATGGGCACTGGACTGTGGGATGGAGGATGTGTGATGGATATATGGGCACGGGACTATGGGATGGAGGATATGTATGATGGGTATATGGGCACTGGACTATGGGATGGAGGATGTGTGATGGGTATATGGGCACTGGACTATTGGATGGAGGATATGTATGATGGGTATATGGGCACTGGACAATGGGATAGAGGATATGTATGATGGGTATATGGGCACGGGACTATGTGATGGAGGATATGTATGATGGATTTATGGGCACTGGACTGTGGGATGAAGGATATGTATGATGGGTATATGGGCACTGGACTATGGGATGGAGGATGTGTGATGGGTATATGGGCACTGCACTATGGGATGGAGGATGTGTGATGGTATATGGGCACTGGACTATGGGATGGAGGATATGTATGATGGGTATATGGGCACGGAACTATGGGATGGAGGATATGTATGATGGGTATATGGGCACGGGAATATAAGATGGAGGATATGTATGATGGGTATATGGGCATGGGACTATGGGATGGAGGATATGTGTGATGGGTATATGGGCAATGGAATGGAGGATATGTGTGATGGGTATATGGGCACAGGACTATGGGATGGAGGATGTGTGGTGGGTGTATGGGCACTGGACTATGGGATGGAGGATATGTATGATGGGTATATGGGCACTGGACAATGGGATGGAGGATATGTATGATGGGTATATGGGCACAGGACTATGGGATGGAGGACTTGTGATGGGTATATGGGCATGGGACTATGGGATGGAGGATATGTATGATGGGTATATGGGCATGGGACTATGGGATGGAGGATATGTATGATGGGTATATGGGCACTGGACTGTGGGATGGAGGATATGTATGATGGGTATATGGGCACAGGACTATGGGATGGAGGATGTGTGATGGGTATATGGGCATGGGACTATGGGATGGAGGATATGTATGATGGGTATATGGGCACTGGACAATGGGATGGAGGATATGTATGATGGGTATATGGGCACGGGATTATGGGATGGAGGATATGTATGATGGGTATATGGGCACTGGACTGTGGGATGGAGGATATGTATGATGGGTATATGGGCACTGGACTATGGGATGGAGGATGTGTGATGGGTATATGGGCACTGCACTATGGGATGGAGGATGTGTGATGGTATATGGGCACTGGACTATGGGATGGAGGCTATGTATGATGGGTATATGGGCACGGGAATATAAGATGGAGGATATGTATGATGGGTATATGGGCATGGGACTATGGGATGGAGGATATGTGTGATGGATATATGGACACAGGACGATGGGATGGAGGATGTGTGATGGGTGTATGGGCACTGGACTATGGGATGAAGGATGTGTGATGGGTGTATGGGCACTGGACTATGGGATGGAGGATGTGTGATGGGTATATGGGCACTGGACTATGGGATGGAGGATGTGTGATTGGTATATGGGCACTGCACTATGGGATGGAGGATGTGTGATGGTATATGGGCACTGGACTATGGGATGGAGGCTATGTATTATGGGTATATGGGCACGGGAATATAAGATGGAGGATATGTATGATGGGTATATGGGCATGGGACTATGGGATGGAGGATATGTGTGATGGATATATGGGCACAGGACCATGGGATGGAGGATGTGTGATGGGTGTATGGGCACTGGACTATGGGATGAAGGATGTGTGATGGGTGTATGGGCACTGGACTATGGGATGGAGGATGTGTGATGGGTATATGGGCACTGGACTATGGGATGGAGGATGTGTGATTGGTATATGGGCACTGGACTATGGGATGGAGGATGTGTGATGGGTATATGGGCACTGGACTATTGGATGGAGGATATGTATGATGGGTATATGGGCACTGGACAATGGGATAGAGGATATGTATGATGGGTATATGGGCACATTTCCAGAATCCGTCCCTTCCTCAGCCCTCAATCTACTAAAACTCTTGTGCATGCCCTCATCATCTCCCGCCTTGATTACTGCAACATCCTCCTCTGTGGCCTCCCCGTCAACTCTCTTGCACCACTCCAGTCTGTCCTCAACTCTGCTGCCCGACTAATCCTCCTCTCCCCTCGCTACTCCCCTGCTTCTCCCCTCTGCAAATCCCTCCACTGGCTCCCAATTCCCCAACGAATCCAGTTCAAACTACTAACACTGACTTACAAAGCCGTCCACAACCTGTCTCCTCCCTATATCTCTGAACTAATCTCCCAATATCTTCCTTCATGTAATCTTCGATCCTCCCAAGACCACCTACTATCCTCCACACTTATTCGTTCCTCACACAACCGCCTCCAAGATTTCTCCCGAATATCCCCCATCCTCTGGAATTCCACGCCTCAACATGTACGATTATCCACCACCCTTGGATCCTTCAGACGGAACCTGAAAACCCATCTCTTCAGGAAAGCCTACAGCCTGCAATAACTATTCCGCTTCGCCGCCACAACCCGAGCTTCCGCCTCGCTGCCACCTTGCCGCCACCACCCGAGCTGCCGCCTCGCTGCCATCACCAGAGCTGCCGCCTCGCTGCCACCACTACCAGAGCTGCCGCCACCACCAGAGCTGCCGCACCCCCGACCTTCTGTTTCTTCCTCATTATCCCGTAGAATGTAAGTCTGCAAGGACAGGGTCCTCTCCCCTCTGTACCAGTCTGTCATTGTAAATTTGTTTACTGTAAACGATATCTATAACTTTGTATGTAACCCCTCTCATGTACAGCACCATGGAATTAATGGCGCTATATAAATAAATAATAATAATAATAATAAATAATAATAATATGGGCACGGGAATATAAGATGGAGGATATGTATGATGGGTATATGGGAACGGGACTATGGGATGGAGGATATGTGTGATGGGTATATGGGCACAGGACTATGGGATGAAGGATGTGTGATGGGTTTATGGCACTGGACTATGGGATGGAGGTTGTGTGATAGGTATATGGGCACTGAACTATGTGATGGAGGATGTGTGATGGGTGTATGGGCACTGGACTATGGGATGGAGGATATGTGTGATGGGTATATGGGTACAGGACTATGGGATGAAGGATGTGTGATGGGAGTATGGGCATTGGACTATGGGATGAGGATGTGTGATGGGTAGTGTTGAGCGATATTGCTCGATATCTAAAAATATTGTATCGAAATTGTATCGCCGATAGCACTAAATATCGTCGATATCCGATTCCGATTGCGGAAGTCCAATGTAAGTCTATGGGAACAAAATATCGAAATTAAAAAAAACCTTTATTTCCTTGTAAACACTAAATATACACACATAGAATACATATAATATATATATATATATATATATATATATATACATGTCATTGTGACATATATATATATTACATATATGTATAGTTTATACACTTCTACATAGTAAAATATCCTCTGATTCAATTGCCGGGTAAAGCCGACTTCTGTGAAAAGACAGAAGCACCCGACATGAAATGACACTTGGTGTACATAGGGTTAACCATGTCTTTTCATGTCGTTTGCAATCTGATTTGCACAAACAATTACATCAGTCTATGTGTGCAAAATTTCACACCTGTAGGGGTTAATTAAAGGTGTAAATTCGTTGTAAAAAAACGGACTTTTTTGCTACGAATTTACACCTTTAATTAACCCCTACAGGTGTGAAATTTTGCACACTTACACTCATGTAATTGTTTGTGCAAATCAGATATCAAACTACATGAAAAGACATGGTTAACTCTATGTAAACCAAGTGTCATTTCATGTCGGGTTCTGCATTTTCACAAAAGCCGGCAATTGAATTAGCGGCTATTATACTATGTAGAAGAGTATGAACTATAAATATAAATATATATATATATATATATATATATATATGTGTCACAAATTTAATGACATGTATATATATATATGAGGTGTAAAATTGCTGAAAAAAAAGGCGTGGGCTCCCGCCCTATTTTCGCAACCAGACAGACAAAGCCAGTGAGTGGGGGCAGATAATAATAGCCCAGAGAGGGACCATTATTTTTGCCCCCCCCCGGCTACTAACATCTGCCCCCAGACACCCCAGAAAGGGCAAATCTCTAATTAGATTTGCCCTTTCTGGCACTTTGCCCGTCTATTCCCATTGCCCTGTAGCGGTGGCGAATGGGTTAATAAGGGGTTAAAATGACCTTGCAATTGAAAGGTCACTTTAAGCCAGGTTAATAATTGAGAGCTGTCAATTAGACAACTATCAATTATTAATCCTATTGTATGAAAGAAAAATCAAACACACACACTTTAATAAAAAAGAAGTTTAATGAAATAATCACACAGTTTTTGACCATATTTTATTTTCCTGCTAAAACCCATTTCCTGTAATAAAAATAAAATAATAAAGCAAAATTATTCTTACCAATCCGATGTACAGTCAGGTCCCACGGTGTAATCCTTCAGAAAGGGTTAATGTTTACTGCAGGGACCGCAGCTAATGCTGCAGCCTCACAGTAAACCCCCAAATGAATGAGTTCCTCTCCTGGCTGACAGGAGAGGAAGTGGAAAGCTTAATTGATTGCTTTCCACTTTCACTTCAGGTCAGCCAGGGACACAATCAGTGACGTCAGAGGGAACTGGTTAACAAAAATAGGGGATCCCCTCGAAAAAAATTGGCGTGGGGTCCCCCCTATTTTTGTTAACCAGCCAGATGAAGCAGACCACTGAGGAGTGGATTTTCAGGCTGTTAAGGAGCCAAGATCCATGGACCTTGCCAGCCTGATAATACCAGGCCACAGCAGTCTGCATATCTTGGCTGATTAACAAAAATAGGGGATCCCCTCGAAAAAAATTGGCGTGGGGTCCCCCCTATTTTTGTTAACCAGCCAGATGAAGCAGACCGCTGAGGCCTGGTTTTTCAGGCTGGTAAGGATCCAATATCCATGGACCTTGCAAGCCTGATAATACCAGGCCACAGCAGTCTGCTTAGCTTGGCTGGTTAACAAAAATAGGGGATCCCCTCGAAAAAAAAAACGGCGTAGGGGTCCTCCTATTTTTGTTAACCAGCCAAGTAAAATGCAGACTGCTGCGGCCTGGTATTAAAAGACTGTCAAGGCCCATGGATTTTGGCCCTCAACAGCCTGATAATACCAGGCTACAGCAGCCCCACATTTGGCGCATCAAAAGATGTGCCAATTGTGGCACTTTACCCGGCTCTTCCCACTTGCCCTGTAGCGGTGGCAAGCGGGGTAATAAGGGGTTAATGTCACCGTTGATTGCACGGTGACAATAAGCCCGGTTAATAATGGAGAGGCGTCAATAAGACACCGATCCATTATTAATCCCAAAGTTATTAAATGCATAAAAAAAAGACACAGCAAGAAAAAAGTATTTTAATGAAATAAAAGAGACAACACACTTTTCATTTCTTTTATTGTACTCTCATTCCTGCGACGCCATCGATCTCCTGTAAAAAAAAAAAAAAAAAAACCAACAGTATACCACCTGTCCGACGCAGTCCATAGTAACGACAGTCCCACGACGATCCAGCTCTGCTACATCGCAATGACAGGCAGAGCCTGTCATCGCGACGCAGCACAGCTGATTACCTGCTTCTCCGGCTGTGACGTCATCGGACTGACTGCTTTACGGCCGGGATTACCCAGCAGTCACTGCAGTTATCGCGAGAAACTGCATGTGACCGCCGGGGAGAAGAGGATGGCGGCCATGAAGCAGTCCAGGCCGTGACCGCCGGAGATCTTCTGCCAGGTAAGTGCCGCTGACTCCTGACAGACCCGACCGACAGACACTGACAGTGACAGACCCACCGACGGACACAGACAGTGACAGTGACAAATCCGATTCCGGTATTCGATATGACGAAAATATCGAAACGAATTATCGAAAGGCCGATAGAGCTAATATCGGCCGATAGCCGATATTTGCATTATCGTATCGCTCAACACTAGTGATGGGTATATGGGCACTGGACTATGGGATGGAGGATGTGTGATGGATATGGGCACTGGACTATGGGATGGAGGATGTGTGATGGTATATGGGCACTGGACTATGGGATGGAGGATATGTATGATGGGTATATGGGCACAGTACTATGGGATGAGGATATGTATGATGGGTGTATGGGCATGGGACTATGGGATGGAGGATATGTATGATGGGTATATGGGCCCGGGACTATAGGATGGAGGATATGTATGATGGGTATATGGGCACTAGAGTATGGGATGGAGGATGTGTATGATGGGTATATGGGCACTGGACTATGGGATGGAGGATATGTATGATGGGTATATGGGCGCTGGACTATAGGACAATGGGATGGAGGATGTGTGATGGGTATATGGGCATGTGACAATGGGATGGAGTATGTGTGATGGGTATATGGGCATGTGACAATGGGATGGAGGATGTGTGATGGGTATATGGGGACTGCACTATGGGATGAAGGATATGTGATGGTATATGGGCACTGGACTATGGCATGAAGATATGTATGATGGGTATATGGGCACGGGACTATAGGATGGAGGATATGTATAATGGGTATAAGGGCACGGGACTATGGGATGGAGGATATGTGTGATGGGTATATGGGCACGGAACTATGGAATGGAGGATATGTATGATGGGTGTATAGGCATGGGATTATGGGATGGAGGATGTGTATGATGGCTATATGGGCATGGGACTATGGGATGGAGGATGTGTGATGGGTATATGAGCACTGGACTATGGAATGAAGGATGTGTGATGGGTATATGGGCACTGGACTATGGGATGGAGGATAATCATTATAATTTGTTGTAACTAAGCACAGTTAGTTACTGTGCCCAGGCAACGCTGAGCTCTTCAGCTAGTTCAATTATAAACTAGCCCCTGCACACACTGTATGACTGCAATGTACTGAATCTATGTAGTTACTGTCAATTACAAAGTAATCCCTTGGCATGTTGTATGACCATGATGCACTGAATCTATGTACGTGCTGTCAGTTGCAAACTAACCTCTGCGCACATTGTATGACCATAATGCTCTGATTGTATGTAATCACTATCAATTATAAACTAGTGTAACAGCACAGTAGCAAGATATCTCGGGGCTAGGGGCTCTTTGCCTATTCCTAAAGGTAGGCTGGCACTAGCTATCCATGCTCCCCATATTACTTCTGATGGTAAAGACCCCAGGGGCACATGCCTTACTGAGCTCCTGAATCAGCCCTTATCTATCCCTCCCCAACCCAGGAAAGTGGGGAGTTGTTGTGTATATAACTACTAGTGTTGAGCATTCCGATACCGCAAGTATCGGGTATCGGCCGATATTCGCTGTATCGGAATTCCGATACTTAGTTCCAATATTTTTCCTATATCGTATACCGGAATCGGAAGTTCCCATAATTCTTTGAGAGGCAATGTGATTTTATTCAGCCAATGAGGATTCCTAAGAAGTGTGGGCACATCCTGTAATGCTGCGGTCATCTTAACTAATGGCATGGCTGTGATTGGCTGCTGAAATGATGTCAGAATGCACTATAAAAGGCGCCGCCTCCATTTTAGCGTCACTGTGCTGTGAACTCAGTTAGGGACAGAACGCTGCTCTGCTGACTCTGAGGGACAGTTAGATATTGCGATTTTGTGTACTGGGCTTTAGGCAGGCTAGTTTACCAACCGCTGTGTAAAGCTTCCTTTTGCCAGTGTTGTTTTAACAGCTCTGTGCAAGGTGTGTGTGAGAGTGCAGGTGACGCTGCAGTTTGCTCTGCATGCAACGCTGTCTGTAGGCATCTGCACGTGTCACTCACAGACTCTATTTTTTTTTCTTCAGTGTAATTCTTGCTGCTCCATGCAATTTAACTATTAGTGTGACGCGCTTCCATCCGTATCCAATACATTGGTTGCAAACACTATAGAAGTAGACAAAGGAGTAGCCTTTCCCAGATTGTGGACAGTTGTGTTTCAGTGTTCACTTCAGTCTGTGTTTTTTATTTTTTGAGTGCATATCACGCTCCAGTTACTTGTTCAACCACTGCTGCTTGTACTCTGCTGAGCGTGTCTCAGTGCCTCATCCTTTTCATTTTTCTCCAATTGGTGCTTCTCCATTATATTTGAAAAAAATCTAATCTATTAGTGTGACGCGCAGGGCCGGATTAACGTAGGGGCTGATGGAGCTGCAGCTCCAGGCCCCTTGTTAGAGATAGGCCCATCCCCCGGCCCAGCCAGCCGCTTGTTATCTAGTGGCTCTCTGCTCTCCTCCCTTCCCTGTGCTGCTGACGTCAGCCTGGTGATGGAGGGGAAGGTGAGGAGCCAGGAGAGACTGTGTGCTGGAGGGGGAGAGAGGAAACCTGGTGCTGAAAGTACTATAGGAGAGGAGTCGGCAGCAGCACAGTGTTATCTCATTCACCCAATCCAGAAGCAGGATGTAAATGAAGGCAGAACATGTGACCACAGAGCAGCCAGTCACAGCTCACCTTTCACTTGTCCTCATCCATGCACTGTCTTCTTACAGCTTTGCCTATTGGCATCCTGCCCTGTGTTCAGTGTCACGTTGTAGTGACGGTCCCTGTCTGGAGGAGAGAGTTAGAGACAGGCAGGCAGAGGTGTGTGTGCTGTTACAAGAATCCCAGCCATATTACAGTGAAAGCAGATGGAGAATCCTGAAGTCTCTGCACAGGTTTGTGTTATAAAGTGTGTGGTTTCTGACAAATTCCATCAGTAGCATTGAATGGCCCATAGTAATATAGGGCAGCATTGAGAGGCCCATTCTAGTATATAGCGCAGCATTGAATGGCCCATAGTATATATAGCGCAGCATTTAGAGGCCCTCTCAATGCTGCATTATATATACTATGGGCCATTCAATGCTGCATTATATATACTATGGGCCATTCAATGCTGTGCTATATATACTATGGGCCATTCAATGCTGCCCTATATATACTATGGGCCATTCAATGCTGCATTATATATACTATGGGCCATTCAATGCTGCGCTATATATACTATGGGCCATTCAATGCTGCATTATATATACTATGGGCCATTCAATGCTGCATTATATATACTATGGGCCATTCAATGCTGTGCTATATATACTATGGGCCATTCAATGCTGCATTATATATACTATGGGCCATTCAATGCTGCATTATATATACTATGGGCCATTCAATGCTGCATTATATATACTATGGGCCATTCAATGCTGCTTTATATATACTATGGGCCATTCAATGCTGCATTATATATACTATGGGCCATGCAATGCTGCCCTATATATACTATATGGGCCATTCAATGCTGCATTATATATACTATGGGCCATTCAATGCTGCATTATATATACTATGGGCCATTCAATGCTGCATTATATATACTATGGGCCATTCAATGCTGCATTATATATACTATGGGCCATTCAATGCTGCATTATATATACTATGGGCCATTCAATGCTGCATTATATATACTATGGGCCATTCAAATGCTGCCCTATATATACTATGGGCCATTCAATGCTGCGCTATATGGGCCTCTCAATGCTGCATTATATATACTATGGGCCTCTCAATGCTGCGCAACTATGGGCCATTCAATGCTGCATATATATATACTATGGGCCATTCAATGCTGCATTTTATATACTATGGGCCATTCAATGCTGCATTATATATACTATGGGCCATGCAATGCTGCATTATATATACTATGGGCCATGCAATGCTGCGCTATATATACTATGGGCCATTCAATGCTGCGCTATATATACTATGGGCCATGCAATGCTGCGCTATATATACTATGGGCCATTCAATGCTGCATTATATATACTATGGGCCATGCAATGCTGCGCTATATGGGCCTCTCAATGCTGCATTTATATACTATGGGCCATTCAATGCTGCGCTATATATACTATGGGCCATGCAATGCTGCATTATATATACTATATGGGCCATTCAATGCTGCATTATATATACTATGGGCCATTCAATGCTGCGCTATATATACTATGGGCCATTCAATGCTGCGCTATATGGGCCATTCAATGCTGCATTATATATACTATGGGCCATTCAATGCTGCGCTATATATACTATGGGCCATTCAATGCTGCGCTATATACTAGAATGGGCCTCTCAATGTCGCCCTATATTACTATGGGCCATTCAATGCTGCGTTATATACTAGAATGGGCCTCTCAATGCTGCCCTATATTACTATGGGCCATTCAATGCTGCCCTGTATATACTAGAATGGGCCTCTCAATGTTGCCCTATATTACTATGGGACATTCAATGCTGCACCATATACTAGAATGGGAGCGTTTAAATGCCCTCTCTCTGTTATGTATTGAAAATAGATTGCTGAATGAGCTTAATCTTGATTCTGCAATTGAGGAATTTGCAAGCAAAAAAGCACGAAAAGTGAATGTGTAGTTTAATTTTCTTCTACCAGTTTGATTTATTTACGATAAAACACAGTTTTGTGTTCAGTGAATAACCCTGTTTATTTGCCTCATAAGTTACTATCAGCGTGATAACCATAACAGACTTTCTATATCCACCATATACTAGAATGGGCCTCTCAATGTTGCCATATATGTGTATGGGGCCTCTCTGACGCAATATTACTAATGTGGCTATGTATGGCAGTATTATTGAGATGGCTATGTGTGGCAGTATTAAGGGGGCTGTGTGTGGCACTATAAGAGGGCTATGTGTGGCAGTATTAAGGGCCGTTTAGACTGTCCAAATTCTTGTCTGATCGGCCGGACTTTAATTATTTCCCAGGGTGCCCTGAGGCTGAGAAGGTTGAGAAAAACTGCTATAGGAGGACGTCAAACTGAGGTGTGAGTTGTGTGTTCCTGTGGAGCAGGTACTAATGTTATAATACATCTTGTGCTGCTGACATATATACAGACATGTTACTGCTATGTATAGCTGTGGTACTGGTATATAAGCAGGTACTAATGTTATACATAGATGTGCTGCTGACATATATACACACACAGTACTGGTATATATGGCTGTGATACTGGTATATAGGCAGGTACTAATGTTATAGATGGGCTGCTGACATACATACAGACACAGAACTGGTATATATAGCCGTGGTACTGGTATATACGCAGGTATTAATGTTATATGTAGATGTGCTGCTGACATATATACAGACAGGTGGCCAATCAATGGCTACTGTCTGAAGTTCTGGCATGGTGGCCGCCATCATGCTAGGAGTTCTGACAGTGACTGCTGCAGCGGATGATTGTCACACCTGTCCGGCGCATAATCTCATTACTTGGACCATTGCCATTAATATGGAGGTTGATTGGGGATTGTGATCCACCAGCTGCTTGTTAGTCCCTGGATTGTGGATTATTATCTGTATTTACCCACATAGTCAATGTCCGCACGTGTAGATTGTGCCTGGATTGTGGATTTTAATCTGTATTTATTTGCCTCATAAGTTACTATCAGCGTGCGTAATAACCATAACATACTTTATATCCACTGTATTTATATTAGGCATGTATCATATATTTATATTTACTTTGTTCTATAGCTTTATTTACAATAAAACACAGTTTAGCGTTCAGTGAATAACCCTGCTTATTTGCCTCATAAGTTACTATCAGCGCGATAACCATAACAGACTTTCTATATCCACTGTATTTATATTAGGCATGTATCATATATTTACTTTGTTTATATCTTTTACGTTACATTTTTGGCCTTTGTGAATTGCCGTGTTTGGCCCCACCCCTTGCCCCGCCCCTTGCCCCGCCCCTTCAGCTCCAGGCCCATCATGTTCTTAATCCGGCCCTGGTGACGCGCTTCCATCCGTATACAATACATTGGTTGCAAACACTATAGAAGTAGACAAAGGAGTAGCCTTTCCCAGATTGTGGACAGTTGTGTTTCAGTGTTCACTTCAGTCTGTGTTTTTTATTTTTTGAGTGCATATCACGCTCCAGTTACTTGTTCAACCACTGCTGCTTGTACTCTGCTGAGCGTGTCTCAGTGCCTCATCCTTTTCATTTTTCTCTAATTGGTGCTTCTCCATTATATTTGAAAAAAATCTAATCTATTAGTGTGACGCGCTTCCATCCGTATCCAATACATTGGTTGCAAACACTATAGAAGTAGACAAAGGAGTAGCCTTTCCCAGATTGTGGACAGTTGTGTTTCAGTGTTCACTTCAGTCTGTGTTTTTTATTTTTTGAGTGCATATCACGCTCCAGTTACTTGTTCAAGCACTGCTGCTTGTACTCTGCTGAGCGTGTCTCAGTGCCTCTTCCTTTTCATTTTTCTCCAATTGGTGCTTCTCCATTATATTTGAAAAAAATCTAATCTATTAGTGTGACGCGCTTCCATCCGTATCCAATACATTGGTTGCAAACACTATAGAAGTAGACAAAGGAGTAGCCTTTCCCAGATTGTGGACAGTTGTGTTTCAGTGTTCACTTCAGTCTGTGTGTTTTATTTTTTGAGTGCATATCACGCTCCAGTTACTTGTTCAAGCACTGCTGCTTGTACTCTGCTGAGCGTGTCTCAGTGCCTCATCCTTTTCATTTTTCTCCAATTGGTGCTTCTCCATTATATTTGAAAAAAATCTAATCTATTAGTGTGACGCGCTTCCATCCGTATACAATACATTGGTTGCAAACACTATAGAAGTAGACAAAGGAGTAGCCTTTCCCAGATTGTGGACAGTTGTGTTTCAGTGTTCACTTCAGTCTGTGTTTTTTATTTTTTGAGTGCATATCACGCTCCAGTTACTTGTTCAACCACTGCTGCTTGTACTCTGCTGAGCGTGTCTCAGTGCCTCATCCTTTTCATTTTTCTCCAATTGGTGCTTCTCCATTATATTTGAAAAAAATCTAATCTATTAGTTTGACGCGCTTCCATCCGTATACAATACATTGGTTGCAAACAATATAGAAGTAGACAAAGGAGTAGCCTTTCCCAGATTGTGGACAGTTGTGTTTCAGTGTTCACTTCAGTCTGTGTTTTTTATTTTTTGAGTGCATATCACCCTCCAGTTACTTGTTCAACCAATGCTGCTTGTACTCTGCTGAGCGTGTCTCAGTGCCTCATCCTTTTCATTTTTCTCCAATTGGTGCTTCTCCATTATATTTGAAAAAAATCTAATCTATTAGTGTGACGCGCTTCCATCCGTATCCAATACATTGGTTGCAAACACTATAAAAGTAGACAAAGGAGTAGCCTTTCCCAGATTGTGGACAGTTGTGTTTCAGTGTTCACTTCAGTCTGTGTTTTTTATTTTTTGAGTGCATATCACGCTCCAGTTACTTGTTCAACCACTGCTGCTTGTACTCTGCTGAGCGTGTCTCAGTGCCTCATCCTTTTCATTTTTCTCCAATTGGTGCTTCTCCATTATATTTGAAAAAAATCTAATCTATTAGTTTGACGCGCTTCCATCCGTATACAATACATTGGTTGCAAACAATATAGAAGTAGACAAAGGAGTAGCCTTTCCCAGATTGTGGACAGTTGTGTTTCAGTGTTCACTTCAGTCTGTGTTTTTTATTTTTTGAGTGCATATCACGCTCCAGTTACTTGTTCAACCACTGCTGCTTGTACTCTGCTGAGCGTGTCTCAGTGCCTCATCCTTTTCATTTTTCTCCAATTGGTGCTTCTCCATTATATTTGAAAAAAATCTAATCTATTAGTTTGACGCGCTTCCATCCGTATACAATACATTGGTTGCAAACAATATAGAAGTAGACAAAGGAGTAGCCTTTCCCAGATTGTGGACAGTTGTGTTTCAGTGTTCACTTCAGTCTGTGTTTTTTATTTTTTGAGTGCATATCACCCTCCAGTTACTTGTTCAACCAATGCTGCTTGTACTCTGCTGAGCGTGTCTCAGTGCCTCATCCTTTTCATTTTTCTCCAATTGGTGCTTCTCCATTATATTTGAAAAAAATCTAATCTATTAGTGTGACGCGCTTCCATCCGTATCCAATACATTGGTTGCAAACACTATAAAAGTAGACAAAGGAGTAGCCTTTCCCAGATTGTGGACAGTTGTGTTTCAGTGTTCACTTCAGTCTGTGTTTTTTTATTTTTTGAGTGCATATCACGCTCCAGTTACTTGTTCAAGCACTGCTGCTTGTACTCTGCTGAGCGTGTCTCAGTGCCTCATCCTTTTCATTTTTCTCCAATTGGTGCTTCTCCATTATATTTGAAAAAAATCTAATCTATTAGTGTGACGCGCTTCCATCCGTATACAATACATTGGTTGCAAACACTATAGAAGTAGACAAAGGAGTAGCCTTTCCCAGATTGTGAACAGTTGTGTTTCAGTGTTCACTGCAGTCTCTGAGGAATAACCACACTTAGGCCTTATAACTTTTCTGACTTTCTTTATCAATCTACCAAGATGAAGAAGGCAGGGAGTAAGGCACGTGGTCGTGGCCGTGGAGTTTCAGCAGGGAGAGGACGTGGGGATTCTGTGGCTGCTGCCGCACCCAGTGACACAGCATCCACCAGTTTTCCCTGTGAGCGTTCCTTTATGCGCACTTTTGTAGGAGCTCAGCGTACCCCCCTGCTGCGGGAAGAACAAATTGAAGCCGTTGTTGGTTGGATGGCAGCCAATGCATCGACTTCAATTCCTTCCACCTCCTCTCAGGACCACAGCACTGTTGAACAACCATCTGTCTCTTCACCGCCTGCCAAATTGCCCAGGCAGTCAGAGAGTTCTGAACTGGAGCCAGCTGAGTCTCTGCTTCTGTTCTCAGAATCTGTTGGCTTGCAAACAGGGGCCCAGCCAAGCAGCATTCTGGAATGTGAAGAAGAGGCAGTATGCAGTGATGCGCAACAGCTGTGTCTCTCTGAATGTGAAGAGGCGGTGAGCCAGTGCCGATGGTCAGCACACCGCAGAACGCATCTGATGATGATGAGACTCAGGTGCCATTTTCTGTTGAGCATGGTGCTGGCCAGACCACCCAACAGCAGCAGGTGTTGGAAGAGGGTAGTGGAGATGATGAGGTCCAAGACCCAACATGGCGTGAGGAACAGGAAGGTGGTGGTAGCAGCTCTGAGGAAGAGATTGCCCCAACGGTCCAAACAGTAGGGAGAGTTAGGCTGCAGACTCGGTTGCCTGTAGCCTCCAGTTTGGCACCCGTTTGTAGCAGTTCTCTTCCAACAGCCAAAACGGGCGCTCCCAGGACTTGCACTGCGTGGTCCTTTTTTGACACACTTGCAGATGATATTTGCTATGTCAAATGCAAGCTGTGTAATCAAAAAGTAAAAAGAGGTAAAAATGTCAGTAACCTTAATACCACAAATATGTGGAAACATGTGCGGTCAAAGCACGTGGTTGAGTTCCAAAGACACACTGGAGATGTAGGCCAACCTACAGCAGCACCTACATCTTCAGCTCGTGTTGGAGCCTCTTCCTCCAGCTCACACACAGCTGGTTCTGCTTCCTCACAGGATCGCCATGGAAGAACCTCTGTCACTGTTGTCCAGAGACCCAGTGTTATTCCACCCACAGCTGCAAGTTCCCTGTCATCCTCACACTCCCAGGCCACAAAACAGCCATCGGTACCACAGGCATGGGATAAAAGACGGCCATACTCGGCAAACCATCCACAGCACAGGCTCTGAATGCTGGCATTGCAAAACTCCTGTCCCTTGAAATGCTGTCATTCAGGCTGGTGGAGACTGACAGTTTCCGTAACTTAATGGCATTGGCAGTCCCACAATACAATGTGCCCAGCCGATTTTATTTCAGCAGGCAAGCCGTCCCTGCTCTGCAAAAGCATGTTGAGGGAAAAATTAAACATGCGCTACTAAACGCCGTCAGTAGCAAGGTCCACCTGACCACCGATGCGTGGACCAGTACCCATGGCCAGGGACGATACCTTTCCCTCACTGCCCATTGGGTCAATGTTGTGGAGCCGGGTACAGATCTTGCCAGTGGCGCTGTACGTGTTCTGCCAACTCCAAGGATTGCAGGAATCAAGTCTGTCCACATTGACTCCTCCTCCTACTCCAGTTCCTCAGAATCATCGCTGTCACGGTCTACCTCCACATGGACCCGTGAACGCTTACCTGATGCGACCGATATGAGCACAGCCGTGGCCAAACGTCAACAGGCCGTCCTGAAATTAATTTCCATGGGGAATCAAAGCCACACAGCGCAGGAGCTCTGGAATGCCATCAAGCAGGAGAGCGACGTGTGGTTTTTGCCAGCGAATCTCCAGCCAGGCTTGGTAGTGTGTGACAATGGCCGAAATCTGGTGGCAGCTCTGGGCCTTGGCAACCTCACTCACATACCATGTCTGGCACATGTGCTCAACTTGGTCGTGCAGAGTTTTTTGAGGGACTATCCGGATCTTGATGCACTGCTGCACAAGGTCCGCCTAGAGTGCGCTCACTTGCGACGTTCCAGCATGGCCAGATCGCGCATTGCAGCTCTGCAACGCAGATTTCGCCTTCCTGAACATCGCATCATATGTGACGTACCCACCAGGTGGAATTCCACGTTACATATGTTGGAGCGGTTGTGTGAGCAGCAGCCAGCAGTAATGGAGTATCAGCTGCATCAGGCGCAATCAACTCGCAATTTGCGCCGTTCACACTTCACCACTACTGAGTGGGCCTCTATGAAGGACATCTGCCACGTTTTGCGTCCGTTTGATGAGTCAACGCGGATGGCGAGTGCAGATGATGCACTAGTCAGCCTGACTGTCCCCCTTATCTGCCTGCTTCAAAAAAAAATTTCAAACACTAAGGGATGAGGTTTTGGAAGAGGTGAAGGATGAGGAGTCACTAATTCCATCACCTTCTGGACAGTCAGCGCAACGTGGTTCCTCACAAAGGGCTGGGCAGGGCTCACTTTGTGAGGAGGATGAGGAGGAGTCAATGGAGGAGGAAGACATCGCTCCAGAGGGAGGTACACAACGCTCTAGTCAGTATGTAGAGCGAGGGTGGGGTGATGCAGAGCAGGCAGAGATGACGCCTCTTGCAGGGGACAGCGTTTGTTGGCCAGTTGGGAGTCTGCAGCACATGGTTGATTTCATGCTGCAGTGCCTGAGAAACGACCGCCGCATCGCCCACATTCTCACCACGTCTGATTATTGGGTGTACACCCTCCTAGACCCTCGCTACCGGGACAACTTACAAAGCCTCATCACACCGTTGAACCGGGAGCGTAAAATGCGGGAGTACCAAGACACACTGGTGCAATGCATAATGTTCTCCATTCCAGCCGAGAGCACTGCTGCTACTGCTTTACAAAGCAGCTCTGTGCGTCGAGGCAGTGGAGACAGCTCTGCAACAAGAGGGAGCACAAGCAGCGCCTCTGCACAGGGCAAGACCAGTATGTTCCAAATGTTGCGAAGTTTTGTGGCAGCGCCACAAATGTCTACACCATCCGAGACGGCTCCAGTCAGCAGGAGGCAACGTTTCCGTAAGATGGTGACAGACTACATGTCTTTCCCTCTCAGTGTACTCCCAGATGGCTCTTCCCCATTCAAGTTTTGGGTCTCTAAGCTGGATACATGGCCAGAGCTTAGCCAGTATGCATTGGAGGTGCTGGCTTGCCCTGCTGCCAGTGTATTATCGGAGCGCGTCTTTAGTGCTGCAGGTGGTGTACTAACAGACCGTCGCATGCGACTATCCTCCGATAATGTAGACCGGCTTACTTTTCTGAAAATGAACAAGGCATGGATCTCGCCAGAATTTGTCTGTCCGTTTTCAGATTAAATAACTGGTTCGCTTTCTACCACCTGAACTCTACTCCCTGGGCTACAACACTGGCAGTTGCTGCTCAGAAGTGTCGTGTCCACAGACCAATACACAAGCTATAGTGTTACTGGCGTTCAGTAATGTCTGCTGTTCCCCTACTGTGTGAACGGCAAAAAGTCATGCTGCCTCCACCCTGTTGTCTTCTCATCCCTGGGCTTCAACACCGCCAGTTGTTGCTCGGAAGTGTCATTGGCACGGGTACTCACTCCTGCCCAGACTGGTTACAGCACGCCATCTGTTTCCGGTCAGTGTAAACGTCACTTAGCCTCCAATAAGTTGTCCTGTCGTGTTGCGGTCGGGTTAGCCGACTCTATGGTGCTTGGAGTTTAGGTGCCTCCTATGTGTGCTGCGGGATATGCAAATAAAGGCTGTTTCCGTTGTGACAATAGGACAATCACCCACTGTAGTACTGTGGGATTCGGTAACTGCGGCCGGCTCGCGGCCTGTCAACTTAAATTTCCATGGGTACCTTCTGCTACCCGTCCGGGTTCCAGTACCGTCAGCTGGTTCTCCGCAGTGCCTTTGCCCTAGGTGCCTCCATCTCGGTATCCGAGTTCCAGCAACGTCTGCTGGTCCTTGGTAGTGCTTTGGAGCACAGGTACCTCCTGCTTAGTAACCGTGTCCCAGTAACGTCAGCTGGTCCTCGGTTGTGCCATTGGCTCTTTTCCTTCTGCTGCCCTCCGGGTTCCAGCACAGTCAGCTGGTCCTCGTTACTTGCATTGGCTCTTGTACCTTCTGCTACCCGTCCGGGTTCCAGTACCGTCAACTGGTTCTCCGCAGTGCCTTTGGCCTAGGTGCCTCCATCTCGGTATCCGAGTTCCTGCAACGTCTGCTGGTCCTTGGTAGTGCTTTGGAGCACAGGTACCTCCTGCTTAGTAACCGTGTCCCAGTAACATCAGCTGGTACAAGGTTGTGCTACAAATACAAGATACAGAACAAGAGACACAAGAACAATAAGCAGAAGATCTAAAAACATATGCTCTAAATTATAAGCAGAAGAAGACTAAGCAGTGTATGGGGGTGAGTCCGTTCCTCCTCGTGGTGCCCCTGGAAAATGCCTGCTGCTGCAGGCTAAACTGAACACGGACAAATACTGTTGTAATTTAAATCTTTTGTGACAGCAAGAACGGAAGAATGAAAAATTCATACTTTGACAGATTACAAGTACAGGATTCTCTGTCACAAATAAGAATATGATGAAGAAGATGAAGTACAATATGAATAAGAATAATAGTTTAATAAGAAGAATATGAGTAATGTTAACAAAAAGATGAATAGAAAGAAGTTTAAGAAGAAGATAAAGAAGGTGAAGATGAAGAATAATTTGATGAAAAAGATGATGCTGCTGAAGATTATGAAGGAGAAAGTGTGTCAAAAGTTAAAAAGGTGAAGAGCATGGAAGTTGTGAAATATACATATTTGCCAAAATAGAAAAAACGTGAACAACATTGTCAATTTCTTCGTCAATCCGAACATGTTTAAAAAAAAAAATATTTATGCTATTCCATTTGATTGGGTTAAACATCTATGCCTTTAATGTCTCCTCAACCTTCCCCAATACATTCTACATTACTCTTTGTTGTTTTCCTTCATGTACAATTAACCAACAAGGCAAGAATGGGGTTTTTTAAATTCCGATATTTTGTTCCCATAGACTTACATTGGATTTCCGGTATCGGTATCGGGTATCGCCGATATTTTTTGGGTATCGGCGATACCATTCCGATTCCGATACTTTTGGATATCGGAAAGTATCGCTCAACTCTAATAACTACACAAAACCAGACTAAAAAGGGATGATGTACGGGATAAATGAAAATAACAATCATACAAGTATGCACTTACAGACAACAGAGTGAACACTTGGAAGTACAGGAGGAAAAAAACAAATAGAGAGGATGACAGTATGCACACAGACAAATCACCATGGTACAGTCTCCAAAACACCCCCACAAACAACCAACACCCCCAGCTCCAACTTCCACCAGGCAGTATAGAACTAACTCTGGCAATGCCTGCTTGCCAGAGGTGAGTATATAAAGAAGTGGGGAGTGGTCAATACTGAACAGCTGAGATCATCAAAGCAGGAAAGCTCCAGGAGCTCTAAACTGAATAAATTAACCCCTGCACTGCTTGCAAAAACCTGCACTGTTTAATATGAAGGTGAAGTGCTTCTAATCAGTGTAGGAGTATGAGAAATCAGACAGCGCGGTCTTCTGACCCCTCTCTGTCGCAGTTAACCCATGGCAACTAGCATCGGCGCACACTGTATGACCACATTGTGCTCATTCTATGACATCACTATCAATCAAAAAATATCTCACTACACACGCTGTATGACCACATTTAACTCACTGACATCACTATCAATCACATACCAACACTGAAGTGCAGTTACATGTAACAATTTCACTAATTATGCAGTGGTAATTATGGTTTAGCAGGAGTTATGATTAACAATTATTTTGAGAGAATAAATGGTTAAAACAATGACAGACGCACACTAGAGCTCATCTCCTCTTTTGCTGTCTTATGTTATCAATATAACATTAGAAAATAGAGACAGACAAAAAAGATTATGCGATAAGCTGGAAAGTGTACAGAAATTACTGACTCCCAGAACACATTATGAACAGTGTTATAACCACAAAATAAACACATTCAGACAAGCGTGTAAAGCAAGAACAAGCCACCGAACATAGACAGGGCCGGCTAATATTGTATTGTCTGATAGCACAAATACTACAATCAACTGTGCATGTTCTTATATTCCTCCCATATACTCTATAATATACATTGCTTCTCCAGCCTAACGTGCATTCGTGTATATATGGAAATATCCACACATCAGACTTGAGTAAGGCTAAGTTCACATTTGTGTATATGTGCCCAGCGTATCATCTGCATACGCGTTTGCATGCGTTTTTGCATGAGTTTGCGCTGTTAATGCGTATGCTTTCGATATTTCCACTTGCTGTAATCAGTTCCTGGACATGCGCAGTCTGAAGTCCGCATGCGCATCGAATGCATCCATGCATGTCCTTGCATACCAATGTGTTCCCACAGACAGTAATGCGTTGTTTTGACACACTCAATCGCATGCGCATGACTGCGCATATTTGACGGATTTTTGACGCTTCAAAAAATGCAACATGTTGCGTTCACCGGACACCGTAGCACACTGCGAACGCATTCAAACTCATGTCTCTGCATACATCATGTTAAAGATATTGTAAGGTTTTACTCACTCGGCTGCTTCAGAGGCAAATCAGGAGACACTTTCTTATGCAAAAAGTCCTTAGGTTTATTGCTTCATAAACCTCACAGTAACATATAGTACAGTTCTCCAGTACTTCAGCTCGGCCCTGGAACCTCACTCTTCAGACACAGAGTCCTCTCTGTGATGTCCCGCCGGGACACATGGAAGTCTGTCCACACTGGCAGACTCCCACAACACTCTCCTCCAGGTGCCAAGCACACTCCATTTCATAGGTGTAACCCCACCCACAGGTGAGGTCAGGATCACATGGTTAGGTCACCTGATCATGACCTCATCACAGGTCCTTCAGATACACACAACCACATAAAGGTTTTATCTTGGGTATTCAGACACATACCCCTTGGGTGGGTTTGTAGGTGACTGGACCCGCCCAGCTCTCCAAGTCACCTGGAAGCCTCCCAATGTATAGCACAACTCAGCAGTAGATCTGCTGAACCAAAACATTTCCAGGCTTCCATCACAGGGCCACCCACCTCTGTGATACATACCGTCCATCCATCACATGCTTCCACGCATATCCCGAGGGCCATACACAGTGCCCCCTAGCTGCATCAGGGGTCATTACACCACATACCTCCCCCCTCTGTTCAAACTTGTGGGGTTGAACACTTGTTACCCGACCAGAGATCCTTCTCGGTCGTCTCTGCCAGTCACACCGTCTCTCTAAGTCGGGCCCTGCTACGATCTCTTTTGTAGGCTTCTGTCCTCCGACTCTGTCACATCTGTTGGTGTCTCCCCCCTGTCAGAGCACCCGCATCCCCAGCGGTCAGTACGGCGTCGCAATTCCCTTGCACCCATACGTCCTGTCTGGTCTGAGTCCTTGTTATTTCGTCCACTACAGGTTCTCCTGCTTAGGTCACTCATCACTGAGCTAACTGAGGCATTACTACTTCTACCTCTTCCATCAGGCGACCTATTTCCTGTATTAGCTCCAGCTTGAGTACTTGTAGTCTTAAGAGAACCTCTTTGCCTCTCAATACCACGGGTTGAAGGTGGCGGCCATCTTCTTTCCATTTCCTGCAGCTCTCTGTTGACCTGCTCCCTCTCGAGTCGTAGCTGCTCTACTTCTCTCAGGTACGACACACGATACTCCAGGAGCATCCGGATATTTCCAAGGCTCTCCCTGGACCCGATAATGAGGAACGGAACCAACCCATCTTTAGCCACTACCTATACTTCGTCATCAGCCGGAATCCTGACTCTCGTCACACCGGACTTATTCACCATCTCCTGCATCACTTTCCCGAGTCTTCCGATGACCTTCTTCACCAGACCTCAGGGCACTTGAATGATGTCTTCCATCAAGCCAAGCTGATTTTGAGTCTTTCTTGCTTGCTCCAGACGTCGAGCGGCTTCTTTATTTCTCAACAGGATCACCTGTTTCGTGCGGAGACAATGTAGGTGCATGTCCCTCAGGATAGCCACCCGCTTCATCGTGACTTCCCTAGTCGACAGTATGACCAACTGTTTCAATTCTGGCACCCAGTTCACACTGCATGCTTCTACTGCCTTTCTAAAGGCTTCATGCACCTCCTCAATGGCACACACTTCTTGCATGTCTTCGGGTATCTCTATTACACACTTGAAAACCGACCCGTGACATTCTTGGACAGACTGTTGGACCTCCTCGTCCTGAGCGTTAGTACAGTTTTCCAAGACATCGCTCTCCCTTGTGTATCCATCTGCATGGCACTTCTGCTGGATTTCTTCTCCTGTGGATTTCTGGAGCTGAGCACTAGTCTCCTCCTTTATCTTGAGCTCTCTGAGAACTCTATCTCGCTCTTCTGCCAAGCCGCGACACTCATCATCCCTCCGGAGAACCTCCTGCTGATGCTTCTCTTGGGCCTCTCTGAGCACCTCCGTATCTTTCCATAGGGCCTTGTTCATACTATGACACGCTGACAGATGATCTCTGAGCTTAGAGACCTCCTTCTCCAGCTCCTCCATTCTGTGCTCAATTATTCGTCTCAGGACCCTTTCTTGCTCGACTGCCTCTTTACACAGCTCTATCTCCTGGTCCTGCTCTCTTTTAGCCAGCACCTGTCGCACCATTACTTCTTTAATTACATTTTCAGATGGGCACTCTTGCCCACGCACACTCTGCCTCTCCAGAGTTTCGCTCGTTCCTGCATCCGCAGTTTCCAGTGTCTCACGACTCCCGGTAACTTCAGAGAGCTCCAGCTCTGCCTCCTTATCAAGGACAGTCACCTGACCGGTACCTGACCCTGACTCTTCTCATCATTTCTCTTCTTAGAGGATGTAGCCTGTCCCGCCTTTCCGCGGCGAGAGGAAGATCGGCCATTTTTACTCGGCTCCACGTTACTGCACTCGCTTTCCCTTGCGGTCGAGTCACAGTCTGGACAGGAGTCACTCTCAGGGCCTCTCCCGTTACCCTCTAACCGGGTGTCCGTTCTAGAGGTCTTAACTACCACATCGTCATGGGTTCTGTTGTCATACATTTCAGAGGACATCATGTCAGTCAGTCGGGCAGACGCATCCTTTCCTCCTGTGTCACCGTCTGACTCATCAGTTTTGGGAGGTGTCACTGTCCCAATGTCTGTCACCCCAACAGTAGAGAGGCCTCCCTCCTGCTGTAGAGGAACTCCCCTGTCCCACAAGCCAGAGAACAGTTTAGAGTCCCGCCCTATGACCACGACAAATTAGGGATTATAGCGACATCCTGTCCTGCAATGTCCCAGCCTGTCTCAAAGACCACCCTGGCCACTGGATAATCCCTAGTGTCCCCATGGATACAGGTGACCCCGACCTTTCTTCCAGGTATTTGAAACCCGTCAGGTGCAACCCTCACTAGAGTCACCGGACTCCCCGAGTCGACCAGACCCACCACCTCTTCATCGTGTATCTGCAGGGTACACCCCCGTAGTAGTGTGCCGGGCGGATAGTTCCTAAGGCAGACTGGACACATATAACATATTTGCCCCGGGCAACAGTTGGTCTGCACCTCCCCTTTAACGTTGAGATCCTCCACCCCCTTTTTGCCAACTATCCCCTTTTGGGTTGCCGCCCCCTTTTGGGACTCCGCCCCCTTTTGGGCCATCATCCCCTTTCGGGTTGCCACCCCCTTTTGGGACTCCACCCATTTTTAGGGACACCACCCCTCCTTGGGTTATACACCGTGGACTCCCCACGGCTCTACCAGACCCCAGTTCGCACAGACCCTTATGTCTCTTTGGGCTGGTCCTGTTCCTTTAAGAGGTCACCCACTCTGGACCTCTGATGTCCTTATGGTACCTCACCAGCTCCTGCTGGTACTGCCACCACTTCGGCTGCAGCCACCAACAACCAGCACCTCCAGATGCTACTCCTATGCTACTGTGGCTGTTACTGCAGCTCCGGCTGCTGCAGAACCTCTTGCTGCAACAGTCACTGTAGCTCCTGCTACCACAAGTCTCTGCACGCTGCGCTGTCTTGCCGCTTGTCACCTTCGTGACCCCACGAGTCACAGCCAGCCGCTTGTCCCCTTCGTGACTCCACGAGCCACAGCACACACCTTACACGTGTTCCAGAGAAAAAAAAAAAACAGTTTCTCACTGACCCGTCAGCACAACACAGACTCCTGTATGTCACACTCTTGGCCACAGAGATTTCCGGACACCTCCTCTCAGAGGCATCCAACAGAGCAAATACAGTTTCTTACTGACCCGTCAGCACACCACAGACTCCTGTCTGTTACACTCTCGGCCAGAGAGATTTTCCGGACACCTCCTCTGAGGTATCCTATCAGCATGCTTTTTTCTCCATTTTCAATGACCCCGGTCAACATAACACAGACTCCTGTCTGTCACCACTGCTTAACAGCTTCTTCAGATACCTCATATCTTCAGAGGCACCCCATAAACATAAACACAGTTTATTCGTGACCACTGGTCACACTCACGGTTTTCACAGACCGTCTGTTCCTCCTCTGGTTTCTGATTCCCAGTCCTGCAACATGTGCTCCTTGGGTCGCTGCCAGCATTCCATCCACCAATTGTAAGGTTTTACTCACTCGGCTGCTTCAGAGGCAAATCAGGAGACACTTTCTTATGCAAAAAGTCCTTAGGTTTATTGCTTCATAAACCTCACAGTAACATATAGTACAGTTCTCCAGTACTTCAGCTCGGCCCTGGAACCTCACTCTTCAGACACAGAGTCCTCTCTGTGATGTCCCGCCGGGACACATGGAAGTCTGTCCACACTGGCAGACTCCCACAACACTCTCCTCCAGGTGCCAAGCACACTCCATTTCATGGGTGTAACCCCGCCCACAGGTGAGGTCAGGATCACATGATTAGGTCACCTGATCATGACCTCATCACAGGTCCTTCAGATACACACAACCACATAAAGGTTTTATCTTGGGTATTCAGACACATACCCTTGGGTGGGTTTGTAGGTGACTGGACCCGCCCAGCTCTCCAAGTCACCTGGAAGCCTCCCAATGTATAGCACAACTCAGCAGTAGATCTGCTGAACCAAAACATATCCAGGCTTCCATCACAGGGCCACCCACCTCTGTGATACATACCGTCCATCCATCACATGCTTCCATGCATATCCCGAGGGCCATACACAGTGCCCCCTAGCTGCATCAGGGGTCATTACACCACAATATGTACACATGACGCATGCGGATCAAACACTGCGCATACAGACGCAAATGTGAAACCAGACTAATTCTCTGTGAAGGTTACGCATAGTGTCCTCATTCCACTGGAAGTGTAAAGTGCAGCATAGCAACTACAATGGAAATTAACCAAAAATGTATCTTAATTATTAAATATGTATCACTTTAGGACAGCAAAATATTCTGAAGCATCCTGTCCCCAGTGCAAACTCTGCAACAGAGCCTTCACTTTTCAGGCACTAATTACTAGTGTATTCCCGTGTTATAAGCGGCCTCTTCAGGCACCAGGACCAAGGGTGCACCCTGATATCTCGGCACCCTAGTAGCTAGAAATCGTCTTTGTAAGATAACATTGGTGTGTTGTAAATTAACAATCCCCAAAATAATGATCACAAAAAGGAAAACAGTGAAGAGATTCCCGGGCATTGCTCACTATGTTGGGCTATATTCCCTGACACCTAATAGTGCAACTAGAGTCCTGTAGGCCCCAGAGTAAATTTTGGTGCTGGGCACCTGGGAAACTTGGGTACCTGTACACGTGTACAATGTTCAATCTTGTGATACCTGCATAAGTGGGGATGCCCTTGTAGTGTTGTGAATTTCCCAGCGGTTTTCTGTCTTGGTGTTGCTTCTCTGATATTCCAGATGGATGATGTTTAAAAGCCCCTTGGTGATTATGTGAGTATATGTACTTAATCATTTTATGTATTTAATCTTTATATGCACTTAACCTTTGCATGTTAAAATACACAAAAGTGTACACAATCATACTATCCCTTTAATTTTGTACTTTGAAATAAAATTGCGTTATATCGCAAGTAGTAGCCTTCTTTAAAGCCTTATCCGAACCTTAGTGTTAAAAACTTGGCAATACAAAACCACAAACCACCATCGCCTACCCATGCAACATAAGCTAGCTCTGACAATGATTGCTAGCCAGGGCCCACGTTATATAGGAGATGGGAGTGACTAACAGTGAACATCTGAGAGCCTTAATGCAGGAAAGCTTCCAAGAGCTCTCAACTGAGCAGATTAAACCCTGCCCTGTTAAAATAAAAAACCTGCATAATTTAATATGAAAGTGAAGTACGGTACTTCTAAACAGTGCAGGAGTTGGAGAAATCAGGCGTCTTATGGCTCTTCTCTGTTGTGTTAAACCCGTGACAGCTGCAGTCTTCACTTTCATAAATGTATCAGCACAAATGCAGGTACTCTTCACTTATTGCTTCTGCATAAGCTTTCCTCCTTGTTTAAAGCCTGTTTTTTTTTCTTTCTAGAAAACGTTTGAGTCTTTCCACACTCTTTATTGCAGATCTGTGAAAACAACCTCTCTCCCGACATCTCTAACTCTGATAGAAGGGAGGGGGAGCAGCGAGACCCATCAGGAGCTATGATGGATTTGTAATATTTTTGCAGAACAGTTAGCTAAATTAAAGACTTTCAGACTATCTCCAGCAGCAAAATTTTAATGAACAGTATTTCTAAAGTGGCTTACGTTTCCATATACAGTGGTGGCCAAAAGTATTGGCACCCCTGCAATTCTGTCAGATAATACTCAGTGTCTTCCTGAAAATGATTGCAATCACAAATTATTTGCTATTTTTATCTTCATTTAATTTGCTTGCAAGGAAAAAACACAAAAGAGAATGAAGCAAAAATCAAATCCTTGATCATTTCACACAAAACTCCAAAAATGGGCCAGACAAAAGTATTGGCACCCTGAGCCTAATACTTGGTTTCACAACCTTTAGCCAAAATAACTGCGAACAACCGCTTCCGGTAACCATCAAAGCGTTTCTTACAATGCTCTGCTGGAATTGTAGACCATTCTTCTTTGGCAAACTCCTCCAGGTCCCTGATATTTGAAGGGTGCCTTCTCCAAACTGCTATTTTGAGATCTCTCCACAGGTGTTCTATGGGATTCAGGTCTGGACTCATTGCTGGCCACCTTAGAAGTCTCCAGTGCTTTCTCTCAAACCATTTTATAGTGCTTTTGGAAGTGTGTTTTGGGTCATTGTCCTGCTGGAAGACCCATGACCTCTGAGGGAGACCCAGCTTTCTCCACTGGGCCCTATATTATGCTGCAAAATTTGTTGGTAGTCTCCAGACTTCATAATGCCATGCACACGGTCAAGCAGTCCAGTGCCAGAGGCAGCAAAGTAACCCCAAAACATCAGGGAACCTCCGCCATGTTTGACTGTAGTGACCGTGTTCTTTTCTTTAAATGCCTCTTTTTTTTTACCTGTACACTCTATGTTGATGGTTTTTCCCAAAAAGCTCAACTTTTGTCTCATCTGACCAAAGAACATTCTTCCAAAACGTTTTAGGCTTTCTCAGGTAAGTTTTGGCAAACTCCAGCTTGACTTTTTTATGTCTCGGGTTAAGAAGTGGGGTCTTCCTGGGTATCCTACCATACAGTCCCTTTTCATTCAGACGCTGACGGATAGTACGGGTTGACACTGTTGTACCCTCGGACTGCAGGGCAGCTTGAACTTGTTTGGATGTTAGTCGAGGTTCTTTATCCACCATCCGCACAATCTTGCGTTGAAATCTCTCGTCAATTTTTCTTTTCCTTCCACATCTAGGGAGGTTAGCCACAGTGCCATGGGCTTTAAACTTCTTGATGACACTGCGCACGGAAGACACAGGAACATTCAGGTCTTTGGAGATGGACTTGTAGCCTTGAGATTGCTCATGCTTCCTCACAATTTGGTTTCTCAAGTCCTCAGACAGTTCTTTGTTCTTCTTTCTTTTCTCCATGCTCAGTGTGGTACACACAAGGACACAGGACAGAGGTTGAGTCAACTTTAATCCATGTTAACTGGCTGCAAGTGTCATTTAGTTATTGCCAACACCTGTTAAGTGCCACAGGTAAGTTACAGGTGCTGGTGATTACACGAATTCGAGAAGCATCACATGATTTTTCAAACAGTGCCAATACTTTTGTCCACCCCCTTTTTTAGGTTTGGTGTGGAATTATATCCAATTTGGCTTTAGGTCAATTCTTTTTGTGTTCTTTCATTGAAGACAAATTAAATGAAGATAATAATACCAAAGAATTTGTGTTTGCAATCATTTTCAGGAAGAAACTGAGTATTATCTGACAGAATTGCAGGGGTGCCAATACTTTTGGCCACCACTGTAGGAAGCAAATTAATTAAAATAAATCTGTGCAAAAGTGTATATAGCATTGAACACTCTTTAGTAGTTCAATTGTTTACCCAATAGCATAGTATTGATGGGTTTACTACAGTTATATAGTTACAAAATAACAGCAATAACTATACTACACTGTCCCATAATTTAATAATATTACCTAAAAGTGATTCAATAACACCATGAAACATTGGTACAAGCCCACATATCAGAAGCTTCACTGAAAATGTTACTCTGGGACACTATCTTCTAGGTTTGCACTCCTCTACACAGTGATGACTTCAAGGCATCAATGATATCAACATGGCAAAATTCAAGAAAGAAATTTCCAAGAACTCAATCAGGGCAACCAATAATAGTGCAGACAGGTTTCCAAACTGCAGGAAATGTCTGAAAGCAAAAATCTAAGTATCCATAATCAATGGTAACTTCATCCATAGTGACCAGAGAATATTAGGAATTAGCTAACGTCAAGGAGAAGCCTTCTGCTGTAAGGCTAGGCACTTGGAGATGAATTTGGGAGAACTCAAAATCAAGGAACAACCTATGCAATAAATTCAGTTAGGACATTCATAAAATCAAGTACACCTATTTGGACTACCTCCAAAATCCTGGAGAAGTATCAAAACCCATGGCCAGAGTCAGCAAGAATGATGGGACATAAATCCTACAATTACAACCAATCTATATTTCATCTTCTTCTTCAGAATTAGAATGGCGGTTCCTATGCCAGGATGCATGTATATGCAATATGAGCAAGCGACACTTTGATCTTTTAAGATTTGTGTGATGGAAATGGACTTTGGTCCTTTATTTTATTCTTTTACCAAGTGAGGTAGAAAATGTAAAGATGAAACTGGTAATTAAAACAGTGTGTTCCCTTCCAACCAGCACAATATCTCTAGGATTGAACTTCTAACCTGACATAAATATATTGCATATTGTAACCTGTTCCTCCTGATTATTAACCTTCAGCATGGCAACCCATAAATCATCACTGAAACAGCTGGCGTTCAGCATTGCCCCAAAGGTGTATGATTATGATCGTTTTATATATATCTTGCTATGCAGACATGAAAAATGCATTGAAGAGTGCGCTACTCTAGGACTTATTGTAATGAATTTTCACTAAAACATAGATCATGCTTAAAACTGGTGTCCTCTGATTATAATTCAGCCATTTATATTTCCTCGAATTACCTTGTCTAGCTCCACTGGATTTTCTCTTTCGTAGGCAAAAACCATGATTGCAGTGATCAGCTATGGGCATCAGAGAATTTAATTGATTCTGGTTTGGGGACTATTTAAGCAGAATTATATATTTGGAAGTTAAATTGAAGGGTACACATACTTTCTGTGCTAGGTAGACATTGGTTTCTACTCCTGACACATCTATGTTTACTAATCTTCTGCTAATTCTGCCAGGTTCCTATACCAAGAATAAGTCAATCAAATACACCAACAAGCTCCCCTTCATAAACCATATGCTTACCATTGGGCCCTCATGTCCTTCTTTCATTAATTTCTTTCTGACCATTTTTATTCATTAGAATTTTTCTTTATCTTCTTGAAACCTTGTACAATAAATCATAATTTCAACACAATCATCTATATATCCTTACATATGAGGCATACACATACCATAGGTTATTGTGACATATATCCAAAAATGTGCTGGATAAAAGTCTTGTTTCAGGTTCTCCTGATAATTAGGGTTTTTTTTTTACGATTGACATGAGAAAGCTTTTTATGTATTTGAACATATTTATAGGCCTCAAATCACCATGGATGGTGTCCATTGGGCTTGTATAAATCAGCATATTTTGTTATTTTACAGTTCAGGAAAGCAGATTTTTTTTTGCTGTACAGAAACAGCCACCAGACGCCTTTTTTCTGAACCATAAAGGGCCACCAAAAGGTTAAAAAAAACACTTGCACTCAACTTACTGCTTACCTCTCCGGTCCAACAGCTTCTTATCGTCACAAGTCCAGTTCTCGTCATAGCTTCTTTTCACCAGTACGAGCGCTGAAATCTCTCCTCATCATAGCCGGAAGTCGTGGCCTAGCGTGAGAAGCCTGGGCCGGATCTACACGGGCACGCGCAAGGTCACAGGGCACATTGTGACATCCCGACATCGAAGCCATTCGCACGCTTGCTCAGAACCATCCTGGACATTATTAGAGCTGGAATTTCTGGTTTAGCGTTAGAGGCCAGGGGAATTCAGTTACTTACACCGTTGATAAGAAAATACAAATTGGACAGGTCACAATGAGGAGCGTAGGAGCAGGAGAGGGTGAGTTTGAGGATGTTTTTTATTACTTACACCTTTTGTCTATTATTCTGTGGGGTCTGGAAAGACCCTAGAGCATAATAAGAAACGTTCAATTTATGGTGAATAGCTTTTCTGCTAATCAAATTTCCCATGAAAATCAATGCAAACATGCAAATTTGATTGTTACCTGGTCGGCTCATCTCTACGTACTGCTCTGGGATGTTATTCTGATAATTATTATGCAACCACAATTACAAAATAATTGAGACACTATAAAATGTAAAGAAAATAAGAATGCAATGATTTTGAAATCTCTTATAGCCATATTTTATTCACAAAAAGAGCATAAAACACAGATCAGAAGGGAAAAGTTAGACATTTTTCTATTTTATTTGAAAAAATTAACTTGTTCCACTTTTTTTTGGAATTGGAGCTGTAACTCATTTATCAAAAATCAAGAATCCCCAATTAATTTGTCACTGAGATATCAATAATATGTATTACTATAATGTTCCAGACCATAAAGAAACGCTAATAAAAGTGTGATTGTTGCCAGCTGTAGTTAAATGCCATAGGGAGCAATAAAAACAAATTATTTGTTTTGGGTTATTTGTAATTTGTGGGGTAATTTGACCCAGGTATACATTGTTGGTTATAAGGGTATTATGAAGTTTTAGGACTAGACATAGGCTGGTTTCCCACATCCAACTTTCACAGTCCAAGTGCGACCGCAATGTCCAGACCGAACATGGGTCTCTTTACCCTAACTCAGTAGCCTCATATATGCTCATGATGCTGTTTTGGAGTGGCCATCACAAAGCCCTGATCTCAATCCTATTGAAAATTTATGGGCAAAGATGAAAAGGCAGTGTGGAGCAAGGCGACCTACAAACCTGGATCAGTTACACCAGTTTTGTCAGGAGGAATGGTCCCAAATTCTGACCAACTATTGTGTGAAGCTTGTGGAAGGATAACCCAAATGTTTGATGCAAGTCATTCAGTATAAGGGCAATGGTACCAAATACTAATGAAACGTATGTAAACTTTTGACTTTGCAGTAAAGGCACTGCCACACTTAGCGATCGCACCAGCGATCACAACAACGACTTAACCTGGCGAGATCGCTAGTGTGATCACTATGTAATCGCTCCAAGCACAACTCATCAGCGATCTGTGATTCCAAACACATCTCATCAGCGATCTGTATAACGACCTCTGCGGTTCGTTGGGAAAACCTAGTCCCACCTGCGACGCTGGTGAAGTCGTTCATAAAGGGTGTCACACTCAGCGATTCAGGCTCACCAGCGGGACACCAACGACCAAAAAACGGCTCAGAACGTTCATAAGCGAACAACGACATCTCAGCAGGGGCCACATCGCTGCTACATGTCACACACAGCTGCGTCGCTAACGAGATCGCTACTGCGTCATAAAATCGGTGACTAGCGATCTCGTTAGCGATCTCGCTTAGTGTGGACATACCCTTAAGTAATAAAAATGCTGTAAAACATTGTCTCTCTCATTATTCTGGCATTTGGCAAATATTAATAATTATAGTAAACCTAATTGACTTAAAACAGGAAAGGTTTATTCTGATTTCATGTCAGACATTGAGAAAAACATGAATATGTGTCTTTTTATATAGTGTATGTAAACTTCTGGTTTCAACTGTATGTACCTGAAAATGATGCCAACTCATCCTGCAAAAAAAAAACAAATCCACCTATAAAAAAAATAAAAGACGGAAAAAGTAAAGAAATAAAGAAAGTTATAAATGTCTTACAGAGGACATGGGGCCACTCTCTAAAGGCTCATTCAGATGTAAATTTTTTTCAAGTATGGAAAAAACAGATTGATTATTCAGATAAGACTCTGTATCAGAGGGTGGTACAAGTATCATCTGATCATCTGATGTAGAGAAATTTTTTTAAAAAAAGTTTCTCCACCTTCTACAGTCAGTGAAAATAGGGCCTTACCCATTCGAGTGTGGTCCAATTTTTTCCCATATCCATTGACTTGCATTGCCATTTTTAATCCGACCCTCCTATCAAAATCGGACATTTCTCAATGATTTCCTGCCGACCTCTCATTCCAAGAACAAAGTTAGACATGTGAATGGCCCAATAGGCTATCACAAGTACAAATGCTATACATGAAAATCATGGATAGCACTCGTATGCAAAAATTGGACCTCTGAATGAGCCCTTAGGAACTAGTGAGCCTGAGAATATTAGCTTTTCACTAAAGTCTTGAGAGCTATTGCACTCAAGGTCAGGAAATCATTGGTTAACTGGAATGGGAATGTGGCTTATCAGCATTTATCAGCAGCGTTGGAAGTACAGAGACCGGCAGAGACCTGGAATGTGTTGAAAACTATAATGGCGGGGGACTGTAAAGGTTTTTTTCGATATAATTTGAAGTTGTTTTCAGATTTTTTGACTGAACAACCCCTTTAATGAGTATAGGGTGGTGATGATGATGATGACAATGATGATGATGTAGAAATAAAAACAAACAAACATTTGTAGACTTCCTATTCTAAAATTATATTTCAGGAAGTTCCTCATTGAACCACACTATTGTCTGGTTAGGTTCACACATATACAGTGCTCTCAGCTCAGCATTGCATCAGGGTTTCCATCGGAACCCCCGAAAAACAGGATTCTGACAGAAATTCCAGCAAAGCCCCAACAGTGTCCTTTACTATTATGAGACAAACTGAGTCCATTTGGAAATTGTCTGGCCTCCATCTTGGCAATTTTTGCCTTTTTCAGACAGGCACAAAAACATTATCTGACACATTTTTGTGCAGATCTGAAAATGATGAACACTGTCGGGATGGAGGATAGATCGTGTCCAAAGTCACTCCATCTGCCTCACAACAGTGAATATCTTCATTGAGGCTCCATCAGAGTTTCAATCAGAATCTGTTTTTTTGAGGGTTCGGATTCCGACTGAAAACCAAGATACACTGCTCATCACAGAGCACTGTATTTGTGTAAATGTAGTCTTAGTACCTTCATCAACTCATTCTTCTATAGAGTCCGTGGCTTAGGCCGGGCTTACACTTATGAGTGTGATGCGAGAAACTCACGCATGTATCTCGCATCAATACCTGGCACTGCCACCAGCACTCGGACCGGAGTGTGCGGCTGCATAGAAATACATGCAGCCGCACACTTCGGTCCCGAGTTCCGGCAGCAGTGCCGGGTATTGATGCGAGAGACTTGCTCGAGTTTCTCGCAGCATTCTAGCAAGTGTGACCCTGGCCTTAGTTGTATACTATTGGCTGTATGTGTACATTTAAAGACTGTGTATACTGATAGTCTAATAGTATGATGACATAGAGTTAATAATGGGTTCACAAGATGGGAGAAGTCACAGGTTAGTGTGTTATGTAGGAGTATAGAGAAATATAAACAGAATTAAATTGATAGAGACAGTATATGATACTGAGACTCACAGCCCAATAAAAAAGATAAAACAAAAAGAAAAAAAATAGTTTGGTCTTTTTTGTGGTAACGCGTAGATGTGGAACCTAAACCATAACGAAACAAGACAAAAGAGGAATCAACACCTTCAAACTGTGATGCTGGAGAAGAATGTTGCCATGGATGGCAAGAAAAACAAACAAATCAATTTTGCAACAAACCAAGCCAGACATGTCATACAAAGCAAGGATCACCAAGCTACGTCTTGCCTACTTTGGACACATCATACGAAGAGAGCAATCACTAGATAGGACATCATGGTTGGAAGAATAGAAGGACAAGCAAAGGACCAAATGATAGCTTGATACAGTCAACATAAAGACAGAGAAGACCCTGGTGGACCTATCTAGGCTTACACAAGATCAATCTACCTACAGACCGTTCATCCATCAAGTTGCCATAGCTAAAGATCAAGCTTAAGGCCATTAAATAAATTAACAGTAGACTAATCTATATGTGTGTTCTTCGGAACTATTTGGGGTCAAGATATATCAAGCAGTAGATTTGATCAATTCTGGAGAATGTCATGCAATGTAGAATCCGTGATCCCAGTGAACCAGCAGGGGGGTCAATGTGAAAATAAGCATTTGTGTAATTTGTTCCCTTATATCAAAGCCAAGTGGAGGAGAGTCTATATGTTAGGAAGTTACAGTAGCAAAATCCAAAATATGAACTCACAGCAAAAGGGAACAGATCATCTACCAATTTAAAAAGCATTTTCCGCTAAATATTTTTTTCCGCATTAACTATTTTAAATTGTATTTAACTGTGAGAAATCTGGTTGATTATCAATGCTGCCTATACCCTCAACTCGAGTGATCTAATGATATCAGAGTGAAGGATGTAAAGACCCCCATACTCATTAAACTAAATTTGGCTGAACCCAACGATATTGGCGTTATATGACTACCTAATGTCTCTGGAGGTGTCTTGACTCTTCCTTGAGAGATTATGTTAGAAGAATGAAGGGTTGGGCAGTTTTTTCTTGACTCTCTTTTGAGAGATTATGTTGAGGGAATAAAGGTTTAGGCATTTTAAATTCTAACGCCCGACCCTTTTGTTCTTCAGGAGATGAATCACTGCCAGAGTTTTTTGGCAGCACTTTTCATCTCTGAAACATATGGACACAAGGCCGAGCTAAATATTCATTTGTATGGTGGAGTAGGGAGAGATTGCTGATGACTAAATGAGTGCTCGCCCATCAACTATCGTATGTCTATGGCCAGAGTTACTCTCCATGTATATGAAGATTTTTTCTAGGCTCTTCCAAAATGTGTTTGCAACCCCTATAGAGAACAGCCATATTGGTTTTCACCCAGTTCCTTCCAAAACTAAGAAAGGACAGAATCCACATTTTAATACCAGTATGATTCACAATCCTAGTTGCTCTTCATGCCAGTATATTCTATACATTTTTCAGCTCGGGATCACCATAGGCTCCCAATTCCCAACATTTCCCTTTACGATTGTAATCATTTTTCCTCCATAGAAAATGTTTTGTTTTATGCGTTCCCATGAGGTGGGAATAGTTTAATTTACATCAAATTTGCGGGAGAAAGGAGGATCAATTTGTGCAACATGCATGAAGATTGTAAATCTTTTTTCCACATATAACTGAGATTGCATAGAAATTGAGGTTAAGGTCACCCCAGGCTTGGCAGATTAATGTATCACAAATGAGAAAGGGACGTATTTTCATCAGTTTGATAATAATTGTAAATTATATAGCTCCACCCAGCACAACTCAGACCACTTATTATCTTACTTTTTGTTTTGTTTTTTTTGTGGATGGAAAACTGTATTTTATTTTGGTATATAACATTTTAAAGGATTTGTGTTTTTTTTCCTTATTAACACTCTTAACTATGGAAATATTATTACTACTACTACACTACTACTAATAATAATAATAATAATATGTTCATATAATCACCCACAAATGAATTGATAGACTATTAAAATATGTATTAGAATCTATTATCGTCATATAGACGTTTTGCAGTGTGGCCCAATATTCATAAAGTCTCATCTAATTGCCGTGCTGATACTGCACTGTGCCACAGGGTCGGTCTTGCTTAAGAAGGGGCCTGGCTAAGCGACTACCTGTTGCTCACAGGAGTGCCTGATGGTGGAGACAGGCTGGGCTGCAGGTAGCCGCCAGGTAGCACTCCTAGGCAGAACCCGGTACGGCAGCTGCTGAGCCCTGGGGTCAGATTCGCTGAAACTGATTAAGGACTAGGGCTTCGTTCAGACTTATAAGTTATGACTCTTGTACTGGACTGATTCAGAGACTGATTTTAGTAAACCAGATACAAACGGACCGGGAGGCAATTTTCAGGCACTGACCAGGAGAGCAAATTTAAGCATTGGCCACACACGGACCAGAGGAGCAGATTCAGGCACTGGTCACACATGGACTAAAGGAGTAGGTTCAGGCACTGGCCACAAATGGACCCAGGAGCAGGTTTAGGCCCTAGCTGCACAAAGCAGGTTCAGGATCTTTCAGGGGTACTCTGATACTAAATGGCTGAAGGCATTTTACTACGTGTGCAAGAACTGGGAAGTGTGTGCACACTAGTTGCGCCACCAGGAAGTGCAGCATGCACAAGCAGGAGACATTCCAGGAGATCGGGACGGTGCCGTGAGTATGACAGCATCCCTGCATGGAGGCGGAAAGAAAACCATGCAGAAGTGTTGGCACATTGCATATTATGTAGTCTATTAAGGTGTAATTATGTGTTTCATTGATTCAATTTCCTTTGTATACATCAAAGTCTGCAGTTCAAGAGGGGACAAAAATCTATTTTATTTTTCTCATGTATTGGAATGCCAATTGTATAAAGAGTTCACCATAGCCGGATTTACTTTGTCATAAGAGATGTATTTTTGGAGAACTCTTAAATTGGCCATACATGTCAAATGTAGATGAACTGAACCCACCAAATTCAGTAGACCTGTCTGATAATCTAATGCCTATGAAATGTTCAGTAGTTGATGTCGTGGAATTTCAACATGCCCAATTCTTTGTTCGCAAAAACGATAAGCCACTATCCAGGGAAGACTCCCTTTCAACGCTGAAAACAAATGCACACTCGGTGGATCTGAACACATGTATGGGGAGCTAGTAAGAAATACTATTTGGCTGATAGCTATATGAATTGTATGGACACTTTTAGTCTACATTAAATACCATATACATAAGCATTAGATATGGTGCAAATTGATTCTCAAGACCTGGTCCAGTAGCCAGGTTAGTAACTTTTGGCCACCAGATGACATCCTAGTGAAATGCCTCCTACCAGCCAGCATCCATTGCTCTTCTTTTGATTAGCTTGGCGTGAGGTAGGTCACATATGCATCAAGCCACAAGGTTGATCAAAAGAGGAGTAAGAAATGCCATCAGATTAGAGGGTGATCACAGGGCTCCTGATGGCCACAGATTGCTAATGTGGCTGCTGGACTGGGTCTTGTGAATAGATTCGCACCATCTCCAGTAGACATAGTGTACTGGCCGTGTGCTGAATGAGAATACAAAGCTCTTTTGAAAAAAGCTGATCAGAATATTGCCAAAGATGACTTTGTGCCTAAAGGATCCTAAGAAGTAAATTTAGTAGTGCTGCTTTTCACTGTCCATTTAGAGTAAAGGAGCAAAATGTGTGCGGGCACAAGAACATACACGTTCAATGTGGATACTGACCCAGTCAGGCTTTCATCTCAGGACTCCACTGCTAACCACTGAGTCACCTTGCAATCTACTTGGCATGGTGAGATATAGTGATTAGGTGATTACTATAAGTTGTAGGTAAGGTAATGGCAAAACATTTGGCTCCTCTACAGTTAGCGCTCTCAATCTCAGAGTGCATCCTTTTTGATAGAAAAATCAAATTATTTATTTATTATGCATTTAAAAGGGTTTTTTAGCATTCAGAAAACCCCTGTCCCTTGGTTTCAGTTTGTTTTTAAAAAATAAATAAATTATCCATTCCTTACTCACCCTTCATGGGTCCAGCGCTGAGTCTTTGTCACTGCATCCAGCGTCTGTTATTGTCTGCAGCACTGACGTCACGCTGTTAGCCTTGCAGACAATAATGAGGTCATCGGCTCTGAACGACTTGTGCCGTCAAATCGGTCCTGCAGTAACTGAGCTCAGTTATTGGCTGTAGCACTGTTAATATGAAGTCACTGTTGTACACAATAACAGACACTGGAAGCAGAAACAGAGACTCAGCACTGGACCTGGGGAGCGTTTGTAAAGCCTTGCTTATTATTAAAAACAACTGGCAGCCTGGGGTACAGGGGTTTTCTAAAAGTTCAATAACCCATTTGGAATGTTAGTCTCCATCAGATTACCAATTAGACACAGTAGGCACCAGTCTATGGGAGCATCTTTTTGGGTCCCGCACAATGGATTAAAAATTATATTGATTTGATATTGAAAGAAATTTACAAGCAACGTGCCAGCCTGGCCGACTAACAACAGAGGCTAGACAGAGCAACACAGCTCGGATGGGAACATTACTGGAAGCAGCAGTGGAATGATGTTTCTGCTGTTGTTGGGAATTTACGATTAGTAGAGGAGGAGCTTCTATTTGATTGGGTGTGGCTACTGTGAGATTGGCCAGAACAGGGAGCGAGAGTGGAGGAGAAACAAGCGGCTGCAAGTTCTCACCAACTCTACATCATAAGATAACATTCATGACTAGAAGCTTCGAGAACACGGCCAAATATATATAGACCTACACCCGAGGTCCACATTAGTTAATTACCTTTTCTGGGTTTTAATGAAGCTTGAATACCTAAATGTTTGATCTGTTTAATAAAATGTAACTATTATATTAAAATCATTGTTAGTAAATTTAAAAACATATTAGGGAATAATTTGCCTCCACAGGGTTTAATATGGCTCTGGTCTCCATGTACGTATTCAATTCTGTTCCTCAAATGATTAGCATTGCATTATGATACAGTAAAGATGTATATCTTTGTACCGTGTTAGCCAGTCAGATGCTGTATTAAGGGTATGCCACACTAAACAATATCGCTAACGGGATCGCTAAAAAACGTCACTATTTAGCGATCCCGTTAGCGATATTGTTCAGTGCGGCAGCTTCCAGCGACGAGCTTCCTGCTGTGATCTCGCTCGTCGCTGGAATCGTTCCGGACCCTATTTCATCGCTGGCGCTCCCGCTGGGTAAGTATATAATCGCTAGTGTGGCACCTTTTCTTAGCGATTTAGCGGTACTTTTGTACCGCTAAAGTCGTTAAGAAGATCGCTAACGGCGATAGCGTCGTTAACTATATCGCTAAATGCGGCAGCATTTAGCGATATAGAAACAATCCCGCTAGCGATCTCATTAGTATGCAACGCTAACGAGATCGCTAGCGGGATAGCTTAGTGTGGCAGTACCTTTAGTCTATGCCTGATGAAGAGACCTGAGTAGTCTCGAAAGCTTGCAATTTGTTACCATCTTTTCAGTTAGCCATTAAAAGGTATCAACCACTGAGGACTCTCAACTCTAAATATTTTTCTAGCATTGCATTACAGAGTCCAAAAATTGCATCGACTTTGTTTGTAAAAGATTTTACGTCTAAATATGTTTTTTTCCTGGAACTGACACTTAACACAATACCCCTTCAAATGTACACAGCTTTCAGAGAGCGAAGATAAATCTGCCAAACGTAAAATGAAGGCATGGGTCTATGCAGATACATTGTAATCGTTGGTGTTAACACTGAATGTAAATTGTTAGTCTGTTATTGATATCATTAATGTTGCTCGAAAGTTAACCCAATCCAGCAAAAACAATTAAACTTTGACAGGCAAAGCAAACATTACTGTTACGCATGGCAATAAAGTGGCCCAAACATCTGTCATTCTGCCAAAACAAGCCAACCATTTCTAGTTAAGGAAATTTCTTTTCATCTCAGTATGCAAATGATATAACACTTTAGAGAGCTGAACAGAATGTAAAGCTACACACGATGTACGCAATGTGCAGGGCTTATTGTGTTCATGTGTGGTATGCAGAATGCTCATTACTAGCCAGTTACTATGTTATGGAAGATTTTATGGCTATCTACGTTAATTGATGCACCATTTTATGGCTTGGCTACATTGCAAAAAAGTGTTAACACACTTGTCCTAGTATTTTATTGGTGTATATCACTTCTAATAAAAACAATATAATAACACAACCCAAGAAGTATGAATTCTAAAGTTAGCGAAGAGACATATGCTATGAATAAATTAGAAAAGTAATTTTTATTAGAAATACATTAAAATGCCATAAAAAGCAGAAAAAAACTGAACTATCAGAAGATGTGGCTTTTATGCTTATACTTTACCCATATATTTGTGGATTTGGATAGAGATATTCCAAGACGGCACTGAGCACTTTGCACTATGCTGCTCTGCACTTGCATTTTATTTGACCTCTGATTGGAATACTCTATACTTAGGTAGTTTATATTATATTATCTATATTATCTTGCATTTGCACTTCATGTAACATTTGATCATTATATTTTGAACTTAGATATCTTTAAAGCCACGCATACTGCTTTATACATGTATTTTTCCACATATTGTGATAGTTCAGGGCTTTTTTCCCCTGCTTTTTATGATATTTTACTGTATTTCTAATAAAATTACTTTTTTCATACATTCATAGCATATGTCTCTTGTTTAACCTTAGTATTCATGCTTCTTGGGTTGTGGTATTATATTGCAAAAAAGTGAACTGAATTTTTTAGTGAAAAAAATACAACTAGATTTGTTCTTAACAGGGTTGAACTGGACCAGTGTATTTTCCAGTGAACCCTGCCTGAAAAGGTATACCAGAAGCCAGTCCTATTTGTAGATGATTGTGAAGCTAGTTACTTGAACCTAGGGTCTATTTCTTATGTGATTAAGCACATAACCTTATCGAAGATGTATCTAGCAATGATAACAATTGTTTGTCATTGTACAAAGTTTATGATGCATCTGAAAGTAGAATTCCTTCGGCACAGAAGGAATAAGGGGACCTAAAAAAAAATTATGACTGTTTTGCCTAGGAAATCCCATTCTGGTGGTGGCTGGCTCTTCTGCTTGTTGTTACACACCTGTCCTGGACTCCGCTCCATTCTCTTGGGTCTGTTGCCCTCTGTTGTACTCCAAGTCGATTTTTTGTAGGTTACCCGGAGTGGCTCAATGACATCATCTCCCTAGACCTATTTTAGGCCCAGTGACACACACACACTAGTGTCTTGGCATTGAGACTTTACTTTTCCTTGTTTGGTACTACCTATTTTCAACTCGCATCCATCCCTGCTGGGCTCCACTCCTTCTGTCTGTCTGCGCCTGAGTTTCCAGTTAGTCCTAATCCCCATGATTCCATGTCCCCTCTGGAAGCTACACCAACACCTGGGGTCCATGTGCCCACCCGAACTAGAGGCTTTGCAGATCCTCCTCCCCTAGAGAGCCCTTACACCTGTGGACATATGTAACCACAAAAGTCTAGCCATAGCACAATGTATTTATTCTAATGGCTGCATGTAAAGCCTAATTGATCTGCTCTGATGTTCTTATGGTCCATTCCTTTTAGCAGTCAATAATTACTTTTGTTTAGTTGCTCGCTTATTACTACAGAGCCCTGGGGAGAGCAGTACAATGCGCGTCCCTACCATTTCTTGTCTGTAAATTGTAAGCTTTCATTCTTTTAATTATGTTGCTTTCCTATATACATTCTTGATTGCCAAGACTCATGTACAAACTTTATTTCCTCATTGACCTGATATGTAGGAACATTTAGATCTAGATATAGGGTTTGCTTATATGTGGATAAAGAAACCTTAACATAAATATAGAGGAGCATTCCCCATCAGTGACATAACATATGGGGAGTTCTTACCTCTTGTAGTGTAATAAGACTGGTAGAATTGCTTGTGATATATACAGTATATTAGAAAAATATTATACTTAATCTGATAAATGTAACTAATAAACTAATTAAGCGATAAATGTAATCTGTCATGAGGTTTTTGTTACCTTATCTGAGAGCAGCATAATGTAGGAAAAAAGACCCTGAATCCAAAAATGTATCACTTAGTTTACTGGAAACTAACCTCACCCACACTAGGCTCGCTATGTACATTGTCTATTGACAGTGAGCTGCTTCTCACAAGGGGAGGGGGCGTGGTCAGACTGGTATAGTCCATACAATGATAATCACAAGGTGATAAAACCTTTACTGTAGGTAGACAACACCACACAGGATAATAAATGACACATCATTCAACTAAGTATATCAAAGCTCTATCTCCTGCTGTCATCTAATATTAAGCAGTTTTATTGTAGAGAGCGCCCAGCTAGGGATAAGCGAACGTGCTCGGTGATCATCTGTTATCACTTGAGTACCCTGGTACTCGGATGTGCTTGTTATTCGGAGAGTAATGGGCAGTTCTCAATGTAAAACTCGAATCCCCGCCCAGCATCTTTGGTGCCTGTTACGCATCAAATAAGCATGCAGGGATTGCCTGAGAGTCACTGTAATGCCATAGCCATCTTGGTTGTGGCATTACTGTGATTGGCTGGCCGTCTCACAACAGCAGAGATTATAAAAGGACAGGCGTCGCCCAGCTGGGCACACTGACGCCATTGTACAGATCGGTGACACTTCATATTGGAGGGACAGAGTGCTTGTCAAGGTCTGTGTACACAGTATAACGAATCAGAGGCCTGTAGTGTAGCTACTGGTGCAGAAGATGAGCCATTATACCAAAAGCACTTCTACAGGCTAATCGTTTGTATCACATACAATCTGCATTTAGCCTAAAGAGGTAGAGAGAGCCGCAGGAGCAGGGAGAGTGACAGAATGTGTTTTTTTTTGTGGGTGGTGGAAAAATAGAATACCGTATTTTTTGGATTATAAGACGCTCCGGATTATAAGAGGCATCCCAAATTTTGAGGAGAAAAATAGGATTTTTTTTTAATAAAATGGTGGTGCGTCTTATAATCCATGCATTTTATTGCTTACCGGGGGTGGTGGCTGCTGTGAATCGGGGTCCCAGGGTCACTGCTTGAGGAGGCAGGAGTGGGTTGATGCTGCAGGCTGGAATGAGGGGGTGTTCCGATGAGCGGCGTGCCGCTGCGGGTGTCTGGTGCTGCTGCGGGTGTCTGGTGCTGCTGTGGGTGTACGGTGCTGCCGCGGGTGTCTGTTGCTGCTGCCTGGTGCTGCTGCGGGTTTCTCCGGTGCCTAATGGGGCTACGGGGATGTCCAGCGGTGCTGCCCCGTGTTGCTGCTGGTGTCTCCGGTGCTGCGCATGCCCGGCGGTGCTACGGGGGTTTTCTGGCGGTTATAAAGGGGTGTCCAGCGCTGCTACCTGGTGCTGCTGCGGGTGTCTCTGGTGCTGCTGGGGCTCTGCCGACATTTTGTAAGAGGCCAGAGCCCCGGCAGTTCCATGGTTTCTTGTACGGTGGACTCCGGGAAAATGGCCGCCTGGGGCAGCGCATACGCAGTTGGAGATCTTGGCACCAAGATCTCGGGAGATGAGATCTCAGCGCTGAAATCTCATCTCCCGAGATTTTGGTGCCGAGATCTCCATCTGCGCATGCGCCACCCCAAAGTCCACTGCAAAGGAAACCATGGAACTGCCGGGGCTCTGGTCTTTCACAAAATGTCGGCAGAGCCCCGGCAGCATTGGAGACACCCGTAACAGCACCGAACAGCAGTGCTGGACACCCCCGCAGCGCTGGACACGCCGTAGCATTGCCATGCACCGCCGGACACCCCCCTGCGGCCTGCAACAGTACCTGTAAGGTATATACATTATACAAGTATATAGGCATGTACATAAATTTGGGGGAAAAAAGTGCGTCTTATGATCCAAAAAATACAGTATATTTTGATCTATCAAGTATTACTTGTTTTGAGGTTCTTTTTTGTTATATAACACACCCAAAAATAGTTTAAACATTTTCCTGGGCTACATTTCTCATCTATACACTATTCTGTAGTGTGGAGTAAATTTCTGTGATCACTAAAAGTGAACAAAAGCTTTTACAAATTTTGTAGGCCTCCGTTTCTCAGACATACAGTGTTACTTGGTCTATGAACATTTCTGCGATCTCTAAAACAGTTAAAAAGCTTTTAAACATTTTGGAGGCTTCCATTTCTCAGACATACTGTGTTATTTGGTCTGTAATATTTCTTTGTTCTCCAAAAGTGAACAAAAGCTTTTAAAAATGTTGTAGGCTGCCATTTCTCAGACAGTGTCATGTGGTCTGTGAACATTTCTGTGATCTGTAAAACTGATTAAAAGCTTTTAAAAATTTTGTAGGCTTCCATTTCCCAGGCATACAGTGTTACATGCTCTGTGAACAATTATGTGATCTCTAAAACTGAGAAAAAGCATGAAAACACTTTTCTGGATTGAATTTGATTGTCATCCATACACTTCTGCGTTCTTTCATTACGGTGGAGTAAACTCACAAAAACCACTTTGATTGTTGCAGGTGAACAATTTTTATGCATTAAGGGATGAGGAAGTGGAAGTGCGGATGATGGTGCACGCAGATGCAGAAGACATTCGGCAGGTGTGACTATGCCTGGTGCTGGAGCACAAAAAACATTCCCATCCATGACACATAGGTTCCTGTCCCACTTTGCGGGAGGCACGGTACACCACTTCTGAAGCCAGAGCTTCAGGTGGTCGGTTAGATAGCAGATAATGCTTCCAGCAGACTTGGCAGCAACAACCAGTCTTGCTGTCATGGTCGTGCGTGATAACGGGCATAACCTGGTGATGGCTGTGAAGCTTGGCAAGATCACACATATAACATGCTTGGCACATGTGCTCAACTTGGTAGTTCAGTGGTTTCTGAAAACTTACCCAGATTTACCAGAGCTTCTGGTCAAGGTACACTGTGTCCATGTCATTTCCACAAGTCGGCTACATCTGATGCCCCTCTGGCAGTGCTGCAGCAGTGCATTCAAGTGCCAGTTCAGCGACTGGTGTGCAACGTCACCATGCTCTGGAACTCCACACTGCACATGCTGGCAAGGCTTTGTGAACAGAAGAGGCCAGTGGTTTAGTACCAGCTCCAACACGCCCGTTGGTATTCTGGTCAGCCACCACACCTAACAACTAAAGAGTGGGCATGGATGTCTGACATTTGTTTGGTTCTCCAAGACTTTGAGGACTCCACAAAGATGGTGAGCAGTGATGATGCAATAGTCAGTGCAACTATCCTGCTTCTGTGCTTACTTAAACAGTAACTGCTCACAATTAATTATGAAGCTTTGCATTCGTACAATGTAGGGATGGAAGAAGACATGACACAGAGATTGTAGCCAGCCCAGCCTCATGTTATTTGCTCAGCGCGGATTGGGTAACAATAAGAAGGCGGACGCCTGGATTAGCCCACACTTTTCCACATCACCAACTGACAGCAGCACAGAAAGTGTTTGCAATATTAAATAATTTAATGAAGCCTGCCAGTTGTTGCCTTTCAGGGGTCTATGGATGACCCTCATCATATTTTCGGTCTGGCTTTGCACTTTCTGCAAAGCCTTTATGACTGTTTAAGTACATCAACACTCTTTCAAAATATTTTCGTTTTGTTACATTATGGTGGTATGTAAAACTTACAAAAAGCGAAGAAAAATAGTTTAGGATTAGATTACTCATCCATAGTATTGCGTGCTTTCTGTCACATTTTGGTGGTATATACACACGTGGTCAAAATTGTTGGAGTCCTCATTTAATGACAGAAAAACCCACAATGGTCACAAAAATAGCTTGAATCTGACAAAAGTAATGATAAATCAAAAATGTATGAAAATGAACAAATGAAAGTCAGACATTGCTTTTCAACCATGCTTCCACAGAATTTTTTAAAAATAAAACTCATGAAATAGGCCTGGACAGAAATGATGGTACCCCTGAAAATAATGTGACAAAAGGGACATGTTAAATTAAGGTGTGTACACTAATTTGCATCAAAGGTGTCTACAATCTTGGAATCAGTGAGTGGGCCTGTATAGAGGGCTACAGATACTCACTGTGCTGTTTGGTGACATGGTGTGTATCACACTCAACATGGACCAGAGGAAGCGAAGGAAAGAGTTGTCTCAGGACATTAGAAAGAAAATTATAGACAAACACGTTAAAGGTAAAAGTTATAAGACCATCTCCAAGGAGCTTGAAGTTCCTGTGACTACAGTTGCACATATTATTCAGAGATTTAAGCTCCATGGGACTGTAGCCAACCTCCCTGGAAGTGGCAGCAGGAGGAAAATTTATGACAAATCAAAGAGACTGATAATACGAATGGTAACAAGAGTCGAGAAAAGCTTCTAAACAGATTAAAGTGAACTTCAAGCTCAAGGTGTTATGGAAATTTAATTAGGATAAATCTATCCTTCAGTGTTTGCTGTTGCTGTTCCCAATCTTATATTAAATGTCTTTTCTTTGAGCGCTCAGACGAAATGAGGACTATCCACAACGGAAGTGTCAGTATAACAGTTCATCAAGACCAACAGTTCATTATTCATTCAAGGTTTTATATGTTTACAAAAAGGGGCTGGTTAGTCAATTAGCATACAATTTAAAGCTGCTAGGTTATTGGCTGTTTTAGTATAAGTATGATAATTATGATAATTATGATAAAAGGGCTGAAGTAGCAGATTTATTGTTTATTGTTCTTTGTCCCAGTTTTTCCTACGTGACTAGTAAAGAAAATAATAGATATCTATCAAGACTTTCTGTCCTTGTTTCCATTTTCTGTGTCCTTGTGTAAAAAATCCCTATGAGCTATAGCCTGACTTATGTAGGCCAGGGTCGTCTTAAGCGACTGATTATAGCTAGCATCAGCTTTTTCATAGATATTCTGAGCACAGGATTTTTAGCAAGTGAGATCTATCTAACTGTAAATGCATATATATGAATATACATTGTGGAATACATATATATTTCCATGACAGTCCCCCCTTAGATACCACTTGCCCTAAAAACCTGCTCCTGTCCCAAAGCGCTGCAACTCTTTTGTGCTGCCGATGGGCTGGCACATGCCTAACATATGCACCCCTCATTGATGCAGGCTTTTCGCAAATGGGGGTCAGGAGATCTGTCCCTAGCAGGGGTTCATGTGTTTGCAATCATAGTCTCTTTATTTAACTGCATGTTCAGAAAAACGTGTGTATTCTTCGTCAGGTAGGTCATCTGTCTGGTCAGTCAGGGCATCCACGACATCCTTCATGGCTTAGGTGTCTCTTCTGGTACGGGAGCTTCCTTGCAATGCGATACGTGGATCCAAGCAGGCTTTCCCTCTAGTTTCACAGAGGTTGGTGTCATCTGGGGCTCTTGGACAGGACCATCAAATCTGGGATCGAGTGTTCTCATTTCCAACTTTTTTCACCAACACCCAGTCTCCTGGCTTTCAAAGAGTGCGTACCGGACACTGAGTCTGGATCTGGAAGTGAAGAGAAAAACTCGAGAATGGACATTAGTTTTTTGACCAATTCAATTACATAAGCAAACAAGATATCATTTTGCATATTCTGCTGCTGAGGGAAGAATGCACCTAACTTGGGACTAGACCGAAACAAAATTTCGCATGGTGACAGCTTTTCTGGGTCTCTGGGAGTGTGCCTTACGCTAAACAGTGCAATTGGGAGTGTGTCTCATGCCATGGTTTGTGTGTCTCTTGGGCAATTTTCAGCATCCTATTCTTAAGTGTTCCGTTCAGTCTTTCTACCTTCCCGCTGCTCTGGGGGTGGTAAGGAGTGTGTAGGCCTAAATCTGACCCTACTGCTAACCAGATCTCTTGTGTCAGATTTGCTGTGAATGCGGGTCCCTGATCACTTTCTATCATTTCTGGAACCCCGTATCTGCACACTATTTTCCGAAAGTAGCTGCTTTGCAGTAGTCTTTGCTGACTTGGAAGGCTTCTGTCCATCTTGAAAACACTTCTTTGACCACAATGGCGTATTTGAATCCTTCAATTGGCGATATCTGGATGTGGTCTATCTGGATCCTCTGAAGCTGGTAGAGTGGTCTTGCCGGATGAGGTCAGGGGGACTTTCTTCTACACGTCCAGCCTTGCATTTGCCGCAGGTCAGACAGCTGCTGGTGAATTTGGCTGTTAGGGTGGAGATCCCTGAAGCGAACCAGTAAGCACCAATCGGATCATTCATCTGTGTATTTGATATGTGGGTGGGTCCATGTGCCCATTGGACCACCATAGGGTGCATACTTTGTGGTAGGCAGGGTTTGGAGTCCATTGTAGATAGCCTTCCTTCTTCACGTGTTGCTTTTTTCGCATTCAGCTCTTCTTCTCCTTTTGGAGCTTGGTCTTGCAACTTCTTGAGCAGATCCCAGGACGTCTTTTTGTCAGGTTTCTTGTCTTCAGTCGTCATGTAGTAGCCGTCCGGCTCTACGACCTCTCCCACTTCTCCATGTTGTCTTCCTTTGGCCGCTTCTTTGGCTGCCATGTCCGCCATGTTATTGCCTCACGCCTCTTCTGTTCTCAGTTTTCCATGCGCTTTTGATTTTTCAAATTGCCACCATTTTGGAAGTTGGAGTACACCCAGCAGGTCCCTGAAGGCTCCATGATGCTTCACGGTTGTCCCGTTTGCTGTGATGAAGTCCCTTGCAGCCCAGATGGGCCCAAAGTCGTGTGCTATGCCATGCGAGCACCTGTAGTCTGTGTAGATGTTTGCAGTCTTGCCTTCTGCCATCTGGCAGGCCTTCGTCAGCGCTATCAATTCTCCTTCCTGGGCTGACAGGCTAGGTGACAGACTTCTGGACCACAGGATTTCTTGATTGCTGGTCACTGCACTTCCTGTGTGGAAACTTCTTCATCATCTGCAAATCTGGAGCCATCCAAGTAGAGGATAAATTCTGTAAATTTTTGTTCTGAAAAGTCCATATTGTATCCCCCCTTGGGAGTGGGAGTAGAGTGGCCGGGATGAGGACTGTAGGTCTGGAGACGGTGACATTGTAAGACAAAGGCGATAGAGGCGCCACAAAGATGTCTGGCGGTGGGGAGATTATTGTTGGTTGAGCTTGATTGAGGATTGCCAAGATGTCGTGCGGAGTGAGAGTTTCCAGTGGCTGTCCAAGAGTGATGTCAGCAATCTTGTCCAGGAAGGTGTGTGCTGCAGATACTGCCATCAGGCAGGAGGGTGCTCCTCTTGCAACTGGATCCAAGCGGGCTGAGAGGCAGCCTAAAAGTCTCTGTTTTCCCCCGTGAATCCGTGTCAGGACTCCAGTAGCATGACCTTCTTTCTTCCATCAGGTAGACGGAAAGGCTTCTCGTAGTCAGGTAGGCCTGGTATTGGCGCTGAGACTGTGGAGTTCTTCCAATCTCCTGAATGGGTTGAAGGCTGCGTCTGATAGAAGGAGCGGGGTTGCGTTGATGCAAGCGCACAGAGGCTGCATTAGGACTGAGGCATCAGGGATCCAGGTTCTGCAATACGACACTAGACCAGGGAAGGCCTGCAGCATCTTCGGAGTTGTTGGGGGAGCCATCTTCTCCACAGTGGTCTTCCAGTCATTTGACAGGTGTTCCGTCTGGTGAGCAATACAGTGTCCCAGGGATGTAACTTGCTTCTGACACCACTGGACTTTGTTCTTCCAGACCTTGCGTTGCTGTTCCTCCAGGTAGAGTAGGAGAGACAAGGAATTGGCTGTGCAGGTATCGATGTCAACCCCACAAAGGAGAAGGTCATCCAGGTGGAGGGGAACACTGAAGAAGGCACTGGCCAGGTTGATCACCGTGAATATCGTTGCGGTGACTGGGACGTTAGAGAGCAGAGTGTGCGGGTTCAGCACTGTTGGGGTTTCAAATACCGTAGCATCTTTCACGGCCTCCAGGCCTTGCACCATTCTGAACTCAGTTGGGTTTACAGTCTTTTTCTTCACTGTGGAAAGCTGGTATTGATTCCGATGGGCGAGGCAGCCCAGTTTGGCCTTGTCCTTCACTATGCGGCAGGGGATTCCCATCTCCCGGCACAGAGCTGGCGGGAAAACAAGCCGTCTACTAGGATCCACATCATGAGAGATGACGACCAGCTGGCTTTCTTGTTCTCCACCAAGGCAGTCACTGTGTTGGCACCTGCTCTGGTCACAGGGGGTCCTCTTGTTGGGACGTCTCCAATGGAGACGTGGGTGAACTGGTTGATTGCAGGTGGCACCTCCTGGTGCTTGCAAAAGATGAACCTCTGGCTTCTTAAGATATGACCCCGGCGTTGGAGCCGGATGAGGTGTTGCCATTCCATGAAGCGAGTAGGGTCCTTCTTGAGTTGAATATCCTGGCCAATATCAAAGTTCTCAGGCCGTCTTCTTAGGCGAGTTCACTAAGACCTTCAGTTGGTCAGAGACATCTTGACTCTGGGTGATGGAGTGGCTTTTCTGGTACTATGTCCAGCACTTCCTGTGATAGGTCTGCAATGTGGTTGTTTGAGGTTCCTGTTTCTTTTTGGGTTAGGGGTGAAGAAAGTGTCATGGTCCCATCTTCCTGGAACACTCTGGTCGCTTTCAGCTTCTGCAGTAGGTCCACTCCCAATAGGTTGAGGGTGCAGGTCTTTGACACAACAAACTGGGACATGATGGAGTGTTCTGGCTGGGTCCACACGCTCAGGGGCTTCATAATCTGTAAATATTTGACTTGACCATCAATTCCCATACAGGACGCAGAAGATTCTGATAGATAGGTGAGGTTGCGGAGTTCCGCAAGAAAAGATCTGACTACGCCATCCACTCTCAGGATATTGGTCCCACTGGTGGGGTTCCCGGTGGACTTGGAATGCTCCTGTCCTATGGACGGGGTTCTTCACTGCTTTCTGTTTCTTCTTCCTCTGGGCGAAGTCGGTGTTCTGCACCGGTTCCGGAAATGACCAAACTCACCACAGTTGTAACACTGGACATCCCTTCTGTCCCGGCGGGACTCAATCCTTTTTGCTACTGCGAACAGGGTATCCATTGCTATTGACGTGTACTCAGGCCTGGCTATTACCAGTGGTTTCCTGATTGGTTCTCTCAGTCCATGCACAAAAGCCTGTGCCAACATCCGTCTGTGTGTCTGATCATGGGTAATGAGGCCCAAATCTTGAAACACTTGCATCACTCTGTCATGGAACTCCTCTACAGACTCTGTCTGGTCTTGGCTCGTGACATGTAGGCTGAGAGTTTGTCCTGTCAGTCTGCTTTTGGCCCATTCTCTGAGCTGCTCAATTAGCTTTGGTCCTGTCTCCCAGGCATACGCATCTAATTCTGCTGGAAGCTTGAGGTGTTCTCTCATAATTGGCCAGAATGCCTCACCTGCTTTTATTTCCATTACGGCCCAGAGATCAATCCAGGCTGCTGCATACGTTCGCTGGATCTGCTGCATTTTTTGGCAAAATGGCATGGGGTGTATCCTGGGTCTGGCAGCATACTGATCACCTGGCTTGGGATGAAGGGCTCATAGGATGGTGCCTCTACCTGTCCCTGCTCTCTTGGTGTTTGTGGGTTTTCTTCCCTAGTATTGGGCAGCATGTATGACGTTGTGTCTTCATCTTCATCAGATGAGAAGTGACATGGTATGCTTGGTGCATACACTGGCTGAAATTTGGGCTTAAAAGTTGTCTTGCTGCATGGGGATTTCCCTCTTCCTTGCTGAGGCTGCGGTGGATCAGTGTCATAGTTCCATGCTGGCAGCTCTGCTCGGCACTGAGGTTCCTCATTTGTGTCTGTAGCTACACCTCCCCCTGTGAAGCCCCGGCTGTGGGCTCTGCTTCCTGTTGTGTCTGGGGGCTATATTTCCATGACAAAGGAACATCAGTGTCAGATCGCACCATCCGTTATTGTATGAGCCAAAGTGGACTTCATGGGAGATGACCAAGGAGGACACCATTGTTGAAAAAAAATCATAAAAAAGCCAGAGTGGAATTTGCCAAACTATATATTGACAAGCTACAAAGCTTCTGGGAGAATGTGCTATGGACAGATGAGACAAAAATGGAACTTTTTGGCAAGGCACATCAGTCCTACGTTCACAAACGGAAAATGAAGCATATCAAAAAATGAACACTGTCTCTACTGTAAAACATGGAGAAGGCTCTGTTATGTTCTGGGGCTGCTTTGCTGCAGCTGGCACAGGGTGTCTAGAATCTGTGCAGGGTACAGATTCTCAAGACTATCAAGAGATTCTAGAGAGAAATGTGCTGCTCAGTGTCCGAAAGCTTGGTCTCAGTCGCAGGTTATGGGTCTTGCAACAGGATAATGACCTAAAACACACAGCTAAAAACACCCAAGAATGGCTAAGAGGGAAAATTGGACTATTCTGAAGTGGCCTTCTATAAACACTGACTTAAACCCTATTGAGCATCTTTGGAAAGAGCTGAAAATCAACGTCTGGAAAAGGCAACCTTCAAACACGAGACAACTGGAGCAGTTTGCTCTTGAGGAGTGAGCCAAAACACCTGTCGAGAGGTGCAGAAGTCTCATTGACAGTTACAGGAATCGTTTGATTGCAGTAATTGCCTCAAAATGTTGTGCAACAAAATATTAAGTTAACCCCTTTATTCCATCAGACGTACTATTCCGTCCATGTGACCCTGGACCTCATTCCCATGGACGGAATAGTACGTCCCATGCGATCAGCTGCGCTCCCGGGGGGAGCATAGCTGATCGCAGCCGGGTGTCAGCTGATTATCACAGCTGACACCCGGCACTATGTGTCAGGAGTGGTCACGGACCGCTCCCGGCACATTAACACCTGGCACACTGCGATCAAACATGATCGCGGTGTACCAGGGGCACAGGGAAGCATCGTGCAAGGAGGGGGCTCCCTGCGTGCTCCCCTGAGGCCCTCAGAACAGCTCGATGTGATTGCGCTGTTCTGAGGCCTTCCTCCCTGCAAGGCCCCGGATCCAAGATGGCCGCTGGGTCCAACAGGAAGCCTGCTGCACTGCCTGTGAGATCGCTGGTCTCACAGAGTGCTGTGCACACTGTGAGACCAGAGATCTGGTATTATACAGTAGTGTCCCACCCTGGGAAAAAGTAAAAAAGTAAAAAAAATAAAAATAAACATGTGTAAAAAATTTTTTAAAAAAAATAAATTCCCCAATAAATTCATTTCTTCATGTAAACAAAAAAACAAAACAATAAAAGTACACATATTTGGTATCGCCGCATCCGAACTGTCCCACTAGTTAACCCCTTTAGTGAACCCCTTAAAAAAAAAAAGCAAAGCAAAAATCAATGCTTTATCATTATACCGCCAAACAAAAAGTGGAATAACACGCGATCAAAAAGACGGATATAAATAAACATTGTTCTGCTGAAAACGTCATCTTGTCCGCAAAAAACGAGCCGCCATACAGCATCATCAGCAAAACAATAAAAAAGTTATAGCTCGCAGAATAAAGTGATGCAAAAATAATTATTTTTTATATAAAATTGTTTTTACTGTATAAAAGCGCCAAAACATAAAAAAATTATATAAATGAGGTATCGCCATAATCGTACTAACCCGAAGAATAAAACTGCTGTAACAATTTTACCACACGCGGAACGGTATAAACGCCCCCCCGAAAAGAAATTTATGAATTGCTGATTTTTGTTCATTCTAACCTCCCAAAAATCTAAATAAAAAGCGATCAAAAAATTTCACATGCTCAAAAATGGTACCAATATAAACGTCACCTCGTACCGCAAAAAATAAGACCTCACATCACTCTATGGGCCAAAATATGCAAAAATTATAGCTCTCAAAATGTGGTGATGCAAAAACTATTTTTTGCAATAAAAAGCGTCTTTTAGCGTGACAGCTGCCAATCACAAAAACCCGCTATAAATAGTAAATCAAACCCCCCTTTATCACCCCCTTAGTTAGGGAAAAATAATAAAATTTAAAAAATGTATTTATTTCCATTTTCCCATTAGGGTTAGGGTTGCGCCTAAAGTTAGGGTTAGGGTTGGGATTAGGGTTAGGGGTGTGTTAGGGTTAGGTTTGTGGTTAGGGTTATAGTTAGGGTTGGGACTAGGGTTAGGGGTGTGTTGGGGTTAGGGTTGGAGTTAGAATTGGGGGGTTTCCACTGATTAGGCACATCAGGGGCTCTCAAAATGTGACATGACACCCCAGACCATTCCATCAAAGTCTGCAGTCCAAAACGTCACTACTTCACTTCTGAGCCCTGACGTGTGCCCATACAGTAGTTTTCTCCCACATATGGGGTATCAGCGTACTCAGGACAAAATGGACAACAACTTTTGGGGTCCAATTTCTCCTGTTACCCTTGGGAAAATAAAAAGTTGTGGACTAAAAGATCATGTTTGTGGAAAAAATATGATTTTTTTATTTTCATGCTCGGGCGTTATAAACTTTAGTGGAACACCTGGGGGTTCAAAGTTCTCACCACACATCTAGATAAGTTAAATGAGGGGGTCTAGTTTCCAAAATGGTGTCATTTGTGGGTGGGTTTCCACTGTTTAGGCACATTAGGAGCTCTCCAAACACGACATGGCGTCCAGCCAATTCTGCGTTGAAAAAGTCAAACAGCGCTCCTTCCCTTCCGAGCTCTGTCATGCACCCAAACAGTGGTTTACCCCCACATATGGGGTATCAGCGTGCTCAGGACAAATTGCATAACAACTTTTGGGGTCTTGTTACCCTTGGGAAAATAAAAATTGGGGTGAAAAGGTCAATTTTGTGGAAAAAATATGATTTGTAAATTTTACGGCATTACGTTATAAACGCGTGTGAAGCACTTGGGGGTTCAAATTGCTCACCACAGATCTAGATAAGTTCCTTAGGGGGTCTAGTTTCCAAAATTGGGTCACTTGTGGGGGGTTTCCACTGTTTAGGCACATCAGAGGCTCTCCAAATGCAACAGGGCGTCCAATCTCAATTCCAGCCAATTTTGGTTGGAAAAAGTCAAATGGTGCTCCTTCCATTCCGAGCTCTGCCGTGCGCCCAAACAGTGGTTCCCCCACATATCGGGTATCAACATACTCAGGACAAATTGGACAACAACTTTTGTGGTCCAATTTCTCCTGTTACCCTTGGGAAAATAAAAAATTGGTGACTAAAATATAATTTTTGCGGGAAAAAAATAGGATTTTTTAATTTCATGCCCGGGCATTATAAACTTGTGCGAAGCACTTGGGGTTCAAAGTGCTCACCACAGATCTAGATAAGTTCCGTAAGGGGTCTAGTTTCCAAAATGGGGTCACTTGTGGGGGTTTCCACTGTTTAGGCACACCTGGGGCACTGCAAACGGAACATGACCCCCATCAACGTCTGCATTCCAAAATGTTATTACTTCCTTTCTAAGCCCTGCCGTGCGCCCAAACAGTTTCCCCCCCCCACATATGGAGTATCAGCGTACTCAGGACAAATTGGACAACAACTTTTGGGGTCCAATTTCCTTGGGAAAAATAAAAAATTTGGGACTGAAAATCATTTTTGTGGAAAATTGTTTTTTTTTTTCACACCCAGGTATTATAAACTTTTGTGAAACACTTGGGGCTCAAACTGCTCACAACAGATCTAGATAAGTTCCATAGGGGGTCTACTTTCCAAAATGGTGTCACTTGTGGGGGGTTTCCACTGTTTAGGCGCATCAGGGGCTCTCCAAATGCAACATGGCATCCAATCTCAATTCCAGCCAATTTTGGTTTGAAAAAGTCAAACTTCGCTCCTTCCCTTACGAGCTCTGCCATGTGCCCAAACAGTGGTTTTCCCCCACATATGGGGTATTGGCGTACTCAGGAGAAATTGCACAACTTTATCTGTCCATTTTCTCCTTTTACCCTTGTGAAAATAAAAATTTTTTTGTAAAATATCATTTTTGTGACTAAAAAGTTAAATGTTCATTTTTTTCCTTCCACGTTGCTTCAGCTCCTGTGAAGCACCTGAAGGGTTAATAAACTTCTTGAATGTGGTTTTGAGTACCTTGAGGGGTGCAGTTTTTAGAATGGTGTCACTTTTGGGTATTTTCTGCCATATAGACCCTTCAAAGTGACTTCAAATGTGAGGTGGTCCCTAAAAAAATGGCTTTGTAAATTTTGTTGTAAAAATTAGAAATCGCTGGTCAACTTTTAACCCTTATAATTTCCTAACGAAAAAAAATTTTGCTTCCAAAATTGTGCTGATGTAAAGTAGACATGTGGGAAATGTCATTTATTAAGTATTTTGTGTGAAATATTTCTCTGTTTTAAGGGAATAAAAATTCAAAGTTTGAAAATTGCAAAATTTTCGCCATATTTGCGCTTTTTAAAAAATAAACGCAAGTTATATTGAAGAAATTTTACCACTAACGTGAAGTACAATATGTCACGAGAAAACATTCTCAGAATCGTGAAGATCCGTTGAAGCGTTCCAGAGTTATAACCTCATGAAGAGACAGTAGTCAGAATTGTAAAAATTGGCCCGGTCATTAACGTGCAAACCACCCTTGGGGGTGAAGGGGTTAAGGATACCATCTGTCATTACTGCTTGTAGGTTCACATTTCTTATTCATACACTTTTCCGTGTTCTTAAGTCTCAAAAAAAAAAAAATTGCTGGGTTACATTTCTCAGCCATACAATATTACGTGTCTTTGGGTACATTTTGTTGGCATATAACCCTCCAAAAATGTTTTCACAGTTTTTTATCATTATTATATTGATCACCTATAGATTGTTCCGTGGTATGGAGTACATTTCCTTGGTTTACAACCCTCAAAAAAACTTACATCTTCTTAGGTACAGTTCATTGCTATGTAAGACTCAAAAAACGTGTTAAAAAAATTGATCGGTATAATATATTGCTCATTCATAGACTTTTACATTTAAAAGTAATCTGCAGCATGTCTCTGTGCAAATTCTCTGTGCATTTGTGCCCTGCATTTTTCGCTAGTGGCTTCACTCCATCAATCAAAAACAAGCAAAAAAACACCAAAAACTCATATTTTTACAGCTGCGTTTTTCCTGCAGAAAATTTACTCAATGTGTGCACATAGCCTTATCACTATTAGATTGCTCACCCACAGACTATTCTGTGGTATGGAGTAGATTTTCTTGGTATATAAGCCTCAAAAGTGCATAGCCTTTATGAGTCTAGGAGTACTTCTACATTACAATTTGAACAGAATATGTATGAGGTCCTTCTTTATGTTTGATACAGGGTGTGTCCGAGTCCCTAATTTTTGGCAGTTCTTGCTTCCGTCATAAATTAAACTGAAATTTGCTTTTTTTTTTTAATAAAAAAATATATTTACGTTTACTTCAATATTATTTTTTAAATCCTTTTTAAATTTTGCTTTATATACAAGTCATTATACAGGAAAAAAATGTTTCTTAACTTTTTTTTCCCTGTAAAATGCAATTTATCATCAGTTTTGAAAGTTTTATTGTCAGTCCTTAAAGTGGAGTAAAAGTATGACACCATTGTTCTCAGCAGCAATCTGGGAGTCAGAGATGCTCCTAGGAGTCTTTCCCATGCTGTTCTCCTTCCATTCAGCACTTGTCCCATCCATTTGAACATGTTCAATGCCCCCCGAACCTCTTTGTAGGGTATGTCGGAAAAAAGTTTGGCTTTCCCGTTGACTCCCATTATAATTGTTAGGCCGGCGTCACGCTGGCGACAAAATCGGACGACTGCAAAGCGATGAAATATCGCATTGCAGTCGGACCAATGTTAATCTATGGAGCAGCTCCCAGTATCAGATTTTTTGTGGTCCGTTTTATACGTGCGAGTGCAATCGCAGCATGTTGCGATTGTCACCGACTGTGGGTCGACAATCGCCAATGCAAGTCTATGGGTGCAATGAAAACTCAGATTACAAACGGACCGCACGTGTGACTTGAGATTAAATTGCACCGGTGTCCTTTAGAAAAGCCGCAATTCATCCCCGGCTATACTGTAAAATCACACTGACAGCTTTAATAAAGAATGGACAGAATACACATACACACATAGATATATATATATATATATATATATATATATATATATATATATATATACACATGTCATTGTGACATGTATATATATATATATATGTATATATATATATATATATACACATATATTTATAGTTCATACACTTCTACATAGTATAATAGCCGCTAATTCAATTGCCGGCTTTTGTGAAATTACAGACCCAACATGAAATGACACATGGTTTACATACAGTTAACTATGTCATTTCATGTAGTTTGATATATGGTTTTCACTAACAATTACATGAGTGTATGTGTGCAAAATTTCATACATGTAGGGGTTAATTAAAGGTGTAAATTCGTTGAAAAAAAATGCGTGGGCTCCTGCGCTATTTTCTCTACCAGACAAAGCCAGCGAGTGGGGACAGATAATATTAGCCTAGGGAGGGTGTATTTATTTCCCCCCCCCCCTGGCTACTAACATCTGCCCCCAGTCACCCCAGAAAAGGCAAATCTATAATTAGATTCGCCCTTTCTGGCACTTTGCCCGTCTATTCCCATTTCCCTGTAGCGGTGGCAAATGGGTTAATAATGGGTTAAAGCCACCTTGCTATTGGAAGGTGACTTTAAGCCAGGTTAATAATTGAGAGTTGTCAATTAGACAACTATCAATTATTAATCTTATTGAAGGAAATAAAAAAAATACACACACATTAATAATAAATAATTTTAATGAAATAAAGACACATTTTTTGACCATCTTTTATTTAACTGGTAATCCTTGCGAAGCCCTTGCTCTTCTGTAATAAAGAAAAAATAATAAAACAACATTATTCTTACCTATCCGGCGATCTGTCACGTTCCACGCTGTAATCCTTCACAAAGGGTTAACAGGTTAACACCGCTACAGGGCAATGGGAATAGACGGGCAAAGTGTCAGAAAGGGCGCATCTAATTACAGATTTGCCTTTTCTGGGGTGGCTGGGGGGCAGATGTTAGTAGCCAGGGGGAGGCACAAAATAAATGCACCTTCCCTAGGCTAATATTATCTGCCCCCACTGGCTTTGTCTGTCTGGTAGAGAAAATAGCGCGGGAGCCCACGCATTTTTTTTCAACGAATTTACACCTTTAACCCCTTCACCCCCAAGGGTGGTTTGCACGTTAATGACCGGGCCAATTTTTACAATTCTGACCACTGTCTCTTTATGAGGTTATAACTCTGGAACGCTTCAACGGATCTTCGCAATTCTGAGATTGTTTTCTCGTGACATATTGTACTTCATGTTAGTGGTAAAATTTCTTCGATATAACTTGCGTTTATTTTTGAAAAAAACGCAAATATGGCGAAAATTTTTTAAATTTTGCAATTTTCAAACTTTGAATTTTTATTCCCTTAAAACAGAGAAATATATCACACAAAATAGTTAAGAAATAACATTTCCCACATGTCTACTTTACATCAGCACAATTTTTGAACCAAAATTTTTTTTTTGTTAGGAAGTTATAAGGGTTAAAAGTTGACCAGCGATTTCTCATTTTTACAGCAAAATTTACAAAGCCTTTTTTTTAGGGACCACCTCACATTTGAAGTCACTTTGAGGGGTCTATATGGCAGAAAATACCCAAAAGTGACACCATTCTAAAAACTGCACCCCTCAAGGTACTCAAAACCACATTCAAGAAGTTTATTAACCCTTCAGGTGCTTCACAGTAACTAAAACAACGTGGAAGGAAAAAATGAATATTTTACTTTTTAGCCACAAAAATTATCTTTTACAAACTTTTTTTTTATTTTCACAAGGGTAAATGGAGAAAATGGACAGATAAGGTTGTTATGCAATTTCTCCTGAGTACGCCAATACCCCATATGTGGGGGAAAACCACTGTTTGGGCACACGGCAGAGCTCATAAGGGAAGGAGCGACGTTTGACTTTTTCAAACTAAAATTGGCTGGAATTGAGATTGGATGCCATGTCGCGTTTGGAGAGCCCCTGATGCGCCTAAACAGTGGAAACCCCCCACAAGTGACACCATTTTGGAAACTAGACCCCCTAAGGTACTTATCTAGATCTGTTGTGAGCACTTTGAACCCTCAAGTGTTTCACAAAAGTTTATAAAGCCTGGGTGTGAAAAAAAAAAAATCAATTTTCCACAAAAATGATTTTTTAGTCCCAAATGTTTGAATTTTCCCAAGGAAATTGGACCCCAAAAGTTGTTGTCCAATTTGTCCTGAGTACGCTGATACCCCATATGTGGGGAGGGGAAACTGTTTGGGCGCACGGCAGGGCTTGGAAAGGAAGTAGTAACGTTTTGGAATGCAGACGTTAATGGGGGTCATGTTCCGTTTGCAGTGCCCCAATGAGCCTAAACAGTGGAAACCCCCCACAAGTGACCCCATTTTGGAAACTAGACCCCCTAAGGAACTTATCTAGATCTTTGGTGAGCACTTTGAACCCCCAAGTGCTTCACACAAGTTTATAATGCCCGGGCATGAAAATAAAAAATCCTATTTTTTTCCCACAAAAATTATCTTTTAGTCACTAATTTTTTATTTTCCCAAGGGTAACAGGAGAAATTGGACCACATATGTTGTTGTACAATTTGTCCTGAGTACGCTGATACCCCATATGTGGGGGGGGAACCACTGTTTGGGCGCACGGCAGAGCTCGGAATGGAAGGAGCACCATTTGACTTTTTCCAACCAAAATTGGCTGGAATTGAGTTTGGATGCCATGTTGCATTTGGAGAGCCCCTGATTTGCCTAAACAGTGGAAACCCCCCCAAATGACCCCATTTGGGAAACTAGACCCCCTAAGGAACTTATCTAGATTTTTGATGAGCAATTTGAACCCCCAAGTGCTTCACACAAGTTTATAACGTAGAGCCGTAAAATTTAAAAATCATATTTTTTCCACAAAAATGATCTTTTCACCCCAATTTTTATTTTTCCAAGGGTAACAAGACTCCAAAAGTTATTGTGCAATTTGTCCTGAGTGCGCTGATACCCCATATGTGGGGGTAAACCACTGTTTGGGTGCATGGCAAAGTTTGGAAGGGAAGGAGCGCCGTCTGACTTTTTCAACGCAGAATTGGCTGGACGCCATGTCGTGTTTGGAGAGCTCCTGATCTGCCTAAACAGTGGAAACCCCCATAAATGACACCATTTTGGAAACTAGACCCCTCAAGGAACTTATCTAGATGTGTGGTGAGAACTTTGAACCCCCAGGTGTTTCACTAAAGTTTATAACGTACAGCCGTAAAATAAAAAAATCTTTTTTTTTTTTTACAAAAATGATTTTTTCGCCCCCAATATTTTATTTTCACAAGGGTAACAGAAGAAATTGGAACCCAAAAGTTGTTGTCCAATTTGTCCTGAGTACACTGATACCCAATATGTGGGCGAAAACTACTGTATGGGCACACGTCGGGGCTCGGAAGGGAAGTAGTGACGTTTTGGATTGCAGACTTTGATGGAATGGTCTGGGGGCGTCATGTCACATTTGGAGAGCCCCTGATGCACCTAAACAGTGGAAACCCCCACAAGTGACCCCATTTTGGCAAATAGACCCCACAAGGAACTTATCTAGATGTGTGGTGAGCACTTTGAACCCCGAAGTGCTTCACAGAAGTTTATAACGCACAGCCGTAAAAATAAAAATTCTTTTTTTTTTTTACAAAAATGATTTTTTCGCCCCCAATATTTTATTTTCACAAGGGTAACAGGAGAAATTGGACCCCAAAAGTTGTTGTCCAATTTGTCCTGAGTACGCTGATACCCAATATGTGGGAGAAAACTACTGTATGGGCGCACGTCAGGGCTCGGAAGGGAAGTAGTGACGTTTTGGATTGCAGACTTTGATGGAATGGTCTGGGTGCGTCATGTCGCATTTGGAGAGCCCCTGATGCACCTAAACAGTGGAAACCCCCCACAAGTGACCCCATTTTGGCAAATAGACCCCACAAGGAACTTATCTAGATGTGTGGTGAGCACTTTGAACCCGAAGTGCTTCACAGAAGTTTATAACGCACAGCCGTAAAAATAAAAAATCTTTTTTTTTTTCTGCAAAAATGATTTTTTCGCCCCAATATTTTATTTTTACAAGGGTATCAGGAGAAATTGGACCCCAAAAGTTGTTGCCCAATTTGTCCTGAGTACGCTGATACCCAATATGTGGGAGAAAACTACTGTATGGGTACACATTGGGGCTCGAAGGGAAGTAGCGACGTTTTGGATTGCAGACTTTGATGGAATGGTCTGAGGGCGTCATGTCGCATTTGGAGAGCCCCTGATGCGCCTAAACAGTGGAAATCCCCAAGAAGTGACCCCATTTTGGAAAATAGACCCCACAAGGAACTTATCTAGGTGTGTGGTGAGCGCTATGAAGCCCCAAGTGCTTCACAGAAGTTTATAATGTACAGCCGTAAAAACAAAAAAATAACTTTTTTTGTACAAAAATGATATTTTCGCCCTCAGTTTTTTATTTTCCCAAGGGTAACAGAAGAAATAGGACAAATTGCACAATAACTCTTGGGGTCCAGAGTACGCTGATACCCCATATGTGGGGATAAACTACTGTTTGGACGCATGGCAGAGCTCAGAAGTGAAGGAGCACCGTTTGACTTTTTCAACGCAGAATTGGCTGGAATTGAGATTAGACGCCATGTCACATTTGGAGAGCCCCTGATGTGCCTAAACAGCGGAAACCCCCCAATTCTAACTCCAACCCTAACCCCAACACACCCCTATCCCTGGTCCCAACCCTAACTACAAACCTAACCCTAACACACCCCTAATCCCAACCCTAACTTTAGCCGCAACCCTAACCCTAACCCTAATGGGAAAATGGAAATAAATACATTTTTTTAATTTTATTATTTTTCCCTAACTAATGGGTCATAAAGGGGGGGTTGATTTACTATTTATAGCGGGTTTTTATGATTGGCAGCTGTCACGCTAAAAGACGCTTTTTATTGCAAAAATAGTTTTTTGCATCGCCACATTTTGAGAGCTATAATTTTTGCATATTTTGGCCCACAGAGTCATGTGAGGTCTTATTTTTTGCGGTACGAGTTGATGTTTTTATTTGTACCATTTTTGAGCAGGTGACATTTTTTGATCGCTTTTTATTTCGATTTTTGGGATTTTAGAATGAACAAAAATCAGCAATTCATGAATTTCTTTTGGGGGAGGCGTTTTTATTGTTCCGCGTGTGGTAAAATTGATAAAGCAGTTTTATTCTTCGGGTCAGTACGATTATGCCGATACCTCATTTATATCATTTTTTTATGTTTTGGCGCTTTTATAGAATAAAAACAATTTTATATAAAAAATAATTATTTTTGCATCGCTTTATTCTGCGAGCTATAACTTTTTTATTTTTTCGCTGATGATGCTGTTTGGTGGCTCGTTTTTTGCGGGACAAGATGAAGTTTTCAGCGGTACCATGTTTATTTATATCGGTCTTTTTGATCGCACGTTATTCCACTTTTTGTTCGGCAGTATGATGATAAAGCATTGATTTTTTGCTTCGTTTTTTTTTTTTTTTAAGGGGTTCACTAAAGGGGTTAACTAGTGGGACAGTTTTATAGGGGGGGTCGTTACGGACGCGGCGATACCAAATATGTGTACTTTTATTGTTTTGGTTTTTTTATTTACAGGAAGAAATGAATTTATTGGGGAATATTTTTTTTTTTTATTTATTTTGGATTTTTTTTTATAACATGTTTATTTTTATTTTTTTAACTTTTTTACTTTGTCCCAGGGTGGGACATCACTGTATTTTATCAAATCGCTGGTGTGACAGTGTGCACAGCACACTGTCACACCAGCGATCGCTCAGGCAGTGCAGCAGGCTTCTCAGTGCCTGCTCTCAGCAGGCACTGAGGAAGCCGCCTCCCTCCAGGACCCCGGCGCCATCTTGGATCTGGGTCCTGGGAGGGAGGAAGCCCTCAGAACAGCGCGATCACATCGCGCTGGTCTGAGGGTCTCAGGGGGGCGCGCAGGGAGCCCCCACCCTGCGCGATCCTCCCCTGTGCCCCCAGTACACCGCGATCATGTTTGATCGCGGTGTGCTAGGGGTTAATGTGCCGGGAGCGGTCCGTGACCGCTCCTGACACACAGTCACGGGTGTCAGCTGTGATAATCAGCTGACACCCGGCGGCGATTAGCTGCGCTCCCCTCAGGAGCGCAGCTGATCGCCTATGACGTACTATCCCGTCCATGGGAAGAATGGCACGGGTTTTATGGACGGGATAGCACGTCTAATGTCAGAGAGGGGTTAATTAAACCCTACATGTATGAAATTTTGCACACATACACTCATTTAATTGCTAGTGAAAACCATATATCAAACTACATGAAATGACATGGTTAACTGTATGTAAACTATGTGTCATTTCATGTCGGGTCTGTAATTTCACAAAAGCCGGCAATTGAATTAGCGGCTATTAAACTATGTAGAAGTGCATTAACTATAAATAGAAAAATATTTAGAATTGAGAGTCCTCAGTGGTTGATACCTTTTAATGGCTAACTGAATATTAACTATAAATAAACAGTGCATATACAGTACAGACCAAAAGTTTGGACACACCTTCTCATTCAAAGATTCTTCTGTATTTTCATGACTATGAAAATTGTAGAATCACACTGAAGGCATCAAAACTATGAATTAACACATGTGGAATTATACATTACACTTTACAAAAAAGTGTGAAACAACTGAAAATATGTCTTATATTCTAGGTTCTTCAAAGTAGCCACCTTTTGCTTTGATTACTGCCTTGCATGCAGAAAACGTGAACGGCTGGATTCTACATGCCTAGTTCCCACCGTAAAGCATGGAGGAGGTGGTGTGATGATGTGCGGGTGCTTTGCTGGTGACACTGTGTTAGGGTCTGCGGAACGCACCAAATATATGATGTGGAGAGGTGCGTTTGCAGCCCGGAGTCCACCGTGCAGGCGGAGCCTGCTGCTAGTAAAATGGCGCAAGAAGCAAACTCTGTTATCCCGCAGAGTCGCCAAAATAAACGCCGTAACGCGCTGTGGCAATATGTGCGAACTCTGTTAATCCACAGAGCCGCTAGAAATGCCGCAGCGCTATATGGCGATGTGTGCGAACTCACTGAACACAACTGAGTCGCAAAATAAACACGCTAGGGCGCTGTCTAGCATTGAAAGCGAACCCTGTTACGTCACAGCCGCTGAGACAAACTTCTGTGTCCTGTCAGGCACTCAGGTACACAGTTAACTGCTAAGCGAACATAGAACGTGATCATGCGCTAATGTCCTCGCGGGAGTCACCCGCAATCTATGGCGTCTGAACGCCAGGCCCTGAATACGGCAATCAAACTCCTCACCGGTTATGCCGGTAATCTAGGGCATCTAGGACACCGACCCTGACCAGCTAGCATACCAAACTCCTCACCGATTAAGTCGGTATTCTAGGGGCTTATTTCAGCCGGGCCCTAACCACACACACGCATGACCACACTGGCGCTAAGCATATAATGGTTGACACTAGCGCATGGCGGCCCAGGCATGCCACCCTTTTATAGTAAAAGCTACAGGACCTGCCAGAAACAAGGACCAATGAAACTGTTCCAGAACACCAGTAGACACAGGACCTTCCTGGCAGACCAATAGGAGCTGCTGCAGTACCTGAGCATGTGACCCCTGATCTCCAATGAGAGATCTCACCCTGGGCATGCTCAGAAGGGGAAAACAAGGACTTTGTCCTAAAGACGTCTGCTCGCCGCTAACCAGTACTGGCCACAATAGCAGAGCCTGGAGGAGCAGCAGTAATCCTCTGCACACTGTTAGACTGGGCGAGATGCTGGGACCAACGCAGCTGGGATAGCTCAAGATTCCACTTGTGCAGAAGCGGGAACTCGACCCCTAACACACTGTTGGGTATTATTCAAAATTGGAGCGGTCCAGCTTAGCCCCAAACCATCTCGATTGGGTTCAGGTCTGGTGACTGTGGAGGCCAGGTCATCTGGCATAGCACCCCAACACTCTCCTTCTTGGTCAAAAAGCCCTTACACAGCCTGGAGGTGTGTTTGGGGTCATTGCCGTGTTGAAAAATAAATGATGGTCCAACTAAACGCAAACCGGATGGAATAGCATGCTGCTGCAAGATACTGTGGTAGCCATGCTGGTTCACTATGCCTTCAATTTTGAATAAATCCCCAACAGTGTCACTAGCAAAGCACCCCCACACCATCACACCTCCTCCATGCTTCACGGTGGGAACCAGGCATGTAGAGTCCAGCCGTTCACCTTTTCTGCGTGCAAAGCAGTAATCAAAGCAAAAGGTGGCTACTTTGAAGAATCTAGAATATAAGACATATTTTCAGTTGTTTCACACTTTTTTGTAAAGTGTAATGTATAATTCCACATGTGTTAATTCATAGTTTTGATGCCTTCAGTGTGATTCTACAATTTTCATAGTCATGAAAATACAGAAAAATCGTTTAATGAGAAGGTGTGTCCAAACTTTTGGTCTGTACAGTATGTATATATATATATATATATATATATATATATATATATATATATATGTCTCAATGACATGTATAAATATATATACAGTATATGTCTTCTATGTGTATATATCTATTCTTTCTATTGTGATTTAAAAACTATTCATTTGGATCCATTATATGTCGGTTTTGCTAGCCACCGACAAAATCTCTCAAGTCGGATGTCAGTCGGATGTGAAACGTACGCTCACATGTGACAAAATCGCATCAGCCACGGAAAATCGGATGCAAGACGCATCAATGTTCATGAAACTTTTCTGCGATAATTGTCCCACTAAAACGGTACGATTTTTTAGACGTTGTGTGTGACTCCAGCCTTAAGGGTATGCCACACTAAGCGAGATCGCTAACGAGATCGCTACTGCGCCTTACTGGAAATGAGCATGCAAGTATTAGGAATTGCTCGGTTTGAGCAAAGAGCACTAGAGCATTTTAATCCTCGATCATCACTACACACAGCATCAACATTAAAATATCATTAAAATAAAACCGAGCAGTAAGAAAACAATACAGGCAGAACAGATCCGAGATATCAGTATTTATTTATCTTCACATTCCTCTTTAATGTCTTGCAAAGCAATCTAAATTAGAACAATCCCATTTATACATTTCCAAAGGTCAGCCATAATTACTGCAAATAAATAGGTTTCCTTGACCCAGACAGATTGAGCCAGGCAATCTTTAGTTTGTATTAATAGAACTGGACTGATTCTATATGTCATTCCATATATACCACCATAATTCACCAGGTGAATTGAAAACAGTCCCTAGAATGTAGTAGGAGATTATCATTATTATGCTGCTGATGTAATGCCTGTCATCCAATTGATTAATAGGCATGCAGGACAACATGGAAGGAAAGACAAGTGTCAATGGACAAAAATAGCATTTTTTTGTATATTTTATATTAGGTAGCTGGGAAAGTTTTATAAATGAGGTAAAGAGTGTTATCTCTCTGTGCATTTTTATATTGTTCTCCTCCAGTCCACTTTTTCAAATGGGAGGAAAACAATTACACTAGTGTAAAGGGGTTAAGTTAATAAAGTTCATTGTTGTATTTATGCCTTTTTGCTTACTGGTATCGCTGACATGTTACATGTACTACCTCAAGTATGATATGGTACTGCTACCACTTCTGGGTATTACCATCGCTTTGTTTCCATGCTTGATTGTTCCTCATTGTATAAGATGTGATAATGTTTGCTATGTTTTCGTGTCTAGTATAGGGAAAGTGTAATGCTTGGGAATGGCCACTAGATGGGGTGCATCCTGGCACATACTAGTTGTAGTCAGAGATAGGTTTAGTGTAGGATTAATATAATAGGAGGGCTGCCGAAAGGTAAGGCTAAGCAAGTAGGAAGTTAGTTCAGACAGGGCCAGGGTGCCTTTAGTGTCCACACGGGCTCTAGGTCCAGGACGGCTCGACAGCCTCGTAATGTACAGCAAGTGTTAGTCCCAGGTATCCACAGTTAAAGAGCGGAAGGTCAGTGGGAAAGAAAAATTCAGAAGTTGTGGCAAATGATGGCCTGGGTGGACGACCGGAGGTCTAGAGTTGGACGGACCAAGGGGACGTTCAGATTCAGTGAATGAGAAAGAAAGGGGCACTGAAGCTTTACAGGGAACAGTGCGGATGGGTCAGATGCTGTCAAGGACACCGCACTGCACATGCTCACTGAGCCAGTGCACGTGTCCTAAGTAAACCAACTGTGCCCCCAGATACCTGTAAGCAGAGCCGCAGCAGAGAAGACGTGTGTTTCTGTGTAACAGGACCTTCCGCAGCATGTGACAGCCAAGGGGCGGAGCTGGCCACACGTCTCTCAGAGGCAGCAGTAATGAATGATGTGTACTGCAGACTAACAGGACCTGCAGCACATGACTGCTGGGTGGTGTGGCCTAAGCTCCAGAGATCTAGGAACTGCAGGAAAACTCCTAGCAGGGTAACGACGAGATAAAGTTACCAAGGGGCAAAGACAGAGACGAAAACCAGGACAGGCCGAGATCAGAGCACAAGATAGCACGACAGTACCAAAGGGTTAGACAGAACGGATAGTCAGGACGAAGCAATAGATCAGTAAACCAGAGCGGGCAATAGACAGTACAATAGGGACAAAACGGTAACAGAGTATCGATAGCCAAGCCAGGAGGTCAGAACCGGAGAAGACAATATAAGCAAAACGTGAGACAGAGAGCAGAGTGAGCAAACAGACCGGGTCATACACAGGAGTCAAACAAGCAGAGCAGTATACACGCAAACCAGGGGAGTCAAATACACAGTCACAACTAAAAGTATAGCTGACAGAGAATCTCCCTCTGGACTGGGTATAAATACCCTCCCAGATCCAAAGGGAGGCCAGCAAAAGTTAACCCTGAGTGGACAGGACATTAACCATTTCCTATACCATGACAGTACCCCCCCCTTAACGGGGGGCCACTGGACCCCCAGGCCTCTCAGGATATCTGGCATGAAAAGCCTGTACCAGTCGATCGGCATGTACCGAACTGGCCGGAACCCATGACCGATCTTCAATGGAGTATCCCTTCCAATGAATAAGGTACTGAAGTCTCCGGCGCACCCACCATCGTGAATCAATGATGCGCCCTACCTCGTACTCCAGTTGACCCTCTACCAATACTGGTGGAACCACGGATGAGGGATCTTCTCTAACCATCCCCACAGGTTTTAATAGGGACCTGTGGAAGACGTTAGATATTTTGAAGGAGGTGGGCAACTGAAGCCTGTACACCACTGGATTGATCACCTCTATAATCTTGTATGGGCCAATAAATTTGGGGCCCAGCTTCATAGAGGGTATCTTAAGTTTGATATTACGGGTGGACAACCAGACCTTTTCCCCCACTGTCAACGCAGGACCCAACCCCCTCCTCCTGTCCGCAAAATGTTTGTACTTCTTCTGGGCTTTGGAGATGTTCCCCTGCACCTCCCTCCAAAGGTTTTTTAACTGTTGAACCATCCCCTCGGCACCAGGACAACCAGAATCCATACGGGAAAATTCCCCAAACTGCGGAACAAACCCATAATTGACCTGAAAAGGAGACTTTCCGGTAGACTGATTGATACGACAGTTGAACGCAAATTCTGCCATGGGTAAAACCTCACACCAATCTTCCTGTCTGGAGGAGACCAGGCATCTCAGAATCTGCTCCAACGACTGATTGGTGCGTTCAGTCTGTCCGCTGGATTCCGGGTGATAGGCAGAGGAGAATGATAATGTGGCCCCCAACTTCTTACAGAACGCTCTCCAAAACCTGGCCACAAACTGCACACCCCTGTCCGACACAACATTCACAGGCACTCCATGCAACCGAACTATGTGCTGTATAAACAAGCAGGCCAAGGTTTCAGCAGACGGCAACGCGGGTAACGGCACAAAGTGGGCTTGCTTAGAAAATCTATCAACCACTACCCAAACCACTGAATTGCCCTTGGATGAGGGAAGATTAGTGATAAAGTCCATGGACAGGTGTGTCCATGGTTTATCCGGAATTGGCAAAGGCACCAATTCCCCGGCCGGCCGGACCTGAGAGCTTTTAGAGCGAGCGCACACCCCACAAGTATTAACAAAATTTTTTATATCAGTACCCATAGAGGGCCACCAAAAACCTCTAGCCACTGCCCCCCGGGTAGCTGCAATACCAGGGTGTGCACTTAACACAGAATCATGAAATTCTTGCAGGAGTGTGAGACGGAGCTGTTCGGGTACGAACAATTTACCTGGGGGTTTATTCCTGGGAGCTTGTGCTTGTGCTTCTAGAATCTCTCTCTGTACCTCAGAGGAGACTTCGGCTACAACCACTCCCGGTTGAAGAATGGAGGAAGGAGGTTCTGGAGGGGACACAGAATCAAAACTTCGGGATAAGGCATCTGCCTTTACATTTTTAGACCCTGGTCGGAATGTGATGGTAAAATGAAAGCGAGAAAAAAAAAGTGGCCACCGAGGCTGTCTGGGGGTCAATCTCTTAGCAGACTCAATATAGGCCAGGTTCTTATGATCAGTGATGACCGTAATGGGATGAGCGGCCCCTCCAAAAAATGCCTCCATTCTTCAAAGGCCAGTTTGACCGCTAACAATTCCCTGTTGCCGACATCATAGTTTCTCTCTGCCGAAGAGAACTTTTTAGAGAAAAGGCACAGGGTTTAAGATTAGTGAGGGTAGAGGGGCCCTGGGACAACACTGCCCCACCCCCACTTCTGAAGCGTCGACCTCCACGATAAAAGGTCTTGACGAATCGGGTTGTACCAACACAGGGGCTGAAGTAAAGCATTTCTTCAATGTAAGGAAGGAATTTTTTGCAGCCACGGACCAATTTTTTACCTCTGCCCCCTTAAGAGTGAGGTCCGTCAAAGGTTTCACTACCTGTGAAAACCCTTTGATGAACTTCCTATAATAGTTAGCGAAGCCCAAAAATCGTTGCAAGCCCTTCAGATCATGAGGCTGCACCCAATCTGTAATGGCCTGAACCTTCCTTGGATCCATGCGGAATCCCTCCCCGGATACAATTACACCCAGAAAAGACAGTTCTTGCATAAAAAATAACACTTCTCCAGCTTAGCATACAAATGGTTCTCCCGGAGTCTCATAAGAACCGCACGTAAATGATGCAAGTGTGACTGACTGTCTTCTGAGTATATCAGAATGTCATCCAGGTAAATGACTACATAACGTCCAATTAAATCAGAAAAAACAACATTGATGAAGTTCTGAAAAACAGCAGGGGCATTAGTGAGACCGAAGGGCATAACCAGGTTTTCAAATAGCCCCTCAGTTGTCAGAAATGCTGTTTTCCATTCGTCCCCCTCCCGGATCCTTATAAGGTTATAAGCCCCTCGTAGATCGAGCTTAGAAAACCATTTGGCCCCGTGAGTTGATTGCATAGATCGGGAATCAACGGGAAGGGTACGTGTTCTTAACGGTAATTTTGTTCAGTTCCCGAAAGTCGAGACACGGTCGCAACCCACCATCTTTTTTCTTTACAAAGAAAAACCCCGCTGCCACGGGTGACACCGAGGGCCGAATATGCCCTTTGCGAAGGCTTTCTTTGATGTACTCTTTCATGACTTGGCGCTCAGGCCCGGACAAATTAAACAAACGAGCCTTGGGTAATTTGGCTCCAGGTAACAAATCAATGGCGCAATCATAGGGTCTATGTGGTGGGAGCGCCTCAGCCTCACTTTCGGAAAATACGTCTTCAAAGTCTTTCAGGTACTCCGGAATACCCTCCAGACTGACAGACGACACAGATACAGATTTTATCGGTTTGACAAGAGAAACGGAGTTACAACAAAGACCATTATTATTACATCCCCATCGGGTGATCTCCCCTTTTGCCCAATCAATGAGAGGATTGTGGCGTTGCAGCCAGGGCATCCCCAATACCAGTCCTGCAGGCAGATTATTCAGAATAAAGCAACTTAATTTTTCCACGTGAGTGGAACCCACTTTCATAGAAAAAACTTCAGACATAAAACAAATTCCATCCCGGGCAAGAGGGGATGAATCCACCGCCACAATTTTAACAGGATCTTTCAACCTGACTGTCCCTATCTTATTAAGAGTCACAAATTGGGTATCAATCAGATTAATGGAGGAACCACAGTCAACAAAGGCGGTGGTCATAACAGAACCGCCAGCAATTTCCAATTCAACCTGGAGCACCATTTTAGCAAGCGAAAAAAAATGTACCTGGGAGTCTGGCAACCTCCACGATTGTCGCCCAGACTCAGTAGTTTTCCTGATGATTTCACAGAGGAAGGGCAGGAAGGACAGTCCCTTTTCCAATGTCCAGAGGCTCCACAATAAAAGCATAGACGGTTGTCTTTACGGTGTCTTCTCTCTCGTTCCTTTCCTGAGACAGCCTCCATCTCCATGGGCTCAGATGCGGGTGCGGTGTAACACAATTTGGAGTACAAGGAAGTCTCTTGTTGCATCATTCCCCTAGCACGGAGTCTCCGGTCCATACGGACCGCCTGCATCATGGCGTCCTCCAGAGTATCGGGAGGAGGATGTAATGCCAGAGCGTCCTGCAGACAGTCAGATAAGCCCCTGCGGAACAACCCCCTCAGGGCGGCATCATTCCAGGATACTTCCGCGGTCCAACGTCTGAACTCTGAGCAGAACCATTCAGCAGAGTTCCTCCCCTGTGTCACACTCATCACCATATCCTCAGCCAGACGCACTCTATCAGGCTCGTCATAAATGTGCCCCAGAGCCTCAAAGAACAGGTTCACAGACATACGTTCAGGAGCAGAGGAAGAGAGAGAGAAAGCCCATGCTTGCGGAGCCCCCCTTAATAAGGACATTACGATCCCCACCCTCTGCCTTTCATTTCCAGAGGTCCGGGGACGCAATTCAAAGAACAACTTGCATCCCTCCTTAAAAACCCTAAACAATTTTTTATCTCCAGAAAAATTGTCGGGTAATTTTACAGGGGGGTCAGGGTCCGCAAGAGATACATCAGTGGGGCCCCCCTCCTGGAACCCCGACGGAACAGACCCCATTAGAGCGTCTGCCACATCTCTCTGTACCTGCTGATGCGACTGAACCAGATTTTGCTGCTCCATAGACAGCTTCTGCATAAGCTGGGAGAGCTCATTAACCTGCTCAGTGAGAGCCCGTACCGGATCCATAATGTGCTAACACCCCACCACCAGGGAAAGACTGTAATGGTCAGCTATAATGTCAAGGACACCGCACTGCACATGCTCACTGAGCCAGTGCACGTGTCCTAACCAACTGTGCCCCCAGATACCTGTAAGCAGAGCCGCAGCAGAGAAGACGTGTGTTTCTGTGTAACAGGACCTTCCGCAGCATGTGTAAGGTTCTGTGTACATGTTCCTGAAACTCAGTTTGTTCGTCAGCCATTTTACTTTCTGTCTTGCTGCAGCTATCTTGCCCTCAGTCAAAATGGAGTTTCCAGCTTGCATGTTCCCGCCCTGATTCTCTCCTTTTGCTTCTTAAGCAGCCACAGCTGAGCAATCAGTGCTTCAGAATCTAGCCTGCAGTGAACCTGTGACCTGACTCCTAAAGCCTTGGACCTTGTACTCCAGCTATTCCTACTGAGGAACTCTGAAGCACTTGTGGACTCTGAACCCTGCTCTTTGAAAGACCCACGTTTGCATGGACTTACGGTAACAGAGAAGAAGATCCTGAACCTGTTGTGGAGAGTGATTGCTGAGCTTAGGTTACTCTGGCCTGCTGTGTCTCCTGCTTCTGTGTCTGCAAACTGTGTGACTATTTTTGCCAACTTGTATGAAGTAATACAAGACTTTCTATATCAAACCTGTGTCTCATGTATTTTCATCGCACCCAAGCACAAGACGCTATATGAACTGTACTACATACATGACAAGATTCTGAAGCCAAAACGTTAGTGTCTGCTGGGTCTGGAAAGGCTGTGTCTGCTGTAACTGTGGATATCGGATGTCCGGTTGTACTTTCTGTGATGACAGTGGTTGTGACTTCTCACAACCATTCCAGGTGAGCAATTCCCTTAAGTGTTTTTTTTTTCTGCAGTGTTACCACAGGTAAACACTATTGTTTTTTTTTTTTCTCTTTTCTCTTTTTTGTCTGCTGTAACTGTGGATATCAGATGTCTGGGTGAACTTTCTGTGATGATAGTGGTTGTGACTTCTCACAACCATTCCAGGTGAGCAGTTCCCTTAATTTTTTTTTCTCTCTGTAGTGTTACCACAGGTAAACACTATTGTTTTTTTTTTTCTCTCTCCTCTTCTTCCAGTACTCCTGTCTTAAAAGATCTGGAAAATGGAGGCCCGCATAAAGGAACTTTGCGGAGTGACTGATAATATCCTTGCAGATTTGCAGAATATAAAGACCCGTTTTTCAAGCCTACAGGACCTCACTAATCACAATTTGCAAGTGTTTGGACAGACTGCCCAGGATTTGCGAGCCAGGATTGAGGTTCTAGAAGAGCGATTCCAGGCTCCTGCCGTAGCCCCGAGTTCTGGGATTCCCAAGTTGCCCCCTTTTCGTTTTGGCGGTGAACGTGAGAAATTCAGGGGATTTATTAATCAATGCAATCTTTTTTTTTCTGCACATGCTTCACAATTTCCCACTGAACGATCTAAGGTGCTTACTATAATTATGTTGCTTACCAACAAGGCTTTGATGTGGGCAAACCCTCTGATTGAGACTGAGGATGATTGTTTGAATCACCTTGATGCTTTTATTTCAGCCATGGGGCAGGTGTTTGATGACCCCAATCGAGGTGCAACAGCTGAAGCAGCCATGTTAGCTTTGCGCCAAGGTAAGCACTCGGTAGCTGAATATGCCTTGGATTTCAGGAGATGGGCCCTTGATACCACCTGGGACAGTTCCGCCAAAAAATCTATTTTTCGAAAGGGGTTATCTCCACTGATTAAGGATGAACTTGCTCGTGCCGACCCTCCCACTGCGTTAGGTGACTTTATTAACAACTGCATCCGTATTGATACTCGTCTGACTGAACGCAGGCAAGAGAGATGGTTTGAAAGCAATCGCACTAACCTTTTCCTACCTTCCTCTCCAGCTAAGGAACCTTTGAGTAGGATTACACGGGAACCTGAACCTGAACCCATGCAGGTAGACTCTTTACAACGACGGGTTAGTGATGCACGCAAGGAACATCGTTTTAAGGAAAATCTATGTTTCTATTGTGGTAAGTCAGGGCACTTCATTATAAACTGCCCCAGCAGTTCTCGTAAGACTACTGCAGCACTCATTCATTGTGAGTGTTGCGAGAGGGGATCTGTCAGGTCCGAGCCTCAGGCTCCAGAGAGATCTGCAGCAACAGATCTTGATTTCTCGGACTTAAACTCCGTTACCTCTGAGGACGTTGACTGTGTAAACGCTGCCATTTTTCAAGTTTCCTCAGCGGTGTCCCAGCTGAGTTGTAAGAAAAACAATTCTCATTGCTTTCTTTCCATCAAACTCTGGGTTGACTCAGCTTGGGTGTCTAGCTCTGCTATGATCGACTCAGGGCAAGTGGAAATTTTATGGATGTCTCCTTTGCTCTGAAACAGGGGATACGTTCAGTGAAGAAGGCTACTCCAGTACAGATGGAAACTGTGGATGGCTCCCTGCTGACCTCTGGACCAGTGGATCAGGAAACAGAGCCTTTGAGGGTTCTTATGGGTAAAGATCATCAAGAGAAACTGTCCTTTATGCTTATCTCTTCTCCCCACTTTCCCATTATTCTAGGGCTACCATGGCTGCAGGCTCAGAATCCTACCATTAACTGGGAGACCAAGGAATTACACTTTCCAGAGAAACAGATGAGTCCAAAAGTTTCAGCTTGCTCTGTTCCTAAAGGAACCATGTCAGTCCCTGAACTACCAGCTGTATACCAGGACTATGTGGATTTATGTGACAAGAAGAACGCTGACCAGCTTCCTCCTCACCGTCCATATGATTGTCCAATTGAATTATTGCCTGGAGCAGAGATACCTTTTGGTAAGATCTACCCCCTGGCGGGGCCCGAGCTAAAGGCTTTAAAGGATTACATAGACGAAAAACTAGCCAAGGGCTTCATACGCCCCTCTTCATCTCCTGCAGGTGCACCCATCTTCTTTGTAAAGAAGAAAGATGGATCTCTGAGACCATGCGTAGACTATAGGGAACTCAATAAGGTTACTATTAGAAACCGTTATCCATTGCCTTTAATCCCTGAGTTATTGGAGAGAGTGCGACATGCCAAAATTTTCTCTAAACTAGATCTTCGTGGGGCCTATAACTTAGTCCGTATTAGACCTGGGGATGAATGGAAGACTGCATTCAGGTCACGCTATGGACACTTTGAATATCTAGTTATGCCTTTTGGTCTGAGTACCGCCCCAGCCACTTTCCAACACTTGGTGAATGACATCTTCAGGGATCTCCTAGATACATTCGTGGTAATTTATTTGGATGATATTCTAATTTTTTCTAACTCCACAGAGGAACATCATGGACATGTGAGAATGGTCTTGGAACGTCTAAGACAAAATCATCTTTACATCAAACTTGAAAAGTGTGAATTCCATAGGACCGAAATTCAATTTCTGGGGTATGTACTGTCTACACAAGGAATTAGTATGGATGAAAGCAAAACCCAAGCCATCAAGGATTGGCCAAGTCCTAGAAATGTGAAGGAGGTACAGCGCTTCATCGGGTTTGCCAACTTCTATAGACGTTTCATTAGAAATTTCTCTGAGGTAGTGTCACCTATCACCCAACTTACCCGGAAAGAGTCTAGGTTCTCCTGGACTCCCCAAGCCCAGGAAGCATTTTCCCATCTAAAAGATAAATTTACCACTGCACCTATCCTAGTACATCCCAACCCCGAGCTTGCCTTCATAATAGAGGTGGATGCTTCAGACTGTGCCGTTGGAGCTATACTCTCTCAGAGAACAGGTGAGAAGAATGTCTTGCATCCCTGTGCCTTCTTTTCCCAGCAGTTGTCTTCGGCTGAGAGGAACTACGATGTGGGCAATAGAGAGTTGTTGGCCATTATTGCCGCCTTCAAAGAATGGAGACACCTTCTTCAGGGAGCTGCACAGCAAATAGTCGTCCTGACAGATCATCGTAACCTTCAGTTTATCAGGTCGGCTAAGTGCCTGACTCCTCGCCAGGCTCGCTGGAATCTTTTCTTCAACCAATTTAATTTTATCATTTCTTATAGACCAGGATCGCGCAATGGAAAGGCTGATGCACTCTCTAGGATTTACTCAGCAGAGACACGTCCAATTACTCCTCCTAAGACTATTCTTCCTGACTCTTCCTAGGAGTAATTCATAATCAAGACCTACTTAAGGACATCAAGGAAGCATACCATGCGGATTCCTTTTTGGCACAACCCCCAAGGGACGTAAGTCTTGTCTTTAAGAATGGTGTGTGGATTCAGGGACAACGCCTGTATATTCCTGAAACAGTCAGATTGAGAGTATTGCAACTCATTCACGATTCCAAGATAGCTGGGCATAGAGGAATTCTAAAGACACAGGAATTTCTCTCTCGTTTCTTTTGGTGGCCCACTTGCAGGAAAGATGTTTTAAACTATGTCACTTCATGTGAAGTCTGTGCAAGATGCAAAACACCTCGCTCCTCACCAACTGGTCTGTTACAGCCTCTTCCCACCCCGTCCCGCCCGTGGGGATCCATTTCTATGGACTTCATTGTGGAGTTACCAACCTCTCAAGGGAAGAACACCATTCTAGTGGTGGTTGACCGTCTAACAAAGGCAGCTCATTTTATCCCTTGTGTCGGCTTACCCACTGCAAAACAGACATCAGATTTGATGATTAAAGATGTGTTTCGCTTACATGGAGTACCGGATGAGGTTATTTCGGATCGAGGGGTGCAATTCACTTCTAGGTTTTGGCAAAATTTCTGTGCAGCATTGGACATTAAAGTAAACCTTTCTTCTGCTTTTCATCCCCAGACTAATGGACAGACCGAACGAACCAATCAAACCCTGGAGCAGTATCTCCGCTGCTTTATCTGCCACCTACAGGATGATTGGGTGGATCTACTTCCATTAGCTGAGTTCTCGTATAACAACTCTCAGAGTGCCTCCACTAAGCAGTCTCCTTTTTACTCTAATCTAGGTTATCATCCTAACATTCTACCACGATTTCCCATAGAAACGCCTTTACCAGCAGTGGCTGAAAGAATCACGTCTTTACAGAAGAATATGGATCTTCTAAAGGAGAATCTGGAATCGGCTCAGGAAAGGTACAAGAAAGCAGCAGATAAATTTCGTAAACCTGCACCAGCTTTCAAGGTAGGAGACTTGGTATGGCTGTCAACCAGAAATCTTAAGTTAAGGATTCCATCGTCTAAGTTGGGACATAAGTACATTGGACCTTATAAAATCAGTAAAATTATAAGTGCCGTTGCTTGTCGTCTTCAACTGCCCAGAACTATGAGAATTCACCCTGTCTTTCATGTATCCCTACTAAAGGCTGCGACACCCAATACGTTTCCTGGACGTTCTTCTCTTGCCCTGACCCAGTGCTAGTCGATGGTCAGGAAGAATTTGTGGTGGAAAGGATTTTAGATTCCAGGTTGTATAGAAATCAGTTACAATATCTGATTAAATGGCAGGGCTACCCAGTGGAGGACAACTCATGGGAACCAGTCAATAACGTTAATGCTCCTCGCTTGCTCCGTCAGTTTCATCAGAGGTACCCACACAAGCCTGGCCTGAGGTCATCCGGAGGTTGTCCCTAAGGGGGGAGTAATGTAAGGTTCTGTGTACATGTTCCTGAAACTCAGTTTGTTCGTCAGCCATTTTACTTTCTGTCTTGCTGCAGCTATCTTGCCCTCAGTCAAAATGGAGTTTCCAGCTTGCATGTTCCCGCCCTGATTCTCTCCTTTTGCTTCTTAAGCAGCCACAGCTGAGCAATCAGTGCTTCAGAATCTAGCCTGCAGTGAACCTGTGACCTGACTCCTAAAGCCTTGGACCTTGTACTCCAGCTATTCCTACTGAGGAACTCTGAAGCACTTGTGGACTCTGAACCCTGCTCTTTGAAAGACCCACGTTTGCATGGACTTACGGTAACAGAGAAGAAGATCCTGAACCTGTTGTGGAGAGTGATTGCTGAGCTTAGATTACTCTGGCCTGCTGTGTCTCCTGCTTCTGTGTCTGCAAACTGTGTGACTATTTTTGCCAACTTGTATGAAGTAATACAAGACTTTCTATATCAAACCTGTGTCTCATGTATTTTCATCGCACCCAAGCACAAGGCAACCATGTACTGACTTGTTAATAGGTAAATGTGACAATAGCTGCTAAACTAATCCTGTTCAGTCAGACATAGGAAAGATCAATCACAGTGGTCATTACTTGAATAGTACTGGCCAGGTGTCCCCTCACCCCGACAAGCGTTTTGCCCCACACATAGCCATGCAAACAGTATAAAGTCCTCCCACATAGCCCTGCAAACCATATAATGGCCCCCAGATAGCCCTCCATAAAGTATAAAGGCTCCAACATAGCCCTCCATATAGTATAATGACCTCAACAAAGCCCTTCAAATAGTATAATAGCCCCCACAAAGCCCTTCAAATATTATAATGGCCTCACATATAGTCCTCCAAATAGCATGATGGCCCCCACATAGCCCTCTAAATATTATAATGACCCCCACATCGTAAAACGGGCCCAACATAGTCCTCCTTTTAAGAAAAAAAATTGTAGTCAGTTCACCTGTCCTGGAGTATTACCATATATTCACAGCTCACATGGAAAAGGTTGAGCAGCCAGTCTCGAAGCAAACGAAGAGTATATTGAATCCAGCGAGCAGCGGTATCCACTTAAAATATAGCTTTTAATGAGCCATTTAAAAAACAGCAACAATTAAATACAATGGTGTCCCACAAAAAATATAAAAATGCAGCACATTACAGCAGTATACACATTAGGCAGCATTATAACCAATGTGTTTCGACTATTGTCTTACTCATGGTATAAAGAAAAAACTATTGAGAGGTTTAAATACTTTACCACGTGGAGAAGCTCAGCTGATTAATCAGGGAGACAACCTGCCGGCTAATTAGGAAACAGCTGCATATAACAGAAAAGACAAATGACATATCATGAAACAACACAAGGTTAAAAAGGCAATACAGTATATATAAAAACCTATCACAACCAACCATTATGGAGAAAACAGAAAAAAAGACAAACATACAAAAAATACACAAAAACACACACAGAAAAACACAAAAAAAACAAACAAAAAAGCACACAAAAAAACAAAAAACATAAAATAAATAATGGTTTGGTTGTTAATATTGTAATATCAGGTGTTGTCTATGGTTTAGACCATGCGGTATCTTGGTCTCCAGTGTGAAGATCCAAAATGATTCTCGATTGGGAAGTTTTATTTTATGATCTCCGCCCCTTCTTGGTCTGTACGCATTTTCAATACCACAAAAAACAAGACCCTTTGTATCACCTTTATGTACATTAGAAAAACGCTTGGAAACAGCAGAAGAGGACAAAGCTTGGGGATTCGCAGCATCAAACAGGTGTCTTCTTATTCTTTCTTTCAAAGGACAAGTGGTACATCCTACATATTGCAAACTACAAATAGCGATCCACACTCAGGTCTCCAGACAGCATATGGGCACCTACACAGTCCTCCTAACAGCATAATGGCTCTCACATAACTCTCTGCACAGTATGATATACCCCACTCAAACCTGCACACTGTATAATTGCTTGCATACAGTATTATGACCTCCATCATAACTCTCCAAACAGTACAATGACCCCCACATAGCCATGCAAACAGTATAATGTCCTCCCACAAAGCCCTGCAAACCATATAATGGCCCCCCATACCCCTCCATAAAGTATAAAGGCTCCAACATAGCCCTCCATATAGTATAATGACCCCCACAAAGCCCTCCAAATAATATAATAGCCCTCACAAAGCCCTTCAAATATTATAATGGTCCCACATATAGCTATCCAAAGAGCATGATGGCCCCCACATAGCCCTCCAAATATTATAATGACCTCCACATTGTAAAACGAGCCCAACATAGTCCTCCATATAGTATAATGACCCCCAAATACCCCTCCAAATATTATATTGGCCTCAACATTGCCTTCCATATAGTATAATGGGCCACACATAGCCCTTCATAAAGGATAAAGGCTCCGACATAGCCCTCCATATAATATAATGGCCCCATACATAGCCCTCCAAATAGTATAATGGCCCTAGATATAGCCCTCCAAATAGCATGATGGCCTCCATATAGCCCTCCAAACAGTATAATGGCCCCACATAGCCCTCCAACTATTATAGTGACCCCAACATAGTAAAATGGGCCCCACATAGCTCTAAAAATTGTATAATGGCCTGCCACATAGCCTTCCATATAGTATAATGGGCCCTCCATAGTCCTCTATATAGTACAATCACCTCCACATAGCCCTCCGAATATTATATTGGCCCCAAATTGTATAGTATAATGGGCCACACATTAGTCATTTATGTAGTATAATGCACTCCACAGTGTCCTCTATATAGTATAATGTGCCCCACATTGCCCGCCATGTAGGATAGTGCACCCCACATAGTCCTCAATGTAGTATAATAGACCCTAAAGTGCCCTCCATATACCATAATGAGCCTCAAAATGTACTCTATGTAATGTAATGCACCCCACAGTCATTTATGTAGTATAACACCTACTGCATTGTCCTCCATATTGTATAATGTGCCCTTCATTGTCCTCCATGTAGTATAATACACCCTCAATGTAGTGTAATATACCACACATTATCCTCCATATAGTATAATGAGCCTCACATTGTTCTCCATGTAGTGTAATGCACTACACATTGTCCTCCATGTAGTATAATGCACCCCACATTAATGGGCCCCACAGAGCCCTCCACAGTCCTGTATACAGAATAATGAGCTGCACATAGTCCTCAATGTAGTATAATGGGTCACACATTGCCCTCCATATAGTATAAATGAGCCTCACATTGTTCTCCATGTAGTATAATGCACCCCACATTGTCCTTCTTGTAGTGTAATGCACCCAACATTGTCCTCCATACAGTATAATGTGCCCCACATAGTCCTACATATAGTTTAATGGTCCCTCATTGCATTCCATGCAGTATGGTGGCCATGACATTGTCCTCCATGTAGTATAATGCTCTCCTCATAGCCATCCATGCAGTATAATGGGACACACATCACACTCCACACAGTATAATGGGCTCCACAAAGCTTTCCATACAGTATAATGAGCCCCACATAGTCCTACAAATAGTATAATGGAGCTCACATTGCCATCCATGTAATATAATGCACCTCACATTGTCTTCCATGTAGTATAATGCATATAGTCCTCCATGTAGTTTAGTGCCCCCTACATAGTCCTCCATGTAGCATAATCGGCCCTCATTGCCTTCCATACGGTATAATGAGTTCAAGATAGTCTTCCATGTAGCATAATGGGCCCCACATAGTCCTCCATTGCTTTCCATACAGTATAGTGGCTCCCACATTATCTTACAAGTAGTATTATGGCCCTCACAATGTTCTCATTTACTAAAATAAATACTCACCTATCCTCATTCCCTGCTGCTCCGATCTCTTCAGCGCTGCTATGTTGAGATGTCAGATCTCACATGCCGAAGGAGAATGATGGAGGAGGGAGCAGACCGCTCCCTCTTTCATCATTGCTTTTAACTGTATTGGTATCCAGGATGCCATTAATTGTAAATGTAAATGTGATAATGAAAAGCTTCTATTTAACTGGAAAATAAGTTTATAACACTCTGAGTTCTGATAAGAGTTGTGAGGCAGAGAGGGGGATCATATGCGAGGGTTGATATGTGTCCTCCAGGATGTGGACGGAGTCATATTAAACCCGCTTTAGTGCCTTGTGTTTACAATAGAACGCTGTGAATCACATGGCAAAATAAAAATGTGGATTTGGTCCAAATACTTGACTCAGTCAGCTTTTTAGGAAAACCCATCAAGGGCTTTTATTTTTAGAGGGTTTGGTAGTGGGGCGAATCCCTCTCTCTGCTCCAGGTTTTGGAAGTGGCTTTATGGCCACAATTCCATTTAAATCTCTCAGTTTGGCCTTGGGTGTGTCAGTTTGGAGTTTGCAAGCTGCAGAGCAGGAGGCTCTGTACAACCCAGGCCTGTGTGAAGCTAACAAGTTGCAACTGGACTGTGTCTCTGTTTGTGCGCAATCATGTGGAAGGGGTCTGCAGAAGTTCAGAGGGTATCCTGAAGGTGCAGAGAATAGAGAGGCAAGTACACTGACAATGGGACATTCATTGTATGTGACGGGAGGCCAGGGTGCGCAAGAGCCATTAGTCACAGCCATAACTATGGCCCTAGCTCCCCTCACAGACCAACCAAAAAACACATTATTGGGTACTTACACAAACTTCACTCTTTACAAATGATCTGTGTATTACATAAGGCATAAGTCTCCCCCCCATCTCCATACTGTACCAGCACACACCTGGAAAATGAAGGTCAACAGTTCATTTTGATCTCCACAAGGTTGTTATCTCTACCCTGTCTGTCTGTGATATCTAAATCATTCCCAATGAGGAGAAACGCACATCACTCTCAGTGGAATTACTGATAAAGGATAACACAACACAAAAGAGGGATGAGCTCAGCATTCTCACATGTGCCTGAAATGGTTGATATCACAGCTGGCAAATGAAGTGGAGTGGAAAGCTCCTTCTGAAATCTCAGACATGTAGCCTGACTAAATGCATCCAGGCAGCAGAGTACATCTGTGGCATCCTTTCAGGAGAGGACATTTCTTTGTGTAGCCATGTTGATTTATCTCATCCCATATTATTGTGGGAGTGCGAGCAGAATAGACATGCATGAAATTAAAACCACCACAAAAATTATTGTTGCAATTTAAGAGAAGATGAGGCACACGGCTCCTCTGCCGCAGACAATATGAGCCTGACCTTCACAAGTGAGAAGGTTATGGAGTGAGCAGTCAGCTACAGCGATTATTAGGAACATTATATGTGAGGCACCGCACATCGCACTATCCCTCCTCCTTCCCTCAAGGTTTTGCCTGTCCCCAAATCCTGATCAATTGGATTGCTTATTCATAAATGACTCTCCAGCTGCCAAAAGATCCTGCTCCTGGAAGCTTGGCTAAAAAAAAATGTCACTGTGAATAATGAGCCAGCTTTGCTTGTAGGTTTGTATGGCAGATCCAAGCTTACACATCAAATATTTCCATTTTGCAGTTCATAAAATTATACATTAGATCACGTACTAAATACGAGATCATTTTTGTAACGTTACCCAGAATGCACTGGAATAATGCAATTTTTTTTTTCAGCTTGGGCCTATCTGCTCTTGACTTGCCACCATGTTTTGGACCATTGCTACCACTAAAGACAATTGCCCAGAAGAAATGGAATAAAACAAAGAAATAAACCTAAAATCGTCCCCCTATTAATTTACTGCATATTGCTTTCATTTTTTGCAGGATGCAGCCCACCCCTTAATGTTGGCCTTGTAAACTAGGTTGCCTGTCCCGGTGGGGTGCACTTATATGGTGCTGGGTAGCCCGCCTAAACTAATAGTATCGGTGTCAATAATAGGCCATAAGTCAGACGCTGCGCACCACATCTGTGTGAGTGCCGCCCTATACAAGCCTTGTACAATTCTAGGCGACCACCCCTCCATGAATTGGCAGGTTGTGAGTGGTTGTTTCACCAGTATTTTGCACCTGTGTTGCCTCCGCCTCTATCATGGGGGGTCTGCTGCATCCTGTAAGTGCATAAGTTTTATGACCTGTGATGGTAAATATGGCTCCCAATGACTTACAGATACGGTAGTTTCCGTGATATTTTGCACAAAGTGTGTTGATATGACTTTGTTTCCTTTAAATGGAAAATAACATGTGGATGATAGGACACTCCTCTCCCTTTGTACAGAGATAACCACAGTTTGAGACCCCCCCCACCTCCTGAAATATTTCATAATCCGTGAGAAGTGATTGGAGATAAAAATCAGTATGTTTGCTCCTGCGCACTGTAACACAACGTAGAAGGTTGACCATATGGAGAACACATTCATGTTATGACAATGATTTGTGCCACATGACAAACCGAGCACATTGCTGCATTAATAAACACTAGACCAATTTGTGATGCTTGTTTCATGCATGAATTTGGTTTTAAAGTAGATGAACAATAAACAATGCATATTGTCATATATAGTAGTTTCCCAGAGTTAGCTAAGGGGTTTCCTGTTGGTTTTAGGATGTTGAGATTATAGTGGTTTGCTTATTAGACCATCTTATCTCATGGTTAGAGATCAGTGGATAATTTTGAAATTCAAATTCGCTGACTTCACTGAATTTTGCCCAAAAATTAAATTTGCAATGAGATTAATCCCATTAACCTTAGACATAACCATACATTCAGATCGCCTGCTAGTTAACAACCTTGGACGTATGGATATGTACTAATGATTTTGCTCTCTCAGAGACTGTGCGCGAGCAATCGCTGCCGGGTGTCAGCTGATTCTGACAGCTGACACCTGGCTCTCAGTGCCAGAAGCGGTGCCCGCACCACTCCCGGCACTTTAACCCCCTAAATGCTACAATCACAGCATTTAGCGAGCAGGCAAAGGGAAGAAAGCCCCTCTGCCCATGGAACGGCGCCCCCGTAAAAATAATGAACTGCAACATCCGGGTCACTAGGCTCTAGCAAGTTAGTTGCATCATACGCAGTGCATAATCTAACTAACTTGTGTCTGCAGTGTTGACAGGTTATGCTCCTGCATTGTTGTGCCTTATAACTGCGATCAGACTGCAGAAAGTGAAAGTCCCATAATGGGAATAAGTTAAAAAAGTAGAAAATAAAAAATTGTAAAAATATTTTTTTTTAATCACAAAATAATAAAAAAAAATAAAAATATATTGTACCCATGAATTAATATTATTATGAAAAAAAATGAAATAAACAATAAAGAAACACATATTTGATATTGCCGTGTCCGGAATGGCCCGACCTACAGTCATGGCCAAAAGTTTTGAGAATGACACAAATATTATATTTTCACATGATCTGCTGCCCTCTGGTTTTTATGTGTGTTTGACAGATGTTTTTATCACAGACAGAAATATAATTGCAAACATATGAGTAAAGGGTATGCCACACTAAACAAGATCGCTAACGAGATCGCTAAAATACGTCACTATTTAGCGATCTCGTTAGTGACGCTGTTGTGTGTGGCATGTAGTAACGACGTGGCCCCTGCTGTGATCTCGCTGATCGTTCACTAGAGTTCTGGACCGTATTTTGATCGTTGGCGTCCCGCTGGTGAGCCTATATCGCTGTGTCTGGCACGTTTTGTGAACGATGTGCGCTGTTTTTTACATCGCAAAGTCGTTAAGGAGATCGCTAACCGCTTATGCGTCGTTAACGAGATCGCTAATTGTGCAGCTACTAGCGACATTAAAACGATCACAAAAACGATCGCATTAGTATGCGTCGTTATCGTGATCGTTAGCGGGAGTGTTAAGTGTGGCAGTACCTTAACAAAAGCTTATATTGACAGTTAGAATGAGTTAATGCAGCAAGTCAATATTTGCAGTGTTGACCCTTCTTCTTCAGGACCTCTGCAATTCTCCCTGGCATGCTCTCAATCAACTTCTGGACCAAATCCTGACTGATAGCAGTCCATTCTTGCACAATCAATGCTTTCATTTTGTCAGAATTTTTAGGTTTTTGTTTGTCCACCCGTCTCTTGATGATTGACCACAAGTTCTCAATGGGATTAAGATCTGGGGAGTTTCCAGGCCATGGACCCAAAATCTCTATGTTTTGTTCCCTGAGCCATTTAGTTATCACCTTTGCTTTATGGCAAGGTGCTCCATCATGCTGGAAAAGGCATTGTTGATCGCCAAACTGCTCTTGGAGGGTTGGGAGAAGTTGCTCTTGGAGGACATTCTGGTACCATTCTTTATTCATGGCTGTGTTTTTAGGCAAGACTGTGAGAGAGCCAATTCCCTTGGCTGAGAAGCAAACCCACACATGAATGATTTCAGGATGCTTAACAGTTGGCATGAGACAAGACTGGTGGTAGCGCTCACCTTGTCTTCTCCGAATGAGGCGTTTTCCTGATGTCCCAAACAATCGAAAAGGGGATTCATCAGAGAAAATAACTTTACCCCAGTCCTCAGCAGTCCACTGCCTGTACCTTTTGCAGAATATCAGTCTGTCCATGATGTTTTTTCTGGAGAGAAGTGGCTTCTTTGCTGCTCTCCTTGAGACCAGGCCTTGCTCCAAGAGTCTCCGCCTCACAGTGCGTGCAGATGCACTCACACCTGCCTGCTGCCATTCCTGAGTAAGCTCTGCACTGCTGGTAGCCTGATCCCGCAGCTGAAACACTTTTAAGAGACGGTCCTGGCGTTTGCTGGTCTTTCTTGGGCGCCCTGGAGCCTTTTTGGCAACAATGGAACCTCTCTCCTTGAAGTTCTTGATGATGCGATAGATTGTTGACTGAGGTGCAATCTTTCTAGCTGCGATACTCTTCCCTGTTAGGCCATTTTTGTGCATTGCAATGATGACTGCACGTGTTTCTTTAGAGATAACCATGGTTAACAGAAGAGAAACAATGATGCCAAGCACCAGCCTCCTTTTAAAGTGTCCAGTGGTGTCATTCTTACTTAATCATGACAGATTGATCTCCAGCCATGTCCTCATCAACACCCACACCTGTGTTAATAGAGCAATCACTGAAAAGAGGTTAGCTGGTCCTTTTAAGGCAGGGCTGCAATGATGTTGAAATGTGTTTTTGGGGATACAGTTCATTTTCTAGCCAAATATTGACTTTGCAAGTAATTGCTGTTAAGCTGATCACTCTTTATAACATTCTGGAGTATATGCAAATTGCCATTAGAAAAAGTGAAGCAGTAGACTTTGTAAAAATTAATATTTGTGTCATTTTCAAAACTTTTGTCCTTGACTGTATAATACTGTCCCACTAGTAAACCTTTAGTGAACACCGTGAAAAAAAAAAAAAGGCAAAAACAATGCTTTATTGTCATAACGTTGAACACAAAGTGGAATAAAGCAAGATCAAAAAGACAAATGTAAAAAAATTGTATATCTGAAAATTTCATCTTGTCCCGCAAAAAACAAGCAGACGAAAAATAAAAAGTTATAGCTCTCAGAATAAAGCAGAGCAAAAATAATTATTTTTTCTATAAAATAGTTTTAATTGTGTAACAGAGCAAAAAAATAAAAAAAACTATATAAATGGGGTATCGTTATCGTACTGACCCAAAGAATAAAGCTGCCTTATTAATTTTACCACAAGTGGAAAGGTATAAAAATAAAAAACTTCCTGCATTGCATTGTTGGTTTTTGTTTATTCTGCCTCCTAAAAATCAGAATAGAAAGCGATCAAAAATGTCTCGAGCCCGAAAATGGTACCAATAAAAATGTCAACTTGTCCCACAAAAAAACAAGCCATCACATGACTTTGTCAGCAGAAATATGGAAAAATTTTAGCTCTCACGGCAGTGTCCGCCTTTTTATTAGAAGTGCATAAAAGTGCAGTCAACCACAGAATAAAACTCTGAAAAATAGGGACACTGAACAGAGGCCAGATGTTCACCAGAGTAACTCTGCTGCCTCATTATAGTGAATGGATCCTTCGGGGGTTACATCTGAATTACGTCATTTGGCGTTTTAAAGGGAAACCCTGATGTAAGTGCCCAGCTTAGAGCACTGGATAAATGTGATCCAAAATGCTATGTAAAATGTTCCCAATAAAAGCTTCAACTCAATCCACAAAAAAAAATATCCCCACTCAGACCCGACATCTGTTAGCGGAAATATAGAGGCTTCCACGTTACTGGTAGAACAAAGGTTCTAGAAAAGCTAAATGGCCCTCGCCCCCCAAAAGAAATGCCGCAAATTCTGCACTACCAAATCCAAATGTCCCCCCCCCTCCCTTCTGAACCCCCTAGTGTGCCTAAAATGCAGTTAGTGTCCACATTTTTGGCATTTCTGTAGCGTTGAAAGCCTGCTTAATTTACAGGTGCATGTCTCCAGAAGCATTAGCTGGGCATAATGTACAGGTCACTACAATGTACTGGTCACTACAGCGTATTGGTCACTACAATGGCAGTTTTCAATTTTCACTCAGCAACATCCACTGCTGCTTGTTTCTGGAAAACACCCATAGAGTCACCTGTAGATAAATTCCCAAAGAATTCTGCCCTTCTAGCACTTATGGGCTCTGTATATGGAAATTATTATATTCTAGAAAATTCTGTGCCCCAGGATACCTCCTGTATAACAGAACTGCTTAGCCATACGGTGAGACTCGGGAGTGACGGAGCGCTATTTGCCATATTTATTACCCAACAGAATGGTCAGAACTTCAAACACTGATGAACAGATACTGGGTGGA
>JARQOD010000006.1:359871964-359931593 GCA_033576555.1 Oophaga sylvatica
TGTTTCATTAGCATTTACTGATGATGTGACTGTAGCCAGGAGCAGCCAGATGAATCCTGAGTATACAGGGCAATACTTTCTGCTCAGATTCAACCAAATACAGCAAGGTTGATTGGACGGGCTTCACAGTACAGATGGACAATGACACAAAAACTCTGAAAGCAACCCAAGAGTTTTTAAAGCAAAGAAGTGGAATATGCTGTGGTTCAAGCATCACCAGATTTCAGCCCCATCGAGCATTTCCCATGGTTAAGAAAAAACTTTAAGCAGAAAGATCCACAAACAAGCAACAAATGAAGTCAGCTGCAGTAAAGGCCTGGCAAAAGCATCACAAAATAGGAAAGCCAGCGTTTGGTGAAGTCCATGGCTCCCAGACTCATGAAGTAATTGAGTGCAGAGGATTCTCTGCAAAATATTAAAAATGATATTTTATTTACGGTAAAGTTAATTTGCCCAATTACTTTTGAGCCCTAAAATGAAGATGCTTTGTAGAAAAATAGTTGCAATTCCTAAACGTGTCACTGTATATTTTTGTTCAACTCCTTTAAACATGAAAGTCTCCACTTCAATTGCATTTAAGTGGTTTCATTTTGAATAAATAATAGTGGCATACTGCAGAGCTGAAATCACAAAGATTCTGTCACTGCCCAAATACTTCTGGACCTAACTGTATAAGAGCTACTGCCATACTCCTATGGTAGAGGCTTACATCACTGAGAACAAAATGATTGGCAATCTGTAATTAGAAATTCCGTATTCTTCTCTTATCCTTCCCTGAACACCATCTTTTGAGGGGTTGAGATGGGAGTCCCCTATATGCATTAGACTCTCCGCTAACCCCTTTAAGATATATTCCAAACCAAGCTTACATATATCCAATTTTGGATAAGCCAGTGTTTACGCCAGTACAGGATGAGAGGTGCATGCTGTGGGTTAATGTCACATTAGTATCTTGGTGGACATGGGGCACACAAGCTTCTCATTCTGACCATATGGCGACTGCTGCATTGTGCAGTTGCACTGCGGAATAGCATGGGTCTGTAACCACATTATATGAATAATGTCAGAGGTCAGTGGATACTGAAAAATCAATACTTTATGTCGGACAGCTTCTGCTTGTCAGAAAACTGGGTCAGTTTTCATCGCATGTTTATTTGGCACAGTACTCGCTGGCTATGTAAGCTGAACAGTGCTCAGAATACCAGTGAGTCAGTCTCTAGCCGACACCATTGTATTGTTTTTCTACCATTAACCACAGATAAATGACCTACATATTGTGCCTATTAAAGCCTCATTTTCCTTTAGCCCTTTGTTGCTCAGAGTTCTCCATCTCTCTGTGCAGACCTTTTTGTTTTCTGGAGGGCTCCCAGGTTAGCAATGTTTGGAGGGGATTGCAGTCATTGAATACGCAGAGAGCAACGCTGAACCACGGAAGATATATATGTTGGGTCCTCCTTTTCCCTCGGATGCCATATAAACAGTTCGCTTTCATTAAAAAAAAAAAAATAATTGATTGGACTAGAAAAATAGCAAAAGAAAAATATACAAAAGCCATAATACTGTATTTGCTTCTATTGTGAATACAAAATATAAAGTGGTGTACACCAGTTCTGATTTGGTTTCCCTAGACACTTCTATGTTTTCTAATTACATCACTGCATCTCATGGATCACTTTTATTAAAAGCATCATTACTACTGTTGGCAGCAATTTACAGTTTATCTTACATGATAGCAGTTTCAAAAAAAAAAAAAAAAAAGGAAAAGAAAAATAAACACAAACATTTACAAAGTCATGTCTGTAAACTTCAAGGCTAGTTTTTAGAGTTGAGGTAATGCTGTTTAGCTTTGTGGCTAAAGTAAAGTCCTTTAAATTAAAAATAAAAAGGAAAAAACAAAAAGGTACCTGATTTTAATTTTATGCTTAAACCAGTGCATTATAAAATTCATGAGACGATTTAACTGTAGTTTTGTCCTGTAACGACTTTAGCAGTGTATGTGTTAAAGAAAAAAAAAAAAAAAAAATGAATAGGATACTTTTCACATTCAACAGCTGCCTTGTATTGCTGTGCCTCTAGGCAGAGACGTCACTACATCATGGAGATTGTCTGAAACGGTTTTTTGTGTGTGGAACCCTCATATACAGTCAAAAAAGGTAATGATATGTAAGAAATTCATCTTGACCTTCACAGCAAAAGAAAAAAGACAAACGAAAAAAGATAAATAACTTCATAATTCCTTAAGCAGCCTGTCCTTCGAGTTGCACCATTATTCCCAAAAAAAAAGTCGCTGCTTTTTCATAATACCAACGGTAAAAAAATAATAACAAAAATAAACCGCTGCAGCGCATTATGTAAATTTCCTTTAGAAAAAAAAAATCTGTCTTCCAAAACAAATTATAAATAATGCACTGCACAATACTTAATGACCAAAATACCTTTTTGACACATCCGTGTGACATGACTTGGATTTTTTTTTTCGCTACACTATTTTACAGAACAGCTTATAAAAACTAGTTATGGACATTTACTGTGAGTGTAAACAGTAGGACTACCACTTGAAAAAAAAAAAAAAAAAATTTAGAACACTGTAACTGAGACGATTATTCATCGTTGTCCTTGTCATTTTCATCTCCGGCACTGGGCGAGTCCATTTCTTCTCCGTGTGCTGTTTCATCTTCCAAAACGGATGAATCTGCAGTTTTGTCCAGGTTCTCTTCTGCATCACTGGCTTCCTGACTCTCTGCTTCCCCTTTGTCGGTGGCCTTTTCCTCACTAGAGCTTACAGCACTCTGAAGTCCAGCTAGTGATGGGAAACCAGGCAGTGTCAATCCTCCAAGCCCTGGAGGTAAAAACATGGATGGGTAGAACAAGCCTGGAGCCATGGTGGACAGTAGGAAAGGACTGAAGGCCAGATGATTTGCAGCTAACCCAGCTGCGGTGGTAGTAGCAGCAGCAGCGCCAGAGTCAGTAGCATTAACAGTATCTGTAGTTTTCTCAGTATCCTTGCCGTCCTCATCAGTTTCTGCCTTCTTCTCATCAGACTTGGAAGTGCCATCTTCAGTTTCTCCTTGACTGGAAGCAGTAGTAGAATTACCACTACCAGCTGCTAAGGGGTTATTTAGAAGTCCACCAAGGCCAAACATGTTGGGCAGCCCTGCCATGCCCGGGAGCATCAGAGGCAGCATTGCGGCATGGTTTTTAGAATCGCCTCCAGCTGCAGCAGCTGTTGTGAGACCTGAAGGGAACCCCATAAGACCAGCGAGTTGGAGAGACTGAAAATTCTGAAGATTCTGAAGACTGGCAAGATCCATTCCAGCAAACAGACTATTCATCAGCAATGGGTTTAATCCAGACGTGGAAGCTGCTGCAGCTGCAGCAGCAGCTGCTGCAGCCGCTTTGGCAATTTCACTTTTTGGCCTTCTACCTCTTCGGCTAGCTCCCTCTTCCCTTACAACAGGTCCAGTCAGAAGTCTGTTGAACATAGATTCTGGTACAAATCCCTAAAATAGAAAATACTTGCAATTAGTAACAAAAAAAGAAAGCAAGAAGGACTACCTCAACTGTAAACAAGAAGGAACACAATATCTACCTTTAACTCTTCTACAAGAAGATTGCAGATATCATGGTTCTGAAAGCTCACAACTCAGCGGTCCATAATAACATGCTTGTTAAAAACGAGGTAAAACCATGTACTTACAGACTGCTTAACAATGTCTGTCCAGTCTGGAGCTACGGCAAACTCTGGGTTCTCTTCTAACCAGCGAGGAAGATCTCGCATAGGAGGAGCCATTGCACCGCCCATCTGTAGTGCACAAGAGCGAAACATACATTATAGCCAATAACAAAACAGGTTTCGCTTTTTACATTTGAACTTGATGGAAATTTGACATTTTTCAACCATATTAATAAGAAACAGAGCCCTCATGGGAGTAGTCACATCCACTGAGCCCTAATTGCTTGAATGGTAATAAAATTTACAACATTCAGTACTTACTACAGCTAAGTGTTCCGGTGAAAATATAAACCCCCTTTTTATGAGAAAATATTTCTATTGCTCCACTAAGCATGAGAGAACATCCAGTGTGGAGCACTAGCAGACTAACTGTACTTTTTTCAACGGTCAATACCTTCTTTCCATTTCGTTTATTGACTACAGGCACTCGCTCATCTCCCGTTAATGTATTAATATCCAGTTTGTTAGGATTCCGACATCGATGACGTTTCTGCTTAGGCTTTTGAAATGGGGAGAACAACATCTCTGTGCTCTTCTGTTAAAGACATTTAAAATACGGTACCATTTTTGGTTAAAAAACAAAAAAACAGTCTATATGAAATGTAAAAAAAATATGCATTTTTACAGTTACATTTAGAGCTTAACTTTATGAAATGAGGATTTATCCTACTTACTGGTACATAACTTGGCATATCAACTGTGTATGTAGGATGCAATTTCAACCATTCAACCAAATCTTTATTTTTAGGTGCATCTTCCCCCACTAGTCTGGTCCCATCCTCCAAGTTAATAACCGGGATCCGGGTTTCTGGCTCCAGCTGCCCGGGAGATGGAATGTTTCTGGCTGGTGGTGTTTCAATATCTTCCTCGTATGCTTTGGTCACGTCAGTATCCTCCTTCAGAGGTCAACAAATGTTAAATTTATTTTAAAAAAATAAAAGGGAATTTTTTTCTGTAAATGCAGTGTTTTTACTGGTTAACAACATATATATTACTTCTTACAACAAATCCAAAACACTTACAGTGGGGGAAAAAAAAGTATTTAGTCAGCCACCAAGTTCTCCCACTTAAAAAGAGGAGAGAGGCCTGTAATTGACATCATAGGTAGACCACAACCATGAGAGTCAAAATGAGAAAACAAATTCAGAAAATCACCTTGTCTGATTTGGCAAGATTTATTTTGCAAATTATGGTGGAAAATAAGTATTTGGTCACCTAAAGATATGCAAGATTTCTGGCTCTCACAGACCTGTAACTTCTTCTTTAAGAGGCTCCTCTGTCCTACACTCATTACCTGAAGTAATGACACCTGTTTGAATTTATCAGTATAAAAGACCTGTCCACCAGGGCCGGCTCCAGGTTTTATGGGCCCCGGGCGAAAGAATCTCAGTGGGCCCCCTTAACACAGACCACGATTCATAATGCACAGATACTGCAGAGAAATATGGGTATAGTACAATGCCAAACACTTCACTTCTTCCATTACATGAGTGATATCTATTGTAAAATGTGCAATAGCTCAAAAACCGCCAAATCCTCACAGCGCACAGTACAGACTGGACAGTACAGTCCTCCATACAATATTATGGGCACCACATAGTCTCCCCCTCATCACCCATATAATACCCCATGCAGGATGTCACCCCCCATCCCCCATATAATGCTCCATACAGAATACTGGACCCAATATAATGCTCCATACAGAATACTGGACCACATATAATGCTCCATACAAAATATGGAGCTCTCCTCTACACTGTGCTGCGTTCTGCACTGTTACGGCTCAGGAAAGGGCGCTGTGGAAAGACTCCCCATTATCATCATCATTGCCTGCCCATTATCATCATCATCATCATCATTGCCTACCCATCATCATTATCATCATTGCCTCCCCATCATTATAGCCTCCCCATCATCATCATCATCATTGCCTCCCCATCATCATCATCATCATTGCCTCCCATCATCATCATTGCCTCCCCATAATCATAGCCTCCCCATCATCATTGCCTTACCATCATCATCATTGCCTCCCCATTAATATCATCAAACATTGCCTCCCCATTAATATCATCATCATCTCCCCATCATCATTGCCTCCCCATCATCATCATCATTGCCTCCCCATAATCATTGACTCCCCATCATCATCATCGCCTCCCCATCATCATTGGCTCCCCATCATCATCATCACCACCATCACTGCCTCCCCCACCACCGTCACACATACAGCACCGCAACACACACACACCTCTCACTGTCCGGCGTCCACACCCTCTCTGCCACAGCCGGCCGCTGAATGATGACAGCGGCGCTGCTGTGAGAGAGGAAGCGCCGGCGCCCTGCAAGCGCCCCCGGAGCCCGGAGCTGCGGCAGCGGAGGCACGGGGAGAGGTGAGTATTGCGCTCGCTGCTGCCGGGGCCCTGAGCAAGCGGGGGGGGGAGGCCCAGTGGGGGCGCTGGCACCGCTAACGGGCGCCGGGGTGCCCGACGGCGAGTGGGCCCCCCCGCCTGCTCAGGGCCCCGGCACTTGCCCGGGTATGCCGGGTGCTGACGCCGGCCCTGCTGTCCACAACCTCAAACAGTCACACTCCAAACTCCACTATTGTGAAGACCAAAGAGCTGTCGAAAGACACCAGAAACAAAATTGTAGCCCTGCACCAGGCTGGGAAGACTAAATCTGCAATAGGCAAGCAGCTTGGTGTGATGAAATCAAATGCAGAAGCAATAATAAGAAAATGGAAGACATACAAGACCACTGATAATCTCCCTCGATCTGGGGCTCCATGCAAGATCTCACCCCATGGGGTCAAAATGATCACAACAATGGTGAGCAAAAGTCCAAGAACCACACGGGAGGACATAGTAAATGACCTGCATAGAGCTGGGACCACCGTAAGGCTTGTGGTTCTACGGTCCGGAACCACAGCACATTTGACGGGAGCGGAAATTCCGCTCCGTCTAAGCCCCGCCCCCTTTCTGACGAGCGCTCTTTCCGGAGGTGTTCAGGACACCTCCGGAAAACCTCCGGAAAGAACGCAGGGCTACATAGCCCTGTGTTAAATTCAGTTGCGGCGACGCAGCGTCGCCGCAATACGCTAGGACATGCTGTGGTCTGAAAAGACGCGCCGCATGTCCGGATACGCAGGTCTTCCGCCTGCGTGTTGTTACGCATAGTGGAGACGGGATTTCTTGAAATCCCCTCCACTATGCTGTAACATCTGGACGCTGCGTGTTTGGCGCTGCGCCAACGCGCAGCGCCAAACACGCAGCGTTTCCTGACCGTGGAAACATACCCTAACAAAGGCTACCATCAGTAACACACTACACCATCAGGGACTCAGATCCTGCAGTGCCAGACGTGTCCCCGTGCTTAATCCAGTACATGTCCGAGCTCGTCTGAAGTTTGCTAAACTGTATTTGGATTATCCAGAAGAATATTGGAAGAATGTCATATGGTCTGATGAAACCTAAGTAGAACTGTTTGGAGGAGACAGAATGCTGATTTGCATCCAAAGAACACCATACCAAATGTGAAGCATGGGGGTGGCAACATCATGCTTTGGGGCTGTTTCTCTGCAAAGGGACCAGGACGACTGATCAGTGTACATGAAAGAATGAATGGGCCATGTATTGTGAGATTTTGAGTGCAAACCTCCTTCCATCAGAAAGGGCATTGAAGATAAAACGTAGATGGATCTTTTCAGCATGATAATGATCCCAAGCACACCACCAGGGCAACAAAGGAGTGGCTTTGTATGAAGCATATGAAGGTCCTGGAGTGGCCAGGCCAGTCTCCAGATCTCAACCCCATAGAAAAAATTTCGAGGGATTTGTAAGTCCGTTTTGCCCAGCAACAGGCCCAAAACATCACTGCTCTAGAGGAGATCTGCATGGAGGAATGGGACAACATACCACCAACACTGTGTGCCAACCTTATGAAGACTTGCAGAAAACGTTTGACCTGTGTCATTGCCAACAAAGGATATATAACATATATTAAGATGAACTTTTGTTAATGACCAAATACTTATTTTCCACCATAATTTGCAAAATAAATCTTGCCAAATCAGACAAGGTGATTTTCTGGATTTGTTTTCTCATTTTGACTCTCATAGTTGTGGTCTACCTATGATGTCAATTACAGGCCTCTCTCATCTTTTTAAGTGGGAGAACTTGCACAATTGGTGGCTGACAAAATACTTTTTTTCCCCACTGTAAAAGGATTTATTTTTTTCAAGAAAGCAATAAGCCACCCCAGCTGGCCTGTTAACTTTAAGAATATCTGTAGTATTGTCATGTTCCCTTACCGCAGATAATGAACTCCTTTTGTTGCTCATAAATAAAAGATCGAGACCTTCCACATTTTTCCTCCTTCCCCTTCTTCTCTTCATTGGAGGTTCTCCGTCTATTAAAGAACCATTGAGAAGATGCCTGGTTGGTGTGCAAGAAAGACCTGCCTGCAGTCGCTCCATTTGAGTTTTGAAGGCATCAGGGACAGGGGTAGATGAATTAGGCAAGATAAACTTAGGAGTAAGAGATGCAAAATTTGAGGTAGAACTTGTTGCCTCCCTTGAGGCATTTGATAAATCCACAACACTTTCTTGTCCATTTTCTGCCCCCACTTGAGATCCGCGCAGTTGAGCCACCATCTCCATAAGGTTTCTCCTTTTGGCAGCCCTTTCTGCTTCAACCTCAACTTTCCTTCTTCTTCGCCTGCGCTGACGTGGCACAGACAGGGTCAATGCAGCATCCTGGAAATAGACAAAGGACTGTTAATATTACCCTCCAAAAAAAAACAAAAAAAAAAACTTACCGCAGAGAACATTCACAAAATAATAGGAACACTTACCGAAGCTTTTATGACCTCCCATTCTATATACAAAAAAAGCATAATTTGTCAATCTACAGAACACGTTTCCAGTACACCAGAGTCCAGTAATGGAGGCTTTACACCACTCTGTTGGTTACTTGATATTGTGCTTGGTGAGATAAAGGCTTGCATGCCGTTGCTCACTCACGAAAACCTGTGACATGAAGCTCCCAGTATGTCGTTTTTGTTGATGCCAGAGGAAGTTTTTATTCATCCACTGTGCACCTCAGCAATCCTGCTCTGTAAGTTTGTGTGGTCTGACTTTTTGAGACCAAGTTTGTGTGGTTCTTAAACCCATTCATATTTCAATATTATCACTCACAGGCAATCTGAATTTCTGAATTGCAATGGTGGCATCCTATTAGGACCACGCTGGTATCAGTGAACTCTTTAGAAGCAACTATATTTTCGCAAATGTATGTTCAGGTAGATGGCATGGCTAGAGTATGGATTTTATATATCGGTGGCAATGGGACTGAAAGGAAAAAAACTGAATTCAATGATTAACAGGTGTGTCCTAATAGTTTTGTCCACATAGTAAGTATACGTCGTGGCCACGAAACATGCACAAAGAGCACTATGATTAGAATACCTTTTTTTTCGTTATAAAAATTGTAACGTTCCAGGAAAAAAACAAAAATGCAGAACATGCACTACATCACCAGCGATCAGAACTTGCCTGAGACAGTTGTGGTGAAGCACTGATATCTTCACTTCCACTGAAGTTGCCCTGGGCCACCATGGAGAGCTCAGCGAAGCTTCTCTTCTGCAGCGGGCTGTCCATGGCAGTTGGTGTGTAGCCGGGGATGAGCCCGGGGAACTCAAACATCTGCCGCCTATTTACTGGCCACTTTCCTTTCAGTACAGTCTCACAGATGTGGTCTAATCGATTGATCATCACACGATCCTGTATTATACCAAGAAAAGCACAAATGACAGAAGAAATTAACAAAATAAGTTGCACTCGCTCTTTTCGGTTTTTACAATAAAGTCAATTCTGCCAATTTCTCAGAAAAGCTTTTTTTCTCTACTTTTTTTGTTACCACTCTTTTAACCCATGTGAGTTTAAGAAGCCCTTTTAGCCTTGTGTATTCTGGAGACAAAAGAAAAGTTACTGTGGGGGGTAAAATCGTAGGCAGTGTCTGCATATACGCCGAGCTCCTACTGTTTGAGGCTGTAGAGCATTGTTTCTTAGAATCATCAGCTGGAGAGCAAATAAAGAAACATCTGCTTCCAGTATCTAGCACTCGCCGGCGTTCCTCAGAGCACGCCGGCCTTCTTTTCTGAGTGGATCCTCATTAGCGTCACTAATAATAAAGTTCAGCATTAGAAAACCTTCCCTGGAATCCTAGAAAACTCAACTTGCTCCACAACATAGCCCTCAATTTAGAAATGAAAAATTCTTTTATTTTGAACCCCCACCTCCCAAATGTCTAAGTGGCTTCACACGAAAATGCACATACACATAAGCAACAGTTACTGTGCAGGGCCCATTATCCTGTCTCCATAGCATTTTTTTTTAAGCAATTTAAGCAAAACCTCCCAAAACAGAGACACTGCTTAAAGACCACTACCAGAGCACAACAGCTGCTGCAAACCGCCTCCTTTCCACAGGAATAAGCCTATTAGTGTCTTGTTTTTATAACCAGATGGCCATGTCATGGTGATTAGGAAGCTTTTTTGCCTTATTATAATCTAAAACATACAGCGAGCACATCACAGCCATTTATTACAGAGTATATTGTATACTCCAAACCGCCACATACCTTAGGCCAGAAAGAAAAGGAAAATGTCCTCTCGCGAAGCATATGAAGTCCAGACTGATCGCAGTCTTCCAAGTAGAAAGCATCGCGAGTTTCGTCCCTTGCTGTACTCAAGGACGCGTTGCTTTCTTCATCAAAGTTTTTATCTTGAGACGTTATTCCAGCTGAACAATAACAAATTAATAAAATATAGAGGGAAAAATTGTATATATGTAAAATAGGAGCCCAGAAGAGGCCACACAACCATCAGTCTAAAACGTAGGAGTGTCCGTCTCCAGTAGGCGCGCAAGCCCGAAAATGATGCATGTCAGAGTGAACGTTTGCTCCATCTGCACCATTTTAGTCTATGGCCCAGTAAGCGCATATGGCCGGATACCATTTTCCCGATGGGGCCACTAAACACAGTGTGAAAGCACCCTAATCTGGGAACTCTATAGTGTTTATAGACCGGATATAGTGGATATGCCCCCAAAACAGATAAATTCTACAATAACTGTTAACACTTTACAATACAGTCAATTTACACTTAAGATGGACTGAGCTGCCATACTACACAAACTGGAGACATATTAAAGGGGATGTCCCCCTTCAAAAAAAACTTGATCCCTGGGTGCGGCTTGCTATTAAAAGTAATTAAACCACACTTTCTCTGGGTTCAGTGTCGAGTCCCCGCAACTGCTCCTGGTGCCTGGTATTCTCTACAGCACTATCAAAGCAGTCAGTGAGCTCAGCGGCTCTGCTCGGAACCTCCCACAGAGAGCCGTTAAGCTCTGTGATTGGCTGCCACACTGTCAACACAACGTCGGTGCTGCAGCCAATATCAGACACCCAGGTCAGCAGCGGAAACACAGCTGTGTACCCAGCATCAGTGAGTTAAGCATGCCAGTGTTTTTTGTTTGTATTTTTAATGAACATTACCATGATTTTCTAATCATGGCCAATCCATTCAGTCTGCTTTTCCAACACTGCATTTTTGTGTTATTTAAAATAAAGGGACAATCACGCAAGTTTAATTGTATAGTCCTTTACAATAGGACTTTGAGAAGAGAGTCTTTAAGAAATTAAAGAGCAGGTCAACCCTAGAAATGTATTAGGAATTCTAATCCCTGCCACTTGCTGATGGATCACTGCAGCTAAAAAAAGCAAGTGGAGAAAAACTGCTGAAGTATCATGGGATCAATGTAGCTTGCAAAAAGGATAGTATGTCAGAAAGAGAAAAATGATGAAACTTCAGATGTACCTTCAGCTTGAGAGGACTCCTCTGATTTGTCATCGTCATCATCCAATTTTTCATCATCTTCTTCAGAGCCCTTCTCAGAATTGGATTTAGGATCCACATCTGGTATCAGATCTCCATCCTTAATTTCATCTTTAACGGGGACAGATTCAGGTTCATTTTCCTGCTTCACAGGCTTCTCATCAGACTCCACTGGCTCCTCTGCTTTAACCTCAGCTTCATCTTTTACTTCAGCATCTTCAGTCTTTTCAGACTTTACCTCCTCCAGCTCTCCAGCTTTCTCATCCCGCACTGGAGTGGAGGGCATTATGGGTGGTGTATCACTATAACTAGATCCAGGTGGTAAAAGGAGGGGCATGTTGGGATGTGCATTGCCTCTGTTTTGAGCAAAATTCCTATGTGCCTCCAGAAAAGAGAGCTCTGGATCATTGAGGATATGATAATCCGTCCTACTAACGCCATGCTTTGCAGCACCAATCAGCAAGTCTCTGTCATTTTTGCCACATTCCCACCACTCTGGTAAGTCAAGGCTTGGCTGACATAACTTAAGCCGTTCATTCAACTGGGGGTGAAGAAGAACTTGTTCCCTTATTTTGCGCAGAAGTTCAATGCGGTAGAGTGTTCTAGAAGCGCGTTCCTCAGTTATAGGCTCAATCATCATAGAAAGATCACAAAAATCTGTCAACAGAAACAGACAAAATTTGTAGAAAAAAATGAACAAAAGACTGAAGATTGTTGGGTAAAGCTGTGAAACGTCACCGTTCCCACAGTTACAACTATGTTACATACCATCTTCAGGCTTACTGGACATGCGACACACTCGTCTGCACATTGCCACAAAGCAGTTGAAATACTTCTCCAAACTCTCATCAGATTTCTTATCTAAGCGGGCAAAGGCTCTAAACTGGTTCCAGTCAAACTTCTGCTTAGCTGTGTCAACAATCACTCCAAAAGTAGACACTACTCTATAGAAGTCAGCTTCTTCCCGTCTCGTCCACCTTCACAAAATAGAAGCTGTGTTAGTATACATCCGTTGGCATTGAAACTAAAACGAGATCTACAAAAGTGTAACGACTCACTTTTGCCTTCGCTCAGTGATAATTGCTTCCCTCTCTGCTTCCAGGGCCCTTACTTCTTCCCGAGGCCGTCTCCTTCTGCGATCCGTCTTCATTTGTGCTTCTTGCCTCATTTGTTGTCGCTTGTAGCTGCGTTGATAGGCAGTGATGAGCCGCCGGAGGCGAGTAGTGAGTGCAGAGGTATGGGGCCAGTATAGTTTGCCCTCTGCACTGCCTTCACCACTCTTTTCTGCAAGATGAACAGGTTGCATTAACCTTCACGGTTTCTACAGTTACTGAGTCACTTTTAGCCCCAAAGCATTCAACATGTTGAGCCTATCAAGGCGCATTTGGACTATCAGATCAACTTCAGACTACATGAATCAATCATGGCTGCATCACATACATGAACGTAGACATAGCGCTAAAAAAAGATAATTAAATTATATAAACTTTAAACTAAAAGAATGGCACTATAGTGAAGGAATAGAGTATGAAGGTCAACCTCACATACGCAACTAGTAAGGATGTAACAACTAGCATGGATATTGATCACCTAGGCCTGCAACAGGGACAAGAGGGCATCTACTATGTCTAGAAAAGAGAAGGTCTAATCATAATTACAGAATATTTGCTCTAAGAGCAGTGAGACGATGGAGCTGTATGATGTAATGGCTGACTCACTACAAAAATTCACAAATAATATTACAAGTTATGGGTACTAGATAATGTGATGGGGCGTTGATCCAGGGAGCTAGACTGATAGCTGTATTGAATCGAGAAGGAATTTTTCCCGTAATATGGGGCTATTAGTGTCTGTCCCATGGGGTTTTTGACTTCTTCTGGATCAACATGTTAGGTTATAGGTTGATCTTGATGGACATAAGTCTACTATCAACCTTAAAAACTAGGAAACTTTGAACAGGCATGACACCACTACAAAATTGGAATTTCCTACCTTGCATGTCCACGTCCATGCATTCTTCCTTATCCTCTAAGGGAGAGTTGGCAAACTCCTAAAATCGAAAACAAAAAAAAAAAAATTATTATGATTGCATTTACAGAGAGTCTGCTCGTGACTTTCTGCCTTTCTAAGTTCTCAAAATATTTTACAGTAGTGTTCCAAAAAAATTCCATGTGTCGAGAAGTAACTATCTGCCCTTACATCGATGTCATCTTTAAACTGGAGCCTTGTGGGCTTGTATTCTGGATCTTCATCCTCTCGGTCAAAGTCTCCACTGACAAAGAAAGAAAATAAAACAAGTGTCACCACCAAAGACATCATTTACATTTAGAACAAATATTGCTTAAACTCTAACATACCCGTCTCCGCCATCTGCCAGCATATCTGTCCCCCTCTGCTCCGCAGCAATCGCCTTAGCGTCAGGCATTCCCACTCTTTCTAGGAAGCAAAGAGTCGAGTCGGCCCGCATGGAATTGTACTTCTCATACCCTACACAAGTAAAATTGTATAGACTTCAGGTCACGTAATGGAAAAATTAAAGTATGAAAAAGCCTCAGACTTCATCAGATGTATGGAAGGCCGATGTATTATGCCTTTTTATACAAATGCTTTACACCTGATCTGAACTGCGGTTTAGCCATTACCTCTAGCTTATAGTAACACAAAGAAAGGAAAAAGGAATAAGTAGCCATCAATTACAGGAAGAACATGGTCTATATATTTGATTTTCATCTACAACAGGAAGAGAACAGTAGGTTAATGATTTCTTTCGCATTGTCTAATTCACATGGCCCACCCTTTATTCTAATCCATTGTTTGCCTTCGTTCGGCCAAGCTCCGGCCTTCATTTTTAACTGCTCTTCTTCCCTCCCCACTCACTCAGCCAACGTGGGTTAATGAAAGGCCATCGAACCTGTCTTATTAGGTTTCATGTGATGTATGTCAGAAAGATGACACTGTTCCCTCTACGGTTTTAACACACTTGTTTTCTTTTTTCTAACCGGCTGAAGTGACTAGATAGAAAATGGCAGATCCCAACAGTGCACGGCAGGAGAATGATTTTAGATCAGACTAACCTCAGCTGAGGCCCCCCATTTACGAGAGGAGCACGAGGCGGCCGTACATAGGCAGAACAGCACAATTCAATTAGGATTTGTACTACAACACACTTCTCCTAACTGCTGTAGAGCCTGGAGCCAAACTGTAATCATGAAAGGTTTTATAAGCCATCATTCTCCCCTTTAGTCAGGCCATGCTGCTGAGAATACGCCTGCGACCTCCAGAGAATTGGGATTATAATCAGGAATCGCTCACTGTATATATCATGCCAGCTCTGCATCCCTGAGCCTTTCAAAGTTAACAAGGCTGCATCCCACTCAAGGGAGCTGGGAGTTCTCGGCGCTGACATTTGTGAAATATTGCTTGGAACAAAGCCCAGGAGGCACTTGTACAGATTAATAGCAGAGGTTAAGCCCACCATCCACTTTGACACTGGTTGGCAAAGTTAGCAAGAAAAGCAGTGCTAGAAGCTAAGTTTATGGAGATCTATAGCGCCACTCGGCCATTATTACTACAAATATGGATTTACTTTATTTATACATGAGAGTTAAATATTTTCATTCCCCGCCCACATCTCTTGGACGTCGCACAAAAAAAAAGTGGAGTGTTTTTCAGAGCTTCCACTATCTCTACGGAAAATGTGATAAAGTCAATGGAGAGTCTAACAGGCTGTCACGTTCATTGCTTTTACACAGGCCTGGCTTTTTTTCCCCACTTTCCCATAGAGAAGAAGAGAGATTCTCACTAGAAATAGTTACTACTTCTTGCAATGTATGTTCAAAGAGCTCAAGATCCAACTTGTCCATCAAGCAGTTATAGAGACCTGTAAGCTCGGGACTGAGCCAATGGAAGCTTAAACCAGGACATACCATGCTTGAAGACGCCAATTAAAAGGGACTTGTCAGCTTCATTGTCCCACCAGTCTGTAGGAACTTCTGCGTGGAATGGCTCTGGTATCCACACATCTACTTCACTGTAAAGGAAACATAAGACCTCAATTTCAACAACAGCAATAGTTAAACACAGCAAAACAGGTCAAATAAAAATTAGGCGTAAAGTGTTGTACAGTTTAGTAGGGAAAAATTGGAATTAATGGCGCTATATAAAAGTGAATAAAATTATAATAAAAAAAGAAGGTTAAATCAATAGTAGGACTAAAGTGTAAAAAGTTTAGTAAGGAAAAAATGGTGCAACATTTAAGTAGATGGGCTAGTGAGGGGAATAAGGATGATAACAATTAAGCATCCCTTATCCAGTGGTAAAAAGTCACTAAAGTGAATATTGGTGAGGGTGTCGCCAGTGTGCCGCCCATATTTCCGCCAATCTGTACAGATCCAGATCTAGCCAATGGCTCCACTAATTTTTCCTAAATGAGAGAGTCACTCATTTCTGATTTTGAGTGCAGGATCCAACTATGACCACTCTAGTTTTATGCTTGTGACAAGCCCATTTCTCCATTTGTGGCACCCCACAAAAGGCAATAAACACTTATATTTCACGGCACCAATTTGCAGGCAGAGAGGACCCAGCCGGCAAAAGGTTAACACAAAAACAGAGAAGAGGAAAAATCAAGAATGGGGGAGGCGTAGGAGCATAATTAGTAACAGCAGGTACAGACCTTGCTCTTCTGTGACAAGGACAAGCCGCACATTCACTAACCTTGAGTCAGCACCCTCTAAGATTCTGTCAGCTTGGTCCCCTATCACTTCTTGCCTGAGATAGTATAGCATGCGGACACGCAGCAGGACCCTGGAGAGGAAGAGAGGAGAGGGGGTGAGGGGAGAAATTCTTAACTTCAGAATTGTTTGCCAACAGTGGCTTTTGGCAGCTGCTGCTGTTCATCCATCATCCTGCCAAGGCTGATTAGCCATGCTGTATGGTAGGCTTGAAGCGTGACAGATGGTGGCATATAATCACCTCTGTGTGGTGCTTTCTGCTGGCTTCCAACGGGCCTGCCTGGCAACCGCTCACGCTGCACAGGGAGGGAGCAGGCTGGGCCCAGCCCAGGCGCATTGCATTTAGTCCTACCTAGTGCAGCTTGTGAAGTTCAGACACGTACTGCACCGCTGCCTCTGAAGTACTGGAGCAAGTTTGTAAACAACTGAGCAGATGGCTTTCAGTAACTGTTCTGCTTCATTATCTCATAAAATTTCCTCAGCTGCTGCCTTAATACCATTTTTGGAAGCACATCAGAAGTTGCAAGGATAAACGAGATCTATAATCTGTTTTTTTTTTTTCTTCCTGTCTTTTTTAAACCACTGAACAATAAACCCTCACAATGGGATGGTGGGTTTTTCGGATTATATAACTATTTGTTTTCTGTAAGAAAGCCAGTTTTATAGAGCTATAACCACTTGCAGCCCGTTCCTTGCAGGAAGTCCGCACAGCCTGCCAAGGTTTAACGATATGCCGCACGGGGGAAACGTCAATGTCACTTTGCAGGTGAACTTGAGTCGTTCTTTCAAGCAAAGCCGCTCAAGACTAAACTTCATTAAGTGCGCCCTTGTCAGACGTCAGATGAGGTTCACGGGGGGCGAAAATACGTGCAAGGGGAGAGGAGGGGTGAGATCAGTGACGTCAGCAGTTTGGTGCACCGCAAACGCAAAGTTTCAGATCGTGGTGCAAATTAGAGAGGAGCAAATTGGAGTGAAATTTAATGTTCCTCAAATTTTACATGATGCCACATTCTCCCAAATAAAATTTTTTGGCAATTTGCTGTGTGCAAATTCAGCAAAATGGCGGCTGTGGCAATCTGTTAAAAAGACGGATTTTGGTAAGAACTTACCTGTAAAATCCTTTTCAGCGAAGAAGGAAGGGAGACACACCATAACTAGTGGGTAGGCGGAGCCCCAGATAGGATCAATACCTCATTAGAAAGCGTGTTGACCGGCCCCTCCAGCTCAGGCTCCTCCTACTCAGCTCTTCAGTCGTACCAAAGCTTAAGGAAGAACAATATCACCAGCGAAACAACATAACCCCTTCTGAAGGACTTCAGAGAAAAATACAAAAGTACAGGTTATGCATGCATTTGGCAAAGAAAAACCACACAGTCCCAGGTACTACTCACTGAACCTGACTACTGCGATAAGCTGGCAATGCTGGAACAGAGCCGTAGCGCGTCGACCTCAGCTCAGAAAATCGCTATCAGAGAAGGGCCACGCTGCTTCTGTAAATATAACAACACACTTCTGCCATGGGAGGGATGTGTGTCTCCCTTCCTTCTTCGCTGAAAAGGATTTTACAGGTAAGTTCTTACCAAAATCCGTCTTTCAGCTGCAGATGAAGGAAGGGAGACACACCATAACTAGTGGGACGTCCCAAAGCAGTCCAAAAATTAGGGTGGGAAAAAAACCAAAAGAGGCAGAAACCCAACAACCTAGATAAATGCGCAACAGGCGCCAAATACAAGTTAACTTAAAACTTAGATTACCGCTGCCTGCAGGACCCTACTTCCTAAAGCCGCATCAGCGGAAGCACTGACGTCCACCTTATAAAACTTTGTAAATGTGTGGACGGAACGCCAGGTCGCCGCTCGGCAGAGCTGAGCTGCCGAAGCCCCTTGATGAAAGGCCCACGATGAAGCCACAGCCCTCGTGGAGTGAGCTCGAACCTTAATCGGGCAAGGTTCGCCTTTAAGACGGTAAGCCTCCAAAATGGCTGACCGAATCCAACGAGCTATAGAGTCCTTGGAAGCTCGTTGACCACGTCTACGACCTGCTGGAATCACAAACAGAGAATCTGACTTCCTAAAACCTTGAGTAACAGACAGATAGAACTTCAAGGCCCGCACTAAATCCAATTTGTGCAAATCTCGTTCCTTTGCATTCCTCGGGCCCGGACAAAGTGAGGGCAACACAATATCCTGGTTAACATGAAACTGCGACACCACCTTTGGTAGAAAGTCGCCCCGTGTGCGAAGCACTACTCGATCCGGGTAAAACTCCAGGAAAGGCGGCGAGCAAGAAAGAGCTGCCAACTCAGAAACCCTTCTTAAAGAGGTTACCGCCACTAAGAATGCAACCTTCCAAGAAAGTAACGAAAGGCTAGTAGAACCCATAGGCTCAAAGGGCACATGCTGAAGAGCCTCCAAGACAAGGTTGAGTCTCCAAGGAGACACAGGTGCCTTCCGCGGTGGAAACTGACGGGTTACTCCTTGAAAAAAAGAATGCACGTCCCTACGCGAGGCAGGGTGGATAAAAATCATGATTTTTTTAAAAAAATCAAAAAAAAAATCGGATTTTTTTGATTTAAATCGGATTTTTTTGATTTAAATAGGATTTTTTTAATCAAGTTGTACACAAGCAAAACTTTGTCTTTTTGCAAATCAAATTATTTTACACAAATAAAAATATTAAAACAGTTGATGATTATGAAACCTAATAATTTTTATTTGCACTATTAAACAATCAGAATTGAACTACAGAGAGTAAAGGTACTGCCACACTAAACGCTCCCGCTAACGATCACAATAACGACGCATACTAATGCGATCGTTTTTGTGATCGTTTTAATGTCGCTAGTAGCTGCCACATTTAGCGATCTTGTTAACGACGCATAAGCGGTTAGCGATCTCCTTAACAACTTTGCGATGTAAAAAACAGCGCAAATCGTTCACAAAACGTGCCAGACACAGCGATATAGGCTCACCAGCGGGACGCCAATGATCTAAATATGGTCCAGAACTCTAGTGAACGATCAGCGAGATCAAAGCAGGGGCCACGTCGTTGCTACATGCCACACACAACAGCGTCACTAACGAGATCGCTAAATAGTGACGTTTTTTAGCGATCTCGTTAGCGACGCTGTTTAGTGTGGCATACCCTTAAGTACTTTTTAACAATAGCCTATCTCTAACGTTTGAAGTAAGCAAACATCTTCAGTGAATACATCAGTCCTTTAAGCCTACTGTTTATTTAGGACTTTTAATAGGAAAACTAGTTATTCTGCTTTAGCAGTTCCTAAGCGGTTTCGGACTGTTGTGTGCACAAAACCAAATGAAGAAAACAATCTCTCTACTCCTGCCGATGAAGCCGATGCAGTCAGTAGCTGAGTAGCTACATTTATTATCTTCGCTGGAAGAACAAGTGATTGCGACTTCCACCAGTCCAGTGGTTTTAGTTCATTAACGACGTTATCTGCAAACATGTATTTTTGAAATGGTGCAGATTCACACATCAATTTCAGCACAGTTGCCACAATGTCATGGTTAGTATTGGCGAGCCACTCCATTGCAGAGTTGATTTCCGCCTCAGATAGTTTTTTCCCTCTGTAGATGGGATGCAAGATATTGGCTAAATAGTGTTATTCTTTTAATGCTTGTCCTTGCGGTGGTGTATTGCAACCTTTACATTGTTTGAGAGGTTCAAGCGATCTAGCGAACCTTCTAAATCTTTCCAAACTTCTGTGGCATCAGCTATGGTTGCAGTATCTTTCTGCATTTTATCCAACGCAATAGATATTGGCTTTAACCTTTCCAAAAGGTCCTCGGCATTTCTCTTCACACCAAGATTTAATACTTTGCTTCGTATATTAGCATCAATTTTATCCCGATGTGTTTCGCAAATGGACACTAATTTTGACCAGTTGTTAATAAACAGTTCCAAGCATTCAGCCAGGGTATTCTATCTAACATCTTGTGGTAGAACCAACTTCAGTCCTCCCATTTCCTTGCAGGTTGCATGTGCAAAATGATTATTGCAGAAATATTTAACAATTTCTACAACATGTTCCTTGACACCCGAAATATGCAGGTCTTTTGCCAAAAGATGCAACAAATGGGCAGAACAACTGTATGTAATGACATTTGTGTCATCCTCATGTGCCAGTTCCGCTCGCATTTTTGCCACATTGCTTGCGTTATCAGTAACTAAGCTCCTTACTTTACATCCAAACTGTTCTTGGCATTGGTGAATTGAGTTCTTAGCAATTTCAAGTAAATATTCAGCAGTATGTGAATTTCCAGATGTGTCGATTGTGTCTGTAAGTTAAGTTTCACCATCTTCTGTTGTGACACAAGTGCAAATTATGGGGTCGTTGTGGATGTTGCTCCAACCATCCAAGCTCATGTTAACAACTTTGTCTTTCAAATATTTTGTACAAGCCGCTCTTTCTTTGTCGTATACAGCCTGAAGATGTTTTCCTGAGATATCAAATCTACTTGGTGGTTTGTAGCCTGGTCTTATTCCTTCGATCATTTGTACAAACAATGGGTGTTCAACTAGTCGGAAAGAAGAATTGGTTGCAAATATGAATTTAGCAATTAATTCATCAAAATGTTCTTTCTGGCTCGTCATAGTCTTTAAGAGGAATTTTTCTACACTTTGCACGCAAAGTTTTTTGTTGGGCTGCTTTGTTGAAGTTGTACCCAGATATTGATTGTCACGTGCAGCACAAGCCATATTTGACCCTGAAAGCACAGTAATTAAAAATATAATTCGACTGCGTATTTGAAGAAATATAACGAAAATATTTTGAAACAAACTTTTTGAACAATGTAATGGTCCTCGTCCTATAAGGGCTGTCTCAAAAGTTATGCTACTCAAGTTTCCGGTGAAGTTGCTGTAATACTAGTAATATCAGAGCAACTGAAAAAAATTATGTCACAAAAGTTTTAAAAATGTTTTTTTAAAAAAATGGTCAATTTGGCAGACTTCAAAAGTGAATTGTAGCCTACAATAAAAAAAAAAAAATAGGCGTATACACACTCTTTTTTTTTACTTAACGTTAATCTTCTGTGAAATATTGCCTTAACATAAATATAAATTCTATACTCCAGAACTAGTGCTAGAAATTTTTCTTTTCATAGACTTTAACCATCCCAGTAAAACGTCTGTTAAAATAGGTTGTAATTGCCAGACTTACCACTAGTGCTAGGGTCCTGGTGCATAAGAAGCTGTGGGGGTTCATTGACATTAGTTGTATCACTATCAACATCTTCATTTCCCTTCTGGTTGCAGTTTTCATAATGTGATTTCAAACTGCAAACAAGTCCTTGGATATCCTTTTGACAGTATTTGCACTTTGCACTCCCACCTTTCTTTCCAAGCTCTGCTGGCATCTCAACAAAAAACCCAAATAGGGTCCCTCTTACGACCTGCCATGGCTCACGCAGATCACTTCTGAAGTTTGATTGTTACTACAGCCAAGTACTGCTGACTGACTATCCAACAAGTTTGGGCATGTCAACTGAATGGAAAAAGAAACTGAAACCAAGCTACAGAAAGTGAAACCAAGCTAGAAGTGTGGAGTTAATTGAACAATGATTGAAAGTTTTAGATTTTAATCGTGATTTATATTAAAAAAAATCTTTTGATTTAAATCAGTGATTTAAATCATGATTAAAATCACGATTTAAATCGATCTGATTTAAATAGAAAAAAATCATTTGATTTAAATCACGATTTAAATCGATCTGATTTAAATAGAAAAAAATCATTTGATTTAAATCATGATTAAATCGTTGATTTAAATCGGCGTGATTAAATCAATCAACCCTGACGCGAGGCGATAGCCTTCCGAAAAAGCACGGACAAAGCAGAAACCTGACCCTTCAGAGTGCTAACTGCTAAACCTTTGTCCAACCCGTACTGTAGAAAAGCCAACAGATTGGGAATGGAAAAAATCCTCGGATTCCTTGAGGAACCCGAACACCACGAAAAGAAGGCTTCCCAAGTTCTGTGATAAATCTTAGTAGTGGCCGGACCTCTAGCAGCTCGCAGAGTGGCAATGACTGCAGCTGAGAAACCTCTACGGGTCAATATTTCGGTCTCAAGAGCCACGCCGTCAAACGTAGAGACTTCAAGTCCGGATGACGAACGGGCCCCTGGGATAACAGGTCCGGGCGAAGAGGAAGTGGAAATGGCGGAGCCGCCAAGAGCGACACCAGTGTCGAGAACCACGTCCTCCTTGGCCAATCCGGGGCTATCAGCATAGCCGGAATTCTCTCCAGTCTGATCTGACGCAGCACCAGAGAAAGTAAGGAAATTGGCGGAAACACATAGACCAGTTCGAAATGGTCCCACGGAGCTACCAGAGCATCCACCGCCACAGCCTTCGGGTCCTTGTACCTGGATATGAAGGTTGGTAGTTTGGCATTGAACCTGGATGCCATCAAATCCACTTGGGGGGTTCCCCAACGGGAACACAGTAGTGCAAACATTTCCGGATGGAGACTCCATTCTCCAGGATCCATCTTCTCGCGACTGAGGAAGTCCGCCGTGGTATTCTGGACTCCTGGAATGTGGATCGCAGAGGTGGCTGAAACCCTGGTCTCGGCCCATAGCAGGATCCGAGACACCTCCGTCATGAGCCTGGAACTCCTCGTCCCGCCTTGGTGATTGATATACGCGACCGCCGTCGCGTTGTCTGTCTGCACTCGGACTGGCAGACCGCTCAAAAGGGACCATCCAGTGTTGGAGGCAAAGAAAAAATTGCCCTCAATTCCAAAATATTGATCGGTAGAATAGACTCTTCCGATGACCATACTCCCTGGATCCAAAGGTCGTTCCAGACACCCCCCCAGCCCGTCAGGCTGGCATCGGTGGTTATGACCGACCACTTCGGAGGGAGGAAAGATTTCCCCAGGGATAACGCTTCTGGACGTAACCACCATTCTAGGGATTCCCGTACCCTGTGAGAGATGATGACGCTGCAATCCAGCGAAGCCTGCGATCGATCCCAACGACTCAGAATGAGCCTCTGGAGGGCCCTGGAATGAAACTGGGCAAACGGAAGTGCCTCCATGGACGCCACCATCAAACCCAGGAGGCACATACACTTCCGAAGGGACATTGCTGTCGAAGACTTCATAGTCTGTACATGTCGAAGTAGACATGTCCGCTTGTCTGGGGGTAGGGACACCACTGCCCGTACCGTGTCGAAATGCATCCCTAAAAACAGGATTGACTGAGACGGCTCCAGAGACGACTTCTCCCAATTGACCAGCCACCCGAAATCCTCCAGGAGCTGAAGGGATAGGTTGCGAGCCGTCACCGCCTCCTCCTTTGAGGATGCCACAATCAAAAGATCGTCCAGGTAGGGAAAAATCGCAACCCCCTGTCTTCGAAGAATTGCCATGAGAGGCGCCAGAATTTTTGTAAAAACTCTTGGCGCCGAGGCCAAGCCGAATGGCAGAGCCACAAACTGGTAATGGTCCTGACTTATGGCAAAACGAAGGAAGCGCTGATGAGTCCTTCCGACGGGAAAATGCAAATAAGCGTCGCGAATGTCGATTGACACCAAAAAAATCGATCTGCGACAGGGCCGCCACCACGGAGCGAAGTGACTCCATGCAGAATTTTTGGGTGTAGACATGCCGATTCAATCTTTTGAGATCCAGAATAGGACGAAATTTGTCCTCCTTTTTGGGAACCACAAAAAGATTGGAATAAAATCCTCTTCCTCGGTACTCCGGCGGTACCGGTATTACCACACCCTTCTGCAGAAGGGAGTCGACCCCTCGCAGCAGAGCGGTAATTAACTCGGGCTCTGACGGTGTGCGAGACTGGCAAAACCTGTCCGGAGGTCGAGACGAAAACTCTATGAAATAGCCTGCCGACACTACCCGCGTTACCCAGGTGTCCGGAACGCGGGAAACCCAAGTCACTTTGAATTGGAGCAGGCGACCCCCCACTCGAGAGCCCTCGAATGGAAACCTGGCGTCAGTCCGCCTTGGCGGGCTTCTTGTCAGTCTCTCGCTTGTCTTGACGGAAACTTGATTTCCAGGGAGTACGGGATTTCTGAGTGAACTTTTTTCCCGAAAAAGAGGGACGACCCGATCCCCAAGAGGACTGACCGAATCGTCCCTTGGAACGAAAGGATCGCCGGCCACCACCGGCACCAGTCCTGCCAGGCGCAGAAGCCGTAGCCCTTCGCTGTGGTAAGGCTGCTTCTTTCGTCTTTGCCTTGGCAATCAGCTCTGAAAGATCAGATCCAAAAAGCTGACTACCCTTGTAGGCTAAAGACAGCAAACCTTGTTTTGACACTGCGTCCCCAGTCCACTGTCTAAGCCACAGTGCTCTTCTGACTGTGACCGCCGAAGCTTGCGCCCTGGACAACAGAGATGCAGTATCCAGACCTGCATCATAGCTATAAGAAACTGCAGTCTCCAATAAACCGAGAAGTCCGTCTATCTCGGATAACGGAGATCCATTTTGCAACGCCGTTCGTATACGGTCCAACCAGCACAGGGAAGCCCTACAAGCACACATGGATCCTAGCACCGCTTTGAATCCATGACCCGAGGCCTCGTAGTTGGATTTCGCTGCCATCTCCGTTTTTCTGTCTAACGGTTCCTGCAGACTTGCCTTCCCTTTAACAGGGAGCAATGAGGATTTACTAAGCTGGGATAAAGGAACATCCACTTCAGGAGAAGAAATCCAATTATCCGTCAACTCCGTAGAACACGGATATAGTGCGTCAAAAAAACGTGTTCCTTGAAAACGTTTATCTGGACACAGGCGTTCCTTCTCCACTACTTCATTAAGCTCATCTAGAGCTGGCAATGTCGCTCGTGACTTACGGTACTCTTGGTACATTCGAGGTGATTTACCAGGACGTGTAGTTACCTCTTCCGGCAACTGTAACGCCTCCCTCATGGCTTCAATAAAAGCCTCTGTTCGGTCTAAAGAGACAGAATGTCCCTGCCGATCCTTATCTGAACCGGATAACTCCCCATCTGAATTTGAAGGGGAACCCTGACCGCATTCCATATCAGAGAGGTCTGATTCGCTACGTGGAAATGAAACCGGCCTGTGTCGCTTCCTTCCATGAGAGGATCTAGCTGACACCCAATGACCTAAAAGGTCAAAAAGGCCATCAATAGAGCGAGCGATGGCATCCAATTTGGCATCGCTGTGACCTCCAATTGCTGCGCTTGACGTCGAGGCCTGTGTATCAGACTCACGTGACTGATTCTGAAGCAGATTTGGCACACGGTCCGCACCTTCTGGACCCTGTTCCGACATGCCCTTACACAGTATAAGGCAGGTCAAAGCCTGTCAGCAATTATGAAAAAAAGTGTGGCTTCTCAAGCGAACGCAGCAAGCACGCTGAAGGGTTAAAGCCCTTAGTGAGAGAGCTACCCCAGCTGTATCAGCTGAATATTCAGCAATATAATTAACTCTTACAAGTTCTGACCCCAAACTGGGATAGAACCTGTGCGGCTGTTGAAAAGGTTAACCCTTTAAAAGGGGTTAATATCGCCGACTCCACACTACTCCCTTATTAATAGAAGGGGTGTGCGAGTCCCATGGCAAAATAAGGTCTCTATATAAGACCGCAGCTGCAAGATAACGCTATCTGTATTTTCTCTACAGATAGGTTCTGCGCTGTGGGGGTGAGAGCGTTATCACTCACCCAGCTGGTCGCGGTGATGTAAATGTGATACGGGAGGAGCGGAGCAGGAAGGAGCCCGTGGAGCCTTTTTGTAATGGCCGCCGCGCTGAGAGGAATCTGAAGAGAAGCGCCTAATCGTGCGCTTCTGTGACAGAAAAGCCCGGGAGCGTGAAGCCACGCCCCCGCCGGCTCAAAAAAAAAAAAAAAAAAAAGAGCGCGAACTCCTTCGCTCTCTGCTCCCCCCTGTCCTGCAGGCGTCTGCCTGCGGACAGAATACAGTCACCAAACATGTATTTCACAAGTAACAGCGGCTGCCGCAACAGCCGCTGAAAGCACTCACACACACTTTAATAAAAATGTGAGGTAAAAATGTGAGGTACTCACCAGCCGAGCGCCACAGGGACCCCAGGGGTTTCTGGCGCTATGCCCATGCTTCCCATCAGGGCGGGGGACGCAGTGACCCCTGTGCGCGGTTTGCGCCCCCGCCAGGGAAGCCATCCTCATCCCCCCGGGCCGGCAGGGTTCTGCAGGGACCACTATTAGGGTAATACAGATCCACCAAGGGAGAGGTTGGGGTCCAGCAGCGCTGAGACCCCTGAGACCTCTAGACCACTCTGGTGATCCAAGTCTCTTGTCCAATAAAAAATAATAAAATCTTCTGAGGAGCTGCTTCCAGCAGCGACCGTCCTCTGAGATCTCAAATTTTAGACTGAAGAGCTGAGTAGGAGGAGCCCGAGCTGGAGGGGCCGGTCAACACGCTTTCTAATCTGAGGTATTGATCCTATCTGGGGCTCCGCCTACCCACTAGTTATGGTGTGTCTCCCTTCCTTCATCTGCAGCTGAAATACTCCAATCGCCGCCCACGCAGCCTGCCAGGTATGCAGGCGTGACATGACCTCGGACATCATTGTGCAAAAAAGCCATCGCAGCAAATGTTGCCTGAGTGACAGCACAACAAAGTGACGCCAGTCGGAGGTCTTATCGAGCCGAAAGGGAAAAGAAGATGTGCCGAGGACGGACGGCGGGCTACGCGGGCGGCGAGGATCCATTTTTTACATACTACATTTAATTATACTCTAGGGCCTAGAATGAACCCATAGCATAATAAGGAACATTTATTTCCCAAAGAATAACTTTTAACTTTACCGAAAATTTCCCTGTAAAATCTGCAAAATTTGTTGAATTCGAATCCCGGCTAATTTGCTTGTCTTTAGTGGAAATAAAATATAAAAATTTTTTTTTAAAAAATTAGTCTTCGGGTTTATAATGTGACAAGCCCATTTCTCCATTTAGAAAAAAAAAACGCATACTAGAAAAAAAACAAAAAATCTTGAAGCATTATAAGACCGGAAGGACGCCCTGCTACACATGGTAATCACAGTTATTAGGACTCTACAGCCCGGAGTCTGGTGCTAGCTGGCCACATAATTAATAGCTAGATGCATAATTTCAGAGACTAGTGGTTAGCCAGATGTTGAGGCGATTCTGCTTGAATGCAGGTCTGTGGGTTATGGCTGACTCATTTATCTGCCGGCTCACTGGGTGGTATTGCGCAGCAGAAGCCATTCGTGGGCCTTCAGCTGAAACGTCATCTCTCGGCAGGTGGCAGTCCTTTGGACAATACTTGTTAAAGTTAATGAGGTGATGGACGCCCTTGCTGCAGTACTCCATACGTCTCAAAATAAGCGTAAAAATGTCACCTACACAACCTGCTATAGGTTACAGCAGTGGGACGTGCAAGCACTGAAGTTTTACTCTCAGAAATGTAATTCACTTTGGCCACCAGTCCTTCAGATACAGAAACTTTCAGCAAATGCAATGCAGCAAATCACAGTGACACAGTGACACAAAATTGCATATTGGAAATGGAAGGTAATATCACATGAACATTTTCTAACACAGGAGAGCTGCAATTTGGTTGTTTGCTAAGAGAAACTGATTCACTTTTGCTAATTTCCCCCAAATTGGATCAGTTTTAGATTGCATAATGTCTCCAAATAAAATGACCTATATGCCTCTTTACATAATTAAAGCACCAGGGACCCCATCAGAAATCATTTTACTTAGTATTGATCTAAGAAATGAAAACCTCAGAATAAAAAAAAAAAATCAGTATTTTAGGAGGAAATTTCTAACACGATTTTAATCCAAAGCTCAAAGTGGAAGCTATATAGGCCAATAATGCATGCTTCCTATTACATATTTGCTAAATGAGGGTCGTAAAGTCATGACCTCAGGTGCACATTTAAAATTGGATTACAAATTTAACCCATGTAGCCAGGACACAAGAATGGAGTAATGTCGAGGCAGCTGTATACCGCAGTATACCGCAGACTTAAAACACGGATTTTGGTAAAGACTTACCTGTAAAATCCTTTTCAGCGAAGGAAGGAAGAGAGACACAGTAATTCATTACTGATGGGTAGGCGGAGCCCCAGATCAGGATGTTACCTCAGATCAAAAGAGTGATGACTGGCTGGCCCCTCCAGCTCGGGCTCCTCCTACTCAGCTCCAGTCGTATCAAAGCTTTTAGGAAAAGAGCCAAGATCACCAGCGGAGCAACATAACCCCTTCTGAAGGAACTTCAGAGAAAAAAACACAAGGATACAGGTTATGCATGCAAAGAAAGCCAAAAACCACAGAGTTCCAGGTACTACTCACGGAACCTGACTACTGCGATGAGCTGGCGATGCTGGAACAGAGCCTTAGCGCGCTGACCTCAGCCCAGATAATCGCTATCAGATAAGGGTCGCGCTGCATCTGAAAACATCAACACACTTCTGCCGTGGGAGGGTGCTGTGTCTCTCTTCCTTCCTTCGCTGAAAAGGATTTTACAGGTAAGTCTTTACCAAAATCCGTGTTTCAGCTGCAGATGAAGGAAGAGAGCCACAGTAATTCATTACTGATGGGACGTCCCAAAGCAGTTCAAAAATAAGGGTGGGAAAAAAACCAACAAAAGGCAGAAACCCAACAACCTTAACAACAAAGCGCAACCAGCGCTAAACACAAGTTCATCCAGAACTTTAAACTACAGCTGCCTGCAGGACACTACGTCCGAGGGCTGCATCAGCGGAAGCACTGACGTCCACTTTATAAAATCTTGTAAACGTGTGGACAGAGCGCCAAGTCGCCGCTCGGCAAAGCTGCACTGCCGAAGCACCTTGATGAAAAGCCCACGATGAAGCCACAGCTCTCGTGGAATGGGCTCGAATCTTAATCGGGCAAGATTCACCCCGAAGACGGTAAGCTTCCAAAATAGCTGACCGGATCCAACGAGCTATAGAACCCCTGGAAGCTCGTTGACCACGCCGACAACCTGCCGGAACCACAAACAGGGAGTCCGTCTTACGAAAACCTTGAGTAATAGATAGATAAAACTTCAAGGCCCGCACTAAATCCAATGTGTGTAAATCTCGCTCTTTCGTATTCTTCGGATCCGGACAGAGTGAAGGCAACACAATATCCTGGTTAACATGAAATTGTGACACCACTTTAGGCAAAAAATCACCCCGAGTGCGAAGCACTACACGATCCGGAAAAAACTCCAGAAAAGGAGGCGAACAAGAAAGAGCTGCCAATTCAGAAACTCTCCTCAAGGAAGTGACTGCAACAAGGAAAGCCACCTTCCAAGAAAGTAAAGAAAGGCTAGCAGAAACCATAGGTTCAAAAGGTTTATGCTGAAGAGCCTCCAAAACAAGGTTGAGCCGCCAAGGAGACACGGGTGCCTTCCGCGGCGGAAACTTACGAGAGATACCTCGGAAAAAGGAGAGCACGTCTCTATTCGAAGCAATGGTTCTCCGGAACAATAAGGACAGAGCAGAAATCTGACCTTTCAGAGTGCTAACTGCCAAACCCTTGTCTAGCCCATGCTGCAGAAAAGCCAACAGGTTGGGAATGGAAAATTTTCTCGGGTTCCGAGAAGACCCCAAACACCACGAAAAGAAGGTTTCCCAAATTTTGTGGTAAATCCTAGAAGTAGCCGGACATCTTGCAGCACGAAGGGTAGCAATGACCTCGGCTGAAAAACCTCTACGGGTCAAGATTTTGGTCTCAAGAGCCACGCCGTCAAACGCAGGGACATCAAGTCCGGATGACAAATGGATATTGGCGGGAAAACATAGATCAGCTCGAACTGATCCCACTGAGCCACTAGAGCATCCACCCCCCGCCTTCGGGTCCTTGTACCTGGACATGAATGTCGGTAACTTGGCATTGGACCTGGATGCCATCAAACCCACTTGGGGGGGTTCCCCAGCGAGAGCACAGTAGTACAAAGACTTCCGGGTGGAGGCTCCATTCCCCGGGATCCATCCTTCTGCGACTGAGAAAGTTCGCTGTAATATTCTGAACCCCTGGAATGTGAATCGCCGAAATGGCTGGTACATTGGCCTCTGCCCAAATCAGAATTCGGGACACCTCTACCAAGAGTCTGGAACTCCTTGTCCCACCTTGGTGATTGATATACGCGACAGCCGTCGCATTGTCTGTCTGCACACGGACTGGCAGACCGCTCAAAGGGACCGTCCAATGTTGGAGGCAAAGGAAAATCGCCCTCAATTCCAGGATGTTGATCGGAAGCACAGACTCTTCCGGTGACCATACCCCCTGAATCCAGAGATTGTTCCAAACACCCCCCCAGCCCGTCAGGCTGGCATCGGTGGTTATGACTGACCACTGCAGAGGGAGGAAAGACTTCCCCAGGGAGAATGCCCCTGGCCGTAACCACCATTCTAGAGAATCCCGCACCGCGCGAGAAATGGTGACACTGCAATCCAGCGATTGCGACTGATTCCATCGACTCAAGATGAACCTTTGAAGAGTCCTGGAGTGGAACTGGGCAAAAGGAATTGCCTCCATGGACGCCACCATCAGTCCCAGAAGACGCATACACTTCCGTAGGGACATTGCCGTTGAGGATGTCATAATCTGTACATGTCGAAGAAGACATGACTGTTTGTCTGGTGGTAGGGAAACTACCGACCGAAACGTGTCGAGATGCATTCCCAAAAAGAGAATTGTCCTCGATGGTTCCAGGGACGACTTCTCCCAATTGACCAGCCAACCGAAGTGTTTCAGAAACTGAAGAGACAAATCCCGAGCCGTCAACGCCTCCTCCTCCGAGGAAGCCACGATCAAAAGATCGTCCAGATAAGGGAGAATCGTAATCCCCTGTCTTCGAAGGAGTGCCATGAGGGGCGCCAGAATTTTTGTAAAGACCCTTGGCGCTGAGGCTAAGCCGAACGGCAGAGCCACGAACTGGTAATGATTCTGACCTATGCAAATAGGCGTCGCGAATGTCGATTGACACCAGAAAATCGTTCTGTGACAGAGCTGCCACAACGGAACGAAGCGACTCCATGCGAAATTTCCGGGCATGGACATGCCGGTTCAATCGCTTGAGATCCAGAATCGGGCGAAATTTGTTCTCCTTTTTGGGAACTATAAAAAGGTTGGAATAAAAACCTTTCCCTCGGTCCTCTGACGGAACCGGTATCACTACACCCTTTTGTAGTAGCGATTCGACCTCTCGCTGTAGAGCGACAACAAGCTCGGGTTCTGACGGAACGCGAGACTGACAAAAAACATTTGGGGGTTGAGAAGCAAACTCTATGAAATAGCCTGCCGACACTATCCGCGTTACCCAGGAATCTGGAACGCGAGCCATCCAAGTCTCCTTGAAAAGAAGCAGGCGACCCCCCACTCGAGAATCCTCGAGTGGACCCCTGGCGTCAATCCGACTTTGCGGTTTTCTTGTCAAGTTCCCGCTTGTTCTGGCGGAAACTCTGCTTCCAGGGAGTACGAGTTTTCTGAGAGGATTTCTTTCCTGAGAAAGAAGGACGACCCGATCCCCACGAGGAGTGACTAGATCGTCCTCGGCCCCGAAAGGACCGCCGACCACTATAAACACCAGGCTTACTGGACACCGAGGCCATGGCCCTTCGCTGTGGTAATGCTGATTCCTTCGCCTTAGCCTTGGAAATCAGCTCTGTGAGGTCGGATCCAAAAAGATGGCCACCCTTGTAAGGTAAGGCCAACAACCCTTGTTTGGAAACTGCGTCCCCGGCCCACTGTCTGAGCCATAAAGCTCTTCTGACTGTGACCGCTGAAGCTTGCGCTTTGGCCAGCAGAGATGCCGTATCCAGACCGGCATCAAAGATATAACAGGTTGCCTCCCGTATCTCAGATAACGGAGATTCATTTTGCAACTCCGTCTTCAGACGTGCCAACCAGCTTAGAGAAGCTCTAGCAGCACACATGGATCCTAGCACTGCTCGAAATCCATGACCCGCAGCCTCATAGCTTGCATTTGCCGCCAATTCTGCCTTTCTATCCAAAGGCTCCTGTAAGCTCGCTTTTCCCTTAATAGGGAGTAGAGAGGATTTACTAAGCTGAGACAAAGACACATCCACTTCAGGAGCAGAAGTCCAATTAGCCTTTAACTCCGTAGAGCAAGGATAAAGTGTATCAAAGAAATGCGTTCCATGAAAACGCTTATCTGGACATAGACGTTCCTCCTCTATTACACCATTAAGCTCATCCAGAGCTGGCAATGTTGTGCGCGAAGCACGGGACTCCTGGAAAATGCGTGCTGATTAACCAGGACGACTAGTTACCTCCTCCGGTAACTGTAGTATATCTCTCATGGCTTCAAATAATGCCTCCGTACGCTTCGTCATAGAGGAACGCCCCTGCGGCTCGTCCGCATCTGAATCGGATATTTCACCATCCGAATTTAAAGGGGAACTCTGCCCAATATCAGATACATCTGACTCGCTCCGTGTAGAGGCCGGTAACGGCCTGCGTCGCTTCCTCTGAGAGGAATTAGCAGACACATATTGACCTAAAAGGTCAGACAAGTTATTAATCGATCGAGCGATATCATCCAAGTTACCACCGCTGTCGACCGCAGCGCTAGATGCTGTGGAGGTCTGCGTATCTGATTGCCGCAATGGCACTGGGACGTGAACCGCGGCATCTGAACTCTATTCAGACATGTCTCGCCTGTATGAGCAGGTCAAAGCGGTAATACCAGCAAAAACACTATGCGGTTTTTTTTTTTTTTTTTTTAAACGCTGAAGGGTTAACGCTCCACCAAGCAGAGTTACCCCAGCGGTATTCAGTCAGCAAATTTAGCAGGTAGAAATAACCCTCAAAGGGGTTAATATTGCAAACTCACCAAAATATATATATATTTGTGAGCCCCAGCCAATTTTTTTATGTCTCTGATGAGACAGCAGCTGCAGGATAGCGATCGCTGCGCTGCGGGGTGAGGAATCCGCACTCACCCAGCTGGCCGTGGTGTCTATATGAGGAGGGGAGCGGTCCGAGGAGCCCAGGAGCCTGAGTAATGGCCGCCACAGTGAGGGGGTCGCAGGAGAAAAGCCAGAGCGCGCGTCTTCCTGCTCAAAAGACCGGGATAGATAGGCCACGCCCCCTGCTAGCTCAAATAATGAGCGCGAACCTCCCCGCTCCTGCTCCCTCTCTGTCCTGCAGGTATCTGCCTGCGGACAAAAAATCACCACATCTTCATGTAGTAGCGCTGTCACAGCAGCGCTGAAGCATACTGACTTAACATGTAGTAGCGCTGTCACAGCAGCGCTGAAGCTTACTGACATTTACATGTAGTAGCGCTGTCACAGCAGCGCTGAAGCTTACTGACATTTACATGTAGTAGCGCTGTCACAGCAGCGCTGAAGCATACTGACTTTACATGTAGTAGCGCTGTCACAGTAGCGCTGAAGCATACTGACTTTACATGTAGTAGCGCTGTCACAGTAGCGCTGAAGCATACTGACTTTACATGTAGTAGCGCTGTCACAGCAGCGTTGAAGCATACTGACATTACATGTAGTAGCGCTGTCACAGTAGCGTTGAAGCATACTGACATTACATGTAGAAGCGCTGTCACAGTAGCGCTGAAACATACTGACATTACATGTAGTAGCGCTGTCACAGTAGCGCTGAAGCATACTGACATTACATGTAGTAGCGCAGTCCATTAGTAATAGCGCTGCTCATTCAGACGCTAAAGCACTCACACATAATTATTATTAAAATTTGTGTGGAGTACTCACCAGCCAAGGCGCCACAGGGACCCTCAGGGGTTTCTGGCGCAGTGCCCATGCTTCCCTCCAGGGCGAAGAACGCAGTGACCGCACGTGTGGTTTGCGTTCCCGCCAGAGAAGCTCTCCTCATCCCCCAGGGCCGGCAAGGATTCTGCAGGGACTTTGAGTAAATACAGATCCGCCAAGGGAGAGGTTGGGGTACAGCAGCGCTGATACCCCTGAGACCTCTAGACCAACTAGTGATCCAAGTCTCCTGTCCGAATATTAAAATAATAAAATCTTCTGAGGAGCTGCATTAGCAGCGACCATCCTCTGGGACCTCAAATCTTAGACTGGAGCTGAGTAGGAGGAGCCCGAGCTGGAGGGGCCAGCCAGTCATCACTCTTTTGATCTGAGGTAACATCCTGATCTGGGGCTCCGCCTACCCATCAGTAATGAATTACTGTGGCTCTCTTCCTTCATCTGCAGCTGAAAAAAAATATATATATATATATATCCTGAAACTGTGAAACCAATGCACTGAGTTTTCACACACAATCACAGGAGCGCTTTTCTTTGACCACAGAAAGGTCAGTGTTCGGTGCAGAGTGTGAATCACCGCGGCTTGCCTCCGCCGTGTGGTCACACCTTAGAAGAAAGCCACTTTCACTACTCACTTGTTACAGTGATGCTTCAGATGCTTTTTGTAGCTATCCTCCTGAAACAAGGCATCTGGATTACAGCTCTGGAGCCAGTCCGCGTGTTTGAGCACAGGCTGGGCGTTCTGGCTTTTCACCTTTTTTCCTTTCCGTCCTCTGGGTACTGGGGCAGAGAGACCTATGCAAAAAAAGGAAAAAAAATATCAGCACAATGTGCAGCTCTCAATGAACATAGCAGGGATCTCCTCTAGGAAAACAATTCATCTTGCAAAAATAAAGTGAAATTGTGATTGGATAAGAGCCATATTCACATCACGCAGAGGCCTAGGAAATGTTGGGGAACTATTGCAATGCATAGTCCATTGCTAGTAATGCATACAAAATTTAAGGAGAGAAAAAAAATCCACAATCCAACGCAGAGTATTGGTGACAGTATTGACAGGAGATGCTGTAGACAGGCATGAATAAGTAGCTCCAACGCTTTATCTGTATGTATGAAACACTAGATGTGCAAAATATCATGCAGATTAGATGTGGTCACTCATGGGCTGCCTGCCTTGTAGTCAAGTAACACAGTAATCTGTAATTTTCTTTATTATTATTTTTTTTTATATTGATTAATGTTCTGATTTAATAGGGATATTACATTTTTTTTTCATGAATGGTTTAAATACAAGTTGCCATAATGGGTTAACACATCTGAACACAACGTTCGCTTTGTGTAACGTACCAGAGTGGTTCACCAGAGCACGTGTCTGCCCGTCCTCTGTTGGTGTAATGAGGTCCCAGATGAAACTTTTAATGTTCTCATCCCCTCGGTAATGGTTCAGACAGTAGACCAGAATGGTACGGCAGATGGTTTCCACATCTTGCTCGGAAAGCTGACGCTTGAAGCGGCCGTGGGAAAGAATATCCGTCCAGCGGCCCCACCTACCACAGAATTGAAAAGGGTTCATACTGTGTGCCAAAGGACAAACTGCAATGAGAGCTGTGTAAGAATTCAGATGCCTAATAGGTGATGACGTGAGCTCAGAATTACATCTCTCATCAACCAAGTGATGAAAAGCACGTTTAACCGTTCTGCTTCGTCACATAGCAAACCGTGGCCACACACTGCACAGACCAGAGGTAGAGAACATACCCATAGACCAGTAGATTCTTCTCAACTCTGAAGCATTCACTTCTTGCATAGCCCTGAGACTTGTCCTGAGGACGACGTGGTTTGAAGTTGGGCCTGTCCTCGGAGTCACTCTCCAAATCAGAAAATTCCATGAGTTCATCCTCTTTTACTGCACTGTAAAGTCGGGTTTGCTTCCTTACACGTGGGGTATCAATTACCAGAGTGTTCTACGAGGCCAACCAAAGCAAAAATGAAGCATTTCGACTAATCATGTACCCTTCACAATAATGGATGTTAAGACACTTACCCTTCCATTTAATACATCAAGATCGAGCTCTGCTTTCTTTGCCCATTTCTGCCAGAAATTAGGATCATCTAAAGATATATCTGTCCTGTTTCCAGAGGCAACAAAACTGGCCTAAATACATACAAACAATGAAAACAGCCTATATAGTGCACAAATAAAACCAGCCTATAACAAAATATGATAAACACAAGCTTTCACCACATTGCACAGATAATCTAAATGGGACTGGGCATCATGCCATCTGAGGATAATCTAGGAAACGCAAAGGGAAATGACATGTACCTTCGCAAAGGTGGAGCCTTTTCCTTCAGATTCTATGGTGATGGTGTGCGTTCTTCTGGAGAGAATTTGATCAATATCCTCTTCACAAAACTTGGAGCCTTCGTCTTCTTCATCCATCAGTGCACCATATGCCCCCTTCCGCAGTAGGTCTTCTATTTCCTTCTTAGAAAGCTGTTGTACCTGCAGGTAGTAAAGGGGAAACAGTTAGTTATGCTTTAAATGCAAACTAGTCCATTTATTATGCACTTTGCAGCTCATGGAGACAATTAGCTAACGATTTCATGATTGTGAAGCTTATTAGTTTTTGTAACACCTTTATTTTACAAGTTATTAAGCACATAGACACTTTGGCAACCTGTAAATGTGCTTCTAAGCGCCTCACAGATGGCTATAACACTGTGCATACACAAATCTATATATGTACAATATACACACACAAGCGGTAACTCAGATACCACTAAATAAACACAATAAAAAAATGGCCAACTGGATACAGGGGAAAAAAATAAAGCAATAGTCTTACCCCATTGGTAGCATTCTCCCGTCCGCTCATTGACTGTAATACGGCCTTGTCTAAGCCAAGTTTAAGACTGGCCTTATCAAACATTTCACGCTCGTAGGAATTCCTTGTGATCAACCGATAAATTTTAACGGATTTGCTCTGCCCAATCCGATGGCATCGTGCCTGTGCCTAAGGAAAAGTAACAGAAGTACAAAAAATTCTCAGGATCTGCAAGTTCTCAGAAAATGTATAGCATTGTTCTAAGTACGAGCGTGGGTGTCACAGACACAATAATATGTCAGACTAAGTGGTCCCCCTACACACTATAGATAGAGGAGCGACCAGCCAAAGAAATCTTTGGCAGACAGCGGACAGCTATCTGCTGACTTCTCCAGACCCAGGAGTGCTCCAGTGTTCACTACGAAAGAGCCGCTGCCATGCTCCACTGGCGGAGGCTCATCTCGGCAAGAACAAGAGGATCAGCAATCCAAAAACAGGACAAGCCAGATCCTTAGCTTCCAAGTCAGTCTGTGGAACCCCATATACAATAGTCTGTTAGCCAATTTTGATGGGGATGTGGTGGACATTAGTCTAATATCGATAGCGGGTCTTAAGGCTAAGTGCACACGTTCAGGATTATTTGCGTTTTTTTCTCGGCAAAAAATGCGCAAAAAACGCATGAATAAAGTATCCTATTATTTAGAATGAATTCCGCAATTTCTGTGCACATGTTGCGTTTTTTTCCGCGAAAAAAAAAAAACGCATCGCGAAAAAAGAAGCAACATATTCATTAATTTCGCGTAATTCTAGCGTTTTTCCCGCTATATTATTGACCTAGAAAGTTCAGGGAAAAATCACGGTAAAAACGCGCAAAATCCGTGCAAAAAAACCACACCAAAAACGGCGCGTTTTTACCGCGAAAAAAGTTCGGTTTTGATCAGGAAAATTCTGCACACATTCCTGAACGTGTGCACTTAGCCTTAGAATTACGTTTAGATCTAATAGTGTGAATGGGTTAAAGTCTCTTTCCCTCCTTTCTAAACTTGGGTCATGTCACACTGTTCACTTTTAGAAAACAGCCTGCATAGAACTGTTACCCTTTCCTGTATTTTGAAAAGCAGGCATTAAAAATACAGGATCCTCGACAGTCTCTATTAAAGACAATGGGGTCATGTGGGATTCAGCAAGAGCATTTGAAAACTAATCCAGCTTAGGTGCCGTGAGTCTGTCCAACAACGACGCTTGGAGTGACTAAAGCTCACAGTCTAAAAAGCGGCATCATACTTTAGTTGAAAAAATACTTAGGCACACTTGGCATATCACACATAAGACCAGATAAATTTTCATGAGCAAAGGAACAGACTTCTAAGACACTTTCTCTGCTTAAGATCCTTCACCCAAATATGAGCCCATAAAAGAAAAAAAAAAAAAAAAAAAAGGCTAACAATGCAGAAATAAGACAACTCTTACCTGAAGGTCATTCTGTGGGTTCCAGTCAGAATCAAAGATAATGCAAGTATCAGCAGCAGTTAAATTAATGCCCAGACCTCCTGCCCTTGTACACAGCAGGAACACAAACCTATCAGAATCAGGCTTGGAGAATCTGTCGATAGCAGCCTGGCGCAGGTTGCCTCTCACTCTGCCATCAATTCTCTCATATGGGTATCTGTAAAAGACGGGTTATTATCGAGACCAGAACTTCAATTTATTCTATTTACTTAAAACAACCGCCAACAGCATCCTCCTTGAAAAGGTTGATGTATTTCAACTGCAAACTTGTGAACGGAATTGAAATGAGAGCTGCTGCTTGCCTGCCTCGTGGCCGCCGGATCGGCAGCGCCGCAGTGAGTCTAGTCCTGCTGCTACGAGTCACATTTACCATTCAGAATGAATCTGAGCCTGCTCTGGGAATTCAATCTCAATCAATAAATGTAGGCGATCGGAAACACACAGTAAACGTAGATGGTTTTTAATTTTAAAGCCACATGGCTCAAAGTCTACATCCTGATATGAAAGCGATGATGATGAGCAACATTGCAACCTTCTCAGAGTCAGTCAAGCAGTGGCAAATCTGCAAACAGACCACACGCTTTATCTTTCCGCTCACACACATATTCACCTGCGTTGGATGAGGTAGTCTTCCAGAATGTCCAAGCAACGCACCATCTGGGAGAAGATGAGCACCCTGTGGCCACCAGCCTTCAGTTTTGGCAGCAGCTTGTCAATCAGGACTAGTTTGCCAGCGGCCTGGATCATAGCCTGGAGCGGAAAATCTGGAAGGTCACCATTGTGCGCTTCTTTAAACTCTTCCAAAATTTTCTCTTCAGCACCTGTGGAGATTTTGAGAGTAAAAGGTAAATGGGAGCGAGGGATGTGCAGCATTTCAGAAGAGGAAATTCTGATCTATCGCTGACGATGGCAGAAGTGAAGGAATATCTGTACTTGTGTTCAGAAAGAAAATCGCTAATTAGGAATATTGTGGATTAGCGACATATGCGCTCACATGTAGGATCTTGTAATAGGGGGCTCACTCCAGTTAACCCCATGTAGTTAGAAGTGTTTGCCACCGTGGCTAGCACAGAATTTTAAGATTCAATGCCATAGCAGCCCTTACCAGGAAAACCTGGCAATGCCCATTTTTATTAAAAAATTTTAATACTTGTCAATTATACACTAGAATTGTCAAAATTGGGTCTTGGCTCAGACAGATTCAGTATTTTTTCTGCCAACATTAACATACAAGCACACCTTAAAGGGAAACTGTCAGCAGGCTTTTGCTATGTAATCTGAAGACAGCATGAGGTAGTGGTTAAGATAGATTTTAGTGATGCCCCTCTGCTTGCTTATTGTTGGGACACAGCAGCGCCTGCATGCTAGTCCGACACGCCCCCCTCCAGCGATAGGCACCTCAATGTCTATGGACATTGTATATACAGAGCCTGGTGTGGGCGGGATTAGCTTCCTCAGCTCTGCTGCATTGCAAAATCTAAAACCTCCCATTGTGTCAGAATGGCTTCACTCAGTAATTTAAAGGGAATCTGTCACCCCAATTTTGCCATATCAACTAAAGATATAACTGAATAGTGCGTCCCATAAAGTTATCGGTATTTACCTTATACCATGATACCCCCGTTTTCATATCAAAATACCTTAGTAAAGTTTGTATTTGGCGCTGTCAATCGGGGCGGTCAGGTCAAGAGGGCGGCGTTTTCTATGCCCTCCCCCCGCTCCTCGGCATCACTTGCGTAGAGCCGTCTGTGAATCCCACAGACGGCGTTCTGCTTCCCGCAATTGCGCATTTCAAATTCGGCCCCGCGCATGCGCAGTGTGCTTTGCCCAACAGTGGGAAAAGCATAAAATCATTACAGCGCATGCGCTGCTCTTTCCTTGCCCCGGAAATGACTACTTGCCTTGGACGACTTCCGGGGCAAAGAAAGAGTAGCGCATGCGCTGTAATGATTTTATGCTTTGCCCACTGTTGGGCAAAGCACACTGCGCATGCGCAGGGCCGAATTTGAAATGCGCAATTGCGGGAAGCAGAACGCCGTCTGTGGGATTCACAGACGGCCCTACGCAAGTGATGCCGAGGAGCGGGGGGGGGGGTGAGGACATAGAAAACGCCGCCCTCCTGACCTGACCGCCCTGATTGCCAGCGCCAAATACAAACTTTACTAAGGTATTTTGATATGAAAACGGGGGGTATCATGATATAAGGTAAATACCGATAGCTTTGTTATGGGACGCACTATTCAGCCATATCTTTAGTTGATATGGCAAAATTGGGGTGACAGATTCCCTTTAAGTAACACAATCGCTGGATTCAGGGTCTCTTTGTCTACATCAGGCGGCTCTCAGATGAAGTAGCAAAAACCTTCTGACAAATTCCCTTTCAATAGAGACACCACTTAGTTCCCATGGAGAGTTCACGATGTAGACCAGACGTACACATCTAAAATTTACTACAAAAGGTAACATTTAGGATATATTGTAATTGGTAGAAATCATGTAGATCTGTTAACCCTTGCATGGCACAAGTAATGCCATGATTCACTGCTTTGTCAATCAAAAATCCATGCTAAAGCAAGTGCACTGGGTGGACACTAATTGATTGATGAGTCTGGAAACAGGATGTGACGAGAATTAGTTGGCCGTCGGACTGACAAACGAGAAACACTACTATAAAGGCAAGCTACATCATAAATGCTTAAAGGGGAGGGCTCACAGTCCAAGGGCAGAAAAAGCAAGCAGGGCCCCAAGGAAAGCACAAGCCAGCAAACATCCAAACAGACGGCACAAGCAGCTCCTGACTGAGTCAGCAGCAAGGGGCCCGGGGCAAACTGCCCAGGATGAAATCCACCCCCACGAGTGACAGCCTTGTCTAAAAATGTTATTGTGAGTGAGAGTCATAGCCTGAGGGAAAAGGAAATAGGGGGCTGGAGGACGCCGCACATCAATCACTGCAGGTTACCAGGTTGTAATTAAATATAATTTGCAAACAGTTTTATGAGGGGGTTAGGTGGAAATGCAGATGCGCTCTTAAAGAGACAGCCACCCACATTCTCCTCTCTCTCCACAAGAACTGTGCAATCTCATCAGACTTTTCTCATCTAGTGAAACATCACAGCAGGTACAATATAATACATGTATTTACTGCAAAGCGAAGAAGTATCTAAAATGCTAAAATGGAAGTCAGCCACCTGGTCAGCTATACCGGGATTACATGTATATAGTGCAATCCAATCAGTAACCCACCTTGGTCATTTTAGTCAATAATTTATACTCCATTTTATGTTTTTATTATACCCATAATTATGCAACAGATTTCATTGTCATTTTTTAATTCTTCAAAAAGACGTCGCACCGTCAGGTCTAACCAGTCAGGTGTTTTCAGTATTGTCGGTCACAAGGAGAAGGATATTAGGGCTGCTATGTAATATAAGGGGGTGTCTAGGCATCTGCTTATACATTTCTAGGTTATTAACATCTTGTTATATAAAGATGAATGAATAAGATACTGTTCAGAAAACAAGCCTGCGCAGATTTTGCTTCAGGAAGAACAGGCAATCTTGTGCCTTAACCCGAGGATGTTAAGATCTGCATCCTTTTTTGAATCAAAGTCAAACTCTACCATTACTGTGAGGCTTAGTCAGCTAAAGCGAGAATTAATGAGCCCATCTATTCACCTGATATTAGCAAGAGGGAAAAGTCATTGGCAAAGGAACAAGACAGCGAAGTCATTGGTTGTAAGCAGGTATTTTGGGGGAAGCGTTTATAACGGTCAACCAGAGAGAAATATTATTTAAAAGGAATCTGTCACAAGGTTTTTGCCAGTTAATCTGAGAGCGGCATGATGTAGTGGCATAGACCCTGAATCCAGTAATGTGTCAATTACTGAGCTGCCTGCAGGAGATTTTCACTAGAAGACAAGTAAACCAACAGCCCGGTAGTCCTCCGTATTCAAAAATTCAGTATAACCAGGCCCCTACCACTGATTAGCAGCTTTCTGCCTATGCACAGTGATACACAGAAAGCAGCCAATCGGATGACATGAATATGGAGGACTACATGACAGCAGGTTTACTGTTGAAACAGTGATTTTACCAAAACTACAGCAAGTATCTCATTAAATGACACATGGCTGGAATCCGGGTCTCTGCCCCTACATAACGCTGCTTTCAGATGAGGTAAACACATGGTGACAAATTCACTTTGAATAAAGGGGTAGTCTCCCAAAGACAACCCCTAAGCAGAGGTTGGGCTACTTATAACACTTTACTTTTGGTTATATAAAGAGGTATTCAATATTGGTCAACGAAATAAATGGCTATCCATTCAGTACAAGAGAAATGGTGACTGCTAATGGCCAGCCATTCTGGCTCAGATGGGGATGATCGCTCATCCATGATGATCCATGTGCTATAATAACACATATAGACAAGGGATTCATAATGAAAATATTATTTCTTTTTAATGGATTTGCAATAAAGCTTTACTTTTTTATTCCTGGAGCTGGACTTCAATTTTTCTTTGGACATATTCATAATGAGACAACCTCTTCAATGCCATGTATCCAGAAGCTGCGTGGAGGTGCAGAGCACACCTACCTAGGTGTGCATAATATTTTAGTGCACGTCCGTAGTTCACTGGAATCTGCCATGGTAAATACCTCCATAGGCTCCATAGCCAACAACTGACCACCAGAATCCAAAATCTGACTACCACAAACAGATAGACTTAACAAGCGCTCACCGTTGATAAGGTAGGGATGGTTGCAGCATTTCCTCAGCTCCATCATAGTGTTTAGAAGATTGGGAACATTTGCATGTCCACCACCCCCTCCTTTAGAGAGGAAGGCAAAGTTTTTCTCCAAAATGGCTCTGTAATATTTCTTCTGGATGTTTGTCAGCTCAACTTCGATAATAGTCTCTTCCTTAGGTGCCAAGTTCTTTTCAACATCTTCCTTAAGACGTCTTAACATCATTGGTTTCAAGATGCCTTGAAGTTTTTGTACCTAGCAACGTGAGGAAGTAAAATACCCTGTCATTGTCCCGTATTAATAGGAGACTTTGTGATATATGAAAGGCTTGCCGTAGGAAATGCAAAGACTGAGTGCCTGGTGTCATACCTGCTCTTCAGTTTTCAGATCGCCAAACTCTTGCATGAAGTTGCTCTCTGAAGGGAAGCGTTCAGGTTCTAGGAAATTCAGTAGGCTGAAAAGCTCCTCCACAGTGTTTTGCAAAGGGGTCCCTGTTAGCAGCACTTTGTGTTCCTGAAAGCACAGCAAGGGAAAGATGAGAGCAGCGAACAGGCAGCTACATGACAACAAAAGGCAGCAAACCTTCACTACACCTAACCGACAGACCTTTATCAGCATAAAACATGTCTAACAGTCCTAAGTTTAGGGATACGGAATACAAAACTACAAGCTGCATATTGGGAAATGGATGCAGATTTTATGGTTATCTTGACGCACACATAAAGGGTGCATTATAAAAAGATATTAGTTTAGCCATTAGCTAAAAATCACAGTAAGTTATATAGTCTTCAACAAAGCAAGGAAACCTAAATAAATGAGGAGAACATGTTCCTGTCGGCCCCGCTTGGAGCAGAGCCAGTTTTGTAGCTGGGCAGCCACAAGCTATGAACAGCTGCCATAACCCTCAATGCAGCACCGAATCCAAATCCACAAATATATGGTAAGAAAAGACATTTTCGAATGCTTAAAGAACAGATGCTGGTAACAACTTTAGCCCCAGAGCCCGGCAGTGCTGATTCAGCAGTCACACGTGGCACCTCCTGTCATAAAATGTACTTGTGTAAAAGAATGATGCTGTCGAAAAAAAAAAAGTCTACAGTGATATTCCAAGCAATATGAAGGTGTTTTATGGAGTCGTATATAATAAAACGATGCCATAAATATTAAAGCACCCACCTGGAAAATGAAGCACCTACCAGGGAAAGGCCATGTAGGAAGTACTCACCAGAGCCATCATCTTTAGCCCTTCCAAAAGCTTGCAGTTTCTGTTCTTCAACCGGTGAGCCTCGTCGATGACTACACAACGCCAGTGAATGTTTCGGAGCTCGGGGCAGTCTGTCAGAATCATTTCAAATGTTGTAATGATGGCGTGGAACCGGTGGGTATTTTTTATTGCTCGTCCCTGGTTTCAGATAGAGGGAGCAGGAAGAATAGGGTTGTGTTATAATAAATATATTATTTTCCCCAATATTCAGCACAGAAAACCAACATGTTCACAACATCCTAAAACTGGGGCTTGACAAGTCGCTGCGTTACAAATAATTCTGGCTCTGAACCGTCGGTAAAATTAGAGGCTTTGGATAAGTCTGTTTCAAGCAAATTAGTACTTTCCAACTGCCTTTTAACCCCGAGCAACCAGCCGAGAGAGTGCGAGCAAGGTGACTCTGGTAGTTTGGGAACAGCTGGAAAGTTACACATCAAGAACATCAAGTCATTCAAAAGGACCAACTAGGAAGCAGAAAACACAGTGAGCGGGGAAATGCTAAAAATTCAAGCCCCAACTCTTAATAATCGGCCCTGGATATTTTTAGAATGGCGAAGGCATTCATTTCCTCCAGCATGGATCATGTTCCTGCTTATTTCTAGAGCACAAATTGTGGCTCTTTTCACCACAGCTATGTCCTACGAGCGCGGTTGTCTAGGAAGCAGTATAATCTACTCTTCATGGTGGTGTTGTCTGGCTCATGGCTTTGATACACTGATCTGTGGCCTTGCACACACAAAGCCAGTTGATATGAACACAATTGTACCATTATCTAGCCATGTCCTTTCAACGTTCTGTAAAAGAGTAGAAATGTGTATGGGTTACATTTTACAAAAGGTGAAAAGAATCCATCAGATCCAGAGTTATTAAAAAGGCACATCGCTGAACTTTGAACAGCCGTCAAGTCATTTTTATTAGCCTTTTTTTTTCTTATTAAATAAAAATTGAAAAAGAATAAAGCTCTGTTCAGTTTCCATTCTTCTACCAACCTGTGCATCTTTAAAGTACATTTCATAGAGTTGTATGGTTTTCCTGCTTGCTTGGCTTCCATGATACACGACCACATTCAGTTCTGTCCATGTGCGAAATTCTCTCTCCCAATTTGGGATTGTGGAGAGCGGAGCTATGACCAAGAACGGGCCATGGATCCCTTTTAAGTAGATCTCATACAGGAAAGTGATCGATTGGATGGTTTTACCCAAGCCCATTTCATCGGCTAAGATGCAGTTTCGTCTAAATAGAAAAGATTGAGGGTAATTGTACTCCGTAGCTATACACCGTCACATCATAAGGTCATGGAGCAATGTGAATGCTAGCAACCAACACAGACACAGCTGAGCGCTGCCCTCTACAATCTCTGGCGCTGTTATAAAGGGACTTTCAGCACAGAATGACTGTTCAAACCAAGCACAGGAACTTGATGCATCATGGCGTGGCCAAACATTCAAGTGCACAGTCCCACCTGCTTGTTTCCTCGTCTATTTTCGCTGAACAGTCATTCTGTGCCAACAGTTCCTTTAAGAATGAATAGAGAGACAATGCTCATGATTGACCTCCGCTACATAAGGTCAAGGCTCTTCAGAGTGGGTGAAGACCCCAGAGATAAAAAAAAAAAGTTATTCTTTGGAAAGCAAAAAGCTGGGAGGGCACCACCCTATAAATCGAGATCAACCTAAAGCATAATGGGGAAAATACATGAATTGCCAAAAAAATAAGATTCCTAATATGAAGGGATCACCTACAAAGTTGAGATGGAGACACCTCCTCCCCACAGAATATTAAAACAATTAAAATAGTTTAGGCTGTATGTGCAAAACTAGACATGTCCACAATAGAGGAAATGTCTAACCCATCTGCCCATACAATAATATTACACAGAATACTTATGATATATAAACTGATCTATAAATGTATAGTTATCAGCAAAGGCTAACCAGGCATTGATCGCTAAATGACCGAGTATGGGATTTCTTTGGAAAAGGTTAACTTTTAAACATGAAAACACCCCTTTAAGGGTATCGCTAAACAGCAAAACCACAGAGGACTTAAAAATCCTCCAAAAATTAAAAAACAGAAGAAAAAAGGCAGCGATGTTGGCCTGGGCAGGTAAACATTGTTGCCTTTTTTCTGCCCTTTAAGGGCATGTTCACATGGACATAAAATCCACTGTGTATTAGGCTAAGTTCACACGTTGCGGAATTGCCGCGGAAATTTCCGCGGCAATCCCGCACTTCTCCCGCAGGAAATACGCACTTTTTTTATGCTGATTCCCGCCAGAATAATAGCGTTTTGCAAGCGTAATTAGCTTGCAGAATGCTAGCGTTTTCCTAGCGATCTGTAGCATCGCTTGGAAAACTGATTGACAGGTTGGTCACACGAGTCAAACATAATGTTTGACACGTGTGACCAACTTTTTACTATTGATGCCGCCTATGCCGCATCAATAGTAAAAAGATCTAATGTAAAAATAATAAAAAAAATAATAAATAATGATATTCTCACCTTCCGGCGGCCCCCGCAGCCTTCCCGCCTCTCAGCGACGCTCCCGGCAACTCGCGGTCCCAAGGATGCATTGCGACAAATCACACCGATGACGTGCATCTCGCGAGACCGCTATGCCATCTGGGTGATTCTCGCAAAGGACTCTTGGGACCGGAAGTTGCCGGGAGCGTCGCTGAAGGCGGGAAGGCTGCGGGGGCCGCGGGAAGGCTTCGGGGGCCGCCGGAAGGTGAGAAATATCATTATTTTTTATTTTAATTATTGTTTTACCAGGGATATGGTACCCAGGGCCTGGAGGAGAGTCTCCTCTGCTCCAGACCCTGGGTACCATCCGCACATGAACCGCTTACATTGCGCATAGTGGGCATAGCCACATGCGGAAAGTAAGCGGTTCAATGCATTCCTATGGCGGCGGAATCACCGCGGTTACGCTAAATTAATGAACATGTTGCTTTTTTTTCCGCTAAGCGTTTTTTTCGCGGAAAAAAACGCAACATGTGTACAAAACATGCGGAATCAATTAAAACATATAGAATGCTTAATGCTTGCGTTTTGTTCGCGGTTTAACCGCGGAAATAGCGGAAAAACCGCGAAAAAAAACGCAATTATTCCTGATCGTGTGCACTCAGCCTAACAGTATCAGTTTGTGGAGGAGATTAATTGAAATTTAATCCAGAAGAATAAGCAAGGTAAATTGAACGGTGCAGCTGATATTTGTCATTTTATAGCCTGTTACTAGTATTATGCTGCAAATTTCGCCCCTTTCCAATGTGATAAATCGGCAGCACAGATTTTGCCATTGCAGATTTGTTGGGGATTTTCTTAGTCTTGTGGATGTACTTGAAATGTATGGCGTTACACAAACCACTCAGATCCCATTCTGTGCCAATGCCTACATAGGCTGTGATCGTGCTGGAAGAGAAACCCTACAACAGTAAAATACTGAGCTCCATTCAGCCTACTACCCTGCAGTTGGTAAACTAAGCAAGGCCACACACAATTCCTGTCATTTAGGTTAGATCTGCATGACTGGAAGCATAAGATGTCTGCGATGGGTTATATGCCAAGTGGCAGGACCACAGCGGTGGACGAACTATATTTCCCATGATCCTGAGCACCAAAAAAAAAAAAAACCAAATAAAGGACTCCGTTCCAGGAACCAGTCACACACGGCACATATATTATGACCCAGTTTATTACTGTACAGAAGGAGTGGGGAAACTTTCCTTCCAGCTTGGAAAGTATGCCTCATCGTTCAGCAGCTGGAATGGCGCACGTGTACAGCAGCGATGATGTAGTGTTGTGTGATTCAGGGTTTCTGTAAGCGACTGAACATGTCCATCACATGCCTGTGTACAGGATGGGGGGGATTCATAAGATTGGGGGATGCAGCTGCTTCATGCTCCGCTGATTAACACAACCAGAAAATGCACACTACAGACAGACGTTCGAGGAAAGGGTTATTGTGGCTATATCGGCATATTGCTGCGTCTAAACATTTTCCAGCATTCACACAAAAGCCAGAGCTTATAAAAGATCTGAGCACAGTAAAATATGGTTTTCCACATTTTTTTTTATAGAGTATAAACTCTGGTCCTAAGATGCCAATAAAATCTGTAAGGTTAAACTGTGCCATGAAACAAAGCCATTAAAGTTTAGTAAAGCTACTGCTAGGAGAGTGGGAAAAATACTTACGTGTTGTACCAATTGAACAGCAGCCAGTTCACTCCCTCCAACTGGTATTCCCTGAGACTGTTATTGTTTTTATACTCCCTGGAACTCTCCGATTTCTTCCACTCGTCGGCAGGAGGTCGCTCCTGTTTCAAATGCAGTAAATCCCATTAGTGGTTTTCCGAAAGACCACATAACTGAGCTATTTTCAAATAAAAACACTGGTCGGCTGTGCCAATTCTTACCACGCGCTCTGTTTCTGGCTCCCTGCTCTGGAGTTTCTCAAATTCTTCAATCTTTGCTGGATCCAAGTCCTGCTTCAGTTCCCATGTACTGTCCTCATATGCTAGGGAGCACCACTTCACCAAGTAGTGAGTAATTGGCTTCCGGAGACAAGACGGAGTGTTAAAAAAAAAGGACAGAGAAAATGTATTTACATGGCAACATTGTCTCTATATTTAAAAGGGGATATACTGAACTTAAAAAAAAAAAAAAAAAGATATATAGATATAATATATATAGAGATAGAGAGATATATATATATAGAGATATCTATCTATATATACACATATATATACACATACACATATACTGGTGTCATGCTGATTGACAGCTGGCTCTCCACTGTCTAATTGGGGGAAGTCGGCTGTCAATCAGCATGACACAAGTAGTCCAGCCCTGTCATCAGGAGGAGAAACTGCTGTTCTGTTGACGATGAGCAGCTAACTCTCTGGTGTGCTCAATGACCGGCACCTGGTTCAACATGCAGGTAGTTGACTCTCTTAGCAACTACATGCCTGTTAGTGCTTAGGCACATATATATGTATTGCTAAGAAAGTCAACTACCTGCAAGTTGAACCAGGCGCCGGTTATTGAGCACACCAGAGAGTTAGCTGCTCATCATCAACAGAACAGCAGTTTCTCTTCCTGATGACAGGGCGGGACTACTTTTGTCATGCTGATTGACAGTCGGCTTCCTCCAATTAGGCAGTAGAGAGCCAGCTGTCAATCAGCATGACACCAGTAGTCCCGCCCTGTCAACAGGAAGAGAAACTGCAGCTGTGTTGACGTGATGTCAGCGGAATTCTGTGACTGCTCTGTGCCGGCAGAGAACGGCGCCAGGCACAATAGGAAGGTAGCAACTAGCTGCCTGTTAGTGCAGGATCCCCCATTAAGACATCTTTGCTTTATTCTTTTCAGACAGCTTTATTTTCGAATGCACAATGAGGCTACGTTCACACAACACATTTTCAGTGCGGTCTGGGAAAAAAAAAAAAACCTACATGGACAGCACATGCGGATCAACCGTATAGCATCCATTTTCTATAAATACATTGCAATTCTTAACAGAGAAACAGTTTTTGTTCTTGTAAACATTAATCGCTGCTAATGTATGTAAGACAGATGACAATATAGATGATTTCATCATTGCTTTATTTTTCTGGATGGTGATCGGATGTTTTTGTACATTTGTGTGCACTTAGCCTCCTAACAAATTAGAGAGAACCATAATATGATGATTTTATATATACGCACACACGCACAATTTTGGTGGTATTGCTTTGGACTGTCTTCACTGTCACCATGTTTTTGCCAACTCATCTGAACGCAGCATAACGTAGGAAAAGAGATGCTGACTGTAACGATGTATCACTTCCTGGATGCAGCAGTTGCGACACATTCAGAGTTCTTAGATGCAGCATGTAGCAGAGCTGAGAAAGCTAACCCCGCCCAGAATGCAGCTCTCTATGAACATTGTCTATTGACATTGAGCATGGCTGGACAGAGGAGGAGGCGTGGTTAGACCAGGGCTCAAGTGTCCTTTTGTCCAGGCAGTGATAATGTCCTGGCAATAAAACCTTCATTGTAATTAAACAGCACACAGCCTAATAAATGACATCCCTGAAATCAGTGTTTCAGACCCTATCTCCTCCTTTCTTCAGATTACATAGGAAAAACCTGCTGACCGATTTCCTTTTATTTCCAAACTGACTGAACAAACTAAATAACTCAAAAACCCTATTTTCAGCTGTGAAATTCTGGACCATGTGGTACATTCCACATGGGCCTTATCTGCAGCTGGATCATTCTGGGAATTATTTGGCTTTACTACAGATTTCAGGAAAAACCACAGCAAAATCAGAAGCTTAAAGGGAATCTGTCACCCCATTTTTGCACTATGAGATAGGGCCACCGCCATCAGGGGCTTATCTACAGCATTCTGTAATGCTGTAGATAAGCCCCCGATGTCCCATGAAAGTGAAGAAAAACGAGTTATATTATACTCACCCAGGGGTGGTCCGCCATCCGGTCGGTTCCGATGGGCGTCGCGGTCTGGGGCCTCCCATCTTGTAGCGAAGCCGGCCTCTTCTTTCTGTCCCGTCTCCTGCGCAGGCGCACTGCTCTGCCCTGGTGAGGGCAGAGCAGAGTACTGCAGTGCGCAGGCGCCGGGAAAGGTCAGAGAGGTCCAGCGCCTGCGCACTGTAGTACTCTGCCCTCAACAGGGCAGAGCAGTGCGCCTGCGCAGGAGCCGCAACGGGACGGAAAGAAGAGGCTGGCTTCGCTACAAGATGGGAGGCCCCGGACCGGACCGCGACGCCCATCGGACCAGACTGGACGGCGGAACGCCCCTGGGTGAGTATAATATAACTCGTTTTTCTTCACTTTCAGGTGACATCGGGGCGGTGGCCCTATCTCATAGGGCAAAAATGGGGTGACAGATTCCCTTTAAATTAACATGTTAAGGATTTCACATCTACAACCCCAGTCCATCTCATCTGCAATGATGGCACAGTACTATGCAATGGATTTTCAGGATGTAGAAGTATCTAGTAAAATCTGCTGAGCATCCATTCGTTAAAAGAAAAATTAAATAATGTGATAATTTCAATTTATATTTTAAAAAGGAGAATAAAAAAAATTCCATTAAGAACATCCCTTACCTCTCCCTTCTCGTCTGTGCTATTGGAGACGTCAAGTATGCGATCGACTTCCACATAGTCGGGATTAAAAAGATCATCTTCAATCTGTTGACAAAGAGGAAATTCACAGTCTTATTTACTGTACTCCTAAGGGAAAACCTCTCTGTACCAAGGACATATTTGTACCTATAGGGTCACATAAAATGGAAATCTGACTCAACAACCTCAAACATGCTAATTGAAATACTACAATTCAGCAGGATTGCTCCCCGTGAGGGTAAGAGACTCCTCAGACTTTGTTAACTGGGCCTCTTAATTACTGTGTGAAACCTTTTACAGCAGGAGAAAGTTGAAGAATATTTTAAATGAAGTGTGAAATTACAATTCACTAATGAGCAATCGAAAAGGGCTTATAGCTCACACCGTTTCTCGAAATCTACAGCTTGCAAGAGCGCGGTTTAAGTGCGGGAGTCGGGTTAACCACTTTCCTGCCAGTTAATAAAAATATATGCTGGTGCTAGATTTACTATTCCCTACTAGGAACTGCGGGATTTCAAGGATGTCTAATTTGTTAAATGCAGGGCAATCATATTTATGCATTTGACACTCATCATGTATTAAAATAGGGAGAAAAAAAAAAAAAAGTCAGACCACTAATGGCCCTTTAAAGAAGTTTCCCCCATCTCAGAATTTTGGGAATTATCCTGGACGAGAGGCCACGTCAGTAGTCCGTCGCCTCCAGACCAGAGCACTGCAAACCTGTATGTATTATAGGGATCCTCCACCTCTTCTAGTGGGCAGGCCGCCATCATTATGTTGTGGCATTGTGCAAGCATGAGGTTGGAGGGGGCTACTAATTAGAAGAGGGTCCAGGGATGTCACGGGTAATAGGATGTTCGCAGTACTCTGGACCAGCGGCCACCCACTGCTTGCATAGCTCCTGGATCAGGGTTCTGCTAATGTTTTATCTCAACACTAGCCAACACTTTAAGATCATGGTGATCCAACCACTGGGACGCCTAATGGTCCTGAGAATCAAGGCGCTGCAGCTCTACAGTATCACTGCATTGCCCTCACTGTGTTCCCTTGCACAATGATGTGACGCCAGCTACCTGTGCAGTTGATCTGCACTGCAACCCACTTCAAGTGCCCACTGTGGAGTAAAAAGAAGAAGCACAATGCTACGCCAGTGTTTGATTGCTCCTATTAATCCTCCTGGAATAGTATGCATGAATTGACAACTGGGTGTCACTATTCCACTTCTCAATTTTCCTTATCCAATTTTACACTCAGCGCTTATTGTACAGGGCCATATTGCGCAAAAACACGCGATAGTGACAAGGTGAAGGGTAACACCCATTGCTAATCTATTAAAGGAATTCAGTTATCACAGAATGACTGTTCAAACCAAGTCCAGGCGTTATATAATCACTAATGGTCTTCAATTTGTTGGTGCGCGTCCTATAAACACACTCTGGGAGATTACAGTGGTGGGTGAACATACACTTTTAATAGCATTTAATCAATTTAGGTCAGGGAAGACAAATTTGACAGCACAGGAACCTCTCTGCTAATTTTAGATTTTTCTCAGATTGAGAGCGTATATTTAAGGCTCGGCCTATTACATTATTACACTTAAGTATTATACTTCTTGGGTAGACCAAGAGGGGACACATTGAAGACTTTCATCTGCCTGACCCTTGCTCTGGCTCTACATACAGATCTAAGTGAAATTAAATTGGTGATCAGAAGCTTAGTCCCATGTGGGTAATTGTCCAAATCGGAGAAGGACAGCCACAATCCCCTGCATAATTAGCTCTTTGGAGAGATATGACCAGAATATGCATGAGTGGCTCCGGCTCACACACTACACCCACATTAACCCTTACGATCATCAGTACTCGAAGGACAAATAAAAATTAATCAGCAAATGACAACGCATCATTGAAATATTCGATATGTGACGGCAGCATGCAATTTACTAGGTGCCAGGCGACCTTCTGATAACAGCATCACATATGGGTGGCAATTCAAGCTAATAGCGGCTAATTAACCTGCTATGTTCCATCTGAAATTTTCTTGTGAACCACAAGAAAATCTCCAATCACCCACTGCTAGATGGAGACTGGTGTAATTTTCCTTTAACTATCAGTAAAAGAGAGAAGATGCTTCGGATTCATTTTACTGGCGAACTTTACAAAGAAGCAGACTGAACCCTTTCAGGTGGTGCACTGGGAAATAATTCAGCCCTTAAGAGCACTGAAATCAAACAAGATCGATCAGACGAGCATCGATTTCCCTCCAAACATTCAGTGCAGACTGCAAATAAATAGGAATCTAATGCGATAACGGCGGTTTCCTAAACACCTGCTCACGGAAAATAATTACAGCGAAGCCCCGGATTATTCCTCAGGGCGAAGGTTCAATCGTAAACCATTTACAAATTAGGGGAAAACGGCAACTATTATTCTTGAAGGTGAGGGTGGGGAGGTGTCAATCATGAGATCGGGACATCCCACCATTATTCACAGTACAAGTTTTACTATACATTCTAGCAGGAAGCCAACTTGTATCCTGTCTACAACAATGAAATCCCAAAGTAAAGAGCTCACAAACGTATCCGTACATATGGCCGTGCCACTTACCTCCGAGAGGAACTTGTTCTGGCCTTGCTTGGCTCGAAAACGCTTGATTTTCTGATGAATCCTCTTGTCCTTCTCAAGCTCCTCCACAGAGGCCCATTGGCAGTGCAAATAGGAACTACGGAGAGAAGAGACGATCCTGTGACGAACATGGCAGTAACGCTGGATGTGAACGGATGAACAGATCATATGACATAACAAGCTGATTACTTGGGACACGTTCTGTCTACACTGCAGGTTCATCATTAAAGGGATTTTCTGGTTTTCTTTTATTTCTTTACACTTCCAAGATCTCCGCTAGCGGTCATTGTAATTTGCATTGCATGCCTTTCAAAAGGGATTCTACTAAACAAAATGTACCAACTATGATCAGGCCAAGTGATAAATGTTCAGTAGCACGGCCCCCAATGATTGCTGAAACCGGGGTTCCAAGACACACTAAGTGAACGGAGCAGTCGCGGACACGCTCAACCATGGCGCCATACTCTATGGGATTGACGGCTCTGCCCTCTCTGGCAGTCTCTTCAAATGCAAAAATGCATATAACTTATTAAAAAAAAGGATTATCCACTACTGGACAACTATTTATTAAATGCAACGAAGCCCCAATGAAATAAAAAAATAAGCACACCCCTCCTGTGCTGGCGCCATTTAAGTGATGTATCGTCCGGCGGTCAGATGACGTTGCCAGATAATGTGGTGCCGACATCGCTGGAACAGTGCTGATCCAGGCGGTATGTATTTTTTTTTTATTTTATTGAGGGCATTTTAGAATTTAAGAAGGGATTTTTAAGTATCGGACAACCCCTTTTAAAATGCCTGAATTACCAAGGGTTGACCAATCTCAAGAAGATATCAGCGCAGAACACAGAAAACGCTCAACTCGAGCACAACAGATATGCTGAGATTGGGAAATCTTCATTAAGGGCAGGTGCTCACCAGGTTCGTGCTTCCCAATCTAAGGGTAGCATAAAGAAAGAGCAGAGACCCTTCTGCTAATTGCAGGGTCACTTATTGGGCTTCTTGCTGTAGTTTTGATAAACTCACTGCTTTATCAGATAAAGCTCTGCTAGTCCTGTCAATGAGAAGCTCTGTCTAGCCCGCACCAGACTGGCATGAGGAAGGTGCTTCTTTGGTGCCGAACGGCATAATCCTATGCAAATTTTTCATAAGCTTTCTTTAGCTATATTTACCTCCCTGACTGATGCCTGAGGCAGTGCGGGCGTGCATCCCAATCTCCAAGACTTTAATGTGTCAATGACGTAGATGCATGGACTTTAGTATACCCTACTTTTCCGGACAATTCATCAGCAGACAGAGAACAAGCTGTCCTAAAATTTTGTGAATCTGCAGCACTTAGTAGCATCTATACTACTGGATCACTTCCGTACATGCATATTGGGGGAATTGTCATTTACACAATTTCCTTTACAGTTAGGGTATGTGCACACGTTGCGGATTTTTCCACGCGGATTTTCCTAAATCCGCAGGTAAAATGACCTGCGTTTTACTGCGGATTTCCCCTGCAGTTTTACACCTGCAGATTTCTATAATGGAATAGGTGTAAAACAACTGCGGAATCTGCACAAAGGATTGACATGCTGCGGAAAATAAACCGCTGCGTTTCCGCGAGGAATTTTCTGCAGCATGTGCACAGCTGCTTTTTTTCCCATTGATTTCCATTGTACTGTAAATGTCTTGCAGATCTATAGCGGCAAATCCGCTGCGGATCCGCAACAAATCCGCAATGTGTGCATGCACCCTTATAGTGCATTTTCATACCTGTAAAATCTATGTAAGGGTGCGATCATACCATAACTAATGAGGGCTGCAAAAATCTGAGACAAGTCTGCAGCAAAATCCACACGAGTCACACCTTGAATTTTGCTGCTGATTTGCCATGCACTTCATCCAATGCACTTAGTGACTGCAGTATAAAATTTACATGGAATGGATGGGGGGGGGGGGACTTGCATTGTGGCTCCACGCCCAAGAGGATTTTTCATGTAATGTGTTGATGAAATTTGGTAAAACCTTATCCAACTTGTGCTGCAGTAATACACTGAGAATCTTAAGTCTTTTCTGCCACACTTACCCTAAGCATTTCTGCTATGACATCTATTCTTGCAAACATTAAAAAAAAAAAAGTTTAGAAGTCACAACATTTACTTACAAGTTCTTATACTTGACATAAAATTCTTCAACTTGTACTTCTTCCCCAGACTCCAGCTAGAAGACAGAAGGACATTCTTTAACGTGAATCACAGCTACGGGCAAGCGAGGGGGAAGACGCACAAGAGCTTGTAATGAGGAATGCAGGCTGCGGGTCTTACGGCTGTCTGGTGGGATACAACTATTTGTAGTAGTCTGGACGGCAGACCCCGCTCTCCGTGACTCCATGTTCAGACGGGAAAATGTTTATCACGTGCCGTATACAGTTCTGGTCACATATTACCCATTAAATCCTTAGAAATAAAAAGCAAATGTTTCTGGGGAACGCACAGCTGTCCAATTCTGCATTGTCATATCTGAGACATGAATCATTTTTAACTCCTCCCTCACCACACGCCGGTTTCATTCACAACAGCCTGACCCTGTACCTGGCCGGCTGCCAAACCCACAGCGTTAAGTAGACGCCAAGCGTACCATTTTCTCAGGCAGCAGCCAATTAGCAACTGCACTCCCTAATGCCAAATGTATTATTTTTGGCTGGCTGAAGACAGTCTTACTGCATTTTTACAATTGGCTTCTACAGGGTTTGCGCTTGTGTGTTGAGAGGAAGCAAACCACGGACTACAAAACGCTTGTGGTCTACAATTTATATTGCTTTCGTGTTCGCACTTAAGACATCAGCGAGTGCATGATTGAGTCGGATTTGATACAAAGCTCTCGCCACGGCGGTTAAGATACCAGTTAAGACATTCATTTAGGAGATGTTGAAGGACTGAGCCTGCACTTTCTCCTGAGCTGTTTTTTAACTAGAGATGAATGAATCTGAAGGAAGCCAATATGTACGCGAGGAGGAAAATTCCTGGAAAGATGCTGTCAGCCGGCGTATATTAGAAAGAGTCACGGCTCAACAGCAAAGCGAAACCGAATGTTACACAGGATTCTCACAACTGCTGAAAACGCAGCCCCTGAAAGGAACGGATTGGGGGGATTCTCCTCCTTCATTTAGATGGAAACACTATCAATATTACACAGTAAAGTGCATATAACACTAGCAATATCCATCATACACTTTACTGATTAATAAAATGAGAACTAGTATCCCAGTAAAGTCCATTCATAATTCTCCTACTTACAACGGCTGGCACTGCCACCAATCCCGAGAACCCAGAGCCCCGTGTAAATGCAGCAGTGTTTGATCATGCGCCCCGCTGCCCCATTTATGGGAGTGCTGAAGGCCAGCCAAGTGCAGCACTCTTACCTCGGAGGGACCCATAAACAATAAATGCGGCCGTACACGATCGGCCACAGCGACATTCACATGAGGCTCTTCAGAAACCTTGTTCTCAGGACAGTGGAAGTTCCCACTGTCGGACCCCCAGTGATCAGAAAGTTACACCCTATCCCATGAATAGTGGACAGCTTTCACACTTGAGAATATTCCTTCATGAGTGCACATTCATGGATAATATTTTGTTTACATAATCCTCAAAAAACTAAATCCCTAAATGCTGATATTTTACTATGAGGCTACGTTCCCAAAATCCAGCCTCTAGGTGAGGCCTGCTCATATCGTGTTTGGCCATCAATTTCAAACTTTTCAATCTTTTTTTATTTCCAATTTTTGCACAAAATAATGAAACAATGAGATTATAACCCAAGTAAAGTGGCCATAACTATACAACACACACACACACACACACACACAGTTCTGGCAAAAATTAAGAGACCACTGCAAAATTTTCAGTTTGTCTGATTTTTCTCTTTATAGGTATATTTTTTTGAGTACAATGTAAACTGCTCTTTTATTCTATAAACTACTGACAACATGTCTCTGAATTTCTAAGCAATAAATTTTGTATCTTTTTTCAGAAAATGAGAAATGATCAAATTAACAATAAAAAGCAGTGCTTGCAGACCTCAAATAATGCTAAGAAAACAAGTTCATAATCATTTAGAAACAGCAATACTAATGTTTTAACTCAGGAAGAGTTCAGAAATCAATTTTTTGTGGAATAACCATGATTTTTAATCACAGCCTTCATGCATCTTGGCATGCTTTCCATCAGTCTTTCACACTGCTTTTGGGTGACCTTATGCCACTCCTGGTACAAAAATATAAGCAGTTCTTTGTTTGATGGCTTGTGACTATCCATCTTCCTCTTGATTACAGTACAGAGGTTTTCAATGGGGTTCAAGTCTGGAGATTGGGCTGGCCATGACAGGGATTTGATGTGGTGGTCCTTCATCCACACATTGATTGACCTAGCTGTGTGACATGGTGCATTATCCTGCTGGAAAAAACCAGTCCTCAGAGTCGGGGAACATTGGCTGAGCAGAATGAATCAACTGTTTTTCCAGGATAACCTTGTATGCGGCTTGATTCATACGCCCAATTCCAGCCTTGCTGAAGCATCCCCAGATCATCACCGATCCTCCACCAAATTTCACAGTGTGTGCAAGACACTGTGGCTTGTACGCCTCTCCAGGTCTCCGTCTAACCATTAGACGACCAGGTGTTGGGCAAAGCTGAAAATTAACTCATCAGAGAAGATTACCTTACTCCAGTCCTCTATGGTCCAATCCTTATGGTCTTTGGCAAACTTCAGCCTGGCTCTCCTTTGCTTCTCATTAATGAAAGGCTTTTTTCTAGCTTTACATGACTTGAGCCCTGCCTATAGGAGCCTGATACAAACTGTTCTTGCCGTGCACTTCACCCCAGCTGCCATTTGCCATTCCTTTTGTAGGTCACTTGATGTCATCCTGCGGTTGCTGAGTGACATTCGAATAAGACGACGATCATCCCGGTCAGTGGAGAGTCGTTTTCGCCTTCTGCCGGTCTGTAGCTTTTTTGTCACCAATGTCTGTTGCTTGACCTTGTTGTAATGGACTGCCCTCTTAGAAATTTTAAGGATGAAGGCAACATGATGCTTACTGTATCGCTCTGCTAGTAAAGCCAGAATTAAGCCCTTCTTTTCTTCACTCAAGAGTTTTCTTTTCAACTCCTTTGGCATGGTTAAAGGTTATTTTTTTTCCTATTACTTTTGCGATATTACTAGCACTTCTTTTGATATCCATCTTGTCCTATTGCAAGAGGATTGTGAACATCACAGCAATGTTTTTTATACTTTCCTTCGTTATTTAACGAAGACTTGGTTCAGGTGATCACCTAATCAGAAGCACATTAAGTAGAATGAGGTGTACTCTGGTTGGAATTCAACTGACACTGGAATGGAATGGCTGTCAGACATGCAGAGAAGCTGATTTTTATAAAA
>JARQOD010000006.1:359931693-360036843 GCA_033576555.1 Oophaga sylvatica
GGTGCACTGGGAAATAATTCAGCCCTTAAGAGCACTGAAATCAAACAAGATCGATCAGACGAGCATCGATTTCCCTCCAAACATTCAGTGCAGACTGCAAATAAATAGGAATCTAATGCGATAACGGCGGTTTCCTAAACACCTGCTCACGGAAAATAATTACAGCGAAGCCCCGGATTATTCCTCAGGGCGAAGGTTCAATCGTAAACCATTTACAAATTAGGGAAAACGGCAACTATTATTCTTGAAGGTGAGGGTGGGGAGGTGTCAATCATGAGATCGGGACATCCCACCATTATTCACAGTACAAGTTTTACTATACATTCTAGCAGGAAGCCAACTTGTATCCTGTCTACAACAATGAAATCCCAAAGTAAAGAGCTCACAAACGTATCCGTACATATGGCCGTGCCACTTACCTCCGAGAGGAACTTGTTCTGGCCTTGCTTGGCTCGAAAACGCTTGATTTTCTGATGAATCCTCTTGTCCTTCTCAAGCTCCTCCACAGAGGCCCATTGGCAGTGCAAATAGGAACTACGGAGAGAAGAGACGATCCTGTGACGAACATGGCAGTAACGCTGGATGTGAACGGATGAACAGATCATATGACATAGAACAAGCTGATTACTTGGGACACGTTCTGTCTACACTGCAGGTTCATCATTAAAGGGATTTTCTGGTTTTCTTTTATTTCTTTACACTTCCAAGATCTCCGCTAGCGGTCATTGTAATTTGCATTGCATGCCTTTCAAAAGGGATTCTACTAAACAAAATGTACCAACTATGATCAGGCCAAGTGATAAATGTTCAGTAGCACGGCCCCCAATGATTGCTGAAACCGGGGTTCCAAGACACACTAAGTGAACGGAGCAGTCGCGGACACGCTCAACCATGGCGCCATACTCTATGGGATTGACGGCTCTGCCCTCTCTGGCAGTCTCTTCAAATGCAAAAATGCATATAACTTATTAAAAAAAAGGATTATCCACTACTGGACAACTATTTATTAAATGCAACGAAGCCCCAATGAAATAAAAAAATAAGCACACCCCTCCTGTGCTGGCGCCATTTAAGTGATGTATCGTCCGGCGGTCAGATGACGTTGCCAGATAATGTGGTGCCGACATCGCTGGAACAGTGCTGATCCAGGCGGTATGTATTTTTTTTTTATTTTATTGAGGGCATTTTAGAATTTAAGAAGGGATTTTTAAGTATCGGACAACCCCTTTTAAAATGCCTGAATTACCAAGGGTTGACCAATCTCAAGAAGATATCAGCGCAGAACACAGAAAACGCTCAACTCGAGCACAACAGATATGCTGAGATTGGGAAATCTTCATTAAGGGCAGGTGCTCACCAGGTTCGTGCTTCCCAATCTAAGGGTAGCATAAAGAAAGAGCAGAGACCCTTCTGCTAATTGCAGGGTCACTTATTGGGCTTCTTGCTGTAGTTTTGATAAACTCACTGCTTTATCAGATAAAGCTCTGCTAGTCCTGTCAATGAGAAGCTCTGTCTAGCCTGCACCAGACTGGCATGAGGAAGGTGCTTCTTTGGTGCCGAACGGCATAATCCTATGCAAATTTTTCATAAGCTTTCTTTAGCTATATTTACCTCCCTGACTGATGCCTGAGGCAGTGCGGGCGTGCATCCCAATCTCCAAGACTTTAATGTGTCAATGACGTAGATGCATGGACTTTAGTATACCCTACTTTTCCGGACAATTCATCAGCAGACAGAGAACAAGCTGTCCTAAAATTTTGTGAATCTGCAGCACTTAGTAGCATCTATACTACTGGATCACTTCCGTACATGCATATTGGGGGAATTGTCATTTACACAATTTCCTTTACAGTTAGGGTATGTGCACACGTTGCGGATTTTTCCACGCGGATTTTCCTAAATCCGCAGGTAAAATGACCTGCGTTTTACTGCGGATTTCCCCTGCAGTTTTACACCTGCAGATTTCTATAATGGAATAGGTGTAAAACAACTGCGGAATCTGCACAAAGGATTGACATGCTGCGGAAAATAAACCGCTGCGTTTCCGCGAGGAATTTTCTGCAGCATGTGCACAGCTGCTTTTTTTCCCATTGATTTCCATTGTACTGTAAATGTCTTGCAGATCTATAGCGGCAAATCCGCTGCGGATCCGCAACAAATCCGCAATGTGTGCATGCACCCTTATAGTGCATTTTCATACCTGTAAAATCTATGTAAGGGTGCGATCATACCATAACTAATGAGGGCTGCAAAAATCTGAGACAAGTCTGCAGCAAAATCCACACGAGTCACACCTTGAATTTTGCTGCTGATTTGCCATGCACTTCATCCAATGCACTTAGTGACTGCAGTATAAAATTTACATGGAATGGATGGGGGGGGGGGGGACTTGCATTGTGGCTCCACGCCCAAGAGGATTTTTCATGTAATGTGTTGATGAAATTTGGTAAAACCTTATCCAACTTGTGCTGCAGTAATACACTGAGAATCTTAAGTCTTTTCTGCCACACTTACCCTAAGCATTTCTGCTATGACATCTATTCTTGCAAACATTAAAAAAAAAAAAGTTTAGAAGTCACAACATTTACTTACAAGTTCTTATACTTGACATAAAATTCTTCAACTTGTACTTCTTCCCCAGACTCCAGCTAGAAGACAGAAGGACATTCTTTAACGTGAATCACAGCTACGGGCAAGCGAGGGGGAAGACGCACAAGAGCTTGTAATGAGGAATGCAGGCTGCGGGTCTTACGGCTGTCTGGTGGGATACAACTATTTGTAGTAGTCTGGACGGCAGACCCCGCTCTCCGTGACTCCATGTTCAGACGGGAAAATGTTTATCACGTGCCGTATACAGTTCTGGTCACATATTACCCATTAAATCCTTAGAAATAAAAAGCAAATGTTTCTGGGGAACGCACAGCTGTCCAATTCTGCATTGTCATATCTGAGACATGAATCATTTTTAACTCCTCCCTCACCACACGCCGGTTTCATTCACAACAGCCTGACCCTGTACCTGGCCGGCTGCCAAACCCACAGCGTTAAGTAGACGCCAAGCGTACCATTTTCTCAGGCAGCAGCCAATTAGCAACTGCACTCCCTAATGCCAAATGTATTATTTTTGGCTGGCTGAAGACAGTCTTACTGCATTTTTACAATTGGCTTCTACAGGGTGTGCGCTTGTGTGTTGAGAGGAAGCAAACCACGGACTACAAAACGCTTGTGGTCTACAATTTATATTGCTTTCGTGTTCGCACTTAAGACATCAGCGAGTGCATGATTGAGTCGGATTTGATACAAAGCTCTCGCCACGGCGGTTAAGATACCAGTTAAGACATTCATTTAGGCGATGTTGAAGGACTGAGCCTGCACTTTCTCCTGAGCTGTTTTTAACTAGAGATGAATGAATCTGAAGGAAGCCAATATGTACGCGAGGAGGAAAATTCCTGGAAAGATGCTGTCAGCCGGCGTATATTAGAAAGAGTCACGGCTCAACAGCAAAGCGAAACCGAATGTTACACAGGATTCTCACAACTGCTGAAAACGCAGCCCCTGAAAGGAACGGATTGGGGGGATTCTCCTCCTTCATTTAGATGGAAACACTATCAATATTACACAGTAAAGTGCATATAACACTAGCAATATCCATCATACACTTTACTGATTAATAAAATGAGAACTAGTATCCCAGTAAAGTCCATTCATAATTCTCCTACTTACAACGGCTGGCACTGCCACCAATCCCGAGAACCCAGAGCCCCGTGTAAATGCAGCAGTGTTTGATCATGCGCCCCGCTGCCCCATTTATGGGAGTGCTGAAGGCCAGCCAAGTGCAGCACTCTTACCTCGGAGGGACCCATAAACAATAAATGCGGCCGTACACGATCGGCCACAGCGACATTCACATGAGGCTCTTCAGAAACCTTGTTCTCAGGACAGTGGAAGTTCCCACTGTCGGACCCCCAGTGATCAGAAAGTTACACCCTATCCCATGAATAGTGGACAGCTTTCACACTTGAGAATATTCCTTCATGAGTGCACATTCATGGATAATATTTTGTTTACATAATCCTCAAAAAACTAAATCCCTAAATGCTGATATTTTACTATGAGGCTACGTTCCCAAAATCCAGCCTCTAGGTGAGGCCTGCTCATATCGTGTTTGGCCATCAATTTCAAACTTTTCAATCTTTTTTTATTTCCAATTTTTGCACAAAATAATGAAACAATGAGATTATAACCCAAGTAAAGTGGCCATAACTATACACACACACACACACACACACACACAGTTCTGGCAAAAATTAAGAGACCACTGCAAAATTTTCAGTTTGTCTGATTTTTCTCTTTATAGGTATATTTTTTTGAGTACAATGTAAACTGCTCTTTTATTCTATAAACTACTGACAACATGTCTCTGAATTTCTAAGCAATAAATTTTGTATCTTTTTTCAGAAAATGAGAAATGATCAAATTAACAATAAAAAGCAGTGCTTGCAGACCTCAAATAATGCTAAGAAAACAAGTTCATAATCATTTAGAAACAGCAATACTAATGTTTTAACTCAGGAAGAGTTCAGAAATCAATTTTTTGTGGAATAACCATGATTTTTAATCACAGCCTTCATGCATCTTGGCATGCTTTCCATCAGTCTTTCACACTGCTTTTGGGTGACCTTATGCCACTCCTGGTACAAAAATATAAGCAGTTCTTTGTTTGATGGCTTGTGACTATCCATCTTCCTCTTGATTACAGTACAGAGGTTTTCAATGGGGTTCAAGTCTGGAGATTGGGCTGGCCATGACAGGGATTTGATGTGGTGGTCCTTCATCCACACATTGATTGACCTAGCTGTGTGACATGGTGCATTATCCTGCTGGAAAAACCAGTCCTCAGAGTCGGGGAACATTGGCTGAGCAGAATGAATCAACTGTTTTTCCAGGATAACCTTGTATGCGGCTTGATTCATACGCCCAATTCCAGCCTTGCTGAAGCATCCCCAGATCATCACCGATCCTCCACCAAATTTCACAGTGTGTGCAAGACACTGTGGCTTGTACGCCTCTCCAGGTCTCCGTCTAACCATTAGACGACCAGGTGTTGGGCAAAGCTGAAAATTAGACTCATCAGAGAAGATTACCTTACTCCAGTCCTCTATGGTCCAATCCTTATGGTCTTTGGCAAACTTCAGCCTGGCTCTCCTTTGCTTCTCATTAATGAAAGGCTTTTTTCTAGCTTTACATGACTTGAGCCCTGCCTATAGGAGCCTGATACAAACTGTTCTTGCCGTGCACTTCACCCCAGCTGCCATTTGCCATTCCTTTTGTAGGTCACTTGATGTCATCCTGCGGTTGCTGAGTGACATTCGAATAAGACGACGATCATCCCGGTCAGTGGAGAGTCGTTTTCGCCTTCTGCCGGTCTGTAGCTTTTTTGTCACCAATGTCTGTTGCTTGACCTTGTTGTAATGGACTGCCCTCTTAGAAATTTTAAGGATGAAGGCAACATGATGCTTACTGTATCGCTCTGCTAGTAAAGCCAGAATTAAGCCCTTCTTTTCTTCACTCAAGAGTTTTCTTTTCAACTCCTTTGGCATGGTTAAAGGTTATTTTTTTTCCTATTACTTTTGCGATATTACTAGCACTTCTTTTGATATCCATCTTGTCCTATTGCAAGAGGATTGTGAACATCACAGCAATGTTTTTTATACTTTCCTTCGTTATTTAACGAAGACTTGGTTCAGGTGATCACCTAATCAGAAGCACATTAAGTAGAATGAGGTGTACTCTGGTTGGAATTCAACTGACACTGGAATGGAATGGCTGTCAGACATGCAGAGAAGCTGATTTTTATAAAACTGTGCAGTGGTCTCTTAATTTTTGCCAGAGCTTTATATCTTTATACTTGTGATTCCATTTCAATTCAGTCCTGGTATGGGCTTAAAAAAATTGCATTTGTGTATATAGAATAATGTTTCTTACTATGGCCAAAAAAGAACTAGCACCTTCTGTACACTCCAACAATAAGAGGTCTTGGGGGCAATTGGCTATGTTTCCTGCAGTCATATATAAGGCACTAATATAGGAGCCTATGCTGGTCTATGAAACGTTGAAAAATCATATTACTTAACATCTGCACGCTGAAAGGATGTTGAATAAGCAATGAATATTATGCAAGGGAACAAAGTATTTATAAGAGGTTTGTTGTACTATCCAAGCACTTGATTAAATCACATCTGCCAAGAAGAACCTCCTCCCTCTCCACTTCTAGGAAAATCCTCATCATTTCCTGCTGAAAATACATTTTCCTATAAATCTGAGAAAGGCCTAATATTACTAAACATTACTCAAAGCATCGCACTAAAAGTAACATACTAGACTATAAAACAGAGACGCCCATTGCCGATTAGTCAGATTACTTCATTACAAAAAAAACTGTAGCGTTGGATGGGAAATCGCAACTGTAAACAGTCCAGGCTCAAGTGTTTTTTTATGCTTGTTTTTTTTTTTTTACTTTTTACTTTTTAGGCTTATTCTTAAAGAGCAGTTTTCTTTACTCCTCAAGCAAAAATTAAAATAGCTACTCATCACTGAGAATTCAAGACAGACTCACCTGTTTCTTTGCTACACGACTGCTCATTATTTTCTCCACAACAGGTCCTTCTGCATCTAGAGACTCCTAACGAGAAGAAAATAAGGAATATCCTCAGTTACTTACAATAAAATTTCCAAATTAAAAAACAAACCCCCACATTTGATGTGCTAAACACATGAATCCAATGTTGGCTGCACAAAGAACCAGCACTGGATCCAGTTACCAGCACCAATGTCTGGGAGCAGAGCCCAACGAATGACCTGATTAGCACAAGCTCCTGAGCATGGCACCCGGTGATCAGAGAAGATCAGTACAAAAAAAATAAAAACCAGAGGTCTTCAAAGATGGAACGGATTGGTCACCTATTGTCATATGAATCTATACAGATCATGGCTTCATAAGTGATGAAGGACACTGGTTTAAGCATCTGATACTCTTATATTAAGAGTATCACAGTATAACTGTAATATAGACCAAATTAAGGTGGCTATACTAAAAAGAGGTTGTCATTATTTGGACAATCCCTTCTCAATTACTGTATTCCCCAATGTAAAATATCAACCTGTACTTGCCTCCGATGCCTTTCCAGCGATTCTGTCACGTGAGCCCCGCAGCCAATCAGGAGCTGCTAATATACAGCTACACTCACTTACTTCAAACTAAACTGACATCCGGATGAAGAGCTGCTGCTGCTCCTCTCGGACCTCCTCCAAATGTCCGTTTCTTCCAAAGGAAGTGAGAGTGAAGTGGCCATCATCAGCCGCAGATTGGCTGCAGTGCTCAAATGACATAATACTGTCACACAAGGCCCGGGGCCTTGGCATTGGAATGGCACCAGCACAGAAGTGGTGTACAGGCAGTTATTTTACATTGGACAACCCCTTTAAACCTTCCAACAAACCGATAACTAGCACTCATGTTTCGGGCGAGTGTGTATGTCTTAATAGATGGGAAGTCAGCTGCTTCCAAATAGAACAAAGTATCGGGCTGAGTGAAATTCAACATGTCCGATCGTTCTTTCCATTAACAGCTGCAGATGAACATTAGCAAAATTTGCAATACATATTAGATAATAGGACGGTCCCGACAAACTGGAAGGTTTAGCCACTTTTAATTTAAAGGGAATCTGTCACCCCATTTTTGAAGTATGAGATGAGGCCACGCCATCAGGGGCTTATCTACAGCATTCCCTGAAAGATAAGAAAAACGAGTTAGATTATACTCACCCAGGGGTGGTCCGCCGTCCGTTCGGGTCCGGCGCCTCCCATCTTCTAGTGAAGCCATCTTCTTCTCTGCTTCCCGTCGCGGCTCCTGGTGAGGGCAGAGCAGAGTACTGCAATGCGCAGGAGCCGGACCTCTCTGACCTTTCCCGGAGCCTGCGCACTGCAGTACTCTGCTCTGTCCTCACCAGGGCAGATCAGTGCGCCTGCGCAGGAGCCGCGACGGGAAGCAGAGAAGATGGCTTCGCTAGAAGATAGATGGGAGGCGCCGGACCGGACCGCGACGCCCATCGGACCTGACGGCGGACCGCCCCTGGGTGAGTATAATCTAACTCGTTTTTCTCATCTTTCAGGCAACATCGGGGGCTTATCTACAGCATTACAGAATGCTATAGATAAGCCCCTGATGGCGGTGGTCGCATCTTATTCTCGAAAAATGGGGTAACAGATTCCCTTTAATGTGTATGGTCATCTTTACTGACAACTATTCTAATGCTTTATGCAGAGAGCAAACCCACAGACCCCATATCACTGGCTTTCCAGTAGCCCTGCTAAAATCTTAGTGCCTTTTTAGTTTATGTGATCCCTGATCACATGGGTTATGAATGCCCCTCATATGCTGTGTCCATGTCAAGACACAAAGGTTTATTCTGCCAATCAAATTAGTAGGCAATACTGAAGAAAAGTTTGGTATGCGTCTGCCTCGCATGAGTTATGCTATGCCTGGCATCTCACTGAGACATTACACATGAAACCCACTTTACAGGAGACTGGCGAGATAAAGCCACTTACATTAATGGCAGAAAAAGAAAGAGTAATGAATCAGACATTATAGCAGCGGTTGGTTAGTAAAGTCCTGCAGTCCAGGCTGTAAAATACACCAATGCTTTCTATTAAGGCAATTTTCTGCTGACTCAATGTTCACAAGCGCGGTTACATCAGGAATGGAAGGACGGTAATGGCTTGTGATGGTTCAAAGAACACTTTGATTCTCACACTTGTTAGTTTCTGCCATGACAAATCCGGGCTCGAGAGAGCAAGCGTGCTACCAACATAGAAGAATGAAGAAACCCCCATTCTGTGTATGTAGTAAGAGCACGCTGTCAGCCTTCACAGGCAGCATCTTTTATTAATGGCCGATCCCCAACAACTACAGCTGGCCACACACAAGAGCTGGAAGTGCTCAGTCCCCTGATTTTGGCTAAATAAGGACCTCTTATGTGTTCTCCTCCAGCAGAGGTTGATGACGAGAGGTATTGGGCAGCATGGATTTCACCACACCTGATACCTTATTCCTAAGAGGGGTATTGTAGACAGAACAAAAAAATATATTCGAGACAGAAAGGAGACACTGAAGGAAAAAAAAAAAATCTAACCTGCTGCTCAGATTGCGATGTATTGGATGGAGAATATCTCCCGGAGGGATCAGCATCATCCAGCTCATCATCAGAAATCTTGAACTCCAGATCCTCAGTGTAGCGTTTCCTCTTCACCTGCCTGCTGGACCGCCTTTTCTGATAAATTAAAAAAAAAAAAAGTTTACTGTTTTAAGTTCTTTGAAGATAAAGCTTTTTTTTCGTATATAGAGCTGGACTTGCATCATATGTGCCCACCAGATACAGATCAGTGTGCTGGGCATCAATATGGCAGCTGACTACTCAACTACCATTCTTGTTATTACAAGGTATAGGACAAGTGGATAAGAAAAGTGCTGAGTTGGAGGATGGGGTGAGGGTGAGGGTAACCATCTATACACATTTGTAAAAGTAATTTACATCCTCTTATTACCTGGACGCCAGAGTCATCCTCTTCCTCTGGTGGCGGGGAAAGAGGGAGAGGAGTAGTAGTAGTTGTAGCAGTATTAGTAGTAGTTTTGTCCAAATCTGAACCTTCCACACCTTCAGGCTTAACCTTAACAGCTTTCTTCTTTTGTGCACTTCCCTCAGCATCAGACTTATTACTGGAAGGTGAAAAAGAAAACATTATTATTAAAGTTCATGTTTATTCATACACATTACAATGAAGTGTCCCGGCAGACACACTCCTGCCAATCTGCTCAGCAAACAGTGTGCACAGTGCTATAAAGGTAGCCATGCACCAGGCTAGGTAGGGCCTGATGGTTGCCCTGCAACTGGCCCATAAGGAGTGCAGTTGTGCCTCTCCACATGCCATATCGGATGGACAGGAGTCACAATACCATCATGGCCAGCATTGTGAATGCAGATCTGGCACATGTTATCCTGATGGATCCCATTGACAGCAATGAAGTGCCTGGTTTCTGAGTACATGATGGCAAACACTGGCAGCAGACAACAAGGTTCTTCCTGTCAAATAAAATAAGTATACCCCAAACGGAAGTGTGATTTGTAGTACATCACTATTCTTACTAAAATATACTCCTACCTTCCACCAGTAGGGCTACAATCTGCTTACAGGAAGAGAACCTAAGGTTATGTTCACACAACAATCCTAAACAGTCAGGCTAAACAAACAAGGTTTTTTAGTGGAAACCCCTTCAGGAAACGCGAGTTTGTTTTTTTTTCCTGAAGAGCCTATGTGCACGTTACACAGACATTTCCTGATTAGGTGTGTAAAAGTTTTTTGTTGTGCAGAGTTCGTAGGCTTTTTGTTACGCTCACTTTCAGTTTCCTGGAGTTTCTTGAAGCCTTACGTAGTTAGAACACGCTCAAAAGCCTGATAATATAAACAGCAAGTCGTTTTAACAAAGAAATTAATATGCGATTCTTTTGGGCATTTTCTGTATGCTTTCTCAGTTTTCAGAACGGACCCGCTCCAAACCTACTTGAAAAAAATAACTTCGTATGAACACACATTTAGGACATAAGAGCAGAAGACCTGTAAGGGCCCATTGAGACGAGCGAATGGCAGCTTGTTCTTCAGATGATTGCCAATATGTTTAAGCTCCATTCACACATTACAGCAGCAAAAAAAGTGCAGTTTGCTGTAGAACATTGTGCTTTTACGTCTGCAACGTGTAAATGCAGGCCTACACAAGCCAGTAATCAAGCAGCAATCTAACAATTGCATGTAGCGACTAATGACTCCTCTGTTGCCATTAAAAGTCCGTCTGATGGTCAATATAAAAGACAAATTGGTGGTCGTTTTCTAACAATCTATTTATAGATAGGCCGACCAAAATTCTACGTGCACAGAACGATCGTTAATACGATTGTCCGCTGCATGTAAAATATCGTTATCGGCAGCAGGGCTGTGGAGTCGGAGTCATGTAGTCGGAGCCCATTTTAGTGGAGTTGGTGTCATGGAAATTGAGGAGTCGGAAATTTGGCTTACCGACTCCACAGCCCTGGTATGAGGGAGTCGGAGTCGGTGTCATGAAATTGAGGAGTCGGAGGTTTGGCTTACCGACTCCACAGCCCTGGTATGAGGGAGTCGGAGTCATGAAGTTGAGGAGTCGGAGGTTTGGCTTAACGACTCCACAGCCCTGGTACGAGGGAGTCGGAGTCGTGGAGTCAGAGTCATGGAAATTGAGGAGTCGGAGGTTTGGCTTACTGACTCCACAGCCCTGAATTCGGCAGCACATCATCTGTTTGCACAGGACGGTGTGCTGCTGAGGATGAGGAATTCAATGTCGGCATGACGGATACAGTCACCCGAGAAACGAGCGACAAGCTGATAATCAGCAAAAGAGAATGTCTCCGATTATCGGTGAGTCTGAATGGGCAATTAAGATGATAGATAAATAGATATGGGATAGATATCACAACAGACTGCTCATGGTACTGCCAAGGTAAACACGATTATCCTAACAAGCAAAATTAAATTTAAGGAATAGCAGATTAGCGTCTGAGGCCGGCATCTTTTAGGTAATATCAGGAATTACATTCTACTCTGACAGAAAAAAAAATACAATAAAAAAATTCTTACAATGCAGCTGTAAAAGCAGCTGGTACGACGTATTATTTAACAAGTGTTCAAGGCTGAAGGTTGAATGATAAGTGGTGTGCATTTTTCTGCCATAATCGGGTGATTACAAAGTGCATTATTTTTTATAGTAAAAATATATATTTAAAAAATGAAAAAAAAAATCTGTACTGAAAACCAAGCCACTTGTAACTCAGTTATTCATTTAACTCAATTGAAGGTAAACCCCTTTCTGTGCACAGTGGAAATGACAACCATTACACAAACGCTCATAAAAGCCTGCTATCTCCATCATAACAAAGGCAGGGAAGCGGCAAGCGCAGGCACAGCTTATTACCAGACAGCAGGGAAAAAAATCTCTCTGGGGTCATGCAATTATTTTAGGGTAACTTCTGTGTTGTTTTTTTTCTCAAGAGTTTTTGGAGCAGAAACTGGTTCAACTGTCCAATCAAAACTCGTGGGTTTTGAGCTTCACATGATTTTTTTTTTTTTTTTTAAAAGCTTAAGCTTTTGATCAAGAAATGAAAAAAAAAAAAAATCAGCATGGCCATATCCCTATTATTCCAAAAGTTACTAAATCATGGTGCCTTAACTTTTTGACTTTTCAGACCCAGGCCCAGCTTGCCGCAGTGAAAAGAGCCGACAGTGGTCAGCAGATAATTACTGTACAATATATAAAATATTTGTTCTTTAATGTTAAATACTGAGAGCATCATTATCAACATCTACATGTCCAGACTTTCCACTGGAATTACTCTTTCAAATAAACCAGACCAGTTGACCACAAACCTTGTTCGGCGATGGTGACATTTAAAAAGACCGAAACAGATATAAATAAGAGGGATCAGGCAACAATCTGAATGTTTCTTGCGTATTGGGTACACCCGTCCAGTTGGATATGCTGCCTCACCACACATACAAAATAAGAAAAGTCTGCACTACAGTATATGCAATATCCTTCAAAATGTCCACCATATGAGATAAGAAGACAGATGAAGGAAATCACCTACACCTAATTTTTATTTTTTTACTGGCCGTCTCAAAGCGCAGCATTTTCACTCACTGCCAGTCACCCAAACAGAAGAGCATTACCACCTACCATAGTACGCCAACTGCAGATGAGAAAGTGCTCCTTTCACAGAGTCATCATCCGCATGTGTAGCTCCAGAAGCACAGAACTGGACAATGGTTAGGTCCATATCAGATCTTGATCACAAAAGGAGAGGAAAAGGAAAAAACAAAACTCATCTAGAGGACACTTTTTTGGGGGAGGGCGGTGATCAAGCTCTGACTGTACAAACGTTGGCCATTTTTTTTTTACTCCTGGAGCTAAACATGCTAATAACTCAATAAAAGTAACATGCTACATTTCATCTGCAATTTTGGAGTACCTTGGTTATCCTTCAATATTGTGTGCGATAATCCCTACAAGAGAGACCCGGTTCATGCTGAGAATGCCAACCATACTGTCTTACTACATTGCCATATACCATCATGGCTGACATTAAAGTCTATGGATAAGGGGACAATTACGGTCGCTAAATAATACACAAATGGTGCAGAATATAAAATCACATGTGCAAAGGAGGAGTTTGTGGAGCATCATTTCTGGCCAAGACGCGCGGTGCAGGCTGCAGCAGCAGGGGACAAGCCTGAGAAATATACAACTTGCTGCTTGTATTTGGTATAAAGCCTCTTTCATCCATATCTGATTACATTCTCTGTGCTCGGCTCCTAGCACAATGAAGGACTATTCTGTTAAGACATGGCACTGCAAGTTCAATCCCCCACCACCCTTCTGTATATGCCATGGGGAGCACAGATGCCAAGAACAGGTCATCTCTTGGCTTTCAGAAACCTCCGTGCAATCCATAGACTCCAAAAGACATGATCATCCCCTTAAAATGTGTCTGATGTTTTTGTCAGCTCTATATTCATATAATATCAGCAATTATCAGGCCAATATCGCATGAAAAGAAATGACCAGTTATTTCACCAACGTAAACCTCATGGATCAATGCAAATCAGCGATCGCTCCGGATCAACAAGTTTCCATGCACTACAATATCTACTATATGGAAGCAGTGCCCCTAGTGGCCATTCAGGAAAGACATTTGCCTCTTCTCAGAGATGAACTTTTCAAGTAAGTGTCTCAAAGATAAGATTTTTTTTTTTTTTTTTACACAAGCAGAAGTCATAAAGTCTCTAAAGTATTGTAGCTATTCCATACTTATGTGAGAATACAGGTAGGGAACGTGCGTGAATGAATTGTGTAAGTAAGAACTAGCACACAAGAACGCATAGTGTTCAACTACCAACAAGAAAAGAATGCAAAAAAGTGTTTAACGCTGCCATTCGATCAGTGGGTGAATGTGCGCTCCGCACAGCAGAGTAGTGGGACGGCGGGCCGGGGGTGCACGGGGCTGCGGCCGGCTGCTCCTGCGTGCATGGCCCTATCTGACATGTCTCATATGTATTGAGTTCCTCTCAGGTGATGACATCAGCGGCTCTTTCATCATCTGTTAATTTATAACAAGCCTGTGGTTTCTGTCTTTTTATGAGCGTGACACTCTGGGCTTGACCCACATACACACTTTTCCTTTGGGAAATACCTCTCGCTGCCTCCTGATTGCGTAATAACTGCTCGCAATGACACGAGCTTTGTGACCGTCATTCATTTGGAAATAAAATAATTATATATATATATAAAAAAAAAAAAAAATTATAAATTAATAACTTTCAATTGACAAAGGAACCTGTTACACTGAGCATGGTGCCGACCCTCAGACAGGAGCTTAGAAAGTGGACAGCCGAGCAGGCTGAAGTATAGGTCTAAGGCCGGGGTCACACTTGCGAGTGTCATACGAGAAACTTGCACGAGTTTCTCGCATCAACACCGGGCACTGCTGCCGACACTCGGACCGGAGAGTGCAGCTACATAAAAATACATGCAGCCGCACGCTCCGGTCTGTGTGCCGGCAGCAGTGCCGCAGGTGATGCCAGAGAGTGACTCATGTGAGTATCTCGCATCACAATCGCAGGTGTGACCCCGGCCTATGGGAAAGGGTCAGTCATTGAAATCCCTTCTCTTTCCAAGCTTATGAGTCCTGTGGGCGGTCCATGTCCGTGACCAGAACCCTGTGTATACAGAGAAACCTGTTAATCACCAAGCAGGACCGTCCACTGGACTCCTAAGCATAGAAGCCGGGATTTCAATAAAGAAAATATAAATTTATACTACTGTATATTCTTCTCAAGAGTATTCTAGAGAAAATATGATTTCAAAAGGCCTGGTCATGGATACAGGCTAGACTAGTCCTTATGCCAGCCTTGGCTGGCCTATCCCAGTGCTTCTAGAAGTGATTGACAAGTCTCTCCCACAAGAAACCCATCACGGTGGCTCAGTGGTTAGGATTTGGGTTCAAATCCCACCAAGGACAACATCTGCAAGGAGTTTGTTTGCTCTTCTCTGTTTACTCCCACACTCCAAGGACATACCGATAGGGAATTTAGATTGTGAGCCCCATACAGGGGACAATGATAATGTATGTAAAGGGCTCTGGAATTAATGGCGCTATATAAATGAATAAAATAAATACGGTAAATAAATAAATCCCATAGAGCAGCGCAAGCAGAACATGCGGCACAATAGCACCAGACTGATCTCTTTTCTGCCTTTGGTCCCCAGATGGATCTTTGACAATATTTGCTCTCTGAAATGCTAGAGCATTTCAGAAAAAAAAAAAAAAAAAACAAACACCTGTTGGCAGCCGAGCTGCGATTTGTTCTTCCCACAGCCGACAGGTTCTCTACAAGCTTTCACAAAAATAACTTGAAAATAAGGCTAGGTTCACATTGCGCTAGTGCCATCCGTTTAACGGATCCGTTAACGAAGATCCCCAAATTGTAGTTTTTTATACGATCGCGTTAACGCATGGTAGCATTGTTTCGGCATGCGTTAGTAATAGAAGTCTATGCACAGCGAACGCTTCCATTCGCTGTGCATTAGACCTAACGTACCCGAAAATGCGTCACAAAGTAACGTACCATCGCTAACGCATGGCGATTTTGACATGCGCTGGAATGCGTTACGCTATGGATGGCAATGGGTGCGTTAACAGATCCGTTACATTGCGTTAGTGCCGCTTAGTAACGGATCTGTTAAATGGATGGTACTAACGCGATGTGAACCGAGCCTAAGGGAACATTTTGAAGATGACATAACTTTGCCACTATCATGCCATGTTTTCTTTTCAGCAGTACTCCTCATTCACCCAATGTTTATAATGCCACACACAGGCCAATCCCGTCTCCTAAAGTTTTGGGTGCCTGGCCAGAAATTAAAAAACAAATAAAGATTAAACACTGGCTTCTAAAGTCAACGGCAATTGATCAACCTCTGATAGAAGGAAAATAGTATGTGGGGGGACACTATGTACAGTGCTACAGAACATGTCGCTATTCCACTGAAATACAGATAAAAAAAAAAAAAATGGACCAAATTCCAAAGTTTAGATTAGACTAGACTCTAAGCTCTGGCTTAAATTTTACCAAATAATTAAACCTTTTATTATTGAGGGAAATACTTATGCCTACACAATAAAGATTAACCTACATACATATTTGTAAAGTATTATATGTAAACGTATCAGAATTGCTGCACTCTTTTCCCTTTTTCGCCCACCCTTCAACACATTTGTCTCCTTCCCTTTCTGGTTATATAGGGCATCATATTCTGCAGTGTTTACAGACATCCCTATCCCCATTGGGGCTCACAATCTACATTCCCTATCAGTAGGTCTTTGGAGTGTGGAAGAAAACCAGAGAAAACCAACGCAAACACGGGAGGGTGGGGGGAAAACAAAAACTCCTGTGATTTTACCCCTGTGCTGCCAAAGCGACAATGCTAACCACTGAGCCAATGTGCTGCTCCATGAAATTATATTTATGATCTAGGTTTTTTTGCATCTAATGACCTTTCTTCGGGGTCAGTATTTGACGCATAAATTCTACGGTACGGAATGATTAGGCTGAAATCTGTAGTTGAGCAGCGGCTCCGTCTTCCAGGATCCTGGCACTGTGCACACTGCAAGACTGAAGTCTGCGGTCCGTACATGTGTGATCAGACATACCGGAGGAAAAGTTTTCTATAAAAGGTTCAACTTAAAAGAAAAGTAACCCAATCCATGAGTCTTCCCAAGCGTCCTGGTGCTTGTGGTGCACACGGACAGAAGTCTCCCGTAGCATGAGGCTCCATTTCCAGCCTTTATTTCCGCTCTAACTGCCACAAATTATACAAGACTACAGCTGAACGCTGGGCCCCTTTCCTTTCATCTGCACGCCAAGAGCAATCACATTACCCTGGTAACCAGTGCTCACGTGACCAGCACCTGCTCTTTTGGCTGGATGCCATTGACTCAAGCCATCTGCTTCCCTCAATCAGCTTTCAAACATTGGCAACACCTGCGCTGCTGTCTGCTGCGTTTTGTGGTCCCCTTTTATTTATATATTTTTTATTAGGATCCAAGTGAATCAGCGCAAAAGGGGAGGAAAAAAAAAAAAAACAAAACAAGCAAACAAAATAATAAAGTACAAAGCCTGAAGAAGGAAAAAAAATAAAACTAACTCGTTACCTCCCAGGACCAATCCAGAGATACGGGCATGAGCTGAAAGGGTCAAAAGTAAAACGCTGGTGGCTGTTCAGTGGCCAGTACATAAAAGGTTAAACCTGCCCATCCCTACTAGCCAGCGCCCCCCTCCTCTGAGTGACTGCTGAAGAGGACCAGAGGCAACTTTCAAGCTTTAACTCCCTCCCAAACATACAAAGCAGTAAAGAGGAAAATCAAAGCTTTCGCCATAAATATTCATGAATGGCGTTCTTAATTTTATAAAACAGTTCATCTGTAAACAGGAGAATGGCTGCTCATAAGGAGGGCAGACCACGAGCCCGGCTTATAGTAATAGTGTCGCATTTCTATCTGCCGACACAAACACAATAAATCTGTAGTAAAAACATTACAAAAATCATTTCTGAACTTTCAATTGCATAAACAGCAACACCCTAATATCAGCCGGCTGTATGAGCCATTCCTTTTAATGGGAACCTGTACATTCTCTCATTTTCCAATTGACTCTGAGCAAGTGGGAGGAGAGCAGATGCCAAGAGGTCTTTCATACATGGCAAAGTGAGGGGTTCCTGCTCTTCATTCCTTAGTTAGCACACAAACCAAAGCATTAGCAGCATGGAGGACAATAATCAGTAGTACTGAGCTATGTAGATGTGAATCCAGCTCTGGCAGGAAGTAAACTTGTACAAAAGCTCTGCAGCACAAACTTTGTTTCAACCTCTGCGCTTTCATCACCTACACTCACCATAAGGCCGGGGTCACGCTTGCGAGAAACTCGCACCTCAACACCCGGCACTGCCGCCAATACTCGGAACGGAGCGTTCAGCTGCATAGAAACACATGTAGCCGCACACTTCGGTCCCGAGTGCCGGCGGTAGTGCCGGGTATTGAGGTGCGAGACTCGTGCGAGTTTCTGGCATGTCTGACCCCGGCCTAAAGGTACAATAGGATATATATAATATTTTGACACCTCACAATGCTGGCCGTCCATCTCATCTTTAAACTATATAAAGTCGAGCTGTTTTCATAAAACTGATGGCGAGTTCAGGGAGCAGGAGGAGAAATGAGTCAGATGTGGAGAAAGAAATGGAGTTCTCTTCGAAGATACATTACTAAGTTTCTTATAGCTGCTTGTACTATTAAGTTGAAAAGTTTCTTGAAGGTACATATAAGGAAAAATGATATAGGATCTCGTGACTTGCGATAAGCTCTAAAGCAGGGGTCCCCAACCTGTGACTCAGGAGCCACTTGTGGCTTTGTGTGCCCCTCATGTGTGGCTCGCGGCTATCTGCCGGCTTAGTACATTAGCACCAGGTTTAGCAACCAGTTATGAAGTGAAGGTCTCCAGATGGTGACTTTTGCAAGTAATCCCAGACAGAAGAGCAAATCTAGATGTGCATGGCATACGGGATGGAGAGATAAATATGGTGAACTGGAGAAAGGGTGATACTTATAGTCAAGCCAGATACTTGAAACTGAACTGTAGGCAATAATGAGGTGAGTGTGCATGATACATGAATAACGCATACTACCTATATGGGACAAGAGCAAAATGTCTCATTTTGTCATCTGTGAGGACACTGACTATCATCACACTGGTCATGGTGGGTTCTGACTGTCACTAGGGCTGAGGAGTTGGAGTCGTAGAGTCTGTGCCCATTTTGGTGGAGTCAGAGTAGATACAAAATGGAACGACTCCGACAATATATGATAAATTGGGTACAGTAGTACAATGCAGGATGTGCTGTAAATGTTTTCATAAAAATTTGGGAAAGTTATGAAGTGTCCTATAAATGTCTGTTCTGTTCCTGATCTAAGGACCTCAGCTTTTAGTTGAGATGAATCTGTGCCGCACTTTATGTTTATGCTCAGCAATGAGAATATGGCGCTCAAGGTTAAAAAGGTCAGCGAACACAGCTCTAAAGTTTCCAAAACATATAGGCATTTCAGTAGTTATTGTTTTGAAGAGTTTTCAGTAGTCTCATTATCAGCAGAGGCAGGATTACAATTACATGTAACTGGAGTTGGGTGGATCAATATGAGAAATTCTAATCCATTTGCAAGCAGTTTCTGGTGGCTGGACAGGAGGCTGGGATCCCCTGTGTGGCCTATGATTAGCAGAGCTGGTGCGACATCATCTGTGCATAATGCCACAATAATCACAAAGCAGCCTCGGGGACGCCGGAAGGTAAAAGTCATAAGCCTCCCTCCTATCTAGCGACTAGACACTACTGACCAATGGACAGGAGGCATGCGAATCAATCCGCCCAACTTTATGGATAACAGGACCCACCATGCACGATAGGGGTTATCAGCTGAGTATAGAGGGGTTGTCGCACCTGACCCTGCTCCTCTGCCTTCACAATGACCCTAGTGTCACTCGAAGCCTTTGGTGCTAAAAATAAGGTCAGAGTCCATTCATTGCTGCTAATATACATGTGGATTTCCTGAAACAGGAAGTTAAAGAGGCTAAAAAAAGCCCAATGTCCAGGGTGAAAATAGCAAGATTTCTAAAGATTTCTAATTTTATTTTTAATATACTTTGGCATGGATTTTGGTTTGAAAAAAACAAAACAAAAAACTTACATTTTATTTAGAGGGGGTTATCTGGAACTTTGGTTATTTTTTCCTATGGGGCCAAGCACTTACAGGCAGGCAGTTTCTAACCTGCTTGTTCTGCCCAGCGACAAGCACTGCCAACTCAGAGGGGACACAGACGGTTCTGCGACTTCTGGTGAATCAACTTGACAGAGGGCTTCTCTCCAGCTGGGTTGGCGGGGTGTCACTTCTGATGTCATGCTGACTGACAGGCGGCTCCGCGCTGCCTAACGGTGGCAATCAAGCTGTCAATCACCATGTCAGGAGTGGCACCGCGTCAGCAGAGCAGACGGGTAACAGAACTGCTGCTGTGTTGACGGGAGGTGAAATGAATCCGCAGAATCACCGCTCGAGCCGGCAGAGATAATCACCGGGCAAAACAGGCAGGTAATTAGCGACTTGGTGCAAGTTCTTAGCCATATACGAAAAAAAATAAGCAAAGTCCTGGATCCCTCTAATACAAACCCTGATCGATCACTTTCTGATGACTCATTCCCTTTAAACCACAGCTTGCCAATACTTTTAACAATAAATTACTTACGTTTTTCATTCCATGTATAGTCAATCTCCTGCAGTCAGTAATGATCGTGACAAAACTACAGCTGCCACTAGTCACCACTAGGGGGAGCAGACTTACCTATTGCGCTCAACAATAGTAAAGCCACATGTGATTAGCTCTATGGCTCCCCTAGTGGCAGTTGCAGGCAGCCTGCATTTCGTAACGCTGTTCAATGTGTAAGAGAATGATAAGAGCGCTATTATAAAAAAAAAAAAAATACCAAGAAACTAACACGCACAAAAAACTTTGGCTTCAAAAACGAATAGTAACAAGTAAAGCCTTGGATACATGGCTACACAGTGCAATGGAATATGCAGTAGTATACAAGAAGTCACCAAATGTGTGCGGACATGATACTACAAGTATGTCTAGACTCTAGAGGTAGAGGGGAGGCACTGCCCAATACAACATCACCGCACATGCACTGAAACCTTCACTCACCCTTGAAGAGGACGGTCACCAGGTGAAGAGTTCACAGTTTTTCCTTTTTCTTTATAAATCCGCCATACGATTCCTGAGATCTGGGCCTTTTTATGTACTTCACTTCAAATTTATTAAAGAGGTGTGGCTCACCGGATTTTCTGGGGGTGTCTTTAGGATGCTCTGCATTATTACTGAGCCTCGCCCCTTTGGTAAAGACCACACAAAGCAGCACTACATAAAAAGATTTATCTGTCTGGTTCGTATGGCGGCTTTAAAAAAAAATAATTTTAGAGGAGCAGTGGGAATAAAATAAGAGCAAAAACTGCCCACATATCACCTGGTGAACGGTCCTCCACGTTAAAAATACTTAGGGACAATGTTTCCTCATTCACTGCCACGAGAGTGACACCGTCTGATTGTAAAACACTTCTCCTGTGACCCGTGATTTCACACTGATTACTCCACCAGCCGTATCTTTGGCCTTGCCATATACAACGGTGAAGACTTCTCATTCTCCAACCCGGCACACGAGATCTTACCTGGATGAGTGAGGACTGATCCATTCCATACCTTACTCCACAACTGATCAGACATGTCATCCAGAGCCATGAAATGAGGTGATCAGACACAGAATGACACTGCTCTATAGATTATAGGAACAGGCCGTCCATGATCAAATTAGAAGGCCGCCCGCAGTACAGAGCCTTCCAGAATCACCAGGGGCCGCATTTATCACAATACAATACATTACAATTCTGGCATAATTTGCAGCCAAATAAAAAAAATTACATCTTAGCCGGCTAAGCATATTTATTATGCATTTTAGACAGTTTCTGCGCCTTGTCCGACATGAGGTGTGAGCTCCCTGAAAAGGGACATTGCCTAATACCATGAGCCAAAACATTGGCATACATTTATGAAAAGAAGCAAACCAATTAATAGGTGGTTTAATATTAAACTATACAGCAGAGATGAGCAAGCTTTCTAAACTAACGAATTTAGCTACAAATTTCGCCAAAAAAAAAAATCTAACTGTGCGAATCCAACACAATTCAGACCAGCTAGCCATCATTTTGCTGGCTTCTATGGATCGGGAAGAAGTATAAAAAAAAAAAAAAAAATAGTTTTACGCTTGCCTCCCCGAGCCATCCCCATCACCTTCAGTCCACTTCTGGGTCTTCTCTCTCCTGGCACCGCTGCTGACTGGGCGCAAGGCAGCAACATAGCATGAAATGCGGCATGTCGTAAGTGACCGCATGCAGCACGTTATCACTGCCGATTAGGTGTGTCACTCCATGGAAAAGACCCCAAAACGACTGGAAGGAAAAAGTGGCAAAAGTAGAGGCACCAAGAGGACCAGACAGTGGCAGGAAAGGTATGGTGAGGGCTGAGGGAAGGAAAGTATAGATTTGATTTGCATCAAATTTATTCAGTGTGTAAAGAAACCCCCTCTTCTTCCCTTGCACCCTTCCCCAAATTAAGCCAATCTGCCAAAACCAAATTTCAGGAGATTCACTCAGCTCTACCACAACACATTTATCAAACAGAATGCACAACTATGGCAAATTAGGAGCATGTCAACACTGGAGAGTCTACAGTTTCTGCTGTCTAGGAATTATATAGTACTAGTCTGATGATAAATCTGTAAGTAAGACAGCATTTGTCAAAAAAAAGTTTAAAAAGTTACAGAAACATCCGACTATAACAGATCTAAAAACACTGAACCAAGAAAAAAAAGCTTTGTGAAAATCAAAATTTGCTTCAGCTCCAAAACTTTTGCCACAACTGTATATATGGGGAACTTTTCCGGGCATACACAACTGCAGATGTTCAGAGCCTAAAATATGCGAGTGGGAGCCAGCGCCACCAGAATTTGAAGCCTCATTTTCGTTATCCTCACTGTATTTGCCAATCACTGGTTACCACTAGGAACTGCGTCAAGGACAGGAAATAATGTGCTCCTGAGCAACCCCTAGAAATGAGATCACCTCTGTATCTTAGAGTAACACGCTTTCCTTTAACCATACTTAGGTCTGTTTTGTGAAGGTCCAAACTCTTAAAGACACCAAGAAGCTTGGGAGAAATTTTAATGTGGAGAATCAATTCCCCAAAAATTTAGAAAGTAACAAATTGTTTAAATTTTGTTGTTCTTCTTAACTCAACCACATTATGAGAAATCTCTATTTCCATCTATATACGTCTCTGGATGACATCCCTGAACATAGAAATTCATGGCACGATTGTCCTTCCAAGACAGGAAATGCAACACGCAGACACTTCATAGTAAAAGGCTTTTCCACAAAGCCTGAAAACTGTAAAATTCTCAGAAAGCATTGTAAATTCTAACACTAATCTGACGTATATTTTAATCCTAATGAAAACAGTGTTTCAGAGCCAATTTGGATTAGGTACTTCAGACTGTGCCTCCATCTGGAAATTATATACTTCCCAACACTGGCCACAGCTTGAAAGGCAGGTTCAGATGTTCGGAGGAGTTGTAAAACATTTTTGAAATGTGAACAGAAAAATTAGACTTTATCCGTACATCCTAATGCCTTACTGGCAACTACTAGTCACACCTAAACAGATGGATATATCCAATTTACTACTACAACACATGTGCAAAAGACACAGTACACAACAGCCTGAAGAAATAAAACTAGTTCTGATAAGACATGTCCATGTTTCGCACTAGTTTAGAATGAAAGGGATTGTCCCAGCCAGTTTCATTGTATATGAAGTGCCATATAATATACCCAACCTTCTGTGGCGGGAACGTGTGTGAAGGGGACTGGCTGTCTGGCTCATTTCAGTAACTAAACCAGCCCCTTCAGTTTCTACATCAGACGTGAGAAAAAGAGGTGGTGGGTGGCGTGAAACAGACAGTCCTCTGTAGCTAGGTGCCAACGCTGATTGGAATAAACCCGGAAATGGTAGTGGGTCCAAGAGGGGAACAGATATTGGGGGTGTCTGTGCTTCTGTAGTGCAGTGAGGATGCTATTCCAACACCCGATTACTGTGCAGATTCAGGGGACGGAAAGCAAGATGGAGGTTTCAGCTTTGACTCCTGTGGAATTGTGAATAGAACTGTGAACCTTAGTACAGATTGTAAATGACTGGTACATGTAAAAGGTAAACGGTCTCTGAAAGGTGAAAGGATAGTTGTCAACCAAGAATGGGACGTCTATAGTAGAAACGAGCGCTATGATATCTACAACGGCTACGAGACAGAACAGCACAGAGATACAGAAGGTGACGTCCAGCAGAGGAAGATTTCCGGCAGTCACCGAATTATTACGGCACACCCACTTCCACTTTATGATGTGACAACATAAGAGGCTGGATGTGTGGAAACCAATACTATTTCTTACAGTTTCCTTCTCTTTCTGCCAATACTAGTTTACATTCACCAACAAATACGAGGAGAATGTTTGTAGGTCTCAAAGGATTTATTACCAATAAGTAAAAGCATTACCTAGCTTTACATGCAACGCACCATTATCTTACCAATTCAGTATATGGCTACACCTTGATATAAAGCCATGGCTTGTGCTTACCTTGCCTTCTTGCTGGTCTTTGCTTTTGGTGTAGTTGACTTCACCTTTTTCTCTTTTGGCTCTTTGGGAGTTTTGGGTTGTTTAGGGGCCTTGGGTTCCTTTGGCTCCTTCTTTGCTTTAGGCTCCTTTGGCTCCTTGGGTTCTTTTTTAACCTTGGGTTTTTTCTTTTTCTTCCCATCCGGTGCTCCCTCAATTAAGAACTCTGGGTTTTCTCCTGGGAAACCTTCCGGACCGAAAACGTTGCTGCCATCCGCAGTAATGTGGTTGTTTTTTTTCTTCCTTTTCTTCTGCGGAGGCTGAGACTGCATTGACGGCAAAAAGTCTTCCGCGGTCATTAAAGGAGCATTGGGGCCACCAAGTCGAGTCATATCCGGCACAGAGTTATCAAGAAAAGGTTCCGATGGGGAATGCTGAAACAGAAAACATGCTATTTAGTATGGTAGAAGTCAAACTATAACATCGCATACAGTCTATTCCATAAGGAGAAGAAAAATTAATCTTCCAAGCAGCAGTATAGGTGGTATATGATGCTATATAATGAGACACCACAAGTCCACAAGCCACTTCTATTACAGAAATTGTGGACATTTTGCAAGGCTCCAGATGGTCAAAGCCACTGGCGTCATTGTAACAGAGGAAGGGGAAATTACAAATTAGGATTATTGTGGTTCAGACATTCACATGAATCTTCTTGACTAAGGGCTGGTTTACAGTTGGATGTGTAGGATCGCATTATATTGTTGGATGTATTTGGAGATGTCAATTTCCCTTTTAATCGCTTTGGAATATTTTCATTTAATTTAGGATTTGTCTATTAATTCACAACAAAGGGGGCTCAGCAGAATCTAAATTGGACCCACTAAAAGTCAAAGAAGGCAGGCTGCAGTTTTTTTTTCCTTCCAATGAAAAAGTATATGTGCAAATTAAACAAAAATTGGACCCTTTCAGATGGGCCAATAATTGGGCATGCTTGTTCCCAACTATCAGGGCATCTAAACAGGCTGGGAATTACCCGAGGAACATGCAAAATGCTCATTTGTCAGATGCGATTATTATAGTTCTAGGCAGCACATCCTCCTGTGTATACAGGCTATGTGCTGCTGAGAACAAGGTTATAGTTTGCACACAAAACACCATTTTATGTGCATAAAAGGGCAGTCGGCCTAGGTATTCAGGCTATAACACGACCGATGATTAATCTGCACCTACACATACACACACAGCCTTATCTAACCCAATTAGTGCCAATTTTAGTATAATGCTTATATAATCATGTAACAAACAAATCCTCGTGTAATGACACTAGGATTACTAAAGCAATAAATTTATCGTCATAACGTTTCTTTGAAAAATATTCAACTTTATTCATATATAAAATATTTAGATTTTCACACATAGAAAAAGATGCAAGACTGAAAAAAGAGGGACACACGACTCTCCTTAAATAAAAACAAGCTGCATGGCATGACGTGAAATGCTCCAATATACATGTGTTTGTGCAATAACATAGAGTGCCACTAACAATATGCGATCACTACTACACTAGCCAAAAATAACAATATATGTAACTACTCAAATCTCCATATTTGTACCATTCACAGATAGGAATCTATAACCCATAAATGGAAAAGAGTATACTGACCCTGAATAGCACATGCCGTGGATTTGATACAATGAAAAATGGGAGTGCAGCGCTATACTAATGTTAGCACATAGTTCTGCATTCAGACGCCCATGATTCAGTGCAGCAGAAACTAATGCTGTAGTAATTGCATGTTGAAACAGTAAAACACGGTGTTAAAAATCACCATGTGCAGCCAAAGCCAGTACTATAGTCATTTGCACATTGAACAATAAACACGCTATTGAAAGTTAGTCCGAGCATACACCGTTTACCTGAATGTTGGCAGCAATGAATAAGTGTAACGGAGTCCAGTCCCTCTGCCCCGACGCGCACGTTTCGCCCAGCTTCCTCGGGGGGACTTCCGAGGAAGCTGGGCGAAACGTGCGCGTCGGGGCAGAGGGACTGGACTCCGTTACACTTATTTATTGCTGCCAACATTCAGGTAAACGGTGTATGCTCGGACTAACTTTCAATAGCGTGTTTATTGTTCAATGTGCAAATGACTATAGTACTGGCTTTGGCTGCACATGGTGATTTTTAACACCGTGTTTTACTGTTTCAACATGCAATTACTACAGCATTAGTTTCTGCTGCACTGAATCATGGGCGTCTGAATGCAGAACTATGTGCTAACATTAGTATAGCGCTGCACTCCCATTTTTCATTGTATCAAATCCACGGCATGTGCTATTCAGGGTCAGTATACTCTTTTCCATTTATGGGTTATAGATTCCTATCTGTGAATGGTACAAATATGGAGATTTGAGTAGTTACATATATTGTTATTTTTGGCTAGTGTAGTAGTGATCGCATATTGTTAGTGGCACTCTATGTTATTGCACAAACACATGTATATTGGAGCATTTCACGTCATGCCATGCAGCTTGTTTTTATTTAAGGAGAGTCGTGTGTCCCTCTTTTTTCAGTCTTGCATCTTTTTCTATGTGTGAAAATCTAAATATTTTATAATGAATAAAGTTGAATATTTTTCAAAGAAACGTTATGACGATAAATTTATTGCTTTAGTAATCCTAGTGTCATTACACGAGGATTTGTTTGTTACATACACACACAGCATTAGGCTTGTTTTACAGATAAACTGCACATAAAGAAAGCAAGCCCATCAGCGTTCATCACAAAACACTACACGTGCTGCAAATATGGGAGAGTTGGAGAGGAACATTCATACGTTTGTTGGTTCTATACAATTTCTATTAAGCTCTGCAGCACAGTTCATGTTTACACGGGCAAAGATGTGCCGCCGACCAAAGAGAATACTCAGGCCCAGGGTCGGACTGGCCCACCGGAGAACCGGAGGATTCTCCGGTGGGCCCTGGCATCTGGGGGGCCCTGGCACCTGCTGGCATACAGGGGCCAGTTGCCTAGGGCCCCCGCTGCTTCAGGGGCCCCCAGCCGGTGGCGTGTCGCTAATAGCGGCACACCACGCAGCTGCCATGGGGGCCCTGTGCCAGCGGAGCAGCAGCGGGTGACAGTAGGCAGGAGCCCCTGTCCCCGCTGCTAAAGAGAAATTAATATTCACTGCTTCCCACGCCCACATGGGCGTGGGAAGCAGTGAATATCATTACTTACCTGTCACCCGCTCCAACCGCTGAGCGCCACTGTCATTGCGTCCTCTCTTGCTGCAATGTTCAGGCAGAGGGCGCGATGACGTCATTAGTGAGCGCCGCGCCCCCAGCCTGAGCATTCACTGCCGGAGGACCGAAGACAGCGGCGCTCAGCAGTGGACCCGGTGACAGGTAAATATCGCAGGTGCCCAGGACACCAGCACCTGGCCCCCAGCGACGAGAGGTGAGTATGTCTTTTTTTTTTTTTTTTTTTTGCAGCATCTATGGGGGCACAGTGGAGCATCTATGGGGGCATAATCTATGGGGGCATAATCTGTGGAGCATCTATGGGGGCATAATCTGGAGCATTTATGGGGGCATAATCTATGGGGGCATAATCTGGAGCATTTATGGGGGCATAATCTATGGGGGCATAATCTGTGGAGCATTTATGGGGGCATAATCTATGGGGGCATAATCTGGAGCATTTATGGGGCATAATCTATGGGGGCATAATCTGGAGCATATATGGGGGCATAATCTATGGGGGCATAATCTGTGGAGCATTTATGGGGAAATAATCTAAGGAGCATTTATGGGGGCATAATCTATGGAGGCATAATCTGTGGAGCATTTATGGGGGCATAATCTATGGGGGCATAATCTGTGGAGCATTTATAGGGGCATAATCTGTGGAGCATTTATAGGGGCATAATCTGTGGAGCATTTATGGGGAAATAATCTAAGGAGCATTTATGGGGCACAATCTATGGAGCATCTATGGGGGCATAATCTATGGAGCATCTATGGGGGCATAATCTAAGGAGCACTTATGGGGGCATAATCTATGGAGCATCTATGGGGGCATAATCTAAGGAGCACTTATGGGGCATAATCTATAGAGCATCTATGGGGGCATAATCTATGGAGCATCTATGGGGGCATAATCTATGGAGCTTCTATGGGGGCATAATCTATGGAGCATCTATGGGGGCATAATCTAAGGAGCATTTATGGGGGCATAATCTATGGGGCATCTATGGGGGCATAATCTAAGGAGCACTTATGGGGGCATAATCTATGGAGCATCTATGGGGGCATAATCTATGGAGCATCTATGGGGGCATAATCTATGGAGCTTCTATGGGGGCATAATCTATGGAGCATCTATGGGGGCATAATCTATGGGGCATAATCTATGGAGCATCTATGAGGGCACAATCTATGGATTATCTATGGGGGCATAATACATGGGCAGCATATGGGGCACAATCTATGGAGCATCTTGTGGGGCATAATACATGGGGCAGCATATGGGGCATAATCTCATTTTCCACCCTAGGCTTATACTCGAGTCGATAAGTTTTCCCAGTTTTTTGTGGCAAAATTAGGGGGGTCGGCTTATACTAGAGTATACATGGTATCTATCATCTATATATATATATATATATATATATATATATATATATATATATATAGCATTATCCTCTGTGAGGGGGGCAGCATTATCCCCTATGAGGGGGCTGCTTTATAATCTATGAGGGAGGCTACCCCAACTCCTGCTACATAATTAAGACATGTACTACCTTATATTATACCCTGATATTAGTGTGTTTTACTGCACAATTTGTGGTCTTGTATTTATTTCTATGTAGCTACATAGTGGGCCCCAAGAATGATTTTCTCTGGTGGGCCCAAGGTGTTCCAGTCCGACGCTGCTCAGGCCTGCATAAAGGATGTGATCAATGATAAAACTATGTTATCGTTTGACTGTTGGATAATGAACTGGAACAAAATTTTAATAAAGTAGGCACATGAAGACCTCCATACACATCCAGGCAGAGGAATGAGACAAATCCAGGCAGAGGAATAACTGATTGTCGGTAGGTTAACAAAAAAACATCTCAGACCACATCGGACGTGTTGGATTTGTTCGGCCGACAAAAGAGCCAGTGCTTATGATCAGCTGAAAAGAAAAATCCAAAATGCCCAATCAGCCTGTCGAATGGTAATGGACATTTAGTCATCGGAAAAAATGAACAATCGTTCGTTTTGCCAATGTTCATTCATTATGGCCGAAATTTGCAGTTTCGCCTGACTTTTCTCTGAGGTGTATGGGAGCATTAAGTCTGATGGGGTTTACAAGACTCCGCGAATCTCTTCAAATCATGTCCCATAAAATGTCAGATGTATCCAGACACAAACCGATTAGGTCTGTGAAATGTATGAAAGGAGCAGATACTATTCAGAGCAGAAACTCCACATCCACTAATCGATGTTTATGTAAAATCTAACACACAAACCAGTGGTAAGTGTGGGGTGGGGGGCTGAAGTTTAGCAACGTTTCGTAGACCAGCAACGTCTCGCATCTTCTAGGGAAAGCTGTTTCTGTAAACATTTAACAAAGAACAGATGGTCTCTCCTAATCACGTTCAGAAAAAAAAAAGCCCAACTGCATAGCGCCTTTAATGCCCACAAAAATAATACCAAAAAGTCTAAAATAAAAAAAAATAAAAAAAAAACTGGTCAAGGCTCTATCGGCATCACCTACGTCATCAGCACGAAAAAAACCACTAAAGTATAGTAGAGAGGCTTTCTATGAGTACTCCGGGCCTAATAAGCTCCGCTAAAATAACCATAGATGAACTTCAGATACTTGGCACAAGAATTGACCATGGATTCAAAGAACAACTATAGTTTCAGGGTGGAAAAGACGTCTGATGACATCAGTGAACTGTGTATTCCCACCCTAACAGTTGGGACCCTAAAACTAACATTATGGCTGATTCTTGTTTCCCAGCTAACAAATGCATCAAATGGCTTGCCTTTAATAAAATTATTCACACCAACAATGTGTTTTAACCCCTGTGTGAACTAGGAATAACATCGTTCAATAGTTTGGTTGCAATTTCCTTTCCACAACCATAACTAGGATGCTAAGGCACGGGCTCATTTACATGTGGGAAAACCTAATTTCCTATAAATATAGGGAAGATGTGAACAGTTTAGCCCGCTATGAGATCTGCCATTCTATGTGCAGGAAACAACGCTCTCCACTTCACTGAACACATGAGAACGTATGGAGTGGTGGGGGCAGGGCTACACAATGTAGGGTACAGGTATGGAGCAACTCCGGAAATCAGGGCGGCAATGCACCAAGTGGCATCAGCAAATGTCTAACTATCAACTATTATTACAAATATCTCTATGTCTGGATAGAAAAATCCTCTCGATTCTGCGAATGCACCAGACATTCTAAATTTTTTTTTTTTTTTTACAAAAGAGGCATGACAACCAAAAATAAAAAAAACACAAAGTCAGACATTTTGTTTTTTCTTCATTACAGCGTTTACAGTTTGGATTAATTCAATCTATATACACGGATTTTGGTAAGAACTTACCTGTAAAATCCTTTTCAGCGAAGAAGGAAGGGAGACACACTAGTCATTACTAGTGGGTAGGCGGAGCCCACATAGGATAGAAACACCTCAGATTAAAAAAGTGTTGACCGGCCCCTCCAGCTTATAGGGCTCCTCCTACTCCAGCTCTCCAGTCGTACCCAAGCTAAGGAAGAGTAAATATCACCAGCGGAGCAACATAACCCCTTCTGAAGGATTTCAGAGAGAAAAACAAGGAGACAGGTTATGCATATAACAGAAAAAACCACACAGTCTCAGGTACTACTCACTGAACCTGACCACTGCGATGAGCTGGCAATGCTGGAACAGAGCCTTAGCGCGCCGACCTCAGCCCAGATAATCGCTATCAGAGAAGGGTCACGCCGCATCTGAAAACACACTTCTGCCATGGGAGGGATGTGTGTCTCCCTTCCTTCTTCGCTGAAAAGGATTTTACAGAGTAAGTTCTTACCAAAATCCGTGTTTCAGCAGCAGATGAAGGAAGGGAGACACACTAGTCATTACTAGTGGGACGTCCCAAAGCAGTCCAAAAATAAGGGTGGGCAAAAAAAAACCAAAAGAGGCAGATACCCAACAACCTAAATAAATGCGCAACTAGCGCTAACTACAAGTTCACAAGAACTTTAAACTACAGCCGCCTGCAGGACCCTACGTCCTAAGGCCGCATCAGCGGAAGCACTGACGTCCACCTTATAACATTTTGTAAATGTGTGGACGTAGTGCCAGGTCGCCGCCCGGCAGAGCTGAGCTGCCGAGGCTCCTTGATGAAAAGCCCACGATGAACCCACAGCCCTTGTGGAGTGAGCTCGAATCTTAATCGGGCAAGGTTCGCCCTTAAGTCGGTAAGCCTCTAAAATGGCCGACCGAATACAACGAGCTATAGAATCCTTGGAAGCTCGTTGCCCACGTCACGACCTGCTGGAATCACAAACAGAGAATCCGACTTCCGAAAACTTTGAGTAATAGACAAATAGAACTTCAAAGCCCGCACCAAATCCAATGTGTGCAAGGCCCGTTCCTTCGCATTCCTTGGCTCCGGACAGAGCGAGGGCAACACAATATCCTGGTTAACATGAAACTGTGACACCACTTTAGGTAGAAAGTCGCCCCGTGTGCGAAGCACTACGCGATCTGGGAGAAACTCCAGAAAAGGAGGCGAGCAAGAAAGAGCCGCCAACTCAGAAACCCTTCTCAAAGAAGTGACCGCCACTAGAAGGCAACCTTCCAAGAGAGAAAGGAAAGATTAACAGAGTCCATAGGCTCAAAAGGCCCATGTTGAAGAGCCTCCAAGACAAGATTGAGCCGCCAAGGAGACACAGGCGCCTTCCGCGGCGGAAATTGACGGGTTACCCCGCGAAAAAAGGAACGTACGTCCCTACGCGAGGCGATAGTCTTCCGAAACAGCAAGGACAGAGCAGAAACCTGTCCTTTCAGAGTGCTAACTGCCAAACCCTTGTCCAGCCCGTACTGCAAAAAGGCCAACAAATTGGGAATGGAAAAAATCCTCGGGTTCCTAGAAGAACCCGAACACCACGAGAAGAAGGCTTCCCAAGTCTTGTGATAAATCCTAGTAGTAGCCGGACCTCTGGCAGCTCGAAGAGTGGCAATGACTTCGGCTGAAAAACCTTGACGGGTCAAGATTTCGGTCTCAAGAGCCATGCCGTCAAACGCAGAGACTTCAGGTCCGGGTGACGAACGGGCCCTTGGGTTAACAGGTCCGGGCGAAGAGGGAGTGGAAGTGGAGGCGCTGCCAGAAGCGACACCAGTGTCGAGAACCACGTCCTCCTCGGCCAATCTGGGGCTATCAATATAGCCGGGACTCTCTCCAGTCTGATCCGACGCAACACCAGAGGAAGTAAGGATATCGGCGGGAACACATAGATTAGCTCGAATTGGTCCCAAGGAGCCACCAGAGCATCCACCGCCACAGCGTTCGAATCCTTGTACCTGGACATGAACGTCGGTAACTTGGCATTGAACCTGGATGCCATCAAATCCACTTGGGGAGTTCCCCAACGGGAGCACAGCAGTGCAAAAATTTCTGGATGAAGACTCCATTCTCCGGGATCCATCTTTTCACGACTGAGGAAGCCCGCTGTGATATTCTGAACTCCTGGAATGTGAATCGCAGAGATGGCTGGCACTCTGGCCTCGGCCCATACCAGAATTCGAGACACTTCCATCATGAGCCTGAAGCTCCTCGTCCCACCTTGATGGTTGATATACGCGACCGCTGTCGCGTTGTCTGTCTGCACTCGGACTGGTAGACCGCTTAAAGGGACCGTCCAGTGTTGGAGGCAAAGGAAAACTGCCCTCAATTCCAGGATGTTGATCGGCAGGACAGACTCTTCCAACGACCATACTCCCTGAATCCAGAGATCATTCCAGACACCCCCCAGCCCGTCAGGCTGGCATCGGTGGTTATGATCAACCACCTCGGAGGAAGGAAGGACTTTCCCAGGGATAACGCTTCCGGACGTAACCACCATTCTAGAGACTCTCTCACCCTGTGGGAGATGATGACACTGCAATCCAGTGAAAACTGCGATCGATCCCAACGGTTCAAGATGAACATTTGGAGAGCCCTGGAATGAAATTGGGCAAACGAATTGCTTCCATTGACGCCACCATCAAACCCAGAAGGCGCATACACCTTCGAAGGGACATTGCTGTCGCAGACTTCATAACCTGTACATGACGAAGAAGACTCGCTTGCTTGTCTGGAGGCAGAGACACCACTGCTCGTATCGTGTCGAAATGCATTCCCAAAAACAGGATTGACTGCGACGGTTCCAGAGACGACTTCTCCCAATTGACCAGCCACCCGAAGTCCTCCAGGAGCTGAAGGGATAGATTGCGAGCCGTCACAGCCTCCTCCTTTGAGGACGCCACAATCAAAAGGTCGTCCAGATAGGGAAGAATCGTAACCCCCTGTCTTCGCAGAATCGCCATGAGAGGAGCCAGAATTTTTGTAAAAACTCTGGGTGCTGAGGCCAACCCGAATGGCAGAGCCACAAACTGGTAATGGTCCTGGCCTATGGCAAAACGAAGGAAGCGTTGGTGGGCCCTTCCGATGGGGACATGCAAATAAGCGTCGCGAATGTCGATTGACACCAAAAAATCGTTCTGCGACAAGGCCGCCACAACGGAGCGAAGTGACTCCATGCGGAATTTCCGGGAATGGACATGCCGATTCAATCTTTTGAGATCTAGAACGGGGCGAAATTTGTCCTCCTTTTTGGGGACCACAAAGAGGTCGGAATAAAACTCTCTTCCCCGGTCCTCCGGTGGAACTGGTACCACCACACCCTTCTGTAGAAGGGAATCGACCTCCCGCAGTAGAGCGGCATATAGCTCGGGCTCTGACGGAATGCGGGATTGGCAAAAACTGTCTGGGGGTCGAGAAAGAAACTCTATGAAATAGCCTGCCGACACAACCCGCGTCACCCAGACGTCCGACACGCGGGAAGCCCAAATCGGTTTGAATTGGAGCAGGCGACCTCCCACTCGAGAGCCCTCGAGTGAGGCCCTGGCGTCAGTCCGCCTTAGCGGGCTTTTTGTCAGCTTCCCGCTTGTCTTGGCGGAAGCTCTGTTTCCAGGAAGTGCGGGATTTCTGAGCGTTCTTTTTTCCCGAAAAAGAGGGACGCCCCGATCCCCAAGAGGGCTGACCGAACCGTCCCCTGGACCGAAAGGACCGCCGACTAGTACCGGCACTATGCCTGCCAGCCGCAGAAGACACAGCTCTTCGCTGCGGTAAAGCCGTTTCTTTTGCCTTTGCCTTGGCAATCAGCTCCGTGAGGTCAGATCCAAATAGCTGACCACCCTTGTAAGCTAAAGAAAGCAAACCTTGCTTGGAAACCGCGTCTCCGGTCCACTGTCTAAGCCACAGAGCTCTCCTGACTGTGATCGCCGAGGATTGTGCCCTGGACAGCAGTGAGGCAGTATCCAAACCTGCATCACTGCCATATCGTGCTGCATCCTCCAATGACTTGAAAAGCCCCTCTACCTCGGATAGTGGGGATCCATCTTGCCACGCCGTCCGTAGACGGTCTAACCAGCTCAGGGAAGCTTTACAAGCACACATGGATCCTAGCACTGCTCTGAATCCATGACTTGCGGCCTCGTAGATGGATTTCGCTGCCATCTCCGTTTTTCTGTCCAGCGGATCCTGCAGACTCGCCTTCCCTTTAACAGGAAGCAATGAGGATTTGCTAAGCTGGGATAAAGGGACATCCACTTCAGGAGAAGGAATCCAATTATCAATCAACTCCGTCGTACATGGATATAGCGTCTCAAAAAACCGTGTCCCCTGAAAACGTTTATCTGGACACAGGCGTTCCTTCTCCACTGCCTCATTAAGCTCGTCCAGAGATGGTAAGGCTGATCGCGACCTATGCGACTCCTGAAACATCCGGGCCGACTTACCAGGACGTCTAGTTACCTCCTCCGGTAACTAACGCCTCCCTCATGGCTCCAATAAAAGCCTCTGTACGGCTCAAAAGAGAGGCAGAGTGTCCCTGCCGATCCTCCTTATCCGAATCGGACACCTCCCCATCCGAGCTTGAAGGGGAACCCTCCATACCAGAGATCTCCGAGTCGCTAAGCGGGGAAGAAGGCACCGGCCTGTGTCGCTTCCTACCATGAGAGGATCTAGCTGACACCCAATAACCTAGAAGGTCAGAAAGGCCATTAATAGAACGAGCGAGGGCCTCCATTTTGTCATCACTGACACCTCCGACCGCTGCGCTTGATGCCGTGGAGGTCTGCGTCAGATACGCGAGACTGATCCTGTAGCGGATCTGGGAGACGGTCCGCACCTCCTGGACCCTGATCCGACATGCCCTCACACAGTATATGGCAGGTCAAAAACCTGTCAGCAACTAGAACAGTGTGGTTTTCAAAGGCAAAACGTACGCTGAAGGGTTAAGCTCTTAAAGAGAGAGCTACCCCAGCTGTCTCCCAATAAAGGGTTAACCGCCAAAGAAGGGGTTAATGTCGCAGACTCCCCACAACCCTTGTGTAATGAAAAGGGTGTGCGAGCCCCAGGTGCCTCTTATGAGGTAACAGCTGCAGGACAGTGTTTCAAAGGTATGCCACACTAAACAAGAACGCCAACGATATCGCTAACATATTGCGTTGAATTGTACATCGCAATGACCGCCAAAGTCGCTAAGGAGATCGCTAACCACTTATGCGTCGTCAATGAGATCGCCCACTGTGGCAGCTACTAGCGACATTAAAACGCTCCCAAAAAAAAAAAATGATCGCAAAATTAAGCGACGCTATTGTGATCGTAGCGGGAGCGTTCCGTGTGACAGTACCTCCTGCGCTGTGGGTGTGAGGGGGTCAAGCTTTTGCCCTGACAGGTAGAAGCGACTCACCCAGCTGGCCGCGGTGTAGTGTCTTCCTTTCGGTCGGTCGGGGGGAGCGGAGAGTGAGGAGCCCGAGGAGGCCTTCAGTAATGGCCGCCGCGCTAGAGGAGAGAAGCCGGAAGAGAAAAAGGCAGGGAAAAGCGCGCGCTCAGAGCGCTTCCTGCCCGCGAAAAAATGGGAAAGCGCGAAGCCACGCCCCCGCCGGTTTCAAAAAAAGCGCGCGACTCACTCCGCTCCCGTTCCCATGTCCTGCAGGTATCCACCTGCGGACAAAAGTACACAATCACCACACATGAATACATGTAGCAGCGGGCTGCCGCAGCAGCCGCTGAAGCACTCAAAACACATTAAAATGTGGAGTACTCACCCAGCTGAGCGCCACAGGGACCCCTCAGAGATTTGTGGCGCTGTGGCCGTAGCTTCCCCCCAGGGCGGGGAACGCAGTGACCCCAGAAGCGCGGTTTGCGTCCCCGCCAGGGAAGCAATCCTCATCCCCCAGGGCCGGCAGGGTTCTGCAGGGACCACCTTACAGGGTAATACAGATCCGCCAAGGGAGAGGTGGGGGTCCAGCAGCGCTGAGACCCCTGAGACCTCTAGACCACTGGCGGTCCAAGTCTCTGTCCGACTAAAATAAAAAAATTTCTGAGGAGCTGCTTCCAGCAGCGACTATCCTCTGTGACCTCAAATTTTAGACTGGAGAGCTGGAGTAGGAGGAGCCCTATAAGCTGGAGGGGCCGGTCAACACTTTTTTAATCTGAGGTGTTTCTATCCTATGTGGGCTCCGCCTACCCACTAGTAATGACTAGTGTGTCTCCCTTCCTTCATCTGCTGCTGAAATTGGAACTTCTCTGAATTCTACAATACCAAATATGCATTTTTTTTGTTTTATTTCTTATTGAAGGGATAATGCAGTGGGGTGTAGGGATTGCACTGTACTTTTTGCACAGCATTTCATTTTTTTCCTCATTCTTTTAAAAACTTTTTTTTTACTCCCCTTGAGACTTGAACCTGCGATTGTTTGGTCACGTGTTCTGTATAGTGGCCAGTAGTGTGGCTCAGTGGTTAGCACTGTAGGCTTGCAGTCCTGGGTTCAAATCCACTGTATGTTCTCCCCGTGTTTGTGTGAGTTTCCTCCAGATACTCCAGTTTAATCCAAAGACTGATAGGGAATTTAGATTGTGAGGTCCAATGGGGACACTGACATCTGTCTGAAAAGAGCTGTGGAATTAATATCTCTATATAAACGGAGTAAAATTAAAAATATAGACAAAATGACATTTCTTCTATAAAGCCGGCCTCAGCTTCCCAAAAGAATAGAGATGGCGGTGTTGGAGTCCTCCAGCATTGATCGAGGAGAGGGGCGAGACGATGGAAGCCAGTGAAAGCACGCACTGCCATTTAATAGCGGTGGTCAGTGATTGACAATGGCATCTAAACAGATCAACAGCAATAAATAAGAAATCACACATGCCTCCGGTCGCTGCTTTTACAGGACGGATCCGGCGCTGATTTTAAAAAACTGATGCAACTGATCAGTTTTGTTGCCGGATCCGTCCTGACCTTTTCAACCCGGAAAGATAAAATTTTCCATGTTGAAAAATGCAGGCATCAATGTCGAGAGAGAGAGACCTTGATCCGGCTCCATAGATTTACATTGTTTCCGGCCGCCTGAAGTGCCGATTCAGGCACTGTCAGGCGGCTCCGGAAAAAAAAAAAAAACGTTGCAGCCAGCGTCTTGTCCGGCCGCCGGAATGTACATTTCCGACGGATCCGGACAAAAACAGATGCAACGCTGTGACATCAGGCGCGATCCGGCGCTAATGTAAGTCAATGGTAAAAAAACACGCCGGATCGCACCTGATACAAAAAGCCTGATGTGTGAAAGTAGCCTTACACTGACAGCATTAAACAGTGTTAGAATATGTAGGGGCGCACTCCAAATTGGTAACTCACTTGTAATTAATACATTTCTAGAAAAACCAAAAAAACAAAAGATGCACAATGCAGAACTCAAAAAAAAGTTCCAAATTTGTCATTTCAGGTCTAAAGTTTTTACTGCTCCGACAAGTCTGCGGTGAGAGACATCTGTACCAATCCTTGAGGTTTTTAATACCTGTAACTAAACTACAAGCGTCCCACACATGACTATTATGGATTTGTGTTGCAGGGATGAGGATTTGGTGCCCGTAGAGCTCATATCTTCCCTTGATGTGCTTTCGATTAGATACACAGGGTTTTCTCTCACCAAATAATACACAGTTGTGAGAATAAAATTGTGGCACTACATGTCATGACATGAGCTACTTTGTATCACCCACCTGTGGGGACACCATACGCCACTCTACAGGCTCAGTGCACATGGTCTTACTGTCTTGCATGAGGCCTAAAAAAGGAAATAATGCATTTTGGCCAGCCATATATCTACTTTTATACAAAAAAATAAAAAATATAATCAAATGGACAATTAGTCATCATACGGTTGGTGGTATGAGTGGGATCAGTTCATCAGATGGTGGATTCCGTGTAAGTCTGGTTTCATAACAGTTTTGTGTATTTACTTTGTGTGAACATAGCCCAAAAAGTAAATAAATAGAAATCTGACCCATTTACTGTGGACCTCATAGCAGAAAGCTGAAGCAAAACATTGGGTTTCTGCCTTGGATTTGCAGGTTGAACTACAGCTGTCCCCGCATGAGACAATCCTTGTGCTGCTACCCGCTACAGTTTTTGGGCAGGTTGTGGTTTTCCAAACGAAGATGGGAAGAAATAAAAAAAAAAAATATATATATATATATATATATATATATATATATACACACACATATACAACACACACACACACACACACACACACACACACACATATACATACATACATACATACATAGACTGCACAGCTTTCTTTTCAGAATGTGTTTGCACTTTTAGCAGATATATATGCTCTCTGTTCATACCAGTATTAATATTGGATCTTTACTCTTTGACTAAGAAATTACTATTTTATGCAACGTTAAAGAGAAGAAAAAAAATGGGACTCCAAAATATCTGCCACAAAATGCAAAACACTTCTACAGTAATTTCTGGAAATAGCAGTAAAATATTCGATGCCAAAAAACACCAAAACCACAATGGATAAAAAAAATGCAACATAAAAAAAAAAAAAATCAGCAACATTTCCCATCTGGGTGCATTGGCATTAGGGGTATGAAGAATGTTATTTTTCCTGGAAAAAACACAAAACTGTTCCATAACCTATACTAATAAAATATAAAAAATTAAAAACCCTACAGCAAAGCTTAGCATATTCCAGCAGTAAATCAATGCTACAAAGTAGGACAGTGACCGGCTGCCTGTAGTGCAACTTTTCACAAAGCAAGTGACATAGGCTTTTGGTTTACAGCAAACTGGGTCTATTATGTAAAGATAGCAGGATGAGGATTTAATCCAATGAAAGGTACAAAGGTAAAACTAGGGAAGGCCGCGTGCTTTCAATCCGGATTATACCCAAACAACCCTATTTAACCCTTCCCCACAGACATCATTTACCTATAGGGTGCTTTCAGAAGTAAAGCCCCGACAGCTTCCACACTACGATGCTGAAGGACGAAGCTATTTATTGAAGGTTTCCCTACATCAGACTGCTTGCCACTGGCCAAATCCTTCCTGAGAGCGTACAGTAGGTTATTTGAAACACAACCACTTATGCTGAAGTATTCCTGAAAGTAGATCATTAATATTTCAGTCTGCAAGCCAGCTCATGGGGAGAGAAGAGATGGCAATCGGAGTCGATTCAAAATATCTAATATCTATAAAGAAGGTCAGACAGAGCAGCCACTTCCACGCCATCTGCTTACACTGGTCTCGGAGATGTACAGAATAAATCTTAGTACTTGTACATGCGACCAATCAACTATAACAGCAATGTCTACACTGACAAGGGGGATTGTTTTATAAAGGTACAACCCCTCTATAAAGACAGGATCCAAGTTATAGAAAATCGTGTCGTTGCGCCACAATTATCACTTAAGGTACTGCCACACTAAACAATCCCGCTAGCGATCACGATAACGACGCATACTAATGCGATCGCTAGCGGGATTGTTTCTATATCGCTAGTAGCAGCCTAATTTAGCGATGTCGTTAAGGACGCTATCGCGGTTAGCGATCTCCTTAACGACTTTAGCGGTACAAAAGTACCGCTAAATCGCTAACAAAAGGTGCTACACTCAGCGATATACTTACCAGCGGGGCGCCGACGATAAAAATAGGGTCCGGAACGATGAGAACAACGAGCGAGATCACAGCAGGATCTCAGCAGGGGCCACATCGCTGGTAGATGCCGCACACAACAACATCGCTAACGAGATCGCTAAATAGTGACGTTTTTTAGCGATCCCGTTAGCGATGTTGTTTAGTGTGGCATACCCTTTACAAACTTTACTGTATTATCTTTCAAGTAAAGCACATTTGGAGAAACAGGACATCCCCATGGGAAATATCTTCCAAAAAAAAATTATCAGCAGTAACATAAAAGGGAATCAGTTAGCAGATTTTTGCTATGTTATCATAGATCCTAGTAATGTAGGAGCAGAGACCCTGATTCCCATGATATGACACTTAAGCCCCCGTCTCACATAGCGATATCGCTAGCGAGATCGGTGCTGAGTCACTAGTTTTGTGACGCAGCAGCGAGCTCACCAGCGATATCGCTGTGTGTGACATTCAGCGACGATTAGCCCCCCTGCCGGGTATCGCTGATCGTCGCTGAAATGTCAGGACATTTTTTTTGATCGCTGGTCTCCCGCTGACAGGCACGCATCGCTGCGTGTGACAGGCGGGAGACCAGCGATCCGCTGGTAACCAAGGTACACAGCGGGTTTCCAGGCGCGGGGCTGTGCCTAGAAACCTGCTGTGTACCTTGGATACCAGCTCCCTGATGCAGGGAGCTGGTAACCAAGGTACACAGCGGGTTTCCAGGCACCGCGCAGCGCTTGGAAACCGACGTGTACCTTGGTTACCAGCTCCCTGCATCAGGGCGCTGGTATCCAAGGTACACTGCGGGTAACTAAGCGATGTTACCCGCAGTGTCGCTTGTACTGATCGCTGCCCTGAGCTGCCTGTTTGGCAGCTCAGCAGCAATAATGAAGCGATACACCAGCGATCCTGATCGTTGTCGGGATCGCTGGTGTATCGCTATGTGAGACCCAGCCTTTACTGAGCTGTTGCGGTTTCAATACAAGCACAATTTTATCAGCAGATAAAGTCCAGTCCCACCCCCAGAAAAGATTAGCAGCTTTATGCCAATATACACAGAAATCGGCCAGTGTTGGGGGAAGGGTTACATACACTAACAAATGAGCTCTACTAGATCTGAAGCAGAGAAACTAATTCTATTATAACTACTGCACCCAGTAAACTAAGGCTAAGTTCACAGTAGTGTTTGTGTGTGCAGCGTATCATCCGCAAACGCATGCCAAAGCGCTTGCTAACGCAGCATTTTTTATCTGCATCAGCTTACACATGACGCAAAAAAATGCTGTGTGTATGCGTTTGTATTGTTTATGTGCATGCGTTCGATATTTCCAGGTGCTGTAATCAGTTCCTGGACATGCGCAGTCTGAAGTCCGCATCCATGCGCATGTCCTTGCGTACCAATGCGTTCCCATAGACAGTAATGCGTTGTTTTGACGCACTCATCCGCATGCGCATGACTGCGCATATTTGACAGATTTTTGATGCTGCCAAAAAATGCAACATGTTGCGTTCGCACACATACGCAAATGTGAAACCAGCCTAAGTGATAGACGCTGGAATTAGGACCCTCAGACCCTACATCATGCTGCTGTCAAATTACATAGTGAAGACCTAGTGACAGATACCCTTCAAACAGGTGGGCTCTTGTTAAGGGGTAGGATACTTCAACTTGATGTGTTAGAAGCCAAACAAATGGGCAGCCTAAAGAGCTGAATGGACGACAGGGTCAGAATATCTCTGAAGCAGCAGGTTTGTAAGGGTGTTCCCAGTGCAAGAAGATTACCGAAATTGGTCCAAAAGAATTTCAGCAGGGGACAGGGTCAACAGAATACCCCCAAAAAAACACTTCTGCAGCAAATGTCATGCACAAAAACTATCCAGCTTCGGGGATTTTCTTTTTAGTCTTCCTTTATATATTTCAAGACTATTTTCTATTAAAGTGAGAGAAATGTGATGAGCTGTATATTCTGCTGTAGTCGGGCTCATAGGCTTCTGGTTTCAGGATGAGACTTCAGGGTTATCTGGGCACAGGCAGAGGCGGTGCAGGAAAGCCGGCACGCTTCTCTAGTCATAACGCTAGGAATCTGTACATTGCACAATTACCAAATAGCCAGGCTAGGAGCCATCATTAAGGGATCTTCAAGGAAAGGTCACCTTGAACAAGCCCTCATGTATCTCTGTAGCTAGTGGCTTGACAGAAGGTGAGAGCGTAGAACGATGGTTTATAATCAGACCTGTCGGAAACACTTACGGAGAATGGCTCTGCATGTAAGACTGGAGCCTTAATAGATTATCATGCTATAAAGTGAGGCCAAACTATCACTCCCATAGGAGTCGGGAATGCATCATAGCCAAACAACGCGAGATGAAACTGCGACCCTGGCTACGACAGAAAATTCAGGACTGGAGGGGGAAAAAAAAGTGAAAACTGAACTGTATGCAAAGTGCAATGTGTAGGGGCACGAAGACCTTCAGCACCAACGTGTAGGGGCACGAGGACCTTCAGCACCAACGTGTAGGGGCACGAGGACCTTCAGCACCAACGTGTAGGGGCACGAGGACCTTCAGCACCAACGTGTAGGGCACGAGGACCTTCAGCACCAACGTGTAGGGGCACGAGGACCTTCAGCACCAACGTGTAGGGGCACGAGGACCTTCAGCACCAACGTGTAGGGGCACGAGGACCTTCAGCACCAACGTGTAGGGGCACGAGGACCTTCAGCACCAACGTGTAGGGGCACGAGGACCTTCAGCACCAACGTGTAGGGGCACGAGGACCTTCAGCACCAACGTGTAGGGGCACGAGGACCTTCAGCACCAACGTGTAGGGGCACGAGGACCTTCAGCACCAACGTGTAGGGGCAATAGGACCTTCAGCACCAACGTGTAGGGGCAATAGGACCTTCAGCACCAACGTGTAGGGGCAATAGGACCTTCAGCACCAACGTGTAGGGGCAATAGGACCTTCAGCACCAACGTGTAAGGGCAATAGGACCTTCAGCACCAACGTGTAGGGGGAACTAGGACCTTCAGCACCAACATGTAGGGGCACTAGGACATTCAGCACCAACATGTAGGGGCACTAAGACCTTCAGAACCAATGTATAGGGGCACTAGGACCTTCAGCACCAACGTGTAGGGGCAATAGGACCTTCAGCACCAACGTGTAGGGGGAACTAGGACCTTCAGCACCAACATGTAGGGGCACTAGGACCTTCAGCACCAACGTGTAGGGGCACTAGGACCTTCAGCACCAGGGCCAATTGGGAGAGGAAAAATGGTAGAGTAGCTGATCACCTAGTATATAACACAACACTGCAAAAAGTGGTCTCAGAAGTGTCAGTCAACGTCTTTCCAGGTGACTCACACCGTACAGTCTCAAGAGAAATATTACACACATCCAAAACATACAGCCGGAGGCCTGTTTACACCACTATGGAACCACGTGCCTTTCATTTGAATGCAATACACTTCTAAAGGCTAAACCGCCATGACTTTTTCTTTGCAAATGTTAGCAGCACAGCAAGGACACAAAGGGTTAAAAGAAAAAAATTGTGGCATGTTGCACAATGCTGTCACCATGAATCTCTGACACTAAACTGATTTGTCAGGTACAGAGTTGATCAGGCAGTGACTAAAGCCGCAGGTTGCAGCCAACAGACCAATAACCGCCACGCTGCACATCCTCCTCCAGCTCGGGTCACAATGGAGAGCACGCCCAGTTGTACAATATGGTATGGGAAATAGAGAGGCGAACTGTGCGGATATCTATCTGACGAGTAGGTGCCCTTTAAATGTACGATATGTTATAGCAGATGGTGAGCTGATCCTGCAATGTTTGAACAGCTCTGTTTACTCTGAAAATAAAAGGATGGGAAGTTCGCTGTCTGCTGCCACTTTCTGGAAAAATACCCAGGACGGTATATTTTATGACGGCAGTGATGAGCACCTCCACTGCATGTGTTTGCATGGGTAGTGCATGCTTTCAGCACAAAGTGGAGCTGTCCTCCTGTCGACTTTAAAGAGGATAAACTATAAATATAAGTCATCACCTATCCCCGGAATAGTTGATAACTTGCGCTTTCAGGGGTCCTGCCACCTGAGACAGATATGATGTGTTGGTGTTCTGCTGCGCACACGGGGACCATGGGATCTGTGTGGACCCTGGAAGTGGTACCCACAGCAATCCACAACCCCTTCAATGGATTTGGAAGTTGGATGACTGATGTGACCACCATTACGTACCAAAGCTTATCTCTGCTCCGGAAAAGCAAACCTGAAAAGAAAGCTTAGGCTGCTTTAAAAAAAAATTCTGAAACACCTGTTCCTCATGTATTCCTCTGAGAAATTTAGGAATAAAATTGACAACGGGGCGTTACCAACTTCCTTGTTTAAAGGTGGTCGTACACGTTAAAGAGAAGAAGGTTTGTGATAGTATACGATCACTTTACTGACACGGCTATATACATTGTAGTCTTACAACCCGGCCATACATTGTCAGTGACACCAGGCCAGGTAGGAATCATTTTTTGGGACATTGTTTTAGGGAAAAATAGAACTTTCATTTTACACTTACCGGGAATTTTTGCAGCCAGTTATTGCGGGCCTTATCGCCGCAAAAAAGGCGGTCTGACACAATAACGGCCGCAAAAAACTTGCGGATCGCCATTTTCAGTTTTCCATTACTATGGAAGAACTATTGGAAAAAAAAAAACGGCGTTCCGCAAAACCGGAAGTGATGGTGCACCGCAAACACAAACTTCTGTTTGTTTTTGCGGCCCCATTGATTTTCAATGGGGGCAGTGTCCGTACGCCATGAAAAAGATCGAGCAGGTTCGATCTTTTTTCATGGCCGCATATACGGCCCTCACGGCCACACAGAACACCGTGGAATTTTTGCAGGCCGATTTTGAGGCCCCATAGAAATCTACTGGGGCCGCAAAAACGGCCCACAAAAACAAAGCAAATGTAAAAGAAGCCTAAGAGCAGATTGTTTTCCGGATTAAATAGATTAAAAAGTGAATAAATACATTATAAAGCTTCCATGGACAGCACACTGGTGCCTTTCATGTGTCCTCAGTGATTGTCTCAGACCCATAGACTTGTATTTGCAATTCTGATTAATCACTGGGACATGCCGCCATTATTTTTTGTAGATCACTCAATCTACAAAAAAAAAAAAAAGTCGTGTGAACAGCCCTGTAGACTAATGGGCACATGTTCTATCTGTGAGACAGGCATATCACTCAGGGACATCTGAATGAGGCATTAATGTGTTTCTCGTTGGTTGCTACAAAAATCATATATCATTATTAAAGGGGTATTCCCATCTCCGAGATCCTATCGCAATATGTAATAGATGTGGTAATAATAATAATATCATCAAATCCCTTCAATTAGAAATGTAGTATAGTTCTTCAGATTCGCTGTCTCTTTCCTCATGTGCAGGCATTGCAGGACCTTAAGTGTCCATGGTTACGACCACTGATATAGTGACAGTTAGCTAGTTGCTAGTGGTCGTAACCATGCACACCTAAATTCCTGCAATGCCTGCACATGAGGAAAGAGGCATAGCGAATTAGAAAAACTACATTACATTCCTAAGTGGAGGTATCTGTCATTAATTATTATTTATTAATAATAATATTACTGCGCCATTTATTCCATGGAGCTTTACATGTGAGGAGGGGTGTACATAATAAAAACTACTACATATTTGGATAGGATCTTGGAGATGGGAATATTACCCAACGAACTCACTATGGCTGAAATCATCCATTTTTATGAACTTTAGTCTAATAAATAATGGCACCCTAAGGTTGGGTGAGGGTATCTACATTTTCTGAAACTGGCAGCACTGATCCTCTAGGCATCCTAGTACATCACTTGACATTCTGGGACCTGGGAAAGCTGGGTGGGTAAGGCCTATGGTATTATAGTGGTCATATTGCCTATCAAAGAAATGTTCAATATATATTCGGATGGGTGCTTCGGCACAGCTGAGCATGTTATTTGGGGCAGCCCTGAGATAGTTTGGTATAAACTCAATATATAAAATTAAAGCTATAAAAAGGAAGTTACTCCAGGTGATAGTGTGGAGCAACAGATACGAAGGCCCGAAGAACAGTGGGAGAAGAAGCAACTCCAGTGCACTGGTGCCATGGATGGTAACAGGAAGGCCTTGTAGCTGTCCATCTAATACCTTTCTGCCTATGAGCAGGAGAACAATGCATCAGACCCAGGATACAGTGGGACTACCCCCCAGACCAAGAGGAGTAGTTACGTCTTGTCCAGATTAACCCATTTAACCCAAGAGGAGTAGTTACGTCTTGTCCAGATTAACCCATTTAACCCAAGAGGAGTAGTTACGTTTTGTCCAGATTAACCCATTTTCCAAGGGGATGAAAAAGCTGTGAAGGCATTAAAGAGACATCTCATGCAGGGTGCTAAATGGAAAGTGACACTACAGAGGGACGTTCCACATCTGCCCAGTCTGGTACTGGACATCAAGGTTTCTCTACCTCACTTACAAGTGTCACCTCATTGCCCAAATTCTTTCCGCTCATTATGTAACAGAGGGCAATTTTACAAAACACCAAACTGGAATTTTTAACCCTTAACTTCTGAAGGCACCATCTTGTGAAGAGGCCTCCATGGACAACAACATTCAATTAAGCAACTGAAAACTATGACAAGAATTATTCTGCCAAGGACAAATTAGGTCGCATACAGAAATCATGACCCCAAATATATGTATATGCTAAAGATGTCCGCAAGATCTAGGCGGTCAGGCCACTCGTACTGTAGCTCGAGTCAGTCACTGACCTAAGGCCTCTATCAGCAAGGTCATGTAGACCACAATGCAAATGCAGGAGATCAACATGAGGTTTCATGGAAAGCAATCACATGACAATTACCCGTCCTCCTAAGGACCGGCACACACCTTTTCTGTAGAACAGCCGCCATTTAAATGACTTTGCAGTATGAGAGCTCAGCCATGATTAAATTATCTTTTCTCCTACCAACTGCTCGTCAGCATGGATGTAATTATTGGGAAGCCTGCTAAGCAACACTCCTTAGCCCCTGTACTGGCAGGTTGAGCGCCGTCCTAGAACAGTGCACTCTCCACCTTCTCTAGCCCGGAAAGGGTTAATCCTATCTGAGCCGGGACAGCTGTCCCCGAATTTATATGTAAAATGAGATTACGTGATTAAGTAACCAAGCTTGATAAATGAGAAGCCATTTTTTATGACAACGCTGTACCTTCAAACTTGTCATAGCGAGATACACACACATGCACGTTATATGTCGAGACAGAAGTATATTTAGCTAAAATTTTAGAGATAAAACTAATTTAAAAAAGCACACGTTAACCCACTAGGACTCTTTTCCTCCTTGGTTTATCTTTTCCATGTATCTGTTCCGTTTTGAACAGACGGACAGAACATAAAGAATTAACATCCTGCACGTTCCTGTTTCACACAGGAGCATAGGGGCCTCATTCAGTTATGTGGGGTCTCTGGTCTCCAGAAGAAAATAAGTCCTGCATGAAGATCTTTTAAGAATGGAAAAAACAAGAAACAAACGGAGACCAAATGAAATGAAAGGAGGCCCTCTGCTTCTGTTTGAAACTGGGATGCACAAGACGTCAATTCAATTTATCTGCTCAAAACCAGAACAAAAACTGACAGATGAACGGACAGGTGAGCAGAGCCCAGCCAAACTCCCACTTCCAGGAAATTAGAAATTAGCTACTGGCACCCAAGGCATCATTCAGATACCCATTACTCAAGTATGTGCTTCACGAATAAAGCATGTGCACATAATTGACTATGGTGCTTTTAATAGGTCGAATGGTTTTTTTTTTTGCCCAACTGGCAGTATAAAAAAAAAAATAAATTTGGAGATATATTCAATTTTGATCTTATTTGCGGACCAAGACCGCACATTCAAGTCAATGGGGTTGATTCATCAAGACTGGTGAAGCGCACACTCACCTAAGCGCCATTCAATGAATTTGGGGTACGCCACACCAGAAATACTCTTGCAGTTAATGAATGGAGCAGCATTTTTTACGTACAAAGCTCATACATTTTTTGATTGATTTGATGAGGGTGGCCAAGCCCCATCCAGGATGCACACATTTCAATGGAGTCAATACAAAACTGGCATGAAGACAACAAAATTCCCAAGTTTTTGCACAAAGGAGCTGCACCAAAACTTTGCAGCTTTTATGTCAGTTTTCTGGAGCAAAAGCTTTGATGAATCGACCCTAAAAAAACAGATCGCACTTAGATGCCATCCGTGTTACATCCTAGTGGGGTTGTTGTTTTTTTTGTTAAGTGTCTAATGGGCAGGATAAACTTAGATTCAAAGAAAAAAAAATACCCAACAAAAAAAGAAGATGCCTGACTAAAAATAAAAGTAAAAAAAATCCAGGATTTTTTAGCTCACAAAATACTTCATACAAAAAAAAAAAAAAAAAAAAAAAAAAAGATTGTCGCACCGATCGAAACAAACACAAAGCGCACATACAGGGACACCTTGATTTACAAGCTTTAAAACAAGGGTATGTTTGGACCATCTCTGGAAGTGACTAAATTGAAGTGTTCGTGATCTGGGTCACAACGCCTGTAAGAGGTGAGGGCACAATATGTGATGAAGTTAACTATTAACTTATTGACGGTGGCAAGGCAAATAGCGAGTCATTCAACGTTAAAAAAAAAAAAAACAATAATGTTGCAATGTCCAAAAACATTGACTAATCTGTGAAAAGCATGGATTTCATGACGTTCTTGCTAACCTGCCATTTGCCCCACAATATGGTAATCATGTCCTGTACACGAACATCCTCCTGGAAACCGGCTGCAGCACACCAGGTACATGCCTGCGTGCTTTATTCACCTCTATGATGCAATGGTGATTCATGTTCTTTGTGCTTTAGTAAACAAGGGTGGAAGAAAGGCGAAATGTTCAGTTCAAAAGGATGTTTGTTCTAATTTGCTTATCATGGCCTGTGATTGTGCACCATCATCAGGGAGCTGTTCCCTTCCACTGTGCAGAAAGCTCACATAGCGGCATGTACCCCAGGAACCACCATGGAAAGAAAGCTGGTGGCATCATACTGAAGCTTAAAGAATCATTTGTTCGGAAGCTGAAAAGAATGTGAAAATTTCAAGCTGCCAAGAAAGTGGACATAACACACAGCGAGAAGTTAATTAGTTGAACATTCGCCCAAACCCACGGATCTGTTGTGTTCGGCAGAGAACGCCGGTCTCAAAATGTTATTGTTTTTTGTTTATTTCCTTGAAAAACAACGTATCGGCCAGGATAATACATTAGGATATATCCTGTTTATTAATACAATGAAAGTCATACGTAGGGACTATAGGTGTGACAAGTCACAGGAAATGCAATGACCGGGCCTGTGACTACAGGGGAAACGTTATTATTGAGTGATGCCGTGTGACTCCCATTCAAAAAAGCACAGTCACCGCTGAAAGGGACTGATGCAATCGCAAGGTGCATGCAGCTACAGTAACTCCAGGCCAAATGACACATCAATGGCCACAGGACTTCAGGAATGAGCCCTGTATGTGGGCAGTATGTATGGCATCTCCTATGACCCGAGTGTCAACTACAAAGCAGCTCTCTAGATGTCAACAGCATTGCAGGCAAGATAATGTACAGAAAACAGAATAAAAATGAAACTCTATGTTCTGCAAATACCAAATTAGGAAAATAAAATACTGTATATGTTTTATTATCTGGTTTTAATTAGTGAAATATATTAAAGACACATTCCCTTTTAGTCTGGGTTCACACGTTGCAGATTTGCAAGGGGAAAAAAATCTATAGCATAATACAACGCAGGTGAGAGTTCAACAAATCTTCTCTACATGTTGCTTTTGGAAAGACACTGATCTGAGGTGTGGATGTTAAAATCTGCAGCATGTCAACACTTTATGCAGAATCAGCACAGATTTCACGCTTTGCGGTGGAAAAGGATGAAATCTGCCCCAAATCCGAATGCAAAATATGTAGATTTTGCTGCAGATTCTTTCGCAAATAAGCTTTAGAAAAATCTGCAATGTGTGAATATACCCTCTCCTGCCTTACCTATCCCATAGCACAGGGAAGGCTTACCACAGGACTCCCCATGCAATTGCGGCGGCCATCTTGGAAGCAGAAGGAACGGAACACCGATCTGTGTAGAGGAGGCGGCTGTAGGCAAACGGAGGGCGCCAGGTAGGGAGACTATAAACGAGAGATGTATAGTCAATATTCCGGCCCAGGGTTGAGGGCTTAACACTAAAGATCAACTTTCGCACAATTCTCCTGTGCACCTACCGGATTCGTGTACACAGTTTAGTGGAGAGAAAACAATCTTACTTTGTTTTACTACTTTAAACATTATAAAGGTATTCATAAAGCAATTGTATGTGACTAGGAAACCCCCTAACGATGAGGTGGACGCAGCGCTACTATAATGCTTTACCGGTTTCCCCTGCATAATGGTGGCCAGGTCTCTAGTAGTGAGTGAGCTGGTTACTGTCCCATGCATACCGCTTTGCAAAGATCTCTTAGAAAACTACACAGGGCTAAAATAGTGTGCCGTCCTCTTCATCCTCACTATATAACAAAGAGCGGCATCACATTAAATTTACAATGCTGCACAAACCCCGATTCCACTGTGGTTATGGGATAAAAATAAGTTCCACAATTGAATGTGTTAGAAAAATAATGTTGCTGAGATAATCCTATAAATGTGTCCTGATTGTGTCAACCTGCAGAGCTGCTCCAGTTCATGGTCTGCACATACCACCACTCCTGAGCAGGGAAGGAAGCAAGAGGATACAGGCATTACAGCATATTGATCACAGCTGATTCTTTCTGTGAGGTAGAACAGGTTTCTAAACAGTCAAGGAAATGTTTTACATCACAGAAAGAAGCAGCTGTGATCCCTGCTGTAATGTCTGTATAGTCTTTTTCTTCCCCCGCTCAGGATCATGTCCCTGTAGGGTCAGACACAGCCATTACACAGCAGGAGCACAGTTATAAGATTATCTCAGCACAGGAACATTTTTTTTTTTTTTAACGCATTCAATTGTGTAATGTATTATTCCAAGATACACGGATTAAAATGTCATTTTTGTTTGTGGGATAACCTCTTTAAAGAGTAAAGACACTGTCACACTTAGCAATCGCACCAGCGATCACGACAACGACACGACCTGGTGAGATCGCTATGTGATCGCTAGTTAGATTCCAAACAACTCATCAGCGATCTGTATAACGACCTCTGCGGTCGTTGGGAAAACCTAGTCCCACCTGCGACGCTGGTGAAGTCGTTCATAAAGGGTGTCACACTCAGCGATTCAGGCTCACCAGCGGGACACCAACGACCAAAAAATGGCTCAGAACGTTCATAAGCGATCAACGACATCTCAGCAGGGGCCACATCGCTGCTACGTGTCACACACAGCTAAGTCGCTAACGAGATCGCTACTGCGTCATAAAATCGGTGACTCGTTAGCGATCTCGTTTAAGGGCCCGTCTCACACAACGATCTCGCTAGCGAGATCGCTGCTGAGTCACTAGTTTTGTGACACAGCAGCGATGTCCCCAGCGATATCGCTGTGTGTGACATTCAGCGACGATCAGCCCCCCTGCCGGGTATCGCTGATCGTCGCTGAAATGTCAGGACATTTTTTTGATCGCTGGTCTCCCGCTGATAGGCACGCATCGCTGCGTGTGACAGGCGGGAGACCAGCGATCCGCTGGTAACCAAGGTACACAGCGGGTTTCCAGGCGTGGGGCTGTGCCTAGAAACCTGCTGTGTACCTTGGATACCAGCTCCCTGAAGCAGGGAGCTGGTAACCAAGGTACACAGTGGGTTTCCAGGCACCGCGCAGCGCCTGGAAACCCGATGTGTACCTTGGTTACCAGCTCCCTGCATCAGGGCGCTGGTATCCAACGTACACTGCGGGTAACTAAGCGATGTTTACCCGCAGTGTCGCTTGTACTGATCGCTGCCTGAGCTGCCTGTTTGGCAGCTCAGCAGCGATAATGTAGCGATACACCAGCGATCCTGATCGTTGTCAGGATCGCTGGTGTATCGCTATGTGAGACCCAGCCTTAATTGTGACAGTACCTTTATATAGATATTTAAAACAATTGACAAAAGTCCCTTTATAGTCACTAATTTTAGTTTGGCTGTGCAAGTGGGAAATTAAACATTAAAGGCTTTCATCACAATCTTTTAGAGGGATTGTTCCCTTTCATATAATGTCCATGCCTGGCTGCAGTTTGTTCAAAAATAAACCACGTGTATACTCCCCTTCCCCAGGTCCACCATCAAGCCTCCGGTGCTGCTCCTAGTGTCTGGCATTGGCGCTAACATCACAGCGATGGCCAGGCAGCTATTCGCTGAGCTCATCGGCTCTGCCCATGTAGACGAGGATCCCCCTTCAGAAAAGCTGAACTTACAGATTGGCTGCCGCTCTGTCAACATAATGTCAGCACTGAATCCAATGGCAGACACTGGAAGCAGTGAACACTCATCAGTGGACTCTGGGAAGGAAAGTATAATGCGACTTTATGGGTTTTTTTTGTTTTATTTTTTAACAAAATGCCGCCCAGGATGAACATTATCTGAAAGGGGACAAGCCCTACCTTTTAGAATTGAAACGACTTCCTGATGTATCACATCAGCAGAAAATAACCTGTTATATAAATATTTTTTTTGTATTCAATATTTTCTTTTTAACTAGCAATATTTCTTAATACATCACAATCTGTATTAAAAATAAAAAATAGAAATCTTGCAGTTTTCACACTGACCACTAGGGGTTTTGTTTTTTTGTAGGCAAACTTATTTTTTGTTTAAGGAAACAACACACGTGCATTTATCCAAAACAGTCAGAGCCTGACCTGATCTTCTGCACTGTATCTGCCGAGCCTGTGCAAAGGTCATTGTGAAGGGAGGTGAGTAGGGTCAGCTGCGACATCATTCATGTAGGGAGAGATTCACGGCACTCGCCACATTAAAAACTTCATCCAAAAGCTTAATTTATTTGAATAAATGGCGTATAGGATATAGCGCAGGAGGCAAACATGCAGCAGCAACCATCACTTTAAGTTCTCAGATGATTTCTCAACGTCATGATCTGTCATTGTAGTCCTGGTTATGATAAGTAGTCTGCTGAAAACTCTTCCAGAAAAGGACAAGTAGGATCCTTAAAAAGACCCAATGGCTACTGTGAAAATTACATGAGAGCCAAGTTTGTTTGTCACTTTAAAAATAGAGTAATACGAATAAAGAAAAAAAAAAAAAAACATTGCCATAAAGTGCATGTAAACATAAAAACCTGTTTTAAAGGTGGCCATTCACCAGTTTGGAATGTTAAACTGCCCATTATTATGGCTGCAGAGCGGGAAAAAAACGAGGTTTCTACTTTTTACATTTTTTACATTTCTCCTCTGTGTTGTGAAGAGATTAGCTTATAGTGATGAGTGAACGTGCTTGGATAAAGTGTTATACGAGCATGCTCAGGTGCTGAGTGTCTTTGGCATGATCGAATAATATGTCTTGTCCCCATGGCTGCATGTCTCGCGGCTGTTAGACAGCAGCAAGACATGCGGCCGCGAGGAGTCAACCATATTATTTGAGCATGCCAATGACAACACTTTATCCAAGCACGTTCGTTCATCACTACTTGTAAAGTTTAGATTTCAAGTTATGGTAAGGCCAATAGACATTGCTAGAGTTGTCTCTGGGGGGGGGAAGTGCATTTATTCCCCTGCATGACATTGCATAATCATAAGGAGGCAAAGGTGAGGATTTGGGGAATACCAAAACCCCAAAAAGTCAGAAGAACATGCCTTCTTCCAAGAGACATGTGAAGATATGAGAGCCCTGATCTTTGCAGCTACTCCATCCAGTATAGCAGGGTTGAATCAATACAAACACATGTAGCTTTGATCTCATAGTAGTACCAGTGTGGAAGAGCGGGAACAGCTGAAAGTCATTACAAACACTTCCAGCTTTCACCTTACTGGAGTCAGTGTAGTGTGAGGGAGATACAGCTGAAAGTCATTAGAAACACCTATTGCAGCTCTCCTCTCAAAGCGCTGTCAACTCTGCTGTACTTCCCTCACAATGACTACCATAAAATTAAAAGTTGGAAGTGTTTGTAATGGAACTCAGCTCTGCTCTACTTAGTAGCTGCAGAGATCAGGGATATTTGTCTTTACAAATTTCATAGTAGAAAGTATGTTCATCCTTTCTCCGCTTGGGGTGTTTTTCTTTTCCTGTCCCGTGTATGACGCCTCCTGCTTATGATTGCTCAATGTCATGCAGGGGAAGAAGTACACATCCCTAGGAGATGAATCTTTGGTCAGGCCCCGTTGGACTTTATCACAAAATAGAATCTAGATTTTACAAGCCAATATATCGGCAATGGACTGTAGAAATTAAGAAATATAAACAACTTTTATTCAGCTCTGCGGCCACTATTCCATCATGTGACCAGTTTAACGTGCTCAAATTGGTGAGAGGTCCTCTCTACACCATAGGTAATTTTCTGATGACAGCTGACTTTAGACGTTGGTTCATGGGGTACTAATCTGTAGCCGTGTGTAGACGGCTTCCGTTTCAGCAGCTTCTCTCCTTCATAGGGCGATGGATGATCTATACAGACAGTCCCAGTAGAGGTCTGAAAGAAAATCAGATTCACACCAGAGGCCGCAGCAGAGAAAGGGTGGTCTCCATCCCCCTGCATCACCTTCATTCAACATTTTAACCTCTGGTCACAGGCCAGGTGACTTCAGCCTCCACCAAATTACAATGCAGTTGTTGACTCCCATTATTATGTTAATAGAGGGAACTGGCTATAACCGGCCTGGTGAGCAGATAATGAATGGCACCAATTACTCAGTCAACAGAGTACCTGAGCCGAGGAATCGTCCAGAGGTCTTCATGCTCAAGGGCAAACAGTCCCTTATGTATGTGTAATGGAGAAGAGGAATGAGGAAGATAAGGAGTTGTGGCTGGAGAAATGCTGTACACAGGATGCCGAGCGTTTATATTATATATCACACATGATCCAGAACACAGGCCAATAATGCGCCAGGAGACACTCGACCCAGAGTCTCGTCTACACAGAGAGGAGAGGGAAGGAAAGGGTCCTCCATGAGAGGACAGCGCGACATCCACAGTAATGTCTGCCTCCCCGAGCCATGCTAACATACAGCATTGTGTGCGGCTGCTGCCTAGGTCCTGCGATTTGGAAAAGCAACATGGGCGACATCAGTCCCATCACCAGCAGATGGCATACGATTAGGAGTAAGCGATATTAACACTCAGAGGCACTTCACAACAAGTCAGCCCCATGATGGAGATAAAGGGAGCAGTCAACAGAATTTTACAATACAAACTGTGTACATTATTAAATAGATCTCCTGGACCTGATCAGACTGGTGTGATGACTTGGAAAATTCATGACAGAATGGCTGTGTAATCCTTATATTAAAAGGAGCATTATATGAGTGCAGCTAAAAAGCTCATGAGTCCAAGTGTAATCGGTTTCCGCACAGCCTGCCTCACTGACAGCTGCAGCTTGTACTGAGCAGTGTGCGATCTCAGCAGCAGCAGGGAGAAGGGACACTGAGGAGCAGCCACTCAGGTTGGTGGGAGGGGACTTAAGGTACTGCCACACTACACAATCCCGCTAGCGATCTCGTTAGCGTCGCATACTAATGAGATCGCTAGCGGGATTGTTTCTATATCGCTAGTAGCTACCTATTTTAGCGATGTCGTTAGGGACGCTATCGCGGTTAGCGATCTCCTTAACGACTTTAGTGGTACAAAAGTACCGCTAAATCGCTAAAAAAGGTGCCACACTCAGCGATTAGATACTTACCAGCGGGGCGCCAGCGACGAAAATAGGGTCCGGAACGATCGCTGTGATGAACGAGATCACAGCAGGGGCCTCGTCGCTGGTAGATGCCGCACACAACAACATCGCTAACGGGATCGCTAAATAGTGACGTTTTTTAGCGATCCCGTTAGCGATGTTGTTTAGTGTGGCATACCCTTTAAACTTTCACAAAGGATTATGCAGCCATTCTGACATGGATTTACCTAGTAATTCCTCAAGCCTCAGATATATCATTAAAGATGTATGCAGTTTGTCTTTTTAAATCTGGTGACAGATCCACTTTTACATTGCCATTTCTGCTATTCTGATACACATACTGGTATATTTTGACAGCGACAACATTGGTCTGCAGCACTATTCATGCCATCAAATTACTGTAAAACTGGTGGCGCAATGAGCAATGATGCTGTATTTTGGCCACATTCCCTAACCAAACTCCAATCTGAAAGTGAAGAGGAAGCACAAGCAATGCAGAGGGAGCCCCCAAAACTATGTTGCTTCTCCTGTTTGCAGGCCAAAAATATAAAATAAATGCATTGCAAGCTTCCTACCCATTACAATTTCCTAAATGGATAGAGCACAGATTATCTCCATGATCTTCATAAACACATAGACTTGTGTGGGCCACATTGAGCCTTAAAGTGGGGAAAAAAAAAAAAGTTTCCATATTTGCTTTTTTTTTTACTGGACAAGCGTCCTGATTCATCAAGACCGTCGATGTTTACAATGGTCTTGATGAGGGGGTGTCCGGAGTCCGACTTAAGAGGAGCACACATCATAATGAATCAGGAGTGTCCTTATTCCACCTCATCCCACCCCAGCACCACCAAAGTTGTATCACATTTGAGCAACATCCAGTTGCAGAAGAATTTTGCAACTTATCTAAGTGTCTGATTTGATGAATCAGGCTCATGATCAGGGGGAAAAATATAAATAGATCAGGTTCACTCTCATGTGAGGTTTTTATTTATATTTATTCTAAAAAAATAAATAAAAACATATGTCAGTGAACCTGACACATACTGATCAACCTGTGGGCAGCATGTATGATATCAGCGAGGTACGTTGCGGCATTACAGAGGAAAGCATACTAGAACAGTCACTGGGAACAGAGACCGTGCTGAAGACTAGTCGAACCAGCAGGTCCCTGCGCTTTCACCCCACCTACTGCTCTGGAGTGAAGTCAGGAAAAAACAACAACAACAAAAAAAAAGAACAGACCCTAATCTCAGGTAGCCCCTTAAAGACATCAAATTTAGATATTTTCCCAGAGATTGATTACTCCAAAGAAGTTTCAGCGACAAGCAGGGACATGGCTGCAGACGCACAACCCAGGGCCCAATGGGCTGGAGTGAGGCAGCAATACATTGTGCTGAATGAGACTCCTTTGCACTGACATTTTACAGCAGAAATAATGGTGATCAACTGCTAGACATAAAACAGATGTCAGAGCGTCTGTTAAAAAGATATAAAAAGAAGAAGTAGCCCCCTCTCTCCGCTCTTAGAAGTCTGGGCAAGTCTCCCAGCTCTGCGCAGCAACCCTCTCCTCCCTGGAAAAGCAGGCAGATTTCCTGCAACTTCACAGAAATACCTTGTGTTTGCTGGCCACCTGAAGCATTTCCTGACCACGAGAGAAAAAGTGGACAGTTTTATTTACTCTGTTCAGGGTTTCATCACTGGGAACACTGTGGTTTGGAGGCAAGGAAAAAAAGTCTCAAAAAAGTCTTAGCATCAAGTAGCAATTTATGTACTAGGAAAAACAAATAATCAGTTATTCCAGAAGCTCAATGAGCGGCAATGTGTGCAGAGAGCATCTTGGGATCCAAGGTTTAGACCCGAGCAGACTGGAACGCTCGCCACTTGTCATCGCCTTTACCTTAGTCGGCCATAATTCACATGCGGAAGACGCATTCCTCCCGTTACTGATCCTTTACTGTAGCTGCTGTATAAGGACGCAATTTACAGAGATCCAAGACTGGATATAAGGCTCTATATAGGGGTAGGAGTACAGGGGCGAAGAATTAAGGTTAAGCTCCAACAATGAGTTGGGTTCTGCACTTTTTAGAGAAATTAGACTACTTTCAGGGTTTTTTCCTTGCTTTTTTGTGCATTTTTGTCTCTTTTTGCTACGCTTTATATAAAGTTGCTGGGGGGGGTTACACTTCTCGTGACTTAGGGTAAAATCTCAATTTGCAGACATGGTGTTTTGCCCCTCATCAGTGGAAAATATGAGATCTGATTTAGCTAGGTGAAACACTTAAGACTGGGGTCTAAAGGGTTACTCTCCTTGTGGAGAATGACAAGCAAGGTCTGGCATGGCAGAGTGAGGAGACTTATATGCCATGAATACTCCTCTGCGAAATTAAATATGCAAATTGCCTCTTTAGAGAGGAAAAGGACTTGAACTCTAGCGCCACCTATTGTAAGTAGTAACCCTAAAGGTCAATATTGTATAAGTCTCCTAACTCTGACATGCCAGGCCCGGCTTGTCACTCTACACAAGGAGAAATGCTACCCCTTAGATTCCATTGCTACAAGTACCAGGAAGTGTTGTCAAAGCCAGTCGAGTGTGAATATCATTCGCTTTTAGTGCATTTTGGCAACGGAAAAGCACTAAAACCATAGGCTTTCTTTTACTGTGGACTGTTCACATCTAATGCAATTCTATAAGGAAAATCTGCACATAAAACGCAGCGTACTAGCGAGAGAAATTAAGTTGTGAATTTACACAGCGTAATAAAAAAAAAAAAAAAAATTCTATAAACCCCATCCACTTTGCTGGGAATTTAAGATGTTGCGTTTTTGGTTTTTTTTTGCATGTAGAAAATATGCAGAGTCAAAAACGCATCATGGGAACTTCACCTAATCTGATCTTATTAAACAAAGCAGCAAAACAAAGAGTTCTTAGCATAGTTAGTGTATTAAAAAACTAGAGAGAAAAATTAAAAGGAATAGTTTACAAAGAACTGTAGGGTATTAGGATGCCCTAATTTTTTTGAGATTCCTCAAGATGTACTAACTATACATAGGAAACTGCCCATTGTGTTACACATCTGCAGTGCGCACAGTGGGCAATCATGTTCTGTATAAAGGTCATTTTACATTAGCGGGTAAGCAACCCAAAAAAAAAAAAATAATATAATAATAATAATTCTCAAGAACGAGCAAAAAATCGTGTTCCTCGGCCGATTGGACATTTTTTTACTGCCAAAAGTCAACATTGTCGTCAGGAGCAGATCACCACATATAAACAGGGGAGGTGCTATGTTCAATATGCTGCTGTACTGGAGCAGAGCAATTGTATTAGTCATCATTCTGACTACCGTGTGAATGAGACTGTAAACAAGGAAAGATGGACTATCTATTGGCGCCAATTCATGGTAAAAAAATCTGCCTGTCTGCATGGTCCCCTATGTAGCAGTCATGTAAAACCATTTCCGAGGAATAGATATTTTGACTACTTCTCAGAACACAAACCAAAAACATCAGGTGTGGGTAGCAGAGAACGTGGCACATTGGCCACCAGGGAATCTTCATTAAACCTCTCTATCGAGAATCTGAGCGTGACCCAAAAATGTAGCTCTTCACCCAGAAAAAGTCAATGGAGCAGACATCACCTTTGCTCATGATGAAATGACAGCTGTAACCGCTAAAAGAAAAATAAAAATTTGTCATTGAAAAAAAAAAAAAATAAGCTTTCTTTCCGTCACAAAAATGTCTGGAATTTCCTGGGGCCTTATCCCAAGATAATATGAATGGGAAACGCAGCTAAAAATAAAGCGATAACTGGTTAGTAGCAATTTGATAGGACTTTGCTATTTACAAACAAAGTGACAGCCGATAAGGTCTTATTATCCAACATGGCACAAAAATGTTAATTCCCGTTTATGGATAATTCTTCAGGGTGGTTCATTTGAGCCACCTTCTGTATGAAGATACAGGGGGGTGATCACTGCTATTCTGGGTGTACGAAGCACTTGAAGATTGCTTTTATGACTCCATACTTTACACTTCTAGAAAAGAGAAGCTGACAAACCTAACACAGTGACATCCTAAGAGACCAGATCTGTGATCTACACTTGGGTACTACAAGCTGTGACCGCACAATTTCCATGACAGTAGCCATGAACAAGACTCCATTAGTCCACACAACTACATGCAGGAAATCTATTAAAGCTACGTCCCCACAATGAGCTTTTAGGTTTTCTGCACCATTTCGATACCCATTAAGTAACATACGTCACCTGTATTTTTTTGAAAATACGCAGCGTAAGAAACTGCCCCAAAAGCTCATCATGTAAACGAAGCCCAAAGCTGGTTTTCACATTCCATCCTTGAACCCAAACATTTTACTAGAGTTTAATTTAAAGGGAACAAGTCAGCATGAAAATGCAGTCCGATCTGCAGGCACCATGATATAATGAGGGGGCCTGAGAAGACTGATAAACAGTTGGGAGAAGATTCAGTATAATCGGTGTTTTCATCATTTAAACCTCTGCTCCTTCTGGGATCATCAGTCCAGTGGACAGTCCCAGCTCTGTATGCACTTAGCCCAAGTTCACACTAGGACCGGCGTCACACTTGCGAGTGTGATGAGAGTTAGTCTGCATGTATTTCTATGCAGCCGCACACTCGGATCCGAGAGCGTGCGGCCGTGCCGGGTGTTGATGCGAGAAAGTCGTGCGACTAACTCGCATCACACTCGCAAGTGTGACGCCGGCCTAAGAGTTTTTGCGGCTTTCATTATGCAAATTTTCAGCTGTGTTTTACAGTACAAGCTAAGCCTATGAGATTTCAGAAGTCTCATGCACACAGCTTGATTTTTTTTAAATGTCAGGATTTTGCGTTGTTTTTTGCACAATAGAGCATTTCACCTCTTTCAGCGTTTTTCACCCATTGAAATGAATGGGTGGTGAAAAAAAAAAATGCTGGAAAAAAAAAAAAACGCACCAAAAAGCAGGTGTCAGGTTCTGCTGCGTTTTTTGTGCCAAAACCCAATTCTATAGAATAGGACTTTTTTTTCTGTCAATACTAAACTTAATCAGCATCAGCATGCACAGGAGACAAATCCAGCCAAAAAAAGCAGCATAAGCCGGACAAAAAAATAAATGTAAGGAAAACATGCTTTTTTTCTGCAGCCTCTGATCAGACTGCCCACTGGACCGATAATCCCAGAAAGAGCAGCAGTATAAGGGTATGTGCAGACGTTGCAGAATCTGCTGTGGAATTTCCACGCAGCTTTTGCTAAATCCGCAGGTAAAATTACCTGCGTTTTACCTGCGGATTTAGTGCAGATTTAAAAAAAAAAAAAATGCCCGGCCAGGGAGAAAGATCACAAAACCACTGCATCAACTGTTATGACTTTGGGCGAGAGGATAGATTCTTCCTATCTGGTAACTGTATAGTCCCCACACATTTCACAAAATGACCCAAATTTGATCATTTTCCTATTTCACAAAATGACCCAAATTTGATCATTTTCCTATCATTTCAAATTGACTCTACTGAAATAACTTGTTTTAACCTGACAACCATTTTATCACTGATCTACAGGATCGGTGATAACTTGCCAGTTAATTAGGTGTTCCACCATTGGGACTTGATTCAATCCTCTCAGAACAAGGAATATTTATCCCCAACGTGGAGCTTTAATTTCATTACAAAACAAAGTGGAAGGTTGGACGCCTGGCTGTGCTCCATTCATTTTCTATGGTGCTGTTGAAAAAGGCTGAGCACAGTGCTCGACAGGGAAGGAAAAGGAAGGAAGGAAAGAAAGAAAAAGGAAGGAAGGAAAGAAAGGAAAGAAGGACGGAAGGAACGGCATGCACACTGCTGATCTATTCTAACAGGGATAAAAGTTCTCAGTTCTGCTGAGAGGACACAGCAGTCGGACTGCCCAGTCACCCCCTTCATCAACCGCTTCGTTATCACACCTATCATGCGGAGAGGTGATCACTTTTTTTTTTTTTTTACAACTTTTTTTTTTACAACCAATTTAAGCACAATACTGAATAGATACACCCTTAAATCCTCTCTGACCGATTTTAGAAAAGGGTTATCAAAATGCGTTTCAAACATCTATAACTGAGGACATACAGCCAAAAAAAAAAAAAATAAAGAATGTCCGATACATGCGTGCCATGGTTCGGGTAGCATGCATCAGCTGTCATAGTCATCTGAGAAATTAAACTGGTTTGCATTAACAAGTGTCTCCGGAGTTTCTTGCATGGTTGATAACCATCATGAACGCCTCCTATGATAGTGAACAGGACAGATGCACAAAATCCGTAGACCAGACCAGCTTTCTTGCACTTATCACAATGTTGTTAGCGCCACTCGTGAGCAGCGGCGGAGAAACCCTTTAAGGCTATGTGCACACGTTGCGGAATTGCCATGGAAATTTCTGCGGCAATTCCGCACCTCCCTGCCGCGGGAAATCCGCATATTATAGGTATGCGTATTCCCGCTAAACACTAGCGTTTTGCAAGCGGAATTAGCTTGCAGAACGCTAGCGTTTTACAAGCGATCTGACAGGTTGGTCACACGAGTCAAACAAGTGTTTGACTCGTGTGACCAACTTTTTACTATTGATGCCGCCTATGTCGCATCAATAGTAAAAAGATCTAATGTAAAAATAATAAAAAAAATAAATAATGATATTCTCACCTTCCGGCGGCCCCCGCAGCTTTCCCGCCTCTCAGCGACGCTCCCGGCAAGTTTCGTTCCCAGGAGTCCTTTGCGGCAATCATCCCGATGACGTAGCATCTCGCGAGATCGCTACGTCATCTGGGGATTCTCGCAATGCATTACTGGGAACGCGATTGGCGGGAGCGTCGCTGAGAGGCGGGAAAGCTGTGTGGGACGCCGGAAGGTGAGAATATCATTATTTTTTATTTTAATTATTGTTTTTACATGGATATGGTACCCAGGGCTTGGAGGAGAATCTCTTCTCCTCCAGACCCTGGGTACCATCCGCACATGAACCGCTTACTTTCCGCATGGTGGGCACAGCCACATGCAGAAAGTAAGCGGTTCAATGCATTCCTATGGCGGCGGAATCGCCGCGGTTCCGCAAAAAAAGAATGAGCATGCTGCGGATTCTCCCGCGATGCGATTCCGCCGCGGAAAAACCCGCAGCATGTGCACAGCATTGCGGAATCTCATAGGCCTTAATGAGTTGTATTGTGTAAGCGGTTTTGCCGCGGTTTCGCGGCGTTTCCGCTGCGAAAAACCGCTAAAAAACCGCAACGTGTGCACATAGCCTAAAATAAAGTGTCTAGGCTTACGCACTTACCCCCGTCCATTCACGCAAGAGTGTCCATTTTATAAAGATGATCCCAGACCCATAAACATTCCTGTCCACGCAACCTTCCACCTTCATGGGGCTGTGTAGGCGCTACATTTTTAGCACAATTCAGGGCTATGGGCTTTTGGTGACAACCCCTGCCAGACTGTAAATGCAGTCAGTTGTTTCATCAAGCTGCTGAAAGAACAGGCGCCTCCTGCCTTTCATTTACTGTTTATTAGACAAGGTAATGGTATGGATCGGGCATTAACACTCCAAGACCACTGTATTAATAAACTTTACAGAATGGTAGATTTCATTAATTACCTTCACCAAAAATGTTCTTTTCCATTCATTTAACAAATATATCTATATTTATATCCTTATTTTTTACCTGAGGAACACAAAACTGAAATGGCAAGTGGTAATATATTGCAAAAAGAAGAAGTTATTTGACGACTGCCAAGAATTTGTGAATCTGCAGCTGTTTCATAACCAGACGCTACTGACACAGCTTCCTGTTGTTGCATACGGCTCTGTCCCCTCTTAAAAATCAGAGTAACGTGCAGAGCAGGAAGTTCACAAGCTTGGTTTTGAAAAAGCCACACGTACCGGCAAGAACAAGAGAAAGGGGGGAAAAAAAACAAAACATAACAGTACATTGTGTTCTGAATGCAGTGTGCCGACACACTTACCTGATGGACAGGCACTTTCTGGGGGGTACTCTGAGGTGACTGGTGAAGCGAAGTCCATGGTTGGTGATGAGAATGTGACGGCGGTGAAGACTGATGGTGCATAGCTGGATGAGGCTGACAGTTTGCCATTTGCTGCTGAAAAGATTGATGACCGGGATGCTGCTGGCCAGACATCATCCGTTCTTGTATTGCCTGTGGATCTGCATGGCTAACTCCAGGACAGCCATTTGGTCTCATATGCCCACCCATCTCCCTTGGTGTTGAGGACATACCTATGAATGTCTGACCCTGCGGCATGTTTCTGGGACCCATGTTCCTTTGTCCCATACCCATGCTGCCGGGGGGCTGGTGACTTGGAGGATGGGGCATATTTGGGTAACTTCCAACATCCATAGGTATCCCCGCGCTGCCAGGCCTAACTTGCGGCGGAGGGGTGCCTGCTGGATTGCTCATTGCTTTCAAGGGTGACATGGGAGGTGGAGAAGCATAGGTTCCCTGAGGCTGTGAAGGATGCATAGTTTGTGTGTTCATTTGGTTAAGTGAGCCGCTAGGATGAATTGGTTGCTGGTGCATCAGTCCTTGACTATTGTTTGACGGAAACCCCACAGCATTTGGGTATCTAGGTACAGACGGAGACATTGGAGTGTTGTTAGTAAGGCCTAAATTCTGATTCATCCCTGTATTATTAACTAATCCCTGATTAAGGTTACTATAAGGATAGCGGGAATACTGCCCTGAGTTGTTTAACGTAGGTGAAGGTACAGTCTGGTTTCTAGAATTGAAATTAAGGGACTGTGGCCTAACTGCACCCTGCTGAGGAGTATTCGGAGAAAATCTAGGACTGTGAGCAACAGATTCTCCATGGAGAGTAGTGGGGGGATGGTGATGAAACTGCTGGACCGCGTGACGTAGTGAAGGCCCCATGTTGGGATTTTGCTGGGGTACATGAGACATATGACCAGGTCCTGCAGCCCCAATGAAGGGATTTCCTTGATTAAGACCATCTTGTCCTTGAGAAAACTGGTTCATCCTCTGTGACTGTAGTGGACCATGCTGTTGCATTGAGAAATCTCCTCGAACCATGTAGTTACCCATTTGTTGAACATGTTGAGGGTGAGGGGGACCCTGAGGTCCGGAAGTTGTGGGTGGTTGCTGCTGTGACTGCGGCTGCTGGTAGGGTGGTCTTATCTGATCAGACACCTGCACTGCCCTAGGTCCCCACATGGAACCACTGTCTACAAATGACGGTGCGTGTCTTTCATTCTGCATACCAGGATACACTCCCATTTGGCCACCACCATGGGGGACCTGAGAAACCGATGTGTTGTGATACTGCGAATGTGGAGAGGCAATCCCATTTCCAGGAGTGTTAGCCATCATTCTGTTAGGCTGGTCCATCATGTGCATTTTCTGGGGCTCATACTGGTTATAATGATCAAAGTGGGTCAACTTTGCTTGGTTTTGACTGCTGGGATTATGGTGGAGCGGAGACTGCAAAGAACCAAAACCCTGATCCAATGGCATCTGTGGAGCCATGGAGTTGACAGCATTTTCAGGATATCCACATTCACCCAGGCCCTCCAACCCTTCGCTGAACATATTACCATCTTCCCCAAATAAACTCATCATGCCGGGATCGGCCATTTTGCTTCTGCACACAGCTCTTTAGAGCTACGAGCGCGAGATTGTGCTTCACCTCTCAACAGAGGTGTTAGTCCTCAAAGCCGTTAATCCTTAGTTAATCTCTTTCATGTCATTCCATATTGTCTTAATTCTTTCGGACCATGCAGTGTCAGGCAGACGGGGTCCGTCCCTATGAAAAGAAGAGGAAAAAAATATACTGTTAACAATTTTTTTTATAAAACTTGTAGATTAAAAAAAAATTGCGAAAAACAGAACATCCATCTATGAATGGGACCTTTCAAATGCACAAAAAGAGCAAAAAAAAGTTCCAAAACTTACAGACACCAACACTGTGCCGCATTCATTTATTGGGTGGAACAGAACAAAGAACAAAATGCAGCCGTAGCATCAGCTGCCACAGCAGGCGGACAGATGTATGGATACAGCCAAGCATCCCATCTGCTAAACTAAAGCCCTGAAAATGCTCTAGTTACCAACAGGTGTCCTTAACCTTATTCCCCCAGGAGTGTAATCAGATGAGCAAGCAGCAGCATCCAGGGCTGTGATAAGCTAAAGTTAGCAGAATCCGCTAGTCCATTTAACAAACACCAGAAGGTAGAAAGTGACCCTTTAAAAGCAGCCGAAAATACATTTCAAACCAGATCTATGGAAGGCTTTTCTCCCCACCCCCGCCTGTGTGCCATATATAGGGCAATATTCTACAAACCTCGGTGGTGTGTGTGTGTGTGTGTGTGTGTGTGTGTGTGTGTACACAGCACCTCCAACAGCAACTGCAAATCCACGACTTCTAGCACCTCTGCTCAAGGTCAAATTGCCTGAATGATTGGATTCATGGTGCGGTTACACCAGTGTGATCCTACAAGATGGAATTAGGGGAAGGATGATTAGGCTACCAAGGAGGACACTGCTGAAAACACCGCTCATGGCAAAAAAAAAAAAAAACTTAGCATTTCAGGGCCATTTCTCAGCATTTTGAGTTGCAAGGAAGACTGGGTATGACTACCCCCATCATAACAAGGACTACAGTCTCCGGACGCTTCATGCTTGTAACGCTTTCTGTGGAGATGCCGGAGCTAGAGCACCAGTATTGTGATGGAAGCGCAGCCCCAGAAGGTCACCCTTACCAGCTATTACTACTACTGCGGGGAAATACATTTAAAAAAAAACAAAGTAAAGAAATGCAAAGTAAATGATTAATTCAGCAACCGAAGCGAACAAGAGAGTATTGAAGCATCCGAGCCATGCTAGGAATTTGTCACGACGAATCCAACACATAATCTTATTTTTCTTTCCAAGCATTAATGGTCGTGGGCCAATGCTTCTGCGGTACGGTACGCAATGGGAACAAGTAGCTGGATTCATAACTCCTCCAAAACTTTCCCCAGGAACAGGCTACGTCACAGATGGCTGCACGGGCGTTGGGGGCAATTAACCCCTTCATGGCCTAAAATTACCACAGCACTGAACCATGCCTTACGATGGAGCAGTCACTGAAAGGACCCTTTCAAGGAAAGTCACGATTTGGGTCATGTAATAACAAAAGCCTCATAAAAGGATAAGAGCATGTGTATGAGGGGGAAGCGGGATTGAGTAAGGCGTTACAACGCTTCTGCAAATGTGATCTGTCTGCATACAAAGTGCAATGTAAGGGTCTGTTCACATCTGAGCCGTCACTTCCGGGAAGCCCCGCCGTCACGTCCATTGTTCTGCACTATGACTCATACAATGGACACCAACAGCAGCTCTCAGGCACCATAGACTATAATAGGGCCCGCCATGTTTTAGTCACGGTGTCCGAACTTTGTGCATTCCTGCCTGTCCTTTTTGACAGCATCTAATGGCAGCTATTGTGCAAATATGAACAAAGTCTAAGAACAATACGTAGAAGGGAACCAAAGTGTACGTGTAATGTAACGCATACCCGACAAACTGTCTGACCCTCTATATGACTAACTACAACTCCCAGCATCCCCATATGTCTATGGACAATGAACAGAGATGGTCATAAGGCTCTGGATCCACACTACACACCTAACCTGTAGGTGTCATATTCTGGGGTTTCACGTTGATCTAGAAATGCATTTTATTGCACATCAGTTAGACTAATAGAGTTCACAGCTCGGACCCCAGGGTTAAACTGGATACATTTAATTCTCCAGCACTTCATGGCCCCATGGACCACAATCCCTGTGAATGACATCAGCACATTATATAATGAAACCTGGCCATCCCACCTACCACATTGGCCAAAGGGAGCTCATCCTGTACGAGCATCACCAGGAAAAAGAGGACTTAGGAAGAAAATACAAGTAAAATCGTTAATTACAACAGGATCTTAACCAGCCTTTTTTTCTTGGCAGAAAAATATGCAAACTTTAAGGCTAAGTGCACACGTTCAGGAATATTTGCGTTTTTTTCGCGTTTTTTCGCGGGAAAAAAACTAGTCAAAAACGCATGTATTAAGCATCCTATCATTTAGAATGAATTCCGCAATTTCTGTGCACATGGTGCGTTTTTTTTCGCGAAAAAAACGCATCGCGGAAAATCTAGCAACATGTCCATTAATTTTGCGGAATTCTAGCGTTTTTCCCGCTATATTATTGACCTAGAAAGTTCAGGAAAAAATCGCGGTAAATCCGGTTTTGCTCAGGAATATTCTGCAAACATTCTGCAAACGTGTGCACTTAGCCTTAAGAATCCGCAAAATTACTAAGGTTTCTATCATCTCTCTCACAATGAGAGGAGTAAGTTTTTTTGGTAAATTCAGAGGGTTTTTTTCCTTTTTAGATGCAGCATGTAAATTTTTTCAGCGTTTTTACTACAGTTTCACCATCAAGTATAAAAAAAAAAAAAAAAAAAAAAAAAAACTTAAAAACATAACACACAATTTAAGCCAAACATACAATCCTTAGCGCCGGTTAATAATAATTATTAATAAAGTCTTATCCATAATGCTACTACTGCAATATGCAGTGGATTTTACATCTGAAGACCTCCACATAGAAAATCCACTCTGAACAGCAGACATGTCCTCCGGGTAAGTGCACACCCTACGTATTTGCCGCGTGTTTTTTCCTGGCAGATTTGTCACAAAACCTGATGGATTTCCTAGTCGCAGCAAACTAAACGAGATTCCTTAAGCAGTTTCGTAATCTGCAGCATGTTAATTCTTTTAGTGTTTTCTCACCTATTCTTTTGAGTGTAAAAAAACCCACATTTCACACCGACACATCGGTATTTGCAGCAGATTTTGTTGCTGCGAGTGCTGAAGGGGTGCACATAGCCTTAGGCTAAGTTTATTACTTCTTGTTTCCAGCAGCCAAAACCTGCCCTCCTGGCAGTAAAAACGCTGCGTGCAAAACGTACATATTTGAGAGCTTTAAGGTCAATTATCTGGTAAGGATTACTTGTATAATTAATCTATAGTACATTGTTTAGTAAAGTTAGTTTTATTCACCAAAAATGCTTAGTTGCACTTATAAGGCCTCCTTATCTTTATAAGACGCGCATGTGAAAAACCAATGTCATCAGCGTTTTACATCAGTGTGTCCGTGTACCGTCCGTGTGTCAGTGTACCGTCCGTGTGTCAGTGTACCGTCCGTGTGTCAGTTGTACCGTCCGTGTGTCCGTTTGTACCGTCCGTGTGTCCGTTTGTACAGTCCGTGTGTCCGTTGTACCGTCCGTGTGTCCGTTTGTACCGTCCGTGTGTCCGTTTGTACCGTCCGTGTGTCCGTTTGTACCGTCCGTGTGTCAGTGTACCGTCCGTGTGTCCGTTTGCACCGTCCGTGTGTCAGTGTACCGTCCGTGTGTCCGTTTGTACCATCCGTGTGTCAGTGTACCGTCCGTGTGTCAGTTTTTACCATCCGTGTGTCAGTGTATAATCCGTGTGTCCGTTTGTACCATCCGTGTGTCAGTTTCTACCATCCGTGTGTCAGTGTATAATCCGTGTGTCCGTTTGTACCATCCGTGTGTCAGTGTACCGTCCGTGTGTCCGTTTTTACCATCCGTGTGTCAGTGTATAATCCGTGTGTCCGTTTGTACCATCCGTGTGTCAGTGTACCGTCCGTGTGTCCGTTTGTACCGTCCGTGTGTCAGTTTGTACCATCCGTGTGTCAGTGTACCGTCCGTGTGTCCGTTTGCACCGTCCGTGTGTCCGTTTGCACCATCCGTGTGTCTGTTTGCACCATCCGTGTGTCAGTGTACCGTCCGTGTGTCAGTGTATCGTCCGTGTCAGTTTGTACCATTCGTGTGTCAGTGTATAATCCGTGTGTCCGTTTGTACTGTGTGTCAGTATACCGTCCGTGTGTCCGTTTGTACTGTGTGTCAGTGTACTGTCCGTGTGCCGTTTGTACTGTGTGTCAGTGTACCGTCCGTGTGTCCGTTTGTCCCATCGTGTGTCAGTGTACCATTCGTGTGTCCATTTGTACCATCCGTGTCAGTGTACCATTCGTGTGTCCATTTGTACCATCAGTGTCAGTGTACCGTCCGTGTGCCTGTTTTGTACCATCCGTGTGCCAGTGTATTGTCCGTGTGTCCGTTTGTACTGTGTGTCAGTGTACCGTCAGTGTGTCCGTTTTTACCATCCGTGTGTCCGTTTGTACCATTTGTGTGTCATTGTACAGTCCATGTGTCCGTTTGTACTGTGTCAGTGTATTATTATTATTTATTTATATAGCGCCATTAATTCCATGGTGCTGTACATGAGAAGGGGTTACATACAAAGTTATAGATATAGTTTACAGTAAACAAATTTACAATGACAGACTGGTACAGAGGCGAGAGGACCCTGTCCTTGCGGACTTACATTCTACGGGATAATGGGGAAGAAACAGAAGGTCGGGGGTGCGGTAGCTCTGGTGGTGGCGGCGTGCCGTCAGCTAGGGTGGTGGCAGCGAGGCGGCAGCTCGGGTGGTGGCGGCGAGGCGGAATGGTTATTGCAGGCTGTAGGCTTTCCTGAAGAGATGGGTTTTCAGGTTCCGTCTGAAGGATCCAAGTGTGGTGGATAATCGTACATGTTGAGGCGTGGAATTCCAGAGGATGGGGGATATTCGGGAGAAATCTTGGAGGCGGTTGTGTGAGGAACGAATAAGTGTGGAGGATAGTAGGAGGTCTTGGGAGGATCGAAGATTACGTGAAGGAAGATATTGGGAGATTAGTTCAGAGATATAGGGAGGAGACAGGTTGTGGACGGCTTTGTAGGTCAGTGTTAGTAGTTTGAACTGGATTCGTTGGGGAATTGGGAGCCAGAGGAGGGATTTGCAGAGGGGAGAAGCAGGGGAGTAGCGAGGGGAGAGGTGGATTAGTCGGGCAGCAGAATTGAGGACAGATTGGAGTGGTGCAAGAGAGTTGACGGGGAGGCCACAGAGGAGGGTGTTGCAGTAATCAAGGCGGGAGATGATGAGGGCATGCACAAGAGTTTTAGTAGATTGAGGGCTGAGGAAGGGACGGATTCTGGAAATGTTTTTAAGTTGGAGGCGACAGGAGGTGGCAAGAGTTTGGATGTGTGGTTTGAAGGACAGGGCAGAAAAAAAAGTCAGTGTGTCAGTGTATCGTCCGTGTGTCAGTGTATCGTCCGTGTGTCCGTTTGTACGATCCGTGTGTCAGTGTATCGTCCGTGTGTCCGTTTGTACGATCCGTGTGTCAGCATACCGTCCGTGTGTACCATTTGTGTGTCAGTGTATTGTCTGTGTGTCCGTTTGTACCATCAGTGAGTCAGTGTATCGTCTGTGTGTCCGTTTTTATCGTCCGTGTGTCAGTGTATCGTCCGTGTGTCAGTGTACCGTCCGTGTGTCCGTTTGTACCATCCGTGTGTCAGTGTATCGTCCGTGTGTCCGTTTGTACCATCAGTGAGTCAGTGTATCGTCCGTGTGTCTGTTTGTACCATCTGTGTGTCAGTGTACCGTCCGTGTGTCCGTTTGTACCATCCGTGTGTCAGTGTACCGTCCGTGTGTCCGTTTGTACCATCAGTGTATCGTCTGTGTGTCTGTTTGTACCATCCATGTGTCAGTGTACCGTCCGTGTGTCCGTTTGTACCATCCGTGTGTCAGTGTACCGTCCGTGTGTCCTTTTTTACCATCCGTGTGTCAGTGTATCGTCCGTGTGTCCGTTTGTACCATCAGTGAGTCAGTGTATCGTCCGTGTGTCCGTTTGTACCATCAGTGTATCGTCTGTGTGTCTGTTTGTACCATCCATGTGTCAGTGTACCGTCCGTGTGTCCGTTTGTACCATCCGTGTGTCAGTGTACCGTCCGTGTGTCCTTTTTTACCATCCGTGTGTCAGTGTACCGTCCGTGTGTCCGTTTGTACCATCAGTGTATGTCATGTGTGTCTGTTTTGTACCATCATGTGTCAGTGTACCGTCCGTGTGTCCGTTTGTACCATCCGTGTGTCAGTGTACCGTCCGTGTGTCCTTTTTACCATCCGTGTGTCAGTGTATCGTCTGTGTGTCTGTTTGTACCATCCATGTGTCAGTGTACCGTCCGTGTGTCCGTTTGTACCTCCGTGTGTCAGTGTACCGTCCGTGTGTCCTTTTTACCATCCGTGTGTCAGTGTATCGTCCGTGTGTCCGTTTGTACCATCAGTGAGTCAGTGTATCGTCCGTGTGTCCGTTTGTACCATCAGTGGTCAGTGTATCGTCCGTGTGTCCGTTTGTACCATCAGTGAGTCAGTGTATCGTCCGTGTGTCCGTTTGTACCATCCATGTGTCAGTGTACCGTCCGTGTGTCCGTTTGTACCATCAGTGAGTCAGTGTATCGTCCGTGTGTCCGTTTGTACCATCCGTGTGTCAATTACTGTCCGGGTGTCCGTTTTTACCAACCGTGTGTCAGTGTATCGTCCGTGTGTCAGTTGTACCGTCCGTGCGTTACCATCCGTGGTCAGTGTATCATCCGTGTGTCAGTTTGTACCATCCGTGTGTCAGTGTACGTCCGTGTGTCCGTTTGTACCATCCGTGTGTCACGTTTCGTTACCATCCGTGTGTCAGTGTATCGTCCGTGTGTCCGTTTGTACCATCAGTGAGTCAGTGTATCGTCCGTGTGTCCCCGTTTGGTACCATCAGTGAGTCAGTGTATCGTCCGTGTGTCCGTTTGTACCATCCATGTGTCAGTGTATCCGTCCGTGTGTCCGTTTGTACCATCAGTGAGTCAGTGTATCGTCCGTGTGTCCGTTTGTACCATCAGTGAGTCAGTGTATCGTCCGTGTGTCCGTTTGTACCATCCATGTGTCAGTGTACCGTCCGTGTGTCCGTTTGTACCATCAGTGAGTCAGTGTATCGTCCGTGTGTCCGTTTGTACCATCCGTGTGTCAATATACTGTCCGGGTGTCCGTTTTACCAACCGTGTGTCAGTGTATCGTCCGTGTGTGTCAGTGTGTACCGTCCGTGCGTACCATCCGTGTGTCAGTGTATCATCCGTGTGTCGTTACACGTTTGTACCATCCGTGTGTCAGTGTACCGTCCGTGTTGTGTACATCGTGTCAGTTGTTACCATCCGTGTGTCCGTTTGTACCATCCGTGTGTGTCATGTGTCAGTGTAGTCCGTGTGTCCGTTTGTACCATCAGTGAGTCAGTGTATCGTCCGTGTGTCCGTTTGTACCATCAGTGAGTCAGTGTATCGTCCGTGTGTCCGTTTGTACCATCCATGTGTCAGTGTACCGTCCGTGTGTCCGTTTGTACCATCAGTGAGTCAGTGTATCGTCCGTGTGTCCGTTTGTACCATCAGTGAGTCAGTGTATCGTCGTGTGTCCGTTTTGTACCATCCGTGTGTCAATATACTGTCCGGGTGTCCGTTTTTACCAACCGTGTGTCAGTGTATCGTCCGTGTGTCAGTGTACCGTCCGTGCGTACCATCCGTGTGTCAGTGTATCATCCGTGTGTCAGTTTGTACCATCCGTGTGTCAGTGTACCGTCCGTGTGTCCGTTTGTACCATCCGTGTGTCCGTTTGTACCATCCGTGTGTCAGTGTATCGTCCGTGTGTCAGTGTATCGTCCGTGTGTCCGTTTGTACCATCAGTGAGTCAGTGTATCGTCCGTGTGTCCGTTTGTACCATCAGTGAGTCAGTGTATCGTCCGTGTGTCCGTTTGTACCATCCATGTGTCAGTGTACCGTCCGTGTGTCCGTTTGTACCATCAGTGAGTCAGTGTATCGTCCGTGTGTCCGTTTGTACCATCCGTGTGTCAATATACTGTCCGGGTGTCCGTTTTTACCAACCGTGTGTCAGTGTATCGTCCGTGTGTCAGTGTACCGTCCGTGCGTACCATCCGTGTGTCAGTGTATCATCCGTGTGTCAGTTTGTACCATCCGTGTGTCAGTGTACCGTCCGTGTGTCCGTTTGTACCATCCGTGTGTCCGTTTGTACCATCCGTGTGTCAGTGTATCGTCCGTGTGTCCGTTTGTACCATCAGTGAGTCAGTGTATCGTCCGTGTGTCCGTTTGTACCATCAGTGAGTCAGTGTATCGTCCGTGTGTCCGTTTGTACCATCCATGTGTCAGTGTACCGTCCGTGTGTCCGTTTGTACCATCAGTGAGTCAGTGTATCGTCCGTGTGTCCGTTTGTACCATCAGTGAGTCAGTGTATCGTCCGTGTGTCCGTTTGTACCATCCGTGTGTCAATATACTGTCCGGGTGTCCGTTTTTACCAACCGTGTGTCAGTGTATCGTCCGTGTGTCAGTGTACCGTCCGTGCGTACCATCCGTGTGTCAGTGTATCATCCGTGTGTCAGTTTGTACCATCCGTGTGTCAGTGTACCGTCCGTGTGTCCGTTTGTACCATCCGTGTGTCCGTTTGTACCATCCGTGTGTCAGTGTATCGTCCGTGTGTCAGTGTATCGTCCGTGTGTCAGTGTATCGTCCGTGTGTCAGTGTACCGTCCGTGCGTACCATCCGTGTGTCAGTGTATCATCCGTGTGTCAGTTTGTACCATCCGTGTGTCAGTGTACCGTCCGTGTGTCCGTTTGTACCATCCGTGTGTCAGTGTACCGTCCGTGTGTCCATTTGTACCATCAGTGAGTCAGTGTATCGTCCGTGTGTCCGTTTGTACCATCAGTGAGTCAGTGTATCGTCCGTGTGTTCCGTTTGTACCATCCGTGTGTCAATATACCGTCCGGGTGTCTGTTTTTACCAACCGTGTGTCAGTGTATCGTCCGTGTGTCAGTGTATCGTCCGTGTGTCAGTGTACCGTCCGTGCGTACCATCCGTGTGTCAGTGTATCGTCCGTGTGTCAGTTTGTACCATCCGTGTGTCAGTGTACCGTCCGTGTGTCCGTTTGTACCATCCGTGTGTCCGTTTGTACCATCCGTGTGTCCGTTTGTAACGTCTGTGTGTCAGTGTGTCAGTGTATCGTCCGTGTGTCCGTTTGTACCATCCGTGTGTTAGTGTATCGTCCGTGTCGTTTGTACTGTCCGTGTGTCCGTTTGTACTGTGTGTCAGTGTATCGTCCGTGTGTACCATCTGTGTGTCAGTGTATCGTCCGTGTGTCAGTTTGTACCATCCGTGTGTCAGTGTACCGTCCGTGTGTCCGTTTTTCCGATATGGATAAGGAAAGACATAAATTATAAAGCTTCTCCTGTACTTTGCAATGTTACACCCAGACAGCACACGGACTGTACACTGAGACCAAATGTGTTTTTCACGCACCCATAGACTTGTACTGACTCTTGCCATTCATGCTTCAAAAAAAAAAAAAAAGTTTCCGTGTGTTTTGAATCGACGCAGTCTGTATAAAAACACAGACATGTGAAGACCACTAAAGATTATAATGTGCGTGTGATATTCTTGGGAAAAAAAAAAACAAAAAACAGATACAACACATACTGGAAACACGGACGTGTGAAGGACACCTAATAGCGTTTTTTCCCACTCATTACTTTCTATAGGTGTAAAAACTGAAAAAGATTGACATGCTACAAAAAATTTTTTTTAAAAAATCACATGCATGACATCTCTGAAATCTCAGCTTTTGCAGGTACAGTAAAAATTAGCTTTAAATCTGAATAAAAAAGGCTGTAAAATAAAAATAAAAAAATCCCCTGCAGCAATAGCGCAACATGTGTACAAGCCTTAAGGGTATGCCACACTAAACAACATCGCTAACGGGATCGCTAAAAAACGTCACTATTTAGCGATCCCGTTAGCGATGTTGTTGTGTGCGGCAGCTGCCAGCGACGAGCTTCCTGCTGTGATCTCGCTCGTCGCTGGAATCGTTCCGGACCCTATTTCATCGTCGGCGCTCCCGCTGGTAAGTATATATCGCTGAGTGTAGCACCTTTTCTTAGCGATTTAGCGGTACTTTTGTACCGCTAAAGTCGTTAAGGAGATCGCTAACCGCGATAGCGTCCTTAACGACATCGCTAAGTTAGGTAGCTACTAGCGATATAGAAACAATCCCGCTAGCGATCTCATTAGTATGCGACGCTAACGAGATCGCTAGCGGGATTGTGTAGTGTGGCAGTACCTTTAGAGCTCAAATGAACCAATAGCAGCATTTAGGAAGAAGTCTCCATGATTCCGGAGAACAGCCACAGACAGCCCTGCGGGTGCTGGGTTCCTCTAATCTCCCACATTTTGTGTACAATTTTGATAGATCCCGCTCTGATAGAAGCAGCGTCCTTGCTGATCCTTGGGTTATCAGATGCAGCTCGTCCGTAGGCCGATATTCTCTGTGTCAGCACAGACTGGATGCTCCATAGATTATGATGGGAGGAGTGTGGAGGAGCAGTCACAATACGGCCATTACTCATTAAGTGATCTGTTGCTAATTACACTTGTGCACAAAGCGGCCACTGGAGGGTTCAAGAGGCGGCTGTCCAATACAGACCGGGTGGTAGGAGCATGGAAACATCCGAACCTGCACTCACTAACCCACAACCCAGGCTAGCTTGCGTGCCAGGACAGCATTTTTTTTCCATTAGACCTCCACAGCAGATTTCAGGCACACAAGGCTGGAAACACCAGTGAAAATAAAGGCGCTGTCATAGGGCTGTGTACAAGTCTAAGGCCACATTCACACATTCAGTATTTTACATCAGTGTAAGCCAAGACCAGGAGTGGAACAATCAGAGGAAAAGTATGATACAAACACATCCCCACTTCTGTATTTATCACCTACTCCTAGTTTTGGCTTACAGATACTGATGTAAAATACTGTACGTATGAAAGTGGCCTTACAGAAAGGTTTTAGAAGGGTAGAAAGAAAAAAAAAAGAAAAAAAAACTCAAAAAGGGAATGAAGAAATGTAGCTGCAAAGCCAGAGCTGAGCTATTGGCTGCTGAAGTCTATACACAATCTCCAGAGCAGTGGGAAAGACAGACATGGACCTGGGGAGGGCAAACAGATCATTTTATTATTTAATACAGCCACCATGAATTGGTAGCAAAAAATAAATAAATAAAAAGTTGAAAAGCGAAAATCTCTTTAAAATTTGCACAATGTAGAGGCTTTTTTTTTTTTTTTTAAATCCTAAAAACGGAATCCCTAGATTTCTGCATGTTGAGACCGCGTGTTTAGACCACGTTCAGTATGTTACATCAGTATTTGTGAGCCAAAACCAGGAGTGGGTATAATTACAGAAGTCGTGACGTGTCTCTATTATACTTTTCCACTTATTGTACCACTCCTGGTTTTGGTTCACAAATACTAATGTAAAATACTGACCAAATACTGAACGTGTAAATGGGGTCTTAAAGTGTCATAAAATAGAGTTGCAAAAAAATTTAGCGGCCTTTGGCAAATTATTATTTTTTTTTTTTTAACACCACCCCATGCCTGTGCTGACATCCTTTTGATACCCACGTGGGGTTGGATGAAGCTTAGCTAGAAGGGGACGTGGGTTAAGCGACTAAGCAAATTAATTGTGCTATAGCCAAAGTAGTGTAAATCACGACCCATGTTCCCCAGACCTTGCCTTATGCCGGGGTCACACTTGCGAGTCTCTCGTACCTCAATACCCGGCACGGCCGCCAGCACTCTGGACCAGAGTGTGTGGCTGCATGTATTTCTATGCAGCTGAACGCTCCGGCCCCCAGTGTCGGCGGCAGTGCCGGGTATTGAGGTGCGAGTTTCTCGCAAGTGTGATCCCGGCTTTACGCAGGCACACAGCAGCCGGTCGATGCGACAGAATTAATAAAGGGCACGCCCCTTACGAATTTGGCGCAGCTTTCTCCACTGTTCCCACCATCAGTCTTGATAATCCGGCCATAGAGTGAAATGCTCCAGAATTCTGGAACAAGCTGCATAAATAAAGTGTCAGACCCGCTGTGTGCCAAGTGTAAATTGTGGCTTAGTCACATCACAACTCACTAAAAGGTTTGGAAAAGGGTTTAGAAAATGTGGACTGGCTGAGAAGTCGCACTGATATTTTGCACCAAAATAATGGCACGTTATCAACAAAGCTGCACCATTAATTCCAAACAACAAAGCCTCATTCACTACAACTCTCATCAGGCTGTTGTGGTTTTTCTACAGTGATGCAATACTGCAGAAAAACCCTATCAGCATGGCATGTGTGACCTCAGCCCTATGGAGGACAGGAGCCTAGGAAAGGCAGCAGCATGCATCTACAATAACCTGCCCATCCTCTGGAGAATGTGCGGTCAACCCTTCCCCCTCTCCACACCTCCAAAGGCCTTTTCTTCTGCCTGAGCTGCAGCTGAAAATAATTTATCTCCTCTCTTTGGAAGACTGTGGCATATGTGATGGGGGAAACAGAACCATCATGAATAAACTGCAGCACAAAGCCTGGCTGAGTGTCACAGGATACAAAGGGGCAAAGGTCAGCCTAGTGAGCTGGAGGGTATTACGCTCATCCACCCCCCCCACAACACACACACAATTACCCAAAGCATTTTGCTGCAGTGAACCACACAATGTACTATAGAGAAAAAAACGTGACCATTGAATAAATACTGGCCACACAAACCATTTCCTTGCAGAAAAAAAATAGCCAGATGTGCATGAATCACTATTCACATGTAGCCTAGCCATGGCCTGTGTAACGGAGCCCCGACAGCGACGCTGGGGCGGTGATCAATCCTATAGACTTATAATGGTGGCCGCCAAATTTCCATAGCAGCTCCGGAAGTCAAAATGGCATATGAGAAAAGCAGAGCGGACGGAACCATTCTTGCCGCTTTACAGAAACCTTGATACAACTGGAAACAGTCAAAAAATGTGAAGACAAGCCATCCTCCATCACCCACCACTGTAGGACGTCCATACATGGGGAATGGAGCAGTGAACAGAGTTATAGCCAGGGCTGTGGAGTCAGAGTCGTGGAGTCAGAGTTGGAGTCGGTGTCATGGAAATTGAGGAGTCGGAGGTTTGGCTTACCATCTCCACAACCCTGGTTATAGCCCCCTAGTCGCATGGTGTACAGCAATACAGCCATAGTTATAGAGTACTTTTACGCATCCCCCAATCGGCTATTTGTCAAATTCATATGGAATTTGTGAGAAAACACTTGATTTGCATTAAACGAGGGCAGCTGAGAGTACTGAAAAAATCCTCATGCAAAAATTTCTGCAATTGTCCCGTAAATGTGAACAGGGTCTTGAAGAAATCCTTGTCTTTGCTACAGAACAACCCCAGTGGACCGAACTTTCAAAAGCAGAAGCTCCTATAGCAAATCGATCAAGGTTATTAACGGAATGGGTGCGCTGCAATACCAATTAAACTTGGGGTGATTCAGTTTGGAAAAACAAAAGCTTAGGGGCGAACTAAGTAGGAAGAATTAGGCTGGGCTCACATTGCGCTAATGGCAATGCGCTGACGGCATCCGTTACATAGCGGCACTAACGCTATGTAACGGATGCGTTAGCGCACCCATAGACTGCCATTATGTAGCGCAGGGGTCGACAAAGTTGTTCAGAATCTAGGAGCCAGCCAAAAAATTTAGGAGCCAGAATTTTTTTTTCATTTCATCATCATCATTGCCTCCTCCTCATCATCATCATTGCCTCCCCATCATCATCATGGCCTGCCCATCATCATCATTGCCTCCTCCTCATATCATCGCCTCCCATCATCATCAATGCCTGCCCATCATCATCATCATCGCCTGCCCATCATCATCATCATCGCCTGCCCATCATCATCATCATCGCCTGCCCATCATCATCATCATCATCGCCTGCCCATCATCATCATCGCCTGCCCATCATCATCATCATCATCATCATCGCCTGCCCCATATCTATCATCATCATCGCCTCCCATCATCATCATCGCCTGCCCATCATCATCATCGCCTCCCCATCATCATCATCGCCTCCCCATCATCATCATCGCCTCCCCATCATCATCATCGCCTCCCCATCATCATCATCGCCTCCCCATCATCATCATGCCTCCCCATCATCATCAGTGCCTCCCCATCATCATCAATGCCTCCCCATCATCATCAATGCCTCCCCATTATCATCAATGCCTCCCCATTATCATCAATGCCTCCCCATCATCATCAATGCCTCCCCATATCATCAATGCCTCCCCATTATCATCAATGCCTGCCCATTATCATCAATGCCTCCCCATTATCATCAATGCCTCCCCATTATCATCAATGCTCCCCATCATCATCATCACTGCCCTCCCCCCACCACCATCACACAGACAGCACAGCAGCACACAAGCACTCTCTCACATACACACACACAAAGCACCGCACTACATACACACACACTGATACACACACACACCTCACCTGTCCGGCGTCCGCGCGCTCTCTGCCACAGCTGGCCGCTGAATGATGAAGTCATTCAGCGGCGCTGCTGTGAGAGGAAGTTCAGGCGCCCCCTGGAGCCCGGAGCTGCGGCAGCGGAGGCACGGGGAGAGGTGAGTATTGTGCCAGCTGCTGCCGGGGCCCTGAGCAAGTGGGGGGGGCCAGTGGCGGCGCTGACACCGCTCTCCTCCGCTAACGGGCGCCAGGGTGCCTGACGGCGAGTAGGCCCCCCCGCCTGCTCAGGGCCCTGCAAACCCGGGCGCCAGGCATGATTTTCTAGGCGCCCTGATGTAGCGCATCGCGGTCTGCAGCGTTCGGGGGTCCGTCACCGCTAGCACAGATGTAGCATCTGCGCTAGCGTGATCACATAACGCGATCTTTAAAAGGCACCTGCGTTAGTGCAGTCCATTTAACGCATGTGTTGAGTGGACTGCACTAATGCAATGTGAACCTAGCAGCATTTTAAGAGACCAGGATGGATGAATAAAGAACTTAAACACAATTTAGAAAAGAAAAAAAAATATTAAATGGAAAGACAGGGCATATGTAAATAAAAACATAATCCTGTCTGCAGGGAATGCAGGGCAAGCGTTAAGAGCTAAAGCCAATAATGAAGTGAGGCTTGCAAGTGAGACAAAAAAGAAATAAAAAAGGGATTTAGGGGTATAGGATTTTTACAGGATGAAAAGGGTGAAGTGGTCAAAAATGATGGCCACACTGATAAATTCCTACTTTGCAAATGGTTCTCTAAGAAAGCAATTGTAACATCAAGGAATACAAGAATCCACACTATCTATAAACAGAGAGATGGTGAGGGAAAACTTAGCTAATTTAAATTAATATAAATCTCCTGGTCTAGATGAATTGCATCCTAGGGTACTGAAAGATCATGAAAATTGCAGCACCAGGAGAACAGGAGAATTCCCAGAAGATTGGAGAAGGGCAAATGTTGTTCCCATCTTCAAAAAATGAAAGAAGATGGAGCCAGGAAATACAGGCCAGTGAGCCTTACTTCTAGACCAGGAAAGATATTTGAACAAATTATTAAACAGCATGTATGTAAGTATTTGGATAAGAATACAGAAATTAACGAAAGCCAGCATCAGTTTTGTAGCAAACAAGTCATGCCAGACTAATCTAATTTCCTTCTATGATGGAATCACTGACTATGTGGATCAGGGAAATGCGGTAGATATAGTATATTTTGACTTAGCAAAGCATTTGATAAAGAATCTCATACTATCCTTATTGAAAAAATGACCAAGCATGGGATTGAAAAGGCTCTGGTGGATTAATAAGTGGCTCAGTGATCGTACTCAGAGTGGTGATAAATGGTTACACATCCAATTGAAAGGGTGTTTTAAGTCGAATATCACAAGGTTCTGTCCTGGCCCCAGTGTTGTTCAACATTTTTATAAAGGATCTAGATACGAAAACTGAAGGTAAACTAATCAAATTTGCAGACGATGCAAAGCTAGGAGGGATAGTTAACCATAGAGTAGTCAGAAAGGATTCAAAAGGTTCTAGATAAACTTGAACAATAGGCAGCGACTAATCGAATGGTATTTAACAGGGAGAAATGCAAGATTCTACATCTGGGCAAGAAAAAAGAAAATTACATCTACGGAATGGGAGAAATAGAACTAAGCAACAGCATGTGAGAAAAGGACTTGGGCATACTAATAGATCACAGACTGGAAATAAGTCAACAGTGTGATGCAGCAAAAAGGGGCAAACAGTTCTAAGATGTATTAAAAGCAGCATAGAGTCTAGATCACATGAAGTAACTATCTCCCTCTACTCCCCCTTGGTCAGGCCTCATTTGGAATACTGAGTCCAGTTCTGAGAACATTTAAAAAAAAAAAAAAAAGACATTGAAAAACTTGGAGCAAGTTCAGAGAAGAGCTACCAGGATGGTAAGCGGACTGCAAACTATGTCCTACAAGGAACAGCTAAAGGATCTGGAACATTTAGCCTCCAAAATAGAATGCTAAGGGGAGACTTTATAGGTGTCTACAAATATCTGAAGGAATGTCACAGTATAGCGAGATCATCCTTATTCTCATTTGCACATGGAAACACGAGAATCAATGGAATGAAACTGAAACAAAGAAGATACAGATTAGATATTAGAAAAAAAACTTTATGACTGTGAGGCTAAGTGCACACGATCAGGAATAATTGCGTTTTTTTCGCGGTTTTTCCGCTATTTTCCGCGGTTAAACCGCGAACAAAACGCAAGCATTAAGCATTCTATACGTTTTAATTGATTCCGCATGTTTTGTACACATGTTGCGTTTTTTTCCGCGAAAAAAAACGCTTAGCGGAAAAAAAAGCAACATGTTCATTAATTTAGCGTAACCGCGGTGATTCCGCCGCCATAGGAATGCATTGAACCGCTTACTTTCCGCATGTGGCTATGCCCACTATGCGCAATGTAAGCGGTTCATGTGCGGATGGTACCCAGGGTCTGGAGCAGAGGAGACTCTCCTCCAGGCCTGGGTACCATATCCCTGGTAAAACAATAATTAAAATAAAAAATAATGATATTCTCACCTTCCGGCGGCCCCCGCAGCCTTCCCGCGGCCCCCGCAGCCTTCCCGCCTTCAGCGACGCTCCCGGCAACTTCCGGTCCCAAGAGTCCTTTGCGAGAATCACCCAGATGGCATAGCGGTCTCGCGAGATGCACGTCATCGGTGTGATTTGTCGCAATGCATCCTTGGGACCGCGAGTTGCCGGGAGCGTCGCTGAGAGGCGGGAAGGCTGCGGGGGACGCCGGAAGGTGAGAATATCATTATTTATTATTTTTTTTATTATTTTTACATTAGATCTTTTTACTATTGATGCGGCATAGGCAGCATCAATAGTAAAAAGTTGGTCACACGTGTCAAACATTATGTTTGACTCGTGTGACCAACCTGTCAATCAGTTTTCCAAGCGATGCTACAGATCGCTAGGAAAACGCTAGCATTCTGCAAGCTAATTACGCTTGCAAAACGCTATTATTCTGGCGGGAATCAGCATAAAAAAACGTGCGTATTTCCTGCGGGAGAAGTGCGGGATTGCCGCGGAAATTTCCGCGGCAATTCCGCAACGTGTGAACTTAGCCTGAGGGTATGTGCACATGTTGCAGATTTGGCTCAGGAATTTCCTGAGCGGATTCTGCATCTATTGGCAGAAAACGCTTGTCAAAATCCGCACATTTTTTTGTGCGGATTGGCATGCGTTTTTAGCCCTGCGGATTTCATTAATAGAATGGGTGTAAGAACTGCAAAAAGAATTGACACGCTGCGGAAAATAAACCGCTGCGGATTCCATGTGGAATTTTCCGCAGCATGTGCACAGCGTTATTTTTTTTTCTATTGAATTACACTAGTTTGGCCTGTGTGAAATTTTCGCACATTGGTCGTCGGGGGCGCAGGCAATTTAAGAAAAAGCAAGCTGGTCAAATGTACATGTATTTCATGAGATAATGAACACAGACAGGTATTTATATAAGTAGCTTGTTAATACAATAAATTGGCTTGATAAGTAGAGGCCAAAAAATGTCTTCTGGTTGAGGTGACACCTGCAGGTCATTGTGTCTGTGTCGTTTTTTGTGTTTAAACTGTATTTAGTGATAAAATCATGAATGTGTGGTTTGTTTGGCTCTTTTCTTGCTGAGGGGGCAAGTTTACCTTTCAAATGGTGTATCATTTGTGTGTGTGGGGCGAAGTAATCACCGAAAAAGCAGTGCATGTTTACAAATGTGTTTGCATATGTGACTCACCCGCAGTGAAGTGTGCAATCCTCCAATGTGCCTGAAATAGGCTGGGAAAGCACTTGAGCAAGCTGGAAAGACCCCAAGGCAAATGTTTGGATTTGTTTGTGATGTCTGTAAGAGCAGCTTTGTGGTAGTGTGCTGCCACCTGCAGGTAAATTGACCTTTCAAATGGTGTATCATTTGTTTGTGTGGAGTATAAACGGAGCAAGTGTGCAATTAAATAGGCAGTACATGTTTACAAATGTGTTTGCATATGTAACTCACCTGTAGTGAAGTGTGCAATCCTCCAATTTGGCTAAAATAGGCTGGGCAAGCAGTTCGGCAAGCTGGAAAGCCCACAAGGCAAATGTTTGGATTTGTTTGTGATGCCTGTCAGCAGCTTTGTGGTAGTGTGCTTTGGTGTACTGTGGTGCCACCTGCAGGTCATTTTTCTTTACTGCAGGTTTATGAAAATTAATGTTTAAACAGTATTTGTGATCAAATCGTGGCTGTGTGGTTTGCTTGGCTATTTTCTTGCTGAAGGGGACAAGTTACCTTTCAAATGGTGTATAATTTGTGTGTGGGTGCAGTATGAACGGAGATACAAAGTAATCACCGAAAAACAGTGTTCAGAAATAATACAATAGATTGGTTGGTCACACACTTTCGGATCTGCAGCGAATCCACGTGGAAAATCCGCTGCGGATCGCAGCAAATCTGCAACGTGAGCACACAGCCTGAGGGTAATCAATGAATGGTACAGGCTGCCACGAAAGGTGGTGAGTTCTACTTCAATGGAAGTCTTCAAACAGAGGCTGGCAGGCATCTGTATTAGGTGATTTAGCGATTCCTGAATTGAGCAGGGGGTTGGACATGTCGATCCCCTCGGAGGTCCCTTCCAACTCTAACATTCTATGATCTTATAATAATGTACAAATATATGAGGGGACAGTACAGAGATCTTTCTAATGATCTTTTTACAATTAGGCCTGTAACAAGGAGGCATTCTGTATAGAGGAAAGAAGGTTTAATTATAACCACAGATGCAGATTCTTTACTGTAAGAGCAGTGAGACTATGGAACGCTACCACACCATGTTGACACGGTTGACTCACTACTAAAAATTCAAGAAGCGTCTGGATGCCTTCCTTTAAAAATATAACATTACAGCTTATGGACAGTAGATTCTGCAATGAGACATTGATCCAGACAACTACTCTGTTGTATGTGGCGTTGTGAAGGAATGTTTCCCCTAACGCCACGTTCACTCTCAGTATATTACATCAGTATATTTCAGGTGTCACTCTGAAAATACTTTTGTCATCATTTGGCAGAAAAGTATTCATATCGATATATCAGTATTTCTAAGCCAAAATCAGAGTGTGTAAAAAAAAAAAAAAAAAAAATGCACAAGTGGTGACGTGTTTCTATTATAATTTTCCTTAGATTGTTCCACGCCTGGTTTCGGCTACAAATATTGATGTAAAATACTGACGTGGCCTAATATGGAGCTTTTAGGTTACGTGCCCACGATCAAGAATTTCTGTGGGTTTAATGCTGCGTATTTATGAAGCGTCAAACCTGAAGTGGCCAGATGTTACAGCATAGTGGATGGGATTTCTAGAAATACCATGCCCACAATGCGTGCATAGTCGCCTGCGGATCACCCGCGGACACTGATAAGCGGCACGTCTTTCAAAACCGCATAGTGTCAATTTCTCCACAGAAATATAATCAATAGAATATACTGAATGCAGTAAATCCGCACAAATAGGTGAACACAAGCAGATTTACCTGTGTTCAATAGAGGGCAGCGTTTTGGACGCAGTGAACATATGTTGCAACCAAAGCGCTGCTACTTCTGGATCGTGGGCACATACTCTTAGGGCCCCGTCACACATAGCGACACACCAGCGATCCCAACAACGATATGAACTTGTCAGGATCGCTGGTGTGTCACTACATGATCGCTGGTGAACTGCCAAACAGGCAGATCTCAGCAGTGATCAGGACAGCGACTATGCGGGTAAAAAGCGATGCACGTCACTTAGTTACCCGCAGTGTACCTTAGATACCAGCGCGCTGGTGCAGGGAGCTGGTAATCAACGTACACATCGGATTTCAAGGTGCCGAGCGGCGCCTAGAAACCCGATGTGTACCTTGGTTACCAGCTCGCTGATCGCTGGTCTCCCGCCTGCCACACGCAGCGATGCGTGCTGGCCAGCGGGAGACCAACGATCAAAAAAATGTCCAGGACATTCAGCGATACCCAGCAGGGGGGCTGATCGTCGCTGCATGTCACACACAGCGATATCGCTGGGGAGATCGCTATTGCGTCACAAAACTTGTGACTCAGCAGCGATCTCGCTATATGAGACGGGGGCTTTAGGGTCTGCCTCATGGGGTTTCTGCCTTCCTTTAGATCATCGTATCCCACAACTCCAGTCCTCACGGCCCCAACATGTCGTGTTTTTAGGATCTCCTTAGTATTGCACAAGTGATGGAAGTATCATCAAGAGATCATGAATGCTCTCACCTATGCAACACTATGGAAATCCTGAAAACAGGACCTGTTCGAGGCCATGAGGACTAGAGTGGGGAGTACGACTGCTTTAGGACCCCTCACATGACCGTGTTTGCAGTACGTATAGCACCCTTTTTTTCCCCACAGATACCACACGTAGTCATTACAACCTATGGTGATTGTCACGTGTCCGTGGTTTACCAGCAGCAGGGATAACAAGGCCAATACAAGGCAAAGGTTCCGTGTAAAACAAGTACAGCACACGGGATGGCATCCGTGTGCTGTGTGTTTAACATTGCAAGAATGGGAGATGCTTTAGAATTTATTTTTCTTAAGCCATAATAGAAGGAAAAAAAAAAAAGTGACACACTGATTATACTGATCCAAAACACTGATACCGATATTTTAGGGACGCGTGAATGGGGCCTTTAGGTCAACAAGTCCATCGAATTTAACCTGTAACCTAACAAGTCTACCTTCCACCTTACACTATGAAATCTGTTGCATACAATTCTGGTATGGCTGAATATTTCACATGTGAAACTGCTTACAAAACCCTACGAGGCTACGTTCACAAGATGAGCTTTTGTGGAAATTTTAGAAAGAAGGGGAGGCATCAAGTGCAATAGGGTCTTATCCGGTGAAGAGATCGGTCTAGGTGAGAGGTAAAGGAATTGCTCACATTTTGGGGGTCCACAACTGAAAAAAATCAAGTGGTGGGAGGATGATCTAATCCCTCATCCCTTCCTCTAGATTTCTTGAATCTAGCACAGCAGCGCAGACTACTACTCCTATCCTTCCACCCAGCAACAATAGATTTGTCCTATTGGTTCATTTTGATCACTGTGATAGGGTCTATCACAGTGATCAAAATAAAAAAAAAAATAGTAAATCAACCCCCCTTTATCAACCCCTTAATTAGGTAAAAATAATAAAATAAAAAAAATTATTTTTCCATTATTGTTAGGGTTGGGGCTAGGGTTGCAGTTAAAGCTAGGGTGCTAGTGCTGGGGCTAGGGTGAGGGATAGGGTTGGAGTTAGAATTGGGAGGTTCCATTGTTTAGGTACATCAGGGGGTCTCCAAATGCGACATGGTGCCCGCCATTGATTCCAGCCAATTTTGTGTTCACAAAGTCAAACTGTGTTCCCTCCCTTCTGAGCCCTGCCGTGCGCCCAAACAGTGGCTTTCCTCCACATACGGGGTATCGGCGTACTCAGGAGAAAATGGACCACAAAATTTGTTGTGCAATTTCCCCTATTACCCATGTAAAAATAAAAAAGTTTGGTTCCAAAGTAAAAATTTAGTTCTCGTGAAGCAACTGAAGGGTTAACAAACTCCTTGAATGTGTTTTTGACGGGTGCAGTTTTTAGAATGGTGTCACTTTTGGGTATTTTCTGTTATATTGACCCCCAAACTCACTTCAAATGTGAGGTGGTCCCAAAGAAAAAAAAATAAATAAATAATCGCTGGTCAACTTTTAACCCTTATAACGTCCTAACAAAAAAATATATATATATGTTTCCAAAATTGTGCTGATGTAAAGTAGACATGTGGGAAACATTATTTATTAACTATTTTGTGTGATATGCCTCTCTGATTTAAGGGCACAAAAATTAAAAGTTTGAAAACTGCAAAAGTCAATTTTTGCATTTTTTTCATAAATAAACGCAAGTAATATCGAAGAAATTCTACCACTAACATGAAGTACAATACGTCATGAAAAAAACAATCTCAGAATCAGTGGGATACATTGAAGAGTTCCAGAGCTATAACCTCATAAAGTGACAGTGGTCAGAATTGTAAAAATTGGATTGGTCATAGTGCAGCACCATGGAATCAATGGTGCTATATAAATAAATATTAATAATAATAATAAGTGCCAAATTGGCTCTGTCACTAAGGGGTTAAGTGCAGAGTGCATGCATTTTGTGATGCGTTTCCGCAGCAGAAATGCACTTAAAATGTATGTGTGTTTTTTTATACCTGCGGAATTTCTGGCACGTAATGCAAGTCTATGGGAAAAATCCGCACAGAAAACTCAGTGTACCCGCAAGAGAAATTGACATGTGAATTTGAAACCCACACCTCAGGTCAGTTTACGCTGCATTAAAAAGGACAGTGGGCATGAGATTTCTTTAAATCCAATCCACTTTAATGCAACTGTTAGGCTGTGGTTCCACGGTCCGGAACCACAGCGCTTTGGACGGAGCGGAAATTCCGCTCCGTCTAAGCCCCGCCCCCTTTATGACGCGCGATCTTTCCGGAGGTGTTCAGGACACCTCCGGAACACCTCCGGAAAGAGCGCAGGGCTACATAGCCCTGTGTTAATTCTGTTGCGGCGACGCACCGTCGCCGCAATACGCGAGGACATGCTGCGGTCTAAAAAGACGCGCCGCATGTCCGTTTACGCAGGTCTGCCACCTGCGTATTGTTACGCATAGTGGAGACGGATTCTTGAAATCCCCTCCACTATGCTGTACATCTGGACGCTGCGTGTTTGGTGCTGCGCCAGCGCACAGCGCCAAACACGCAGCGTTTCCTGACCGTGGAAACTCACCTTAAACGCTGCATTTTGACGCAGCAAAAATACACAGCATCAAAAACTAACCAAAGCTCATTATGGAAAGTAGCCTAGAGGTACTGTCACACTAAGCGAGATCGCTAACGAGATCGCTACTGCGTCACCGATTTTATGACGCAGTAGCGATCTTGTTAGCGACGCAGCTGTGTGTGACATGTAGCAGCGATGTGGCCCCTGCTGAGATGTCGATCGCTTATGAACATTCTGAGCCGTTTATTGGTCGTTGGTGTCCCGCTGGTGAGCCTGAATCGCTGAGTGTTACACCCTTTATGAACGACTTCACCAGCGTCGCAGGTGGGACCAGTGTTATGATTTGGTAGCTGAGGAGAGCAGGCAAAAAAGGCAATACACCAGAGAGGTTGGAATCTATTGGATTGCAGTACCCTGACTAACCACCACAACTAAAGGCAGCCGTGGAGCGTACCTACGTTGGTCCTAGACGCCTCGTCACAGCCTGAGAAGCTAACTTCACCTAAAGATAGAAAGAGGAAAACTACCTGCCCCGGAGCAGATCCCCAAAGAACATAGGAAGCCCCCAAACATGTAATGGCGGTTAGACAAGAGGAAATACAGACACAGACAGAAAATAGTATGAGAAAACGTTGGGGCCCAATCTTCCTAGACAGAAAAGGATAGGAAGGTCACTTACTGCAATCCAAAAAACCCTAAAAAAATACCAACACACTAATTGCAAAAACACCTGAGATCACACTACCTCTACCACCTAAATTAGTTCTCTGGTGTAACAAAACTAAGCCGCAGCCACAGAAAAAACTGGAAAAGGCAAATGAACAAACAACTGGCTTAACTAAACTGAGAGGAGCACAAGCCCCCGGAGGGGACCTGGCAGACCCCCACAGAAGTGCAGGACAAAATGCAAAAAGCAAGCACAAAAAACTAAAAGAAGAAAATGTCTTATCTGTTAGCAGAAGATACAGGCACGAAACAGCAAGCTTCAAAGTGAACCAGGAACAAAAGTTGAGACCAGAACAATTGATCACCGGCAACCCTGATGGGAGGGAACCTCCCTTATATAAGACCAGTCAGTAACACCTGATCGCCAATCTTCACAATCTTCATTGAATAGTTCAGTACTGTTTGTAACCACCAGAGGGAGCTTCTGCTCAGAATTAATTTCTAGCACATTCACAACAGACCAGGTTTTCCCAACGACCGCAGAGGTCGTTATACAGATCGCTGATGAGATGAGTTTGGAAGCTAACTAGCGATCACATAGTGATCACACTAGCGATCTCGCCAGGTCGTGTCGTTGTTGTGATCGCTGGTGCGATCGCTAAAGTGTGACAGTGCCTTTAATTGAAGGACAACATGCCCATCTCTCCCCAAGCAGAATACCTGATCCTGATAACACTACATCTGAATTTGGGGTTAGGCCAGTTTCACATGACCATAACTGGCTGCAGGGTTACTTCCAGTCGGGGCATGTGCCCATATCGTGCTTGGTTTGTACTGGCCATACAGTTCTGCGCAAAGCACAGCCTGTAAAAACTATAACCAAATAGCAAAGTTTCCCTGCTAAAGTCTGACATAGAAATTCACAGGTGTAATCTTAGGATGCTCGCTTGTCAGACCACAGGCTGACACTACAGAGAATAGAGAACAAGGATGCAAATACGGCTGCAAATACAGCATCTTAAACTATCATTTTACACAGAAATTAGTCTGGAAAAATAAAAATGCCAATAAAAAAAAAAAAATAGAAATAAATGTCAATATAAATAATAAACAAACAAAAAAAGGCATAAAACATGAGTTGTAAATCATGAAATGTACCGTAATTTGGATAGAAAAAAAAATGTACAAAATCTTCCATTTCAAGATTTTACATCTGGCAATGGAAAAAAAAAAAACGGAAGCTCCCCCCACTAGCTAAAGACTACTAGGACTCAAGTGCTGCCCAACTACTGTGGCCACCCACTGTCCCTGGACCAGATCAGGAATGAGTGGGATGTGGAAGTCCTAACTTTATGCGGGAGCCTGGATACAACATGAGCACATATGGTCTGAATAAAAAGTCAACCATATTTGGCATAAAAGTCTGTAATTCACAGAGAAAAACCACACTGTAGGCTTTTTCGGAAGGGTTTATTATTCGGCAAAAAAAATATATAGATATGTAGCTACTGTTCCAAATTTAATCTGCAAACCCTTACATAAACCACACTGCGTTATATTGCTATGCTCCATGCTGTAACCTGACGTCAGAAAAGGAGATACATCCGTGCATATAAAACACAATGGAGTCAGTGCCAGAACCGTGAAGCTACGGGAGATTTCCAAGTCAGGCCTCATTCAGATGTTTGATCCTTTAAAAATGGACACGTACCCATTATAATAGATGGGGCTGCTAACAATGAAAACTGATGAAACATTGATGGTAATGACTGACAGACATACAGCCCAAAAACTGAACAAAACCTCATCCAGCACACAGATGTCTGAAGGAGACCTTAAAGCGCATCAGTCAGTAGGATCAACCCTACTAAGCCATCTATATGGGTATGAAAGTGAAAAGAAGAGGAATAAAATTATACCTTGATATCTGCAATCCGAGGTCTTATTCTTGAGAATTCACATTTATCTTATACAGTTGTGCTCAAAAGTTTACATACCCCGGCAGAATTTTTGCTTTCTTGGCCTTTTTTTCAAAGAATATGAATGAGAACACCAAAACTTTTTCTCCACCCATGGTTAGTAGTTGGGTGAAGCCATTTATTGTCAAACTACTGTGTTTTCTCTTTTTAAATCATAATGACAGCTTGAAACATCCAAATGACCCTGATCAAAAGTTTACATACCCTGGTGATTTTGGCCTGATAACATGCACAGAAGTTGACACAAATTGGTTTGAATGGCTACTAAAGGTCCATTTTTATTCAAGTGTCTCCTTATTGTGCATCTTGAAACAGCCACACCGCTAATTTTCAGAGTCCAGTATTTCAACTGATGTTATTTGTGGGGTTTTTGTTTGCACCCCAAATAATTTTCCTGGCATCTGTCACAGGTCACAGGTGAGGATGTTACCTTTAGTAGCCATTCAAACCCATTTGTGTCAACTTCTGTGCATGTTATCAGGCCAAAATCACCAGGGTATGTGAACTTTTGATCAGGGCCATTTGGATGTTTTGGGCTGTCATTATCATTTAAAAAGAGAAAACACAGTAGTTTGACAATAAACGGCTTCACCCAACCACTAAGAGAAATAGTTTTGGTCTTATTCATATTCTCTAAAAAAAAAGGCCAAGAAAGCAAAAATTCTGCCAGGGTATGTAAACTTTTAAGCACAACTGTATGTAAATGGGCTGTTCCAGGCTCTGGGCCAGACATAGACCTCCTTGAGAATCTGCCTCTAGGGATGTTGAATGAAAGGGAACATTGCCAGTGTGAGACACGTAGATCAGGAGAGCAGACCGTCAGTCATTACATGTCTCACTCTGGTAACTCCCCTTTAATGTACAATAATCTCTGAAGGCAGATTCTCATATAGAACCATGTTCGGGCACATAATATGTAAATGAGCTGTTGAGGATTATGAAAAATGTGTATTTCTTTCCCTGGAATAAGATATCAGATATCAAGGTATAATTCTTTTCAGCTTCCTATGACCTACATGACCATATAGATGACTTAGAAGGGATGATCCCACTGACAGATTCCCTTTGATGTTTACATACGTGCAGATTTTTAAATGATATCCACAACAATTATTCCATGTGTAAGATAAGCCTAAAAGGGACTGTCCAATTTTTTTTTTCCAAGTAATCACCTGAGACTGCTAGAAATAATGAAGTGCAGTACTCTGCCATCTCCACTAGTCCCATAGCAGTGCGCATGCTCAACCTCGAAGACTCAGACGGGGATTTGCAAAGCGCATGCGCAGAAACGTGGATGTCCCAGATTTCACAGTCACTGCCCCCCCCCCATTTCTATCAGCGAGTTATCACCTTTCCAATAAGTGGGTGATAAATTGGAAACGTTCCATTTAATGAGAGTCCAGCAAGTATAGGATTATTGTCAGCAGCATATTTGACTTATGCCACATTGCCCTTGAAATCAGAAATGTCAGGTGCGATGGGGGGGTCGGCTACACTATCCAACTACATATAGTGCTTACATTACGATGGACCAACCAGATACCGAGAGAACAGCTGAAAGCTGTGGGTTTTTGTTTTATACCCTTCCAAATAACAAAGAAAATGTTTACACTATATAATAGTAACATTAGGTTACAGTAAACAGACACATTTTACTTCTCTACAGCTTTATGTGGTACAACACCTGGAAAAGAATAGTGCAAAGTGTACGAGATCAGATCGTGGAGTTCCTGGAAGTGGTTTCAATTTCTACACCATGTCCAGTAGCCTGAGCGCAGGCCAAAGTTTTGAAAGACGGCTGCATTCACTTAGGAAAGCTATTTTACTATTTACCACAAATTACTACCAGACAACGCGATTTGCTAGTCACGAATTGGACTAAAACATGCTTGTCAAAGCCAGATTCCCTCGACTCCACTGCACCACGAGTAAACAGAGCCCTGAACGCTTTAGACGGGTTCTGCAAGAAAATGGCAATTATGGACATGCAGGTCCTGTTAAATCGGAGGAGCCTCCATCGCGATTTGGTCCGTGAAGTGGAAAATTTTAAATGACATGCTCATTAACATAAAAACTGGTCTACTGTATCAAGAAGACTCCCGGGACACAGTGATTACTTCCAATTTCATCCTCATTTTAGGGTACAAAGCAGAAAAGCCACAGCAAAAAATAAATAAATATAAAAAATGCAACACATTAATGGTATATTTACATAGGGCGGAAGAGTTTTTTACAGTCATGGCCAAAAGTTTTGAGAATGACACAAATATTATATTTTCACATGATCTGCTGCCCTCTGGTTTTTATGTGTTTGACAGATGTTTTTATCACAGACAGAAATATAATAATTGCAAACATATGAGTAACAAAAGCTAATATTGACAGTTAGAATGAGTTAATGCAGCAAGTCAATATTTGCAGTGTTGACCCTTCTTCTTCAGGACCTCTGCAATTCTCCCTGGCATGCTCTGAATCAACTTCTGGACCAAATCCTGACTGATAGCAGTCCATTCTTGCACAATCAATGCTTTCATTTTGTCAGAATTTTTAGGTTTTTGTTTGTCCACCCGTCTCTTGATGATTGACCACAAGTTCTCAATGGGATTAAGATCTGGGGAGTTTCCAGGCCATGGACCCAAAATCTCTGTTTTGTTCCCTGAGCCATTTAGTTATCACCTTTGCTTTATGGCGAGGTGCTCCATCATGCTGGAAAAGGCATTGTTGATCGCCAAACTGCTCTTGGAGGGTTGGGAGAAGTTGCTCTTGGAGGACATTCTGGTACCATTCTTTATTCATGGCTGTGTTTTTAGGCAAGACTGTGAGAGAGCCGATTCCCTTGGCTGAGAAGCAACCCCACACATGAATGGTTTCAGGATGCTTAACAGTTGGCATGAGACAAGACTGGTGGTAGCGCTCACCTTGTCTTCTCCGAATGAGGCGTTTTCCTGATGTCCCAAACAATCGAAAAGGGGATTCATCAGAGAAAATAACTTTACCCCAGTCCTCAGCAGTCCACTGCCTGTACCTTTTGCAGAATATCAGTCTGTCCATGATGTTTTTTCTGGAGAGAAGTGGCTTCTTTGTTGCCCTCCTTGAGACCAGGCCTTGCTCCAAGAGTCTCCGCCTCACAGTGCGTGCAGATGCACTCACACCTGCCTGCTGCCATTCCTGAGCAAGCTCTGCACTGCTGGTAGCCCGATCCCGCAGCTTAAACAATTTTAAGAGACGGTCCTGGCGCTTGCTGGTCTTTCTTGGGCGCCCTGAAGCCTTTTTGGCAACAATGGATGGCAACCTCTCTCCTTGAAGTTCTTGATGATTGCGATAGATTGTTGACTAAGGTGTAGAGTTGAGCGATACTTTCCGATATCCAAAAGTATCGGAATCGGAATGGTATCGCCGATACCATTAAAATATCGGCGATACCCGATACCGATACCGGAAGTCCCATGTAAATCTATGGGAACAAAATATCGCAACTAAAAAAACCTCTTTCTTTCCTTGTAAACACTAAATATACACACATAGAATACACATTATATATATATATATTATATATATATATACACACATGTCATTGTGACATATATATAATACATATATGTATAGTTTATACACTTCTACATAGTAAAATATCCTCTGATTTAATTGCCGGGTAAAGTCGGCTTCTGTGAAAAGACAGAAGCACCCGACATGAAATGACACTTGGTGTACATAGGGTTAACCATGTCTTTTCATGTCGTTTGCTATCTGATTTGCACAAACAATTACATGAGTGGCTGTGTGCAAAATTTCACACCTGTAGGGGTTAATTAAAGGTGTAAATTCGTTGTAAAAAAAACGGACTTTTTTGCTACGAATTTACACCTTTAACCCCTACAGGTGTGAAATTTTGCACACAGCCACTCATGTAATTGTTTGTGCAAATCAGATAGCAAACGACATGAAAAGACATGGTTAACCCTATGTACACCAAGTGTCATTTCAAATGACACTTGGTGTACATAGGGTTAACCATGTCTTTTCATGTCGTTTGCTATCTGATTTGCACAAACAATTACATGAGTGGCTGTGTGCAAAATTTCAGACATGTAGGGGTTAATTAAAGGTGTAATTTCGTTGAAAAAAATGCGTGGGCTCCCGCTGTATTTTCTCCACCAGACAGACAAAGCAAAGCGAGTGGGGGCAGATAATAACAGCCTAGGGAGGGTACATTTTTTGTGCCCCCCATGGCTACTAACATCTGCCCCCAGACACCCCAGAAAGGGCAAATCTATAATTAGATTCGCCCTTTCTGGCACTTTGCCCGTCTATTCCCATTGCCCTGTAGCGGTGGCGAATGGGTTAATAATCTCACCTTACTGTCACCTTAGTATTGAAAGGTGACCTTAAGGCAGGTTAATAATTGAGAGCTGTCAATTAGACAACTATCAATTATTAATCCTATTGAAGTAAATTAAAAAAACACAGACACATTAATAAAAATTAATTTTAATGAAATAAAAACACATTTTTTTGACCATATTTTATTTTACACTTAATCCCTGCGAAGCCATTGATCTACTAAAATAAAGATAAAAAAATAAAAAAACATTATTCTTACCTATTCCGCCGATCTGTCACGTCCCACGCTGTAATCCTTCACAAAGGGTTAACTAGCTTTGAGCCAAGCAGTGCAAGTAATCCTGCATGCTCAGCTCAAAGCTCCTGAATGAATAAGTTCCTCTCCTGGCGACAGGAGAGGATGTGTTTCATGAATGAAGCTTAATTGATTGTGTCCACTTTCCCTTTAGGTCAGGTCACTAAAGTTAAATTGTCAATAAATCAATTAAGCTCCATTCATGAATCTATTCCTCTACTTTCGCTGGGAGAGGAACTTATTCATTCATGGGGTTAGAGCTAGTAGACAGAATTATCTCCCTGCTAACTGTAACCTGTTAACCCTTTCTGATGGATTACAGCGTGGGACCTGACTGTACATCGGATTGGTAAGTATAATTTTGCTTTTTTATTTTTTTTTTTATTACAGGAAATGGTTTTAGCAGGAAAATAAAATATGGTAAAAAACTGTGTGATTATTTAATTAAACTTATTTTTTATTAAACTGTGTTTGATTTTTCTTTCATACAATAGGATTAATAATTGATAGTTGTCTAATTGACAGCTCTCAATTATTAACCTGCCTTAAGGTCACCTTTCAATACTAAGGTGACAGTAAGGTGAGATTATTAACCCATTCGCCACCGCTACAGGGCAATGGGAATAGACGGGCAAAGTGCCAGAAAGGGCGAATCTAATTATAGATTTGCCCTTTCTGGGGTGTCTGGGGGCAGATGTTAGTAGCCAGGGGGGGCACAAAAAATGTACCCTCCCTAGGCTGTTATTATCTGCCCCCACTCGCTTTGCTTTGTCTGTCTGGTGGAGAAAATACAGCGGGAGCCCACGCATTTTTTTTCAACGAAATTACACCTTTAATTAACCCCTACATGTCTGAAATTTTGCACAAATACACTCATGTAATTGTAAGTTCTAAACAAATATCAAAATACAGGAAATGACATGGTTAACTGTGTGGAAACAATGTATCATTTCATGTCGGCTTCTGTGATTTCACAGAAGCCGGCAATTGAATTAGCGGCTATTATACTATGTAGAGGTGTATGAACTATAAATATATATATATATATATGTGTCACAAATTCAATGACATGTATATATATATATATGAGGTGTAAAATTGCTGAAAAAAAATGCGTGGGCTCCCGCCCTATTTTCACAACCAGATAGACAAAGCCAGTGAGTGGGGGCAGATAATAATAGCCCAGAGAGGGACCATTTTTTTTGGCCCCCCCCCCGGCTACTTAACATCTGCCCCCAGACACCCCAGAAAGGGCAAATCTCTAATTAGATTTGCCCTTTCTGGCACTTTGCCCGTCTATTCCCATTGCCCTGTAGCGGTGGCGAATGGGTTAATAAGGGGTTAAAATGACCTTGCAATTGAAAGGTCACTTTAAGCCAGGTTAATAATTGAGAGCTGTCAATTAGACAACTATCAATTATTAATCCTATTGTATGAAAGAAAAATCAAACACACACACTTTAATAAAAAAGAAGTTTAATGAAATAATCACACAGTTTTTGACCATATTTTATTTACCTGCTAAAACCATTTCCTGTAATAAAAATAAAATAATAAAGCAAAATTATTCTTACCAATCCGATGCACAGTCAGGTCCCACGGTGTAATCCTTCAGAAAGGGTTAATGTTTACTGCAGGGACCGCAGCTAATGCTGCAGCCTCACAGTAAACCCCCAAATGAATGAGCTCCTCTCCTGGCTGACAGGAGAGGAAGTGGAAAGCTTAATTGATTGCTTTCCACTTTCACTTCAGGTCAGCCAGGGACACCATCAGTGACGTCAGAGGGAACTGATTAACAAAAATAGGGGATCCCCTCGAAAAAAAATTGGCGTGGGTCCCCCCTATTTTTGTTAACCAGCCAGATGAAGCAGACCGCTGAGGCCTGGTTTTTCAGGCTGTTAAGGAGCCAAGATCCATGGACCTTGCCAGCCTGATAATACCAGGCCACAGCAGTCTGCATATCTTGGCTGATTAACAAAAATAGGGGATCCCCTCGAAAAAAATTGGCGTGGGGTCCCCCTATTTTTGTTAACCAGCCAGATGAAGCAGACCGCTGAGGCCTGGTTTTTCAGGCTGGTAAGGATCCAATATCCATGGACCTTGCAAGCCTGATAATACCAGGCCACAGCAGTCTGCTTAGCTTGGCTGGTTAACAAAAATAGGGGATCCCCTCGAAAAAAAAAACGGCGTAGGGGTCCCCTATTTTTGTTAACCAGCCAAGTAAAATGCAGACTGCTGCGGCCTGGTATTAAAAGACTGTCAAGGCCCATGGATTTTGGCCCTCAACAGCCTGATAATACCAGGCTACAGCAGCCCCACATTTGGCGCATCAAAAGATGTGCCAATTGTGGCACTTTACCCGGCTCTTCCCACTGCCCTGTAGCGGTGGCAAGTGGGGTAATAAGGGGTTAATGTCACCGTTGATTGCACGGTGACAATAAGCCCGGTTAATGATGGAGAGGTGTCAATAAGACACCGATCCATTATTAATCCCAAAGTTTTTAAATGTGTAAAAAAAAGACACAGCAAGAAAAAAGTCTTTTAATGAAATAAAAGAGACAACACAGTTTTCATTAATTTTATTATACTCTCATTCCTGCGACGCCATCGATCTCCTGTAAAAAAAGAAAAAAAACAAACCAACAGTATACCACCTGTCCGACGCAGTCCATAACGACAGTCCCACGACGATCCAGCTCTGCTACATCGGAATGACAGGCAGAGGCTGTCATCGCAACGCAGCACAGCTGATTACCTGCTTCCCCGGCGGTGACGTCATCGGACTGACTGCTTTACAGCCGGGATTACCCAGCAGTCACTGCAGTTATCGCGAGAAACTGCATGTGACCGCCGGGGAGAAGAGGATGTCGGCCATGAAGCAGTCCAGCCCGTGACCGCCGGAGATCTTCTGCCAGGTAAGTGCCGCTGACTCCTGACAGACCCGACAGACGGACACTGACAGTGACAGTGACATCCCGATTCCGGTATCCGATATGACGAAAATATCGGAACTCAGAATCGGAATTCCGATACAGCCAATATCGGCCGATACCCGATATTTGCAGTATCGGAATGCTCAACCCTACTAAGGTGCAATCTTTCTAGCTGCGATACTCTTCCCTGTTAGGCCATTTTTGTGCATTGCAATGATGACTGACGTGTTTCTTTAGAGATAACCATGGTTAACAGAAGAGAAACAATGATGCCAAGCACCAGCCTCCTTTTAAAGTGTCCTTAATCATGACAGATTGATCTCCAGCCATGTCCTCATCAACACCCACACCTGTGTTAATGGAGCAATCACTGAAAAGAGGTTAGCTGGTCCTTTTAAGGCAGGGCTGCAATGATGGTGAAATGTGTTTTGGGGGTAAAGTTCATTTTCTAGCCAAATATTGACTTTGCAAGTAATTGCTGTTAAGCTGATCACTCTTTATAACATTCTGGAGTATATGCAAATTGCCATTAGAAAAAGTGAAGCAGTAGACTTTGTAAAAATTTATATTTGTGTCATTCTCAAAACTTTTGGCCATGACTGTATAGAAAATGCAAAGACATCTGCTGTGGAAAAATTTAATAAAATTGTGTAAATTTAGGTAACAGTTTGTTGATTTACTGTTTTGGATAGGGCAATATAAAAAAAAAAAAAACCTTCTATATATTCACCTCCACAAGTGCTTACGTGGGTCTTTTGCTTGGTGCACTGCTAGTCCGGGCATAATCCAGTCACTTCTGGGGAGATCTTAAGATGTCTGATCACTGCAACCTGGGATTTGGTAACCATCGTCAGATGGGCCAAGACACCTTCACCAGCAGGAGAACAGGCAAAAGAGCCACAAAAGCCCCAGGGAGGTAGGGCTGTTTTGTTATCCACCCCACTATGAGTCTGCTGTGGATCAATCAAAAACCTGGAGCAACAACTGGAGTTTATTAGCGCTCTTGATTTCCCCATTTAGATTATATCCACAATCACCAACGTGCTGCGGATTTAAAATTTACACCGGTTAATTTCCGCGCAGAATCCGGATCTTCCGTCTAAGGAATTCAGAGAAATCATCTATCGGATGAAAAACCTGGACACCATCACGATGCTGATAATTTTTCAATGTAGCAAATTAGTTTTATAGACGGGTGCAGGCGCAGCCTTCTAGTGCATGCCCTGCTCTGTAAGGCTATGTGCACACGTTGCGTTTTTTAGCGGTTTTGCCGCGGTTTTTCACGGTAAAACGCCGCGAAGCAGCGGCAAAACCGCTTACACAATACAACTCATTAAGGCCTATGAGATTCCGCAATGCTGTGCACATGCTGCGGGTTTTTCCGCGGCGGAATCGCATCGCGGGAGAATCCGCAGCATGCTCATTCTTTTTTGCGGAACCGCGGCGATTCCGCCGCCACAGGAATGCATTGAACCGCTTACTTTCTGCATGTGGCTGTGCCCACCATGCGGAAAGTAAGCGGTTCATGTGCGGATGGTACCCAGGGTCTGGAGGACAGGAGACTCTCCTCCAGGCCCTGGGTACCATATCCATGTAAAAACAATAATTAAAATAAAAAATAATTATATTCTCACCTTCCGGCGGCCCCCGCAGCTTTCCCGCCTCTCAGCGACGCTCCCGCCAATCGCGTTCCCAGGAGTGCATTGCAAGATCACCCAGATGACGTAGCGGTCTCGCGAGATGCTACGTCATCGGGATGATTGCCGCAAAGGACTCCTGGGAACGAAACTTGCCGGGAGCGTCGCTGAGAGGCGGGAAAGCTGCGGGGGTCGCCGGAAGGTGAGAATATCATTATTTATTATTTTTTTTATTATTTTAACATTAGATCTTTTTTACTATTGATGCGACATAGGCGGCATCAATAGTAAAAAGTTTGTCACACGAGTCAAACACTTGTTTGACTCGTGTGACCAACCTGTCAGATCGCTTGTAAAACGCAAGCATTCGCAAGCTAATTTCCGCTTGCAAAACGCTAGTGTTTAGCGGGAATACGCAACCTATAATATGCGGATTTCCCGCGGCAGGGAGGTGCGGAAATTGCCGCGAAATTCCATGCAATCCGCAACGGTGCATAAGCCAAAAAAATCAACACGAAAGCCACTGTGATTACCGCAATGCGACCACTAAGAACAAACGAATACACAATTTTCCCCCTTCTCATGAGGTAGTAGTGTTTTCACATCCAATTTCAAGCTTCCATGGTTTGACTACAGAGGTTTCTGATTTTTGAAGCAAAGAATCATCTGTCATAGTCATCAATGGAAAGTTAGCTACCAGTAACACATTCTAGGTACCTCGGCTACCTCACCCTGCATCTGGAGTTGCCTAACCGTGTGCCAAAAGCACATGCGCACTCAGCAAATTGAACACATGCTTCAAAGCCGAATCAAAAGACCTATAGTAACACCTCAATATCAAGCGACCACTGTATGCTTGTCAAGTTATCCATTATGGCTCCTAAGCTATGAGAAGCTCCAATAGAAAACTGGCCCCAATAGCTGGGTAAGCAATGGATTGTTGTCTATGGAGAAAGCTAGATTGAAATTATTATTATTTTTTTTTTTTTAACTCTGATGTTGCAATAATTAATGTTAAAAATAAATCATTGTACACCCCTCATCTTCAAGCAGACTGTTATCAGAAAACAACCTAATATTAAATCAGGTTTGTGTTACATGTATAAGAAGAAAAAAAAAAAACATTAATAAAACAAAATAGCAATTTTCACACTGGGGCATTTTGTACACCTATTTCTGAGCTTTCGGAAGATGTCCAGCAGGCCATTATCATCAGAGGAAGAATTACTGGGCTAGATAACAGATCCACCATTCACAAGTGCGATGACACCGCCGCTCTCCTCCTTTCACAATGACTTTGGAACACGCTCAGAGGATTCAATACAAAAGATGAGGTCAGTCTGTCATTGAAGCTAGTCTAACTGTACATGTCTTTCATCAAAGAGAATGTTTTGTGTTCAAATAAGCCCCAGAGAGTTTCCATATTGGAAAACTTCTACAGTCCATGGCCAAAATTTTTGAGAATTACACAAAATATATTTTCACATGATCTGCTGCCCTCTGGTTTTTAGTGTGTTTTGACAGATGTTTTTATCACAGACAGAAAATATAATAATTGCAAACATATGAGTAACAAAAGCTAATATTACAGTTAGAATGAGTTAATGCAGCAAGTCAAATTTTGCATTGTTGACCCTTCTTCTTCAGGACCTCTGCAATTCCCCTGGCATGCTCTCTCAATCAACTTCAGGACCAAATCCGACTGATAGCAGTCCATTCTGCACAATCAATCTTTCATTTTGTCAGAATTTTAGGTTTTTGTTTGTCCACCCGTCTCTTGATGATTGACCACAAGTTCTCAATGGGATTAAGATCTGGGGAGTTTCCAGGCCATGGACCCAAAATCTCTATGTTTTGTTCCTGAGCCATTTAGTTATCACCTTTGCTTTATGCAAGGTGCTCCATCATGCTGAAAAGGCATTGTTGATCGCCATACTGCTCTTGGAGGGTTGGGAGAAGTTGCTCTTGGAGGACGTTCTGGTACCATTCTTTATTCATGACTGTTTTTTAGGCAAGACTGTGAGAGAGCCAATTCCTTGGCTGAGAAGCAACCCCCCACGCAAATGGTTTCAGGGCTTAAACAGTTGGCATGAGACAAACTGGTGTAGCGCTCACCTTGTCTTCTCCGAATGAGGCGTTTTTCCTGATCCCAAACAATCGAAAAAGGGGGGTTTACAAGAAAATAACTTTAACCCCAGTCCCAGCAGTCCACGCCTGTACCTTTGGGAGAATATCGTCTGTCCCCTGATGTTTTTTCTGGAGAGAATTGGCTTCTTTTTTGCCCTCCTTGAGACCAGGCCTTGCCCAAGAGTCCCGCCTCACAGTGTTTCATATGTACCACACCTGGTCGCTGCCATTCCTGGCAACTCTGCACTGCGGAGCCCATCCCGCGCTGAAACACTTTTTAAGAGACGGTCCTGGCCTTGCTGGTCTTTCTTGGGCGCCCTGGAGCCTTTTTGGCAACAATGGAACCTCTCTCCTTGAAGTTCTTGATGTTGCGATAGATTGTTGACTGAGGTCAATCTTTCTAGCTGCGATACTCTTCCCGTTAGCCATTTTTGTGCATTGCAATGATACTGCACGGTTTCTTTAGAGATAACCAGGTTAACAGAAGAGAAACAATGATGCCAGCCCACCTCCTTTTAAAAATGCCTTATCTGACAAATTGACTCCACCATGCCTCACAACACCCACACCTGTGTTTAATGGGCAAACACTGAAAGGGTTGCTGGTCCTTTAAGCAGGGCTCCCAAAGATGGGTGAAATGTTTTTGGGGTAAAGTTCATTTTCTACCAAATATTGACTTTGCAAGTAATGGGTGTTAGCGATCACTCTTTATAAACTTCTGGGATATAAATTGCCAATTAGAAAAAGGAAGCAGTAGACTTGTAAAAATTAATAAATTTTTGGCATTCCAAAACTTTTGGTCATTACTGTTTTTCTTTTTACTTTTAAACAGATTATAGGGGAGAGGGGAAAAAAAAAACCAAACATGGAATAAATACGGTCATTTTCTGATGGCTTCCTCTTCAAAATTGTCATGTGGAATTTCAACCAATTAATCTTCCTCACCCCCAAAAAAATTTCCCCCGGAGACTGTTTTAAAAGTCCCATAGAAGCTTTAGCCAATGTTTGCCCGTTTTCACATGTAATCTCACAAGGGGAACCTTCAATATTTTTTCCTATTTTTCCCACAGGGGCAATGGATGGCTTTGAACAAATTTTCTAAAGAAGTAAAGCCCCCCAAATTTTTCTCCCCTGAAGGGGATTGGGGTCAAAAATTTTGCTTTTTAAAGGGAACGTCCCCCATTTTTGGGGTAGGGAAAAGGCCACTGCCACACTTATCTACAGCATTTGTAATGCGTAGATAAACCCCCCATGTCACCAAAAGAAGAAAAACGAGTTTTTATTTAAAACCCCCAGGGGTTCCCCCCCCTCCGATGGGCTTGCGGGGCCCGGGCGGCGCCTCCCACTCTACTAATCCCC
>JARQOD010000006.1:360036943-360077342 GCA_033576555.1 Oophaga sylvatica
AGTTTTTTTCTTTGGTTTGTTTTCCCAAGTTTCCCTTTTCATCCTACCCCAAAAACATGCTTTGATTTTCATGTTTTGTGAGTGGGGGGCCCATCATGGCCCTTTGGGATCTTTTTTGTGGGGAAAATTTTTTTTCTAGAGTGCATGTTGAGATAGAGCACCCCCCTGCTGCGGGGAAATTTTGGCCCCCTTTTTGATTTGGACTAAGGGGTAGCTATACTTCTTGATATTTTAGGTATCGATATTGCCTTCCACCTTGAAAATGTTCGCCCCCCCCCCTTGAAATGAAACCCAGACATGATCTTTCCCCCACCAATTTAAATTTTTTCGGGGTGTATTTGGGGATCCATAGGGGCTCCAGTAGGTCCTGCAGATTTGCGGGGGCTGTGGTGTATTTCCTAAAGATTCATAAAAGAATCCCCCTTCTGCCACTTTTCCAGCGCCCATCGTTTAGGGGCTGTGGGACTTTGCAAATCCCCCCGGGTTTTTTTTTTTCCCCTTTTGTTTAGTGGGTTCTGGGCACTAAATTGCCATGGGGCCCATTTTGGCAGAATCCTACAATGTTCTAGTTGAACAGGGACTTGAGGTGAAGGTTTTTGGAGCTTGTGAGGGGAGGGGGGCTTGCTTTGGATTTTCAAACCCAAAAAAACGTTCCCCTGAGTAGTTGTTTGCGGGGTTGGGGGCCTGGGTTTTGTCAAACCTTCCAGTCTTTAAAATCTTTTTTTAATTTTTTTATATTGCGTTGGGACACATTAAGGTGCCAGCCACCTCTGCAGTGGATTGGTTTATCCTCTTGTAATCAAGGCTTTGGTCGAGGGTGGATTTTTGGAGTTGTCAGAGCTCAAGTTGCAGTTCAAGTGAAGGTCTGGGGTGCTGGGTTTCTTTTTATACACACCCACTAATTAACCGATCATTTACTGAGCACTGGTGAGGATGTAAACTAGGATTGGGTGCATTATATGACCAGGTGACAAAACTTTTGTCTTGCCAAAATCTGACCTTCTGTGTTCATTCAATGATCAATATTTCAGCATTCATGCCAATTTATTTTCTTAACCTAAACCAAATTTGGGAGTGTTTCAGCTTTCAAAAGAATAATTTATAAAACCAATGGATGAATTTAACGTCAGGTTATAAGCTTTGATTTACATAACACGGATAAGCGACATAACTTCTGTAAGGGAGTGTATATCCCCATTATATTCCGCAGCGCTTTACAGACATCATCGCTGTCCCATTGGCCCACAATCTAGATTCCCTATCAGTATGTCATTAGAATGTTAAAGAAAACCAGAGAACCCAGAGGAAACCCACGCAAACACGGGGAGAACATACAAACTCCTTGTAGATGTGATCCTTGCTGAGATTTGGACCCAGCGCTGCAGTGCTAACCACTGAGCCCCGTGCTGTAACAGTGCTAACCACTGAGCCCCCGTGCTGTAATACAGTGCTAACCACTGAGCCACCTCACCGGTGATATTTATGTTCTTTAGACTGGGGGAGGGGTGTTTATTTAATAGTGACATATACACTGGGTTCTATGTGTGTATAAGTAAACAGTGCCCCTTCTTCAATGGTGCCCCCTCAGTAGTGCTCCCTTCTCACTAGTGCCAACTATTCACTGATGCCCTCTTTTCATAAGTGCGCACTTCTGACTAGTGTCACTCCTAATTGGGCCCCTCATCATTGGTACCCTCTCCTTACCGATGCTCTCTCCTTATACGTGCCCCTCTTCACTGGTGCCTCTCCTCATTGGTTCCCCTTCCTCACTATTGCACACAACTTCAGTAGTGCCCCTCTTATCTGTTATTAACTGTTACCCCCTCCTCATTGGTGCCCCTTCCTCACTATTGCATCCACCTTCAGTAGTGCACCCTCCTCACTATTGCACCCACCTTCAGTAGTGCCCCCCTTCTCTGGTACCAACTCCTAATTGGTGCCCCCTCCTCATTATTGCACCCACCTTCAGCGGTGCCCCCTCTTTTGTTACCCTCGGCTCAATAATACACCCACCTTCAGTAGTGCCTCCTCTTCTCTGATACACCCTCCTCACTATTGCACCTACCTTCAGTAGTGCTCCCTCCTCACTATTGCACCCACATTCTGTAGTGCCCCCCCTTCTCTGGTAACCCCTCCTCACTATGTAACAAGGTGGCACTGGGTCGTAGTCATGGCCGAGTCCATCAGTCAGTGAGCACCCCCGGCCCCTTGCACATGTAAAATCCCAGTCCTGCGGTATAGTCAGTTACCTTCAGCACACGTTCACTTCAGTCGCTGGGGAAACACTCAGGAAACACCACAAGCCACAGTTCTGTTCCAATGAGAGAAACTTTACTGAACATGGTGAAAATAAAGCAATGCTTCCTGTGCTTTCCCTGCAACTTCAATAGGCTACACAACACCAACGGCTCCCATCCATGTTTGGGAATCCACACTCCTTCTGGAGATGTTCCCGTGGATTCAGTGCCCATCCACATGCCTGACAGTCTGTGGTATCCCCTCAACTGGGGCACCCTCTGTTCCTGGCTGTGGAGAGCGTCTTGCCCTGGGCATGCTCCCAGGTGTCTGCCTTACAGGAGGAAGTCCTTTCCTATCCCCTTGGGACTTCACACCGCCCCCCTTCTAGCTCCTCCCAACAGTTTAACGCATTCTGTCCCTAAACTAAATATATACAAGTACATGCACAGTTAGGATACAACATATTACAATGACAATTACTACATGACATAACAATATAAAACATTGATGAACCATCAGGGTGCCGCGCGTGACATGTGCGGTGTATAAGACAGAGGAGGGACCCTCCTCGCTATTGCACCCACCCCTTCAGTAGTGCCCCGTCCTCACTATTGCACCCACCTTCAGCAGTGCCCCCTCCTCACTATTGCACCCATCTTCAGTAGTGCCCCCTCCTCACTATTGCACCCACCTTCAGTAGTGCCCCCTCTTCTCTGGTGCCCCTCCTCACTATTGCACCCACCTTCAGCAGTGCCCCCTCCTCACTATTGCACCCTTCAGTAGTGCCCCCTCCTCACTATTGCACCCACCTTCAGTAGTGCCCCCTCCTCACTATTGCACCCATCTTCAGTAGTGCCCCCTCTTTTCTGGTGCCCCCTCCTTACTATTGCACCCACCTTCAGTAGTGCCCCTCCTCACTATTGCACCCACCTTCAGTAGTGCCCCCTCCTCACTATTGCACCCTTCAGTAGTGCCCCCTCCTCACTATTGCACCCACCTTCAGTAGTGCCCCCTCCTCACTATTGCACCCATCTTCAGTAGTGCCCCCTCTTTTCTGGTGCCCCCTCCTTACTATTGCACCCACCTTCAGTAGTGCCCTCTCACATGCACCCTCAGTAGTGCCCCTCCTCACTATTGCACCCTTCAGTAGTGCCCCCTCCTCACTATTGCACCACCTTCAGTAGTGCCCCCTCCTCACTATTGCACCCACCTTCAGTAGTGCCCCCTCCTCACTATTGCACCCACCTTCAGTAGTGCCCCCTCCTCTTAGGCGACCCCCCCGTTCTCTGTGTCTCTTCTACAGACTTCAGTGAGCGCTTTTCCCGTTACAATAAGGCTCTGGACTCCCCACTGTGGGGAATGTTGCTGTGACCGCCATTGCTATCACGCTGTCCCTGTATCTGCGATGACACACAGTGTGATACCTGGCGCAGTGTGCTGAGGGGCCGGGGGTGTGAGAGCAGCAGTGTACACACAGTAGTGGGGCACAGGCGCGGGCCCTTTAAGAGCGGAGGAGGAGGGGGACCTGAATGAAAAGCACTAGTGAATTCTTGCATAAATTATGCCTGGTGGCCGTGTGACGTCACGCCTGTGTGGCAGGGGAGCGGGGGAGAGGGAGGAGGAGGAGGGCAGTGTGGGCGGGGCTTCCTCTGAGTGTGTGTGAGAGTTGTCGGGGGCGCGCGCGGTCCTCGGGGAGGGCACATGCACGCGGCTGGAGCTGGTGCCCGGAGTGAGAGGATCCCGAGCAGTGAGTGTCCGGCGGGGCCGCGGGTTCGCCTCCTCCGTGCGGACGCGCTCGTACACTATCGGATTAAAAACTTGAGGCGAAATTAAAACACAAAGGGAAAAAGAAGGGAAGAGGGAGAAGAAGCCGGAGCTCAGGACGGGGATACGGATAAAAGGTGGAGTGTGGGAAAGAAAGCGTAAACTCCAGCACACACAGCGCCTCCTCCCGCACAGCCCGGACAGGAGGGAAGGGGCAGACACCAGTCCCGTCCTCCGCAGACAATAGGCTCCGGGGCCGCTCTCCGCCCGGTAAGTTGGGGATGGGGAGTTGTGGAGTAGTCGCCGGATGAGTTGTGTAGTAGTGCGGACACCGGGCACAGCGTGGCCACAACAATGCCCACGCATCCTGCCGGATCCACGCAAAACTTACTGCTCCCGGGATCAACTTTGCTGGTGACGCCGGAGGTGCGTGGCCCGGGCACGGGTGGCGGGTCTGTGGCCGGAGGGGGGAGGGCTCCTGACCGCATGATGTGCCTGTCCTAATCATCCTATCGCGACATCTCGCCTGCTGCTGTGGCGATCACTATCGGGGTGCTGGCTATCAACTTGTGCGAAGTGTGTGTGCAGCATCCTCCTCCTCCGCCACCATCCGGGCTGCTACTTTGTACCCATAGATGGAGGGCACTACTGAGGGGACGTGTGACTGCCATTCACTCTGGGGGGAGGGGGCGGCTGCAGGAGCACGAGGAGCCCAAAAGTGTCCAGGAGTAGTGATGGTGGCCATGGGGGCAGGCTGACCCCAGATGTCCGGCTCCTGCCCCTCGGATGCCCATGTTTGTGTTTGCCCAGAGATGGCTGCTGTGTGCTCACGCCCCCCATCACCTCCTCAGCTGGGATACGTGATAATGGGGGGCTGATGAGAGAGGAGGTGGGTGTGGGTCATTGTCCTCTGCTGGGATGTGATGGGAGAAGACATGGCCTCCTGTTTATTCCCCTGCTGCTGCTGGTGGTGGAGCAGGGGGGTGGATGTGGGGAGGGGAAGGATGAGGCTCATGGAGAAGGCGCTGCAGGCTACCAGCAGCCATCATTGCTATGTAGTCATCTCCTGATGGCCTTTCACTAGAGGGTACCCTTGGTAGGAGGAGGCAGCCAGAGAAGATGGGAGAGACACCCACCACATACAACATGGCAGCTCTTCCCCTGGCTCACATACCCCATTGACTTGGGCACCTCTCACTCTGCTTTTTTTTTTTTTTTTTCTGTTGCAAGTATTTTCTTTCACATAACAAACAATAGACAAAGGACACAAAGTAGCAGTTGAGGAGGAGTTTCCTTTTGAATGGGAGAGATCACCGACCCGCACCATGCTCTGTCTCCTGTCCCTCCCCAAACTGCAAGGAGCCACAGATCATCTCCATGTGGGGCAGGTGCTGGCCCAGAAAACTTTTATTCCTTCTTCTTCTTATCAATTTGTTACTCTGAATATGGAGATGTCCTCATCAGCGCCCAATATAATTTGTCAGGGGGGGGGGGGTGCATTGTCAGCGCTGACCCAGGAGAGTCCATCCAACCATAGAGCTGGGTGCCACACATGTCACTAGGTGAATGCACGAAAAGTCCCATTACTACCCCTAACCGTCTCATCTTTCTCACTTATTTTCTATTTGAGTCGAAAATTGGTCTCAACTTTTCCAAATACCTATAAAATCCCATCTACCGCTAAAGAAATAAATAAAAGAAAAATTTGTATAGTCGCCTAAATGTTACAAATTGAAATTGACGGTGACGTCGTTTCATCTGCTAAAAACAAAGATTGTTTTATTTCATAAAAGTTGTTCCCCTATTCAGGGCTCCGTGTGCTTTGTACCCAGCAGCCTTCCAGTCACCTAAAATGGCAGCTTTCATTTATCTGGGACCTATTCAGTGACACTGATAGCACCACAAGGGCACAATGGCCTCGTCCCAGGTTTTGTCCTACGCTGTGAAAGCCAGATTTTATTAAACGTCCCCTTATATTCATCACGTTTTAAATTGAATTTGAAGTAAGCTTCTTCTAGGATTTTTTACACTTGAATATAGTAAAAAAAAACAAATATACATTTATATAAAGTTTCTACAGCACAGATGGATGTGATGTAAGAAGGGCAGGTTTGTTTACATTTTTTTTTTTAAAGCTAATAATAGGGAGGAGAAATTTTTCTCAAATATATCGTAATTTTATTAAAAAAAAAGTTAAAGTACCATACAAGGAATAGATCAACACACAGGCGAAAAGTTATTTTTTCTGATTGGTGTAACAGGTTTTAATTTGACAGATGCTGAAAGTTTACAACTTTTATTTTTCTGTAATTTAATATTAATCTAAAACTAACTTGACAGTTCTTTAGGATTGATACTCTAGTAAAACATGGATGTGTTTGTGAATATGATTTGCTTCTGGGACCATAGATCACGTGTTTGTGGAGTTAGCGAGTGTGTTTCTGAAATGAATTGACATTTGTATATTTCAATATTTGTTCAATTTTTTTAGATTAGCAGGAAGAAAGTATAGTTTTAAATGGCTAAAGTGGATTACCGGAGTTTGTTTTTTGTTTTGTTTTTTCCTTTGGCCAAGATTTCAGAGCAAATGTTACGATATTTAGTTGATTTTCTTTCCTTCTTTTGGAAAATATTTCCTGTTCTTTATGTTTACAAACATTATGCTGCTATGCTCCATCCTGAGCAAATCATTTGAGTTCAGTTTTTCTTAGTGAAAAATTAATCCTTTTTCTGTTGCATCTAATCCTTATATATAATTTTGATTTTGTCCCACTGGCATTTTAGTTTTTCCTTCTTGATGTTTTTTATTTTTCTTTATCTTTATCTAATTTTCCTAGCTCATTTGATATCGTCTAATTTACCCAAGGAATTGTGCCATGCTGTGTGCTTTGCTGATTTCTGTGGATGCCACTTGTTTCCTCTTTGGGGGTATGAGGTCACCGGACGGTGTTTATCATGATGACATCACATGTTCCTCAGATGCTGAATGTGTTCAGCTGTGGGGGGGGGTTAATTTTCCATCAAATGGCAACATTTTTACATTATTTTTTCACGTATGATCAGTGTAAAGATTTTCTATATATTGACCATTTTGTATACAGTGCATCATTGAAATGATCTCTCGTATTAAACAGTGTTCTGGCTAATATATGCCATCTTTTCTGTTGTATGACTATATTTTTATTTCCTTCAGAGATTTATAGTGTGATCTTGATATGTTGGCAGATAAGGTGGCAGAACATACAAATTAACATCTGTCGAAGATGGATGTCGGCGTTTAACCCTTAGTTGTCCTGTGCAGATAACGTGAATATGCTGGGTTACTTAATGTAGGCTGTGCCCAGCAACAGAAGGAAGTCTCCCTTTAATGCAGCCAATGGTTAATGTCCCTTATCTTGTGACAATTAAATGTAACCAGAGAAGACAGTGCTGGAACCAGAGCCATATGTGGAGCGCTGGTGAAACTGTAGAGACGCTGGTCCTGTGGAGCCCATGTATAATTTACTATTGGGAACTTTGCTGTGACACTTGCTCTGAGCCGATTGTGTCTGGTCTTTCATGTTCTGTCCCAGCCAGCGAGAGTTTACAAAGCAGAGTGTGAGCTGCTTCAATGCATTTCTCACCGCTACTCCTGGGGCATCATGTACAACAGGTTACTGCACACTTTACTTTTCCTATATATTTTTTGCTCAGAAATTTCGTTCCCAAGCTAGCTCAACATGCTGAGGCAGGAATAACCAATCTGTTTCTTGGGCCTTTAATAACAATTTATCCTGTCATTTAGATAGAGACACATTGTTTCCAAACCCTTTTATAAAGACCTTGGAAACCGTACTTTATAATTATTGTCTGAGCCACTTGCTTTTGTAATATTCCTTCCGCAGTAATACTTTGCAGGTGTAAAACTTTGCCAGTAATTCAGCTTTGTCTCCAGGACTGAGCTTTAGCTTGGATGTAAAGAAGTTTTAGAAACGTTTCCATTTCTTAAAAGCGCGCTACACTTTAGTGTGAATATTAGTGTAAAAACTGAGCAATGCGAGACAATCAGTACAGCAGAGCTCAGCCTGAATCTGAGATTTTAAGCAAGAATCAGCTGGTCTAATGGAGGCATGGCGAATATCTGAAGACATACATTTCACGTTTGTGTTGGCATTGACCCCATTTTGCCTTTGTCATGTTTGTACCTTAGACAGACGTGTTTCCTACAGATGGATCACGTACCTATTAAAGGCTGTGGTCCTTTTCACGTGTCTGGGTGTTTTTTTGTGGACAATGAGTCCACAAAAAATCACAGCAACATGTCAGTTTTTGATATTTATTGCATTAATGTGCAATCGATGTGCTGTCCAAGATTAAACTCCAAATTAAAAGATGTGAAATGTATTTTTTTTTTTATCAGTCAAAATCACTGATGGTTAAAACTGACACACTGATGGAACTCAGACTATATGTTTTGGGGGTCAAATTCAGATATCCACACAAATCATTGCGAGATTGGACAGCAATGTTTGGACTGGACGCAGGTCTCGCGACTCAAGCGTGACTCCTTCATATATTTCAATAAAGCAGTCGCGCTCGGATTGGGAGAGCCATGGTCAGTTCATGCATTGTGGTCTGATATTGGACCGGTTTGCACGGATGTATGAATGCTCAAGGCTTGCATGAAAAATCATGGACATCTGAGTAAGGCCTAAAGCCCCCGTCTCACACAGCGATCTCGGTAGCGAGATCGCTGCTGAGTCACTAGTTTTGTGACGCAGCAGCGATCTCCCCAGCGATATCGCTGTGTGTGACATTCAGCGACGATCAGCCCCCCTGCTGGGTATCGCTGATCGTCGCTGAAATGTCAGGACATTTTTTTGATCGCTGGTCTCCCGCTGACAGGCACGCATCGCTGCGTGTGACAGGCGGGAGACCAGCGATCCGCTGGTAACCAAGGTACACAGCGGGTTTCCAGGCGCGGGGCTGTGCCTAGAAACCCGCTGTGTACCTTGGATTCCAGCACCTTGATGCAGGGAGCTGGTAACCAAGGTACACGTCGGGTTTCCAGGCACCGCGCAGCGCCTGGAAACCCGATGTGTACCTTGGTTACCAGCTCCCTGCATCAGGGCGCTGGTATCCAAGGTACACTGCGGGTAACTAAGCGATGTTACCCGCAGTGTGGCTTGTGCTGATTGCTGCCTGTTTGGCAGCTCAGCAGCGATAATGTAGCGATACACCAGCGATCCTGATCGCCCAGGCTTAAGAATGCAGGATTGTAGATGTTTACGGTTAAATATGACTGAGTCAGTAATATACTCACTGTCAGGATTCAGCTCTGCTTGCAAATACCATCAGTCATCACATGGCCACTTCACTCATGTACGGTTTTCATACTTACGGTCACGTGACAACGAGCTTCTCTCTTTTTCACTGAATATTGAATTATGGCGAGCAGGTCGTCGGCACAAAGTGTGCAAATAGCATATGTACTTGTGGGGGATGTGGTACCGAAGTGAATTCTTGCCCCGGGGGCCAGAAAACCTAGATACACCTCTGACTGAGTGTCTTACACCCTGCTTTGCTGCATTTCCTGATCCCCAGCTCCTGCTCCACACTAGTCCTCCTTGACATGAAAAAGCTCTTACGATTTACGTTATTACTCTACTAGTTTTCTGCCTACCTGCGCTCGCAACAGATGTCCTTGATAAAGACAGCTCCCGGGCGAAATATTGGACCATATCATCTGTTTTTGACTCTGCCAGATCAAAATAAACTATCAACTGCAGCAAGACCTACAAGTCTTGTTTTCTTTTGTGGTGCTGTTCCTTCTTCAACATGTCTGGACTACGAGTCCCTTCTTCAAGCTCACAATATTTTTAATAGGACAGTGTGACTGTGTTTCTCCTTCTAATGCGTGTCAGAAGAGTTACATATTTGTCTCTGAACAGGTAGGGGTTAAACCGCTGTCCTGTATAATAAGTAGGCTACGTATGACAACAGGGCTCTTAAGGATGTTCTCCATAAGTATGGGAAAGCTGATTACTTCAGAGCCGCAGCATAGAGTTCTTTAAGCTCGTACTAGGTAAGATTTAACATCTGAGATGCTAACGGGACATAACGTTTATGAAGCAACATCAAAGCAATTTCTACAAGTGACACCCCCACTATACCACCCCTTGTTAAAGGATGTACAATATAATGGTTACTGGAGGATATGGCTGGGCCTGTGCTGCCACTATGCTGTAATCCCACTTTCAGTGTATGTTTTTTACCTGGTCCTTCACTAGGTTGCAGTACAGACTTGTAGAATGTAAGTCCGCAAGGACAGGGTCCTCTCCCCTCTGTACCAGTCTGTCATTGTAAATTTGTTTACTGTAAACGATATCTATAACTTTGTATGTAACCCCTTCTCATGTACAGCACCATGGAATTAATGGCGCTATATAAATAAATAATAATAATAGTGAGTCTACACTTATTGTGAAATGCTCAATGTTCATTTAAAGGGCTTGTCCATGTGATCAATATATATCCATGTGCCTCCTACCGTAGATTTTCCCTGCAAGGCCGTGTTCACATGGCCGTACTAAAAGTGGAGCCAGTCAAGACCACAATTTGCTGCTGTGATTGGCTCCATGGGCTCGGCCACGTAGCTGAATGACCCAGGAGCTGCCTACTTTGGATATGCACCAGTTTGGTCCAGAGACCAGACTAGTGTATGCTGGTTTGTTTTTGTATTTTTTCTTCACATGGACCATTTACATTTACCTGAGGTCCATGTGGCACATAGGCAAACATTGGGTCATTGCACTGTCTATTTTCCACACAAAATGAAAATACTTTAATCTGAAGGTTGTCAAAGCTGAGATATCCTGCAGAGAGTGAGTCCTTTTCTGGAAAGTATCGTATTGGGGTGCATTCTTATGGGTTGATCCACTGTGGCAAAAGTGCATCAAGCTGTGCACTTATCGTCGTTTTCATTCACTTTGACGCTTGTTTCATCCTTTGCATAGTGAAAATATTTAGGATATGAGAGCATCTACACAGGCCACGTACTCACTTACTCGCTCATTGTGGCGAAAAAACACAGTATAAATTGAGCAAAACTTTTGATTTGACAACCGTAGTCTTTATCAATTTATGGTGTGGATTTTGATACCGATTTACCATGGATTTCGTCCTTTACTTTGCAAAGGATGAAATCTATAATTTGCAGTGAAATCTGCATCTGCCCAGTGTGAATTTCTGTTTATGGTAGGTTCACATGCAGTAGATTAATTGCTGAAATTTCTAACAAAAAATGAGCCGAATGAGGATGTTTTGGGGACAAGCGCATGGCAAGCCCCGTTCAGTTAAATAGGATAGCCGTAGAATTTATGGCAGGTGTGTGTGAATATGCCATCATGAGGAAAAGTTGTCCTGATGAAGAGGTGTAGGGTGCAGATCACAGATCTACGTTATGAGCCTAAAGATGGGCTGAATGTGTACTTGTCATGTGATGCTGTATGTGTCCTCTCACTAAGATCTACAAGTAGTGGTTACCTTCAGCCAATGTGAAGTTATTAATCTTTATTAGGAATGGATTTAATGTGAATGCTTGAAGTAAAGCCTTAGTGACACCGTAAGACTGTGTGCACACGTTGCGGATTTATTGTGGATCCGCAGCGGATTTTCCGCTGCGGATCCACAATAAATCCGCAAGTGTGTATCAAAACAATGTTAACCTATAGAAAAAAAACTTGCTGTGCACATGCTGCGGAAAAAAACATGCGGATTCGCAGCGTTTTATTTTCCGCAGCATGTCAATTCTTTGTGCAAATCTGCAGCGTTTTGCACCCATTAACTTGCATTGAGTTGGGCACATCCGCAGCAAAACCGCAGGTCTAAAAAAGATCTGCGGATGGAACGCTGCGGATCGGGAGGAGGGAAGTGTGTGGGTGGTGACTGTGTGCGTGTATAGTGTGTGGGCGGTGACTGTGCGTTGTATGGTGTGTGTGTGTGTGCGCGCGCGTGTGCCTGTGTGTGGGCTGGTGTGTGCGTGTCTGTGTAAGCCGCCATTGTCTGATGGGACTTGCTGCTCCCATCCAGCAATGAATGCTCACAGTGACAGTATTGCCAATGATGGAAAAGTAGTCCCATCAGACAATGGCTGTCCTCAGTAGTAAAAAAAAAAAACGTACAGAACATACATATAACTTACAACACATAACATAGACTACATACTTACCAAACACCTAGTCCCCGACGCCCTCGTCTCCTTTAATAAAAATAAAATAAAAAAGCAACCTATACTTACCTTTCTGCCATAGTCCAGTTATTAACGAGTGTCCCATGAGGATCTCCGTTGTAGAACACTGACATCGGGTGAACTGACAGCGGAGGTAATCCTCCGCAATGTATATCCCTCCGCCGCTGCCGGGAGAGAGGTCACTTAAGTTCATTCTCTCACCCGGCAGCGCTGTGTGAGAAAATTCCCACGCAGCATTGCCGGAAAGTGAGAGAATGAACTCTGGTAACCTCTTTGTTGATGCACTGCAGGAGGATTACCTCCTGTCAGTGCATCACTGGGAGGAACTTTAGAGCAGTGACATCACCCGATGTCACTGTTCTATAGGGGAGATCGTCGTGGGACACTCGTTATTAATTGGACTGCGTCGGACAGGGAGTATACAGTTGGTTTATTTTTTACTTTTTATTACAGGAGACAGAGTGCATCGATAAAAATATGAAAACTGTGTTGTGTTTTATTTCATTAAAATACTTTATTCTTATGTGTGTGTTTTTTTTTTTTAACCCTTTCATACTATAAGATTAATAATTACCGTATATACTCGAGTATAAGCCGACCCCCTAATTTTGCCACAAAAAACTGGAAAAACTTACTGACTCGAGTATAAGCCTAGGGTGGAAAATGAGATTATGCCCTATATGCTGCCCATGTATTATGCCCCCATAGATGCTCCATAGATTATGCCCCCATAGATTATTCCCCCATAGATTATGCCGCATAGATTATGCCCCCATAGTTTATTCCCCCCATAGATTATTCCCCCCATAGATTATTCCCCCATAGATTATTCCCCCATAGATTATTCCCCATAGATTATTCCCCCATAGATGCTCCACAGTATAGGCCTCAATGCTGCTGCAACCGAAAAAAAAAAAAGGTATACTCACCTCTCGTTGCTGGGGGGCCAGGTGCCGGTGTCCTGAGCAGGCGGGGACACCGGCACGCTATGGGGGAAAGGTGCCGGTGTCATTGTTCGCTCAGGGCCCCGACACCTGAGACATACCTGTCACCGCTGCTCGCCGCCGTCTTCCGGGTCCTCCAGCAGTCAATGATCAGGCAGAGGGCGCTGCGCACAGTAATTACATCATCGTGCCCCCTGCCTGAACATCGCAGCAAGAGGACCCGAGGACACAGCGGAACGGGACAGGTAAGTATCGCTTATACTCACCCTTCTGCTGGCGCGGTCTCTGCAGCCCCTGCTCTTCCACGGTCCCGGCGCCAGTGTTCAGCGGTCACATGTTACCGCTGATTAAAGTCATGAATATGTGCATATTCATGACTTTAATGAGCGGTACCACTGATGGCTGAATACAGGCGCCGGGACCGTGGGAGAAGTGCAGGGGCTGCAGAGACCGGGCCGGCGGAAGGGTGAGTATACAGGACAGCTGCGCTCCCCCGCCGACCCCCTGGTATATGACTCGAATATAAGCCGAGAGGGGGACTTTCAGCCCTAAAAAATGGGCTGAAAATCTCGGCTTATATTCGAGTATATACGGTAATAGGTGTCTCATTGACGCCTCTCCATTTTTAATCGGGATTAATGTAATCTTACAATACAAAGGTGACATTAACACCTTATTACCCCATATGCCACTGCTACACCGCAGTGAGAAGAGAGGGGCTAAGTGCAGGAATTGGCGTATCTTACATTTCTGGGGCGGCTGCGGGCTGGTTTTTGATGCCAGGGAGGGGCCAATATCCATGGCCCCTTCCTAGGCTATGAATAACAGCCCACAGCTGTCTGCATAGCCTATCTGGCTATAAATTATATGGGGACCCTACGTCATTTTTTTTGGGGGGGGGGGCCTATTTTAATAGTAAAGGCTATGCAGACAGCTGCGGGCTGATATTCATAGCCTGGGAAGGGGCCATGGGTATTTCCCCCTTCTCAGGCTATAAACATATTTTAAAATTAAACATATTGCGTTCAATTCCGGGGTCACACTTTATAGAAACTCATACGAGTCTGGCACCTCAATACTCGCACTGCTGCCGGCACTCGGGACCGGAGTGTGCGGCTGCATGTATTTCTATGCAGCTGAACACTCCGGTCCAAGTGGCGGCGGCAGTGCCGGGTATTTAGGTGCGAGACTCGTGAGAGTTTCTCGTAAGTGTGACCCCGGCCTAACACAGATTTTTTTTCTATCTATAGATCTGTGTGTGTAATGGAGTATGGGTTGGACAAATGTAAAATAGGAGGTTGGACAAGAAATGACATCACAAATTTTTTTTTTTTGTTAAATAGCATCTTATTTAGCTTTCAAAAACGCATAAAAAAGCGCACCTGCTTTTTTTTGCCAAGAGGTGCGGATTCTGTGCGGAAAATTCCGCAGGCAAATCTGCAAAGTGTGCACAAACCCTAAGGCTCTGTGCACACGTTGCGGATTCACTTGCGGATTTTGCTAAATCCACATGTAAAATTACCTGCGGATTTGCTGCGGTTTTACACCTATAATGGAATAGGTGTAAAAACGCGTCGGAATCCGCACAAAGAATTGAAATGCTGCGGATTTAAATCCGCACTGAAAAATCCGCAGCATTGCTAAATCCACATGTAAAATTACCTGCGGATTTGCTGCGGTTTTACACCTATAATGGAATAGGTGTAAAAACGCGTCGGAATCCGCACAAAGAATTGACATGCTGCGGATTTAAATCCGCACTGAAAAATCTGCAGCATGTGCACAGCGGTTCCCCCCACCCCCCATTCACTTTCATTGTACTGTACATGACTTGTGGATCTGCTGTGGATCCGCAGGGCCAAATCCGCTGCGGATCCTCGCACAATCCGCTACTTGTGCACAGACCCTTATTCTGCTCCATGTGGCTTCAATGCAAAATGCACTGTGGAAATTATGGCACCAATTGAGCAAGATGCAATAAGAACCACCGTGTCTCGTCTGTTATTCCATACCTTCATCTCACATTTGCAGGTTGGGAAGCGCTATTTATTTTTCCCTATTTACTTATTTCAGTTGTTAATCTGTGACCCAACCTGAAAATATATCTTGTAGAGTTTGTGCTTGTCGGAGCTGTCAAAAGGCAGCGATGATGCTTTTCACTTTATCAGAAGAGTGTTAAGGCACTGCCACACTTAGCGATCGCACTAGCGACCACGATAACGACTTAACCTGGCGAGATCGCTAGTGCGATCGCTATGTGATCGCTAGTTAGATTCCAAACACAACTCATCAGCGATCTGTGATTCCAAACACAACTCATCAGCGATCTGTATAACGACCTCTGCGGTTGTTGGGAAAACCTAGTCCCACTTGTGACGCTGGTGAAGTTGTTCATAAAGGGTGTCACACTCAGCGATTCAGGCTCACCAGCGGGACACCAACTACCAAAAAACGGCTCAGAACGTTCATAAGCGATCAGCGACATCGCAGCAGGGGCCACAACGCTGTTACATGTCACACACAGCTAAGTCGCTAATGAGATCGCTACTCCTTCATAAATGGTGACGCAGTAGCGATCTCGCTTAGTCTGGCATACCCTTTAATGTCCATCCTCTGGCATATAATCCTTGGAAGTTGCTATTACCCCTTCCTACCATTTTCTGTGTGATCATAAGCCTGTCTGCAGTCTCTTGCATGTTTTATCTTAGTGGTACCAAAATCTCTTGGCTTGTACAATGTGGGCGGCAAATGAGTAACCTTTTTCATGTTGGGCAAACTTCTATTGTGAAGTAATTTACTGATTGCTATAACTTTTTTTGGGCCAGGACAATTGGTGAGGAAGCTGAAAATTGGTGGTCGGTGGAGACCCTCAACTTTCTTACAATGCAATGCTAAAGAGGTTGAGCTGATTTGCGCCTCCATCTCATACAACATGGATGGTTCCATGTACTGCAGGCAGGGTGGATTTGATTTAAATCACGATTTAAATCACGATTTAAATCACTAGTCAGTAAGGCTTGATTTAAATCAGTGATTTTAAATCAAAGTTTCTACCTAAACTAGTTCTTGCTACTTTAACATGCAAGTAGATGAAGATTTTTAGAATCACTTTTTATATTACTTTTTTCTCCCCAGTTTAATGGGTTAACCATTCATATTTGGACACCACTGTTCTGTTGTACTTAGGAAGGAGAAAAATAATCCTGACCTTAATAACAATTTAAATAGATTTATTCAACTGAAACAATAACAACATTACAGCATAAGTTATTTGCTTAAACAAACATCCATGTTGTAACTAATTTGGCTAAACAATATATATATATTTTAAGAAACTTAGACTGTCAGCCCAGCCGACACATGAAAAACTTAAATACTACTGTCCCTGCTGTCCTCTGTAGCTCACTCGTCGTCATCTTCATCATCATCTTCTTCTTTGTTCCTATTCATAATCTGGAAAAGAAAAACAAGCTTTCCTGCTTTATTGGGTCCCAACCGATTTCTCAATTTAGAATGAATGAGTCCAAAGGAAGAGAATATTCTTTCAACGCCTGCAGAAGAAGCTACTGCTGTTAAAAGTGAAATCATTACTTGAACAGTCTCTAAATCCAAGCGCTTAAGTGACTTCCACCAGTTTACTGGTGTGACCTTCCTTAAAATATCTTCAGCAAACATATATTTCTTGAATGGTTCCCCCTTAGCTCTGCAGTTTATTATAGTTGGCATTAAAGATGGATGATTGCTGGATACCCATGTCATAGCTAACTCCTCTTCCTCAGCACTTAGGTTTTGACCCTGATATTGGATATTGACAATATTTGCCAAAAAATGAGCTGGAGTCAGTGCTTGTCCCATTCGTTTGTTTACTGCTTGTAATTTAATTCTGTCCATGTGTAGTTCTGTTTTTAAGTGTTCACTCAGTTCCTTCCAAATTTCAACAGCATCCGCAATAAAACAGCTATTTTTCTGTATTTTGTTTAAAGCTTGAGAGATGGGTTTCAGGAAGCTCAGCATATGTTCAACATTTCTCTTAAGCCCAATGTTGAGGATTTTGGCCGTGACAGTGCCATCTATTTTATCTCGATTTTCTTCACAAAGTGTCATCAGAATAGGCCAGTTTTTGATATACTGCTCAAAACAGTCCACCACAGAGTTCCATCTAACATCTTGTGGGAGCGTTAGCTTGGTTCCACCCATCCTTTTCAGAGCTGCTGCAGCAAAATGATTATTACGGAAGTATTTAGCAATTTCAACAACATTAGCCTTTATTTCTGGAACACTTAAGTCTTTGGCTAAGAGGTGCAGCAAATGAGCACTGCAACCATATGTTATTAGCTTTGTATTCCCTCCCTGCTCTTCTAAATTTCTTCTCATCTTGGATACGTTTGCAGCATTGTCAGTGACCAAACTGCGTACTAGACATTTGAATTTTTGTTCACATGTTATAGCTTTTACTGCCACTTCTTGTAAGTATTCTGCTGTGTGTGCATTTCCTGACGTATCAGTTGTTTGTGCAAGGAAGACTTTACCTTCTTCTGTTGTTATACAAGCACATACAATAGGATCATTGTGGACATTACTCCACCCATCAATACTTGGTTAACAATTTTACCCTCCAGAGCTGTTGCACATTGCTCCATTTCTCTGTCATACACTTGATCCAGCAGTTTCCCTGCAACATCAGCTCTGCTGGGTGGACTGTATCCTGATCTCAATGACTGAACCATATTAATGAAATGTGGGTTCTCAGTCAGACGGAAAGAAGAGTTCGTTGCATAAATAAACTGGGCAATTTTTTCATCAATCAACTCTTTTTCTAATCTGCTAGTTCTTATCACAAACCTATCTATGGTGGTTCCAGGAGGTAAAGGTTTTTTCTTCCTTTTGGGTGATGGTGATATGTGGCTGTGGGTGTCTGATGATGATGCTGCTGCTAATGAAGCACTATCCTGGATGGATAACTCTGAAACTGTAGAACAGGATGATGGTGATCTTGGAGGTGGATAGTTTCCAGAATCCATGAATTCCCCTAAACAAAAAAAGTCAATGCTGTTATTTTATTGTTTATACAATTTCTGCTTATTGTACACAACACAGCACTGCCCCAAAAGGAATATTTGTTTTTCTTCATAACTGTACCAAATGACAGTAACATGCAGTAATAATAAGAAATATAATTTTTCTCACACTTGACAGTTCAGTCTTTAGAAATAGGATTCAATAAAAATGTTTACCAACCTGAAGATCCTGCCTGTTCAGAAGTGTTTCTTTGGTCATCTTCATCACCGCACTTCTCATGATGTTGCCTCATTTGCGCCACCAGGCCTTGCATCTCTTTGTTGCATCGTTTGCATTTTGCACGCATGCCTGCCTTACCGATAGGCGAAGGAGCTTCATTAAAATATTCCAAACTGGTTCTCTTTTACGGCCTGCTGCCATTATAAGGAAAGAATGTAATAAACCTCAGATCGTACACACAAACAGATCCAGACTTGTCTGTCTGTGGCTATGCTGCAGTATTGTGCTCAAAGTTTCACTTTCATTTTCTTGTCTGCTTGCCCTTCCTCCTCCTCACACTTAGATTCACATTCTTCTTGTGTTGTGCAGATCTATTCCACTCCAAACAATCAGAAACATATTGTCTAACTTCTTGGACTTGGCACTGAAGGGGTTGATTCTGTATTCATATAGGTTTGTAGAACAATAGGATTAAGGTCTTTTTCTCAACTCTGTTCATGTTGTAACATTTTTGCCGTGAAGAAGAGGCTGGGACCTCTGCGGAGTCAAATTCAGTTTTGAGAACTGCGTAAGTAAAGTGAGCGTCTGTGATAATATAGGAGAGAAACTGCCCACTAATCCTACAGAAACCTCTGGAAGAGCATGGCATTGTGAATGTTACACATATACAGCCTTTATTCTACTGAGTTAAACAACTCAGCTTTATCTCATGATGGAAGAACCTTTGGATGGTAAAATATTTTCCTCAAAAAGCAGTTTATTGAAAAAAATCCGATTTAAATCAAAAAAATCCGATTTAAATCAAAAAAAATCCGATTTTTTTTTTTTTTTTGATTTTTTAAAAAAAATCATTGATTTTTATCCACCCTGTACTATACACAGAAGTCAGAGCGCTCCTGTGTTCTCTATAACAGGTCAACCGGTGGCTCGTCTCTGAGAGGACAAGGCGATCGGCAGTCCGAAGTCGGACATGCACTATCGACATCTCCCCTATCAGTCGGCCGACACCACTATATACATAAGGTTTTTGGCCGAATCTTTCAATATCATCAGGTTTGGCCAACCAACATTAGTCTAATATATATGGAGGGGGAGACTTTAGCTTCTTCCATATATTTTAATTTACTAGTACATTGTTTTATAATTCTAGGGTTAGAAAAACTAAATAAAAAACATGGTAAGTCTAGCATTTTTTTTTAATTTTTTTATGTTGATTGTGAATGACCATATGATCAGCTGAGGTCAGTATCCTAAAATGAAAGATTATTGTTTTTTAATTGGGATATAACAATTGTCAAGGTGCATACAAATTCATGAATAACAAATGCTGGTCTGAAAGGAGAATTTTCTTTTTAAATGAAGATAGGTAGTTACTTAAAGTAATTATATTTTGTGAGGTCCTTTATGATCGGCTGCAGACGTAGACACATTCAAGTTATCTTGGTCGAACGGGTTTTATTGGCCGCATTTTAAGATTTAGGGTGCTCATAGGGTTATTAAACCAGCTTGCCACAGATTCTGAATGGAGCGGACTGCTGCTGTGTTGTAGCATTGGGACGTGTGCACACATTTCATATTTGTAGCAGGAAAAGTACTGCGATAAATCTGCATGTTTTTGATGCGTGTGTTTTTTTTTTTTGTTTTTTTTCCCATTCATTTGAATGGGTGAAAACTGCTGGTGGGAAACTTCTTGAAATTTTCAAGTTAAAAATAAGCAACGTTTTCACGAGACTTCGGCAATCTCATTCATTTTACAGGTACTTTAAAAGGCTGCTTTTTTTTTTTTTCATGGCAAAAAATGCAGTGTGTGAACATACTATTACAGTACCTGATACCTGTGCTCATGATGCTTTCATGCTTGTACTTTGGCTCGTTAACCAGGAGCCTCATAACGAACTCCCCAAAGTTCTGTGCTTTTGTTTTGACTGCCATTTTTTTATTTGAATTCTTTTTAATTTATTTTCCATTTTTATTCGCTTTGAGGCATCTGTGATTACAGATCAGCAGAGTCTGACAAGCATTGTAGTGTTCCATATGAATACACCGACTATATACCAGAGTAAGCTTGTCCTTACAATGGAGAGTGAATGATTTGGCACGCTCGTCTCTAATCATTGTTGGGCTGTTATCAGTGTCATTTATGTTCTGCTCCGAATGCTCAGACTCCACCCTCCGTTCCTACTAAATAAACACGTGTACTCGGTTTCGTTGGCAGCTCTCGCCTTGATGCTTAGAAGGATGTTTAGCACAGACCACCATGTACTACGTTAGCCGAGCGCCGTTCTTGGATTTTCCTTTCTTTTGTGTGAGCCTCCGGCACTTTTTGTCTGGTTCAGGAAGCAGTGTTTGAATTCATGACTGCTTCTTAAAGAGTTCGCCTAAGGAGTTAAAAATATCAATATTTGTGTCAACAACCGGTGAGAATGTTTTGTAGACAGAAGGGAAGTGCGGGTTGTAAGTACAGAGTGTATGTACTGTCTGCAGGATGATGGCTTCATCAGCTGACAATGGAGCAGAGCTCCAGCACTGGAAGGAAGCTTGGCACTACCTTTCTAGAGATTTCTGTTGCTTATAAAAAAACAAACAAAAAAACCTTGTTAGAAGTTATTCCTTCATCTTTAAATCGTTGTCTGTCTCCCAGAATGATGTATTTGAGCTTAAAAGAGTGAGTTGTACAACTTGCTGCTGTCGTTGAGTTAGGCCAGGTGCCCCTAACATCATGTATCCGCTTCACTTCCAGTATGTGAGCAGGGCGTGCGGTGGCAGTTGGCTGTGAATTAGCCCTGTTCACACACAACTCTGGTCATGTGCCGACAGTCAACTGGAAGTAAAGCTCCTGCAATGGAGTGGATACCTAACAATCGCTCTCCCCTACCAGCTTGGCTAATCAAACTATAAGGGTTCTTGCAGAAGAACATAAAAATCGGACTGGTGATAGCCGTCGTTTTGACTGCTAACTTTCGTCCTCATATTACTCTATGGGGCCATGCACATTTCCTATTTTTTATTTTTTTTTTTCTCCGTAAATCGCAGAATGGGTTGAGTCCAATTATATCACACCTCGTTATTCAAGTCTAAGGGTCCATGGGGAAAAATCATACCTCACTCGGATGACATCCAAGTGCGGTCTAATTTTTCACGGACTGCCTGATCATGCTCTGATTTGCATAATCTTACCGATTTTCTCGGATGACATAAAAACAGTCACGTGACCCTACCCTTTTAGTAACTCGCACTCATGGCAGATAGTGTTGTCACCCTTGAAATTGTTTCAGAAAACAGTATTTTTCAAAGAAAATTATTTCAGTTACATGTTTTGTTATACACGTTTATTTCCTTTGTTTTTTAGTGTTGTTCAAATTCACACAGAGTGGAAAAAGGGCAAATTAGACATAATTTCACACCCACTCGCAGAAACGGGCCAGACATAATTGTTGGCACCCTCAACTTAATATTCGGTTGCACATTGCTTGAAATACGTAACTGCAATCAATTGCTTTCTATAACAATCAACGAGCTTCTTATACCTCTCAACTGGAATTTTTGACCACTCTTCTTTTGCAAACTGATCCCGGTCTCTCATATTTGAAGGGTGCCTTCTCCTAACAGCAATTTTAAGATCTTTCTACAGGTGTTCAAAGAAATTTAGATCAGGACCCATAGCTGGCCACGTCAGAACTCTCCAGTTCTTTGCTTCCATCCATTTCTGGGTGCTTGTTTGAAGTATGTTTGGGTCACTGTCCTGCTGGAAGACCCATGATCTAGGATGCAAACCCAGCTTTCTAACACTAAACACTAGATTGCGACCCAAAATTCTTTGTAATCTTCAGATTTCTCACAGTCAAGGCACCCAGTGCCAGAAGCAGCAATACAACTCAACATCTTTGAACCTCCACCATATTTGACTGTAGGTACTGTGTTCGTTTCTTTGTAAGCCTCATTCTGTTTTGGGTAAACAGTAGCATGATGTGCTTTATCAAAAGGCTCTATCTTGGTCTCATCTGTCCACATGACGCTTTCTCAGAAGAATTTTGGCTTACTTGCGTACTGTACATTTTGGCAAACTGCAATCTAGCTTTTTTTTATATCTGTGTCAGCAGAGGGGTCCTCCTGGATCGCCTGCCATAGCGTTTCATTTTATTCAAATGTTGACTGATAGATTGTGCTGACAATGATGCAACCTGAACCTGAAGGACAGCTTGAATTTGTTTGGAACTTGATTGGGGCTGCTTATCCACCATCCAAACTATTCTGTGTTGTGACCTTTCTTCAATTTTTCTCTGTTACTTGCCACTGGTGAGTTTGAACGAGCTTCACATGCTTGCAACAAAGTTGTTTACCCACAATTTCGGAAAGCTGCCAGTAATTTTGTCTGGGCAATTTTTGAGGTTTTGTGTGATATTATGTCCAATTTGCGTGTTGTTTTTTTCCCTGTGTTTGTGGTGTTCCAATAAACACTAAGAAAATAAAAATGTAATTGCAATAATTTTCTGCTAGAAATACTTAATTTTCTGGAACAATTTAAAGGGTGCCAACACTTTCAGCCATGACTGTATATAATATATTCTTTAAAGGGAATCTGTCACCCCATTTTTGGACTATAAGATACGGCCACCGCCATCTTATCTCTCTGACATTTCCCGGCGCCTGCGCACTGCAGTACTCTGCTGTGCCCTCACCAGGGCAGATCAGTGCGCCTGCGCAGGAGCCGCGACGGGACTCAAAGAAGAGGCCGGCTTAGCTAGAAGATGGGAGGCGCCGAACCGGACCGCGACGCCCATCGGATGGCGGACCGCCCCTGGGTGAGTATAATATAACTCGTTTTTCTTCTCTTTCAGGTGACATCGGGGGCTTATCTACAGCATTACAGAATGCTGTAGATAAGCCCCTGATGGCAGTGGCCGTATCCCATAGTCCAAAAATGGGGTGACAGATTCCCTTTAAAGCTCATTTTTGATTGCCAATCCCCTTCAGGGGAGAGTAAATTTGGTGCTTTACTTCTTTAGAAAATTTAGTTTCAAAAGCCATCCATTGTGCCATGTGGGAAAAAATAGTGCACAAAATACTTGAAGGTTGCCCCTTGTGAGATTACATGTGAAAACGGGCAACACATTGGCTAAAGCTTCTATAGGACAATTTAACAGTCTCCCAGTGGCAAATTTTTGGGTGAAGGTACGATTAATTGGTTGAAATTCCACATGACAATCTTTGAAGAGGAAGCCATCAGAAAATGACCTGTATTTATTCCATGTTTGGCTTTTTTTTTTTCTCCTCTACCCCTATAATCTGTATTAAAAGTAAAAAAGAAATAACAGTAATGACCAAAAGTTTTGAGAATGCCACAAATATTAATTTTTACAAAGTCTACTGCTTCACTTTTTCTAATGGCAATTTGCATATACTCCAGAATGTTATAAAGAGTGATCAGCTTAACAGCAATTACTTGCAAAGTCAATATTTGGCTAGAAAATGAACTTTACCCCCAAAACACATTTCACCATCATTGCAGCCCTGCCTTAAAAGGACCAGCTAACCTCTTTTCAGTGATTGCTCCATTAACACAGGTGTGGGTGTTGATGAGGACATGGCTGGAGATCAATCTGTCATGATTAAGGACACTTTAAAAGGAGGCTGGTGCTTGGCATCATTGTTTCTCTTCTGTTAACCATGGTTATCTCTAAAGAAACACGTGCAGTCATCATTGCAATGCACAAAAATGGCCTAACAGGGAAGAGTATCGCAGCTAGAAAGATTGCACCTCAGTCAACAATCTATCGCAACATCAAGAACTTCAAGGAGAGAGGTTCCATTGTTGCCAAAAAGGCTCCAGGGCGCCCAAGAAAGACCAGCAAGCGCCAGGACCGTCTCTTAAAAGTGTTTCAGCTGCGGGATCGGGCTACCAGCAGTGCAGAGCTTGCTCAGGAATGGCAGCAGACAGGTGTGGAGTACATATGAACACACTGTGAGGCGGAGACTCTTGGAGCAAGGCCTGGTCTCAAGGAGGGCAACAAAGAAGCCACTTCTCTCCAGAAAAAACATCATGGACAGACTGATATTCTGCAAAAGGTACAGGCAGTGGACTGCTGAGGACTGGGGTAAAGTTATTTTCTCTGATGAATCCCCTTTTCGATTGTTTGGGACATCAGGAAAACGCCTCATTCGGAGAAGACAAGGTGAGCGCTACCACCAGTCTTGTCTCATGCCAACTGTTAAGCATCCTGAAACCATTCATGCGTGGGTTGCTTCTCAGCCAAGGGAATTGGCTCTCTCACAGTCTTGCCTAAAAACACAGTCATGAATAAAGAATGGTACCAGAACGTCCTCCAAGAGCAACTTCTCCCAACCCTCCAAGAGCAGTATGGCGATCAACAATGCCTTTTCCAGCATGATGGAGCACCTTGCCATAAAGCAAAGGTGATAACTAAATGGCTCAGGGAACAAAACATAGAGATTTTGGGTCCATGGCCTGGAAACTCCCCAGATCTTAATCCCATTGAGAACTTGTGGTCAATCATCAAGAGACGGGTGGACAAACAAAAACCTAAAAATTCTGACAAAATGAAAGCATTGATTGTGCAAGAATGGACTGCTATCAGTCAGGATTTGGTCCTGAAGTTGATTGAGAGCATGCCAGGGAGAATTGCAGAGGTCCTGAAGAAGAAGGGTCAACAATGCAAATATTGACTTGCTGCATTAACTCATTCTAACTGTCAATATTAGCTTTTGTTACTCATATGTTTGCAATTATTATATTTCTGTCTGTGATAAAAACATCTGTCAAACACACATAAAAACCAGAGGGCAGCAGATCATGTGAAAATATAATATTTGTGTCATTCTCAAAACTTTTGGCCATGACTGTAGAAGTTTTCCAATATGGAAACTCTCTGGGGCTTATTTGAACACAAACATTCTCTTTGATGAAAGACATGTACAGTAGACTAGCTTCAATGAACAGACTGACCTCATCTTTTGTATTGAATCCTCTGAGCGTGTTCCAAAGTCATTGTGAAAGGAGGAGAGCGGCGGTGTCATCGCCACTTGTGAATGGTGGATCCTGTTATCTAGCCCAGTAATTCTTCCTCTGATGATAATGAGCCTGCTGGACACTCTTCCTGAAAGCTCAGAAATAGGTGTACAAAATGCCCCAGTGTGAAAATTGCTAATTTTTGTTTTATTAAAGTTTTTTTTTTTCTTCTTATACATGTAACACAAACCTGATTTAAATATTAGGTTGTTTTCTGATAACAGTCTGCCTTGAAGCTGAGGGGTGTAGCAATGATTTATTTTTAACATTACATTATTGGCACATCAGAGTTAAAAAAAAAAAAATAATAATAATTTCAATCTAGCTTTCTCCATAGACAACATCCATTGCTTACCCAGCTATTGGGGCCCAGTTTTCTATTGGAGCTTCTCATAGCATAGAGCAGCCATAATGGATCACTTGACAAGCATACAGTGGTCGCTTTGATATTGAGGTGTTACTATAGGTCTCTTTGATTCGGCTTTGAAGCATGTGTTCAATTTGCTGAGTGCGCATGTGCTTTTGGCACACGGTTAGGCAACTCCAGATGCAGGGTGAGGTAGCCGAGGTACCTAGAATGTGTTACTGGTAGCTAACTTTCCATTGATGACTATGAACAGACTGATTCCTTTGCTTCAAAAATCAGAAACCTCTGTAGTCAAACTCATGGAAGCTTGAAATTGGATGTGAAAAACACTACTACCTCATGAGAAGGGGGAAAATTGCTGTATTCCGTTCTGTTCTTAGTGTGTCGCACTTGCGGTACATCACAGCTGGCATTCGTGTTGTCATTATTAGGCTATATGCACACGTTGCGGAATTGCCATGGAAATTTCCGCGGCAATTCCGCACCTCCCTGCCGCGGGAAATCCGCATATTATAGGTATGCGTATTCCCGCTAAACACTAGCGTTTTGCAAGCGGAATTAGCTTGCAGAATGCTAGCGTTTTACAAGCGATCTGACAGGTTGGTCACACGAGTCAAACAAGTGTTTGACTCGTGTGACCAACTTTTTACTATTGATGCCGCCTATGTCGCATCAATAGTAAAAAGATCTAATGTTAAAATAATAAAAAAAATAATAAATAATGATATTCTCACCTTCCGGCGACCCCCGCAGCTTTCCCGCCTCTCAGCGACGCTCCCGGCAAGTTTCGTTCCCAGGAGTCCTTTGCGGCAATCATCCCGATGACGTAGCATCTCGCGAGACCGCTACGTCATCTGGGTGATCTTGCAATGCACTCCTGGGAACGCGATTGGCGGGAGCGTCGCTGAGAGGCGGGAAAGCTGCGGGGGCCGCCGGAAGGTGAGAATATAATTATTTTTTATTTTAATTATTGTTTTTACATGGATATGGTACCCAGGGCCTGGAGGAGAGTCTCCTGTCCTCCAGACCCTGGGTACCATCCGCACATGAACCGCTTACTTTCCGCATGGTGGGCACAGCCACATGCAGAAAGTAAGCGGTTCAATGCATTCCTATGGCGGCGGAATCGCCGCGGTTCCGCAAAAAAGAATGAGCATGCTGCGGATTCTCCCGCGATGCGATTCCGCCGCGGAAAAACCCGCAGCATGTGCACAGCATTGCGGAATCTCATAGGCCTTAATGAGTTGTATTGTGTAAGCGGTTTTGCCGCTGCTTCGCGGCGTTTCTACCGTGAAAAACCGCGGCAAAACCGCTAAAAAACGCAACGTGTGCACATAGCCTTACAGAGCAGGGCATGCACTAGAAGGCTGCGCCTGCACCCGTCTATAAAACTAATTTGCTACATTGAAAAATTATCAGCATCGTGATGGTGTCCAGGTTTTTCATCCGATAGATGATTTCCTCTGAATTCCTTAGACGGGAAGATCCGGATTCTGCGCGGAAATTAACCGGTGTAAATTTTAAATCCGCAGCACGTTGGTGATTGTGGATATAATCTAAATGGGGAAATCAAGAGCGCTAATAAACTCCAGTTGTTGCTCCAGGTTTTTGATTGATCCACAGCAGACTCATAGTGGGGTGGATAACAAAACAGCCCTACCTCCCTGGGGCTTTTGTGGCTCTTTTGCCTGTTCTCCTGCTGGTGAAGGTGTCTTGGCCCATCTGACGATGGTTACCAAATCCCAGGTTGCAGTGATCAGACATCTTAAGATCTCCCCAGAAGTGACTGGATTATGCCCGGACTAGCAGTGCACCAAGCAAAAGACCCACGTAAGCACTTGTGGAGGTGAATATAGAAGGTTTTTTTTTTTTTTATATTGCCCTATCCAAAACAGTAAATCAACAAACTGTTACCTAAATTTACACAATTTTATTAAATTTTTCCACAGCAGATGTCTTTGCATTTTCTATACAGTCATGGCCAAAAGTTTTGAGAATGACACAAATATAAATTTTTACAAAGTCTACTGCTTCACTTTTTCTAATGGCAATTTGCATATACTCCAGAATGTTATAAAGAGTGATCAGCTTAACAGCAATTACTTGCAAAGTCAATATTTGGCTAGAAAATGAACTTTACCCCCAAAACACATTTCACCATCATTGCAGCCCTGCCTTAAAAGGACCAGCTAACCTCTTTTCAGTGATTGCTCCATTAACACAGGTGTGGGTGTTGATGAGGACATGGCTGGAGATCAATCTGTCATGATTAAGGACACTTTAAAAGGAGGCTGGTGCTTGGCATCATTGTTTCTCTTCTGTTAACCATGGTTATCTCTAAAGAAACACGTGCAGTCATCATTGCAATGCACAAAAATGGCCTAACAGGGAAGAGTATCGCAGCTAGAAAGATTGCACCTTAGTAGGGTTGAGCATTCCGATACTGCAAATATCGGGTATCGGCCGATATTGGCTGTATCGGAATTCCGATTCTGAGTTCCGATATTTTCGTCATATCGGATACCGGAATCGGGATGTCACTGTCACTGTCAGTGTCCGTCTGTCGGGTCTGTCAGGAGTCAGCGGCACTTACCTGGCAGAAGATCTCCGGCGGTCACGGGCTGGACTGCTTCATGGCCGACATCCTCTTCTCCCCGGCGGTCACATGCAGTTTCTCGCGATAACTGCAGTGACTGCTGGGTAATCCCGGCTGTAAAGCAGTCAGTCCGATGACGTCACCGCCGGGGAAGCAGGTAATCAGCTGTGCTGCGTTGCGATGACAGCCTCTGCCTGTCATTCCGATGTAGCAGAGCTGGATCGTCGTGGGACTGTCGTTATGGACTGCGTCGGACAGGTGGTATACTGTTGGTTTGTTTTTTTTCTTTTTTTACAGGAGATCGATGGCGTCGCAGGAATGAGAGTATAATAAAATTAATGAAAACTGTGTTGTCTCTTTTATTTCATTAAAAGACTTTTTTCTTGCTGTGTCTTTTTTTTACACATTTAAAAACTTTGGGATTAATAATGGATCGGTGTCTTATTGACACCTCTCCATCATTAACCGGGCTTATTGTCACCGTGCAATCAACGGTGACATTAACCCCTTATTACCCCACTTGCCACCGCTACAGGGCAGTGGGAAGAGCCGGGTAAAGTGCCACAATTGGCACATCTTTTGATGCGCCAAATGTGGGGCTGCTGTAGCCTGGTATTATCAGGCTGTTGAGGGCCAAAATCCATGGGCCTTGACAGTCTTTTAATACCAGGCCGCAGCAGTCTGCATTTTACTTGGCTGGTTAACAAAAATAGGGGGACCCCTACGCCGTTTTTTTTTTCGAGGGGATCCCCTATTTTTGTTAACCAGCCAAGCTAAGCAGACTGCTGTGGCCTGGTATTATCAGGCTTGCAAGGTCCATGGATATTGGATCCTTACCAGCCTGAAAAACCAGGCCTCAGCGGTCTGCTTCATCTGGCTGGTTAACAAAAATAGGGGGGACCCCACGCCAATTTTTTTCGAGGGGATCCCCTATTTTTGTTAATCAGCCAAGATATGCAGACTGCTGTGGCCTGGTATTATCAGGCTGGCAAGGTCCATGGATCTTGGCTCCTTAACAGCCTGAAAAACCAGGCCTCAGCGGTCTGCTTCATCTGGCTGGTTAACAAAAATAGGGGGGACCCACGCCAATTTTTTTTCGAGGGGATCCCCTATTTTTGTTAATCAGTTCCCTCTGACGTCACTGATGGTGTCCCTGGCTGACCTGAAGTGAAAGTGGAAAGCAATCAATTAAGCTTTCCACTTCCTCTCCTGTCAGCCAGGAGAGGAGCTCATTCATTTGGGGGTTTACTGTGAGGCTGCAGCATTAGCTGCGGTCCCTGCAGTAAACATTAACCCTTTCTGAAGGATTACACCGTGGGACCTGACTGTGCATCGGATTGGTAAGAATAATTTTGCTTTATTATTTTATTTTTATTACAGGAAATGGTTTTAGCAGGTAAATAAAATATGGTCAAAAACTGTGTGATTATTTCATTAAACTTCTTTTTTATTAAAGTGTGTGTGTTTGATTTTTCTTTCATACAATAGGATTAATAATTGATAGTTGTCTAATTGACAGCTCTCAATTATTAACCTGGCTTAAAGTGACCTTTCAATTGCAAGGTCATTTTAACCCCTTATTAACCCATTCGCCACCGCTACAGGGCAATGGGAATAGACGGGCAAAGTGCCAGAAAGGGCAAATCTAATTAGAGATTTGCCCTTTCTGGGGTGTCTGGGGGCAGATGTTAAGTAGCCGGGGGGGGGCCAAAAAAAATGGTCCCTCTCTGGGCTATTATTATCTGCCCCCACTCACTGGCTTTGTCTATCTGGTTGTGAAAATAGGGCGGGAGCCCACGCATTTTTTTTCAGCAATTTTACACCTCATATATATATATACATGTCATTGAATTTGTGACACATATATATATATATATATTTATAGTTCATACACCTCTACATAGTATAATAGCCGCTAATTCAATTGCCGGCTTCTGTGAAATCACAGAAGCCGACATGAAATGATACATTGTTTCCACACAGTTAACCATGTCATTTCCTGTATTTTGATATTTGTTTAGAACTTACAATTACATGAGTGTATTTGTGCAAAATTTCAGACATGTAGGGGTTAATTAAAGGTGTAATTTCGTTGAAAAAAAATGCGTGGGCTCCCGCTGTATTTTCTCCACCAGACAGACAAAGCAAAGCGAGTGGGGGCAGATAATAACAGCCTAGGGAGGGTACATTTTTTGTGCCCCCCTGGCTACTAACATCTGCCCCCAGACACCCCAGAAAGGGCAAATCTATAATTAGATTCGCCCTTTCTGGCACTTTGCCCGTCTATTCCCATTGCCTGTAGCGGTGGCGAATGGGTTAATAATCTCACCTTACTGTCACCTTAGTATTGAAAGGTGACCTTAAGGCAGGTTAATAATTGAGAGCTGTCAATTAGACAACTATCAATTATTAATCCTATTGTATGAAAGAAAAATCAAACACAGTTTAATAAAAAATAAGTTTAATTAAATAATCACACAGTTTTTTACCATATTTTATTTTCCTGCTAAAACCATTTCCTGTAATAAAAAAAAAAATAAAAAAGCAAAATTATACTTACCAATCCGATGTACAGTCAGGTCCCACGCTGTAATCCATCAGAAAGGGTTAACAGGTTACAGTTAGCAGGGAGATAATTCTGTCTACTAGCTCTAACCCCATGAATGAATAAGTTCCTCTCCCAGCGAAAGTAGAGGAATAGATTCATGAATGGAGCTTAATTGATTTATTGACAATTTAACTTTAGTGACCTGACCTAAAGGGAAAGTGGACACAATCAATTAAGCTTCATTCATGAAACACATCCTCTCCTGTCGCCAGGAGAGGAACTTATTCATTCAGGAGCTTTGAGCTGAGCATGCAGGATTACTTGCACTGCTTGGCTCAAAGCTAGTTAACCCTTTGTGAAGGATTACAGCGTGGGACGTGACAGATCGGCGGAATAGGTAAGAATAATGTTTTTTTATTTTTTTATCTTTATTTTAGTAGATCAATGGCTTCGCAGGGATTAAGTGTAAAATAAAATATGGTCAAAAAAATGTGTTTTTATTTCATTAAAATTAATTTTTATTAATGTGTCTGTGTTTTTTTAATTTACTTCAATAGGATTAATAATTGATAGTTGTCTAATTGACAGCTCTCAATTATTAACCTGCCTTAAGGTCACCTTTCAATACTAAGGTGACAGTAAGGTGAGATTATTAACCCATTCGCCACCGCTACAGGGCAATGGGAATAGACGGGCAAAGTGCCAGAAAGGGCGAATCTAATTATAGATTTGCCCTTTCTGGGGTGTCTGGGGGCAGATGTTAGTAGCCATGGGGGGCACAAAAAATGTACCCTCCCTAGGCTGTTATTATCTGCCCCCACTCGCTTTGCTTTGTCTGTCTGGTGGAGAAAATACAGCGGGAGCCCACGCATTTTTTTCAACGAAATTACACCTTTAATTAACCCCTACATGTCTGAAATTTTGCACACAGCCACTCATGTAATTGTTTGTGCAAATCAGATAGCAAACGACATGAAAAGACATGGTTAACCCTATGTACACCAAGTGTCATTTGAAATGACACTTGGTGTACATAGGGTTAACCATGTCTTTTCATGTCGTTTGCTATCTGATTTGCACAAACAATTACATGAGTGGCTGTGTGCAAAATTTCACACCTGTAGGGGTTAAAGGTGTAAATTCGTAGCAAAAAAGTCCGTTTTTTTTACAACGAATTTACACCTTTAATTAACCCCTACAGGTGTGAAATTTTGCACACAGCCACTCATGTAATTGTTTGTGCAAATCAGATAGCAAACGACATGAAAAGACATGGTTAACCCTATGTACACCAAGTGTCATTTCATGTCGGGTGCTTCTGTCTTTTCACAGAAGCCGACTTTACCCGGCAATTAAATCAGAGGATATTTTACTATGTAGAAGTGTATAAACTATACATATATGTATATATATATATGTCACAATGACATGTGTGTATATATATATATATATATATATATATATATAATGTGTATTCTATGTGTGTATATTTAGTGTTTACAAGGAAAGAAAGAGGTTTTTTTAGTTGCGATATTTTGTTCCCATAGATTTACATGGGACTTCCGGTATCGGTATCGGGTATCGCCGATATTTTAATGGTATCGGCGATACCATTCCGATTCCGATACTTTTGGATATCGGAAAGTATCGCTCAACTCTACACCTTAGTCAACAATCTATCGCAATCATCAAGAACTTCAAGGAGAGAGGTTGCCATCCATTGTTGCCAAAAAGGCTTCAGGGCGCCCAAGAAAGACCAGCAAGCGCCAGGACCGTCTCTTAAAATTGTTTAAGCTGCGGGATCGGGCTACCAGCAGTGCAGAGCTTGCTCAGGAATGGCAGCAGGCAGGTGTGAGTGCATCTGCACGCACTGTGAGGCGGAGACTCTTGGAGCAAGGCCTGGTCTCAAGGAGGGCAACAAAGAAGCCACTTCTCTCCAGAAAAAACATCATGGACAGACTGATATTCTGCAAAAGGTACAGGCAGTGGACTGCTGAGGACTGGGGTAAAGTTATTTTCTCTGATGAATCCCCTTTTCGATTGTTTGGGACATCAGGAAAACGCCTCATTCGGAGAAGACAAGGTGAGCGCTACCACCAGTCTTGTCTCATGCCAACTGTTAAGCATCCTGAAACCATTCATGTGTGGGGTTGCTTCTCAGCCAAGGGAATCGGCTCTCTCACAGTCTTGCCTAAAAACACAGCCATGAATAAAGAATGGTACCAGAATGTCCTCCAAGAGCAACTTCTCCCAACCCTCCAAGAGCAGTTTGGCGATCAACAATGCCTTTTCCAGCATGATGGAGCACCTCGCCATAAAGCAAAGGTGATAACTAAATGGCTCAGGGAACAAAACAGAGATTTTGGGTCCATGGCCTGGAAACTCCCCAGATCTTAATCCCATTGAGAACTTGTGGTCAATCATCAAGAGACGGGTGGACAAACAAAAACCTAAAAATTCTGACAAAATGAAAGCATTGATTGTGCAAGAATGGACTGCTATCAGTCAGGATTTGGTCCAGAAGTTGATTCAGAGCATGCCAGGGAGAATTGCAGAGGTCCTGAAGAAGAAGGGTCAACACTGCAAATATTGACTTGCTGCATTAACTCATTCTAACTGTCAATATTAGCTTTTGTTACTCATATGTTTGCAATTATTATATTTCTGTCTGTGATAAAAACATCTGTCAAACACATAAAAACCAGAGGGCAGCAGATCATGTGAAAATATAATATTTGTGTCATTCTCAAAACTTTTGGCCATGACTGTAAAAAACTCTTCCGCCCTATGTAAATATACCATTAATGTGTTGCATTTTTTATATTTATTTATTTTTTGCTGTGGCTTTTCTGCTTTGTACCCTAAAATGAGGATGAAATTGGAAGTAATCACTGTGTCCCGGGAGTCTTCTTGATACAGTAGACCAGTTTTTATGTTAATGAGCATGTCATTTAAAATTTTCCACTTCACGGACCAAATCGCGATGGAGGCTCCTCCGATTTAACAGGACCTGCATGTCCATAATTGCCATTTTCTTGCAGAACCCGTCTAAAGCGTTCAGGGCTCTGTTTACTCGTGGTGCAGTGGAGTCGAGGGAATCTGGCTTTGACAAGCATGTTTTAGTCCAATTCGTGACTAGCAAATCGCGTTGTCTGGTAGTAATTTGTGGTAAATAGTAAAATAGCTTTCCTAAGTGAATGCAGCCGTCTTTCAAAACTTTGGCCTGCGCTCAGGCTACTGGACATGGTGTAGAAATTGAAACCACTTCCAGGAACTCCACGATCTGATCTCGTACACTTTGCACTATGTCTTTTCCAGGTGTTGTACCACATAAAGCTGTAGAGAAGTAAAATGTGTCTGTTTACTGTAACCTAATGTTACTATTATATAGTGTAAACATTTTCTTTGTTATTTGGAAGGGTATAAAACAAAAACCCACAGCTTTCAGCTGTTCATCTCGGTATCTGGTTGGTCCATCGTAATGTAAGCACTATATGTAGTTGGATAGTGTAGCCGACCCCCCCATCGCACCTGACATTTCTGATTTCAAGGGCAATGTGGCATAAGTCAAATATGCTGCTGACAATAATCCTATACTTGCTGGACTCTCATTAAATGGAACGTTTCCAATTTATCACCCACTTATTGGAAAGGTGATAACTCGCTGATAGAAATGGAGGGGGGGGCAGTGACTGTGAAATCTGGGACATCCACGTTTCTGCGCATGCGCTTTGCAAATCCCCGTCTGAGTCTTCGAGGTTGAGCATGCGCACTGCTATGGGACTAGTGGAGATGGCAGAGTACTGCACTTCATTATTTCTAGCAGTCTCAGGTGATTACTTGGAAAAAAAAAATTGGACAGTCCCTTTTAGGCTTATCTTACACATGGAATAATTGTTGTGGATATCATTTTAAAAATCTGCACGTATGTAAACATCAAAGGGAATCTGTCAGTGGGATCATCCCTTCTAAGTCATCTATATGGTCATGTAGGTCATAGGAAGCTGAAAAGAATTATACCTTGATATCTGATATCTTATTCCAGGGAAAGAAATACACATTTTTCATAATCCTCAACAGCTCATTTACATATTATGTGCCCGAACATGGTTCTATATGAGAATCTGCCTTCAGAGATTATTGTACATTAAAGGGGAGTTACCAGAGTGAGACATGTAATGACTGACGGTCTGCTCTCCTGATCTACGTGTCTCACACTGGCAATGTTCCCTTTCATTCAACATCCCTAGAGGCAGATTCTCAAGGAGGTCTATGTCTGGCCCAGAGCCTGGAACAGCCCATTTACATACAGTTGTGCTTAAAAGTTTACATACCCTGGCAGAATTTTTGCTTTCTTGGCCTTTTTTTTTAGAGAATATGAATAAGACCAAAACTATTTCTCTTAGTGGTTGGGTGAAGCCGTTTATTGTCAAACTACTGTGTTTTCTCTTTTTAAATGATAATGACAGCCCAAAACATCCAAATGGCCCTGATCAAAAGTTCACATACCCTGGTGATTTTGGCCTGATAACATGCACAGAAGTTGACACAAATGGGTTTGAATGGCTACTAAAGGTAACATCCTCACCTGTGACCTGTGACAGATGCCAGGAAAATTATTTGGGGTGCAAACAAAAACCCCACAAATAACATCAGTTGAAATACTGGACTCTGAAAATTAGCGGTGTGGCTGTTTCAAGATGCACAATAAGGAGACACTTGAATAAAATGGACCTTTAGTAGCCATTCAAACCAATTTGTGTCAACTTCTGTGCATGTTATCAGGCCAAAATCACCAGGGTATGTAAACTTTTGATCAGGGTCATTTGGATGTTTCAAGCTGTCATTATGATTTAAAAAGAGAAAACACAGTAGTTTGACAATAAATGGCTTCACCCAACTACTAACCATGGGTGGAGAAAAAGTTTTGGTGTTCTCATTCATATTCTTTGAAAAAAAGGCCAAGAAAGCAAAAATTCTGCCGGGGTATGTAAACTTTGAGCACAACTGTATAAGATAAATGTGAATTCTCAAGAATAAGACCTCGGATTGCAGATATCAAGGTATAATTTTATTCCTCTTCTTTTCACTTTCATACCCATATAGATGGCTTAGTAGGGTTGATCCTACTGACTGATGCGCTTTAAGGTCTCCTTCAGACATCTGTGTGCTGGATGAGGTTTTGTTCAGTTTTTGGGCTGTATGTCTGTCAGTCATTACCATCAATGTTTCATCAGTTTTCATTGTTAGCAGCCCCATCTATTATAATGGGTACGTGTCCATTTTTAAAGGATCAAACATCTGAATGAGGCCTGACTTGGAAATCTCCCGTAGCTTCACGGTTCTGGCACTGACTCCATTGTGTTTTATATGCACGGATGTATCTCCTTTCTGACGTCAGGTTACAGCATGGAGCATAGCAATAATAACGCAGTGTGGTTTATGTAAGGGTTTGCAGATTAAATTTGGAACAGTAGCTACATATCTATATATTTTTTTTGCCGAATAATAAACCCTTCCGAAAAAGCCTACAGTGTGGTTTTTCTCTGTGAATTACAGACTTTTATGCCAAATATGGTTGACTTTTTATTCAGACCATATGTGCTCATGTTGTATCCAGGCTCCCGCATAAAGTTAGGACTTCCACATCCCACTCATTCCTGATCTGGTCCAGGGACAGTGGGTGGCCACAGTAGTTGGGCAGCACTTGAGTCCTAGTAGTCTTTAGCTAGTGGGGGGAGCTTCCGTTTTTTTTTTTCCATTGCCAGATGTAAAATCTTGAAATGGAAGATTTTGTACATTTTTTTTTCTATCCAAATTACGGTACATTTCATGATTTACAACTCATGTTTTATGCCTTTTTTTGTTTGTTTATTATTTATATTGACATTTATTTCTATTTTTTTTTTTTATTGGCATTTTTATTTTTCCAGACTAATTTCTGTGTAAAATGATAGTTTAAGATGCTGTATTTGCAGCCGTATTTGCATCCTTGTTCTCTATTCTCTGTACGTGTCAGCCTGTGGTCTGACAAGCGAGCATCTAAGATTACACCTGTGAATTTCTATGTCAGACTTTAGCAGGGAAACTTTGCTATTTGGTTATAGTTTTTACAGGCTGTGCTTTGCGCAGAACTGTATGGCCAGTACAAACCAAGCACGATATGGGCACATGCCCCGACTGGAAGTAACCCTGCAGCCAGTTATGGTCATGTGAAACTGGCCTAACCCCAAATTCAGATGTAGTGTTATCAGGATCAGGTATTCTGCTTGGGGAGAGATGGGCATGTTGTCCTTCAATTAAAGGCACTGTCACACTTTAGCGATCGCACCAGCGATCACAACAACGACACGACCTGGCGAGATCGCTAGTGTGATCACTATGTGATCGCTAGTTAGCTTCCAAACTATCTCATCAGCGTCTGTATAACGCCCTCTGCGGTCGTTGGGAAAACCTGGTCTGTTGTGAATGTGCTAGAAATTAATTCTGAGCAGAAGCTCCCTCTGGTGGTTACAAACAGTACTGAACTATTCAATGAAGATTGTGAAGATTGGCGATCAGGTGTTACTGACTGGTCTTATATAAGGGAGGTTCCCTCCCATCAGGGTTCCCGGTGATCAATTGTTCTGGTCTCAACTTTTGTTCCTGGTTCACTTTGAAGCTTGCTGTTTCGTGCCTGTATCTTCTGCTAACAGATAAGACATTTTTCTTCTTTTAGTTTTTTTGTGCTTGCTTTTTGCATTTTGTCCTGCACTTCTGTGGGGGTCTGCCAGGTCCCCTCCGGGGGCTTGTGCTCCTCTCAGTTTAGTTAAGCCAGTTGTTTGTTCATTTGCCTTTTCCAGTTTTTTCTGTGGCTGCGGCTTAGTTTTGTTACACCAGAGAACTAATTTAGGTGGTAGAGGTAGTGTGATCTCAGGTGTTTTTGCAATTAGTGTGTTGGTATTTTTTTAGGGTTTTTTGGATTGCAGTAAGTGACCTTCCTATCCTTTTCTGTCTAGGAAGATTGGGCCCCAACGTTTTCTCATACTATTTTCTGTCTGTGTCTGTATTTCCTCTTGTCTAACCGCCATTACATGTTTGGGGGCTTCCTATGTTCTTTGGGGATCTGCTCCGGGGCAGGTAGTTTTCCTCTTTCTACTTTAGGTGAAGTTAGCTTCTCAGGCTGTGACGAGGCGTCTAGGACCAACGTAGGTACGCTCCACGGCTGCCTTTAGTTGTGGTGGTTAGTCAGGGTACTGCAATCCAATAGATTCCAACCTCTCTGGTGTATTGCCTTTTTTGCCTGCTCTCCTCAGCTACCAAATCATAACACTGGTCCCACCTGCGTTAAAATCGCAAATTTTGGAAAAAATATATTATTTTTTTTGTTGGGGGGCGTTATGGGGGGAAAAGTTGCAGCTTTATTTTTTTATTTTTTTTTTTTTTGGGACCACCTCACATTTGAAGTGATTTTGGGGGGGCAATAAAAAAAAAAACCCAAAAAATGCACCATTCAAAAACGCCCCCTCAAAAAAACATTCAAGGAGTTTGTTAACCCTTCTTTCTTCACGAGAACAAAATTTTTTTTTTGGAAACCCCCAAATTTTTTATTTTTCTGGGTAATGGGGAAAAAATTAAACAATTTTGTGGTCCATTTTCTCCGAGTACGCCGTTAAAAACCCCGTATGTGGGGGGAAACCACTGTTTGGGGGCACGGCAGGGCCGAAGGGAGGGAACCGTTTGATTTTTTGGGGGGAAAACAAAATTGGTGGAAAAAAAAAGGGGGCACCAGTCGTTTGGAGACCCCTGATGTCCCAAAAAGGGGAACCCCAATTCTAACCCCCAACCCCCCTCACCAGCCCCGCACTAGCACCCCCAGTTTAAAAAGAAACCCCTACCCCAAACCCCTAAAATAATGGAAAAATAATTTTTTTTATTTTTTTTTTTTCCAAATTTAAAGGGGGGTTATAAAGGGGGGGGTTTTTTTTTCTATTTTTTTTTTTTTTTTGATCACTTGATAGCCCTTTTCACGTGATCAAAATGAACCAATAGGAAAATCTATTGTTGCTGGGGGAAGGATGGAAGTGTTGCGCTGCTGTGCTAGATTCAAGAAATTAGGGAAGGGATGGGGGATTAGTCACCCCACCTTTTATTTTTTTTCGTTGTGGACCCCCCCAAATGTGAGAATTCCTTTTTACCTCTCATACCCCGATCTCTTCAGGATAAACCCTATTGCACTTGTGCCCCCCCTTCTTTAAAAAATTTTCCCCACAAAGCTCTTTTGAAAACTTCCCTGTAGGGTTTTAAAACAGTTTCCACATGTGAAATATTGCCCACCAGAATTGTATGAAAAAGATTTCATAGGTAAGGTGGAAGGTAGCTTTTTTGGTTCGGGTTTAAAAATTTGATGGCTTTTGCCCAAAAAAACCCCCACCCCGTCCTAAAATAGGGGATCAGTTTTTTTGGTCTATAATCAGTGTTTTTACTTTTTTTTTTTCCCCTATTATGGGTAAAAAAAAAAATTCTAAAGCATTCCCATTCTTGCAATGTAAAAACAACAACGGAGCCCTGTGTGCTGTACTTTTTCACAACCCTTTTGCCTTTTTGGCCTTTTACCTGCTGCTGGAAACCACGGCCCCCTGACAACACCATGGTTGTAATACTATGTGGATCTGGGGAAAAAAAGGGTGCTATACGTACTGCAAACAGGGGATGTGGGGGTCCTAAAGCAGTCGTACCCCCCACTCTGTCCTTTCCCCCCCGAAAGGTCCTGTTTTCGGTTTCCATTGTGTTGCATGGTAGGCATTCATGATTTTTTTTATGTTTCTTCCCCCACTTGGCAATATAAGGGATCCTAAAAACACGACAGTTGGGCCTGAGGACTGGAGTTGTGGGTACGAGGGCTAAAGGGAAAGGGGGAAAAACCCATGGGGGAACCCCCAAACCCCCCCGTTATATAGCGAGATCGCTGCTGGTACAAGTTTTGTGACGCAATAGCGTTCCCCAGCGTACGCTGGGGTGACATGCGCGACGATCACCCCCCTGTGGGATCGCTGAATGTCTGGACATTTTTTTGATTTGGTTCCCCCCCGGGGGCCAGCACGCTCGCTGCGTGGGCAGGGGGGGAGACCAGCGATAGCGAGCTGGAACCCCAAGTACACAGGGGGTTTCTGGCGCCGCTCGGCCCTTTGAATCCTGTGTACGTTGATTACCAGCTCCTCACCAGCGGGGTATCTAAGGTCCGCGGGTAAAAGTGACGGATCGCTTTTTTTCCCCCATGTCGCTGTCCTGACCTGCTGAGATCTGCCTGTTTGGGGGTTACCCCCCGATCATGTAGTGACACACCCGATCCCCACAAGTTCATATGTTGTTGGGGGCGCTGGTGTGCGTATGTGTGACGGGGGCCCAAGAGTAGTGCCCACGATCCGAAGTAGGGCTTTGGTTGCAACAATTTTTACTGGTCCAAAA
>JARQOD010000006.1:360077442-360115430 GCA_033576555.1 Oophaga sylvatica
TATTTACTACCATATTGTCTATCTATCCCATATCTATCTATCTATCTATCCTATATCTGTTTGTCTATCTACCCATATCTATCTATCTATCTATCTATCTATCTATCTATCTATCTATCCCATATCTATCTATCTACCCCATATCTATCTATCTATCTATCCTATATCTATTTATTCCATACATATACGGTATTTTATTTGTATTTATTTACATATTTTCTGTAATATCCAGTACTCTCTCACGTCTATCCAATTTCTATCTGATCGATCTTTCTTTATCTTTCTATCTTATTTAGCTATCTCTCTCACATTTGTCATCTAATTGATTTATGTTTATCTGATTTACTCTTATCTTATCCATTTGATTAATCTCTCGGTAATATCTTTATATCTGTCTACCTATCGAATGTCTACTTTATAGATTTCATTTATATCTTCCCCACAAGGTCCTTCCCCTTCCTCTATTTTCCCTCTCTTTCACTCGCTCTTATCTATCCTTTCTCTTAAAGTGGATCTGTCATTAGATTTCACAACATAAACTGCATACATAAATAAATTGATCTCTTAGAGCTGATGAGGGTGGGGTACTTGCTATAAATCCATGTCAGAATGGCTGTATAATCCTTTATGATAGTTCAGATCTCCGCCCACCTAGCTTTAGTGATGGCTCCTCAGTGCCCCTCCTCCCCGCTGCTGCTGAGATCACACACTGCTCAGACAAGCTGCAGCTGTCAGCCAGGTTGGGTGGGTGGAGACTAAATCACCTGGACTCTTAGCTCTGGCTCTTTAGCTGGACTCAGTGGTCACTTATGTATAAGGATTACTGAACCATGATAATCCTTTTTTCAACTTTTACCTGTCTGATATTGATATGAGCATTTTAAAAATCGAGTTCTAGTTTATTTTCCTTTCAGGATTACACAGAATGTGTTACATTGTTTTACATAGTTTCATTTTCTGGGTTGTTTCTTAGCTTTTAATGATATGTAGGTTATATAGAAGTTGAAGGTCACAAATTGGTAGATACTGTCAGAGCGAGAGCGGGAGGGATAGAGAGAGTCCTTGTATGAAATAGAAGTTGAACATCATCAGAAATGGAAACTTATAGCGTGAGAGGCACAAAAAGAAATGAATGGTGATTATTAGTTCTCATGGTAAGTAAGCACTGAGCCATCTGAAAAGTGCTGTAATGTCCTGGGCACAGGGCAGGTTCTGGAGTTTACAACCCATCCTAACTGGGCACTAATGCCATTCTTCAAGTCACAGGTCGCCTTTTGCATAGAGCTAACCAGGTATAAATCTGTGGATCGGCATTATTCACTGTTGGGGATCCTAAGTGTGGACAGGGTGCACATTTTTGCTAAATCCGACTTCACAAAAATATATTTTAGTCAGACAGGAAAAAACTGAGATTTATAGAGTTAATTTGCGAGGTTGATAAGCAGTGTGCCATTCAGTCGACGCTGTTGCTTTAGAGTTGTATATGACGGGGACATTCCTTGGTACTGGACCAATATACTCATCCCTTCATTAGATTCTTTTCTATAAAGTTACATAAAACAATAAAAATCTCAGTCTAAATTGACAAAGCGCCCAATTAGTTAAAGAAAGAAATTTACAAGTAAAAATCCATAAATTGTTAAATTCCCCTTCAGACGCGCTCTAGACAGCTGCCTAGTCTGCCAAGCCCCTCGTCTCATCCCAGGAGAAGTCCTGGTGGAGGGGCACATTACATTAGTGCTTCTAATCATCCCACATTTTTGCAAGTAATGGCATATTGCTAGAACAATTAAAGAGTAACCTTTGTTTTATTTTTTTCCAGAAAATTAATATTACACATGAAGATAAATTTTGGAATGTAATAGATCGTATTACGCAGATCTGCATCGTGCTTCTCCTCAAATGATCTTTCATTCACAAATTTTTAATTCACAGTAAATGTGACCTTTAGTAAATACAGATTTTCCCTTCACTGGGATAGGAGATTTTCTGCTCATAAAGTTCTATGGAGAACTATAACTGTTGTTTTCAGGAGAACTTGCAGCAGAATGTCTGTGTTTGCTGTTAGCACCTCACTTCCCTCTCCATAGAATTTTAAAAGGACCAATCTCAGTTAATGGAAAGACTATTCACCGAAGACCTATTTTACAGATTTTACCCAAAAAAGAAATATCAAGCAAGAGAAGAAATAAGCAAATTTATCTAATAATACATACTCTTTAAGCATTTTGACTGATGGGTTCTTTATCAATAAAAGGACTGCAGTGCACGGCCATTTATAGGGGTCACAACAGTGTACTCCACAATTGAACAATGTTTTAGGAGATTTTCTGCTCATAAAGTTTTATGGAGAACTGTAACTGTTGTTTCAGGAGAACTTGCAGCAGAATGTCTGTGTTTGCTGTTAGCGCCTCACTTCTCTCCATAGATTTTTTTAAAGGACCAATCTCACCAATCTTCACCGAATATCTATTTTACAGATTTTTATCCATATATTGAAAGAGAACATATCAATCCAAGAGGAGAAAGAAGTACAGTTATCTGATAAGATATACTCTAAGCAGTTTGACTGATGAGTTCTCTACCAATGAAGGGTCTGCAGTTCTTCGGTATTTTGTAGGGGTCACAACAGTGTACTCACACCATTGAACAAGGTTTAGGGGATTTTCCTCAAAGATTGGGCTGTCTTAAAGCACCTTTTTAGATTGCGGTAAAAGCCTAGTACTTATTATTTTACCTGTATTTTCAATATGTAGTTATCAATAAGTTCAGCCTTGCAAAGTTCAGTGATAGTGAAACATTCTTCCTGCCCTCCACAGTTTTACCTTAGACTCATTATATTCTGAGGAGCTCAAACATTTTGCAGATAAATGTACTGGTGAACTTTCATGCGGCTCAGATTATAGTCGAGAAATATGTGCACAGCCTCATTGGATGAAAGCCGTTTCTGGCAGATGCTTCATTTAGTTTACAGCTCCCGTGGTTCTGATCCTCCTGCCCATTCTCCTCTGCAGCAGTGAGCGCTTCCTTCGCATATGAAGCACCGCAGACTGCATACAGCTAATGGCGAAAGTCTCAGGTGCTGCAATAAAGCTGGCCATGGATGTAAGAATTCTTGGTACAAGCAAATAGGAGTCATTATGGCTTGATTTTTTCGTGTTTTTGCGTCCATGTCAACAAAATAGTTGAATGCCATCTGCTGAAATCTTACGAATTTATATAGAAATTGTGATTTAAGGCACATAGAACTTATGACACTTAATTATTATTTGCTTAACGTAAAAAACACCATTGTTTATTATTACTAATATTATTGTGCCACGTTATTTTGCAACACTGTACACAGAATACGTAGACACTCAGCACCAGAGATGATAGTAACACCTAGTATTTGGCACGCATGTACGCCACTAAACCAAGGTCAGACACCAAAAGCAGAGAACAGTATATAGGGTCACTTGATTTTCAAATCCTAATTTATTGGTACATATAGTATGTCTGCACTTGAGTTTACCTACATGACACTGGTAACAGCTGCTGGCCTGACACGCTTGTGATGTCATAGCTGCCGGCCTGAGACGCTTGTGATGTCATAGCTGCCGGCCTGACACGCTTGTGATGTCATAGCTGCCGGCCTGTAGATAATATCTTTGGCACTACTGTGGAAAAGGAGTGGTGCCAGAGAAGGATCCCAATCCGTATAGTGATATATGATATAATCTCGGCACACACCATATGATATAGTGATAGTGATTTTAATGAAAATTCAAAAAGCCAGTACATACAGACGTTTCGGTCTGAAACAAGACCTTCCTCAATGTACTGTAATGTAGAACAAATATAATAGAAAATAAGACAAAAAGAAATGGGCATAAAATAAGTATATACAGATATATATAATATATGGACATATTGTATATTGATGAGCAAATAGTAGATAACCATTAACATATAATGTTTGGAAACATCCATAATTATCTCTTCAGATAATGATATAAGAAAAATATGCATTGAGAGGTGTATACCAACCCCTATGTGAGACCAGAACTTATAGGCAACAAAATTATACGTACCAGTAACTGCATTAATAGACCAGGTGACAATAGTGTGAAAATCTGGGAAAATATTATGAAATTGAGTAACATTTATTATGTGGAGAGTGAACGGTGTCCAGAGATATTATTATCATATACATACCACAGGTATAGCTCTAAAGAGTGCGCTGCAGACTGTTGTCTGTGGGAGGAAGGGTGACTAAATGATATGAGTCACGAAAGTTATCCGCTATTGTGATGGAGGATTGGTACAAGAACAAGTGTCGCTAATGCAGGTAAGTGCTTACCGTTTGGATGAGCTAAGGAGGTACAGCGGCTGCGACGCGGTATGCCACCGCTTGTCAATGGAGCGCTGAGGTGAGTGAGCTGCTGGTATAAGAAGCCCAAGCAGCGTGGGGACCGGACCGGAAGTCCGGTACCGGAAGTGAAGGGGCGTGCGAGTCATGGAGACGATCGTGCGTTCCAGCACAGGAAACAGTATGGTGGTTGGCAAAAATTGCTAGTTGTATGACACAGGCGCCATATTGTGAATGGAAAAACGCAGATAAGTGTTAGTGACAATCCATAACAGCGGAAAAAGTGAATAGATCATCCTGACTCTGGATGGTGAAAAGAATTCGTGTTCCCAGTTTCGTGCACATAGAGAGGGGTGCTCACAATGGTAGATTCTGTAATGGAAACAGATAGTCAGTATCAAATATAACAAGCTTATGACAATTATACGACATTAGAGGATAACAAAAACCAAGTTATACGGTAAATGACATAATGTCATATTCTCTATTAAGTCCATGAGGGTGTAGTGTATTGAGTTCATGGATCCAGAAAGCCTCTCTTTTCTTGAGGAGGCTGATACGATCACCCCCCCTCCTGGGTGCTTGTATATGTTCAATAACCTGGTATTTAAGTTGCGCTATGTTATGGCCAGAAGATATGAAGTGATTCGGGATTGGAAGAAGCAGATTTTTACATCTAATCGTGGACTTGTGCTTAGATATACGGTCTTTTATGACTTGTGTAGTCTCACCCACATACAACAAGCCACAGGGGCATTTTAACAGGTAAATGACAAAGCTGGAGTTGCAGGTAAAATATCCCTTAATTTCATATTTTTTGCCTGTCTGAGGATGGAAAAATGCATTGCCTTTAGTAATGTTGTTGCATTGCATGCATTGTAGGCATGGAAATGTCCCAAATTTGGGATTCGTGATGAAACGCTGTTGTTTTGGTGGGTGATGAGGAGCCAATGTCTGCTCTGACTAGATGATCTCTGATGTTCCGAGGTCGGCGGAAACAAGGGAGAAACGGTTTGGTGAATTCCTTAATATTGGGATGTGCTGTATTGAGTAAATGCCAATGACGACGTATACTCGAGTGAAGTCGATAGGCTATGGGGTGGTAGTCATGAACGAATGGAATTCTGTCCTGAGTATCAGATCTAGCAGTGGTAGGATTATCTATGTTATTGAGAGTATGTTCAGGATAACCCCTTATCCGGAATTTGGAACGCATTTCTTCGCTGCGTATGTCCCTTGTTGATGTGTCTGAAACAATTCTTTGGACCCTTTTGAGTTGGGATTTTGGGATTGAATTTTTCATTTTGGTGGGGTGAAAACTCTCATAGTGTAAAAGACTGTTGCGGTCTGTTGGTTTAGTGTATATATCTGTTGACAATTTGTTGTCAGTTGATCTTAGAATACGTACGTCTAAAAAATTTGCACTGTTCATGTCAGAAGTCATGGTAAAATCTAGGCCAGGCCAAGATGTGCGCAAAAAGGAAAAGAAGTTGTTAAGGGAGTTTAATGAGCCATTCCAGATGCAAAAGACATCGTCGATGTATCTTTTCCACATCATGGCATGTGTGCGGAAAAGATCGTTGGCGTATATTAAGCTCTCCTCATAATGGGCCACGTAGCAATTAGCGTACGGAGGTGCTGTATTCGAGCCCATTGCGGTCCCTTTGGTCTGTAAGTAATATATATCACCAAATAGGAAATAATTCTTGGATAGTATAATGGTGAGTAACTCACAGCACATGTTGATTTGGTCTGGATTGAATGTCGAGGATTCGAGGAGCCTTCGTACAGAGAGAATACCTTCTTTGTGTGGTATAGATGTATAAAGGTCCTTAATGTCAAAAGTGACAAGTAGGGCTTCCTCAGGGATGCTGTCAAGATTGTGTATAATGTTAAGGAATTCACCCGTGTCTAGGATGAAAGAGGCAGTTTGTTTGATGAGTGGTGTAAGAATTTTTTCTAAATATTTAGCTATTGGAGAAAAAATAGAATCCGTGGAGGCAACTATGGGCCTCCCCGGTGGGTTAGTAAGGCATTTGTGCACTTTTGGTAATACATAGAAGACTGGGATGATGGGAAATTTCTTTTGGAGATAGTCACCAGTCTTGGTGTCTATAGTGCCTTTCATGACATATTTGGTAATGATAGCCTGGATATCAGACTTGATCTCATTTGTGGGATCACGGTCGTTTTTTATAGATTGTGATATCATTCAGTTGTCTGTGTATTTCTTCAAGGTACGTAGTTTTGTCGAGTACGACAATTGCTCCCCTTTGTCTGCTGATTTTACTATGATGTTTTTATCTTCCTGTAGGTTCCGTAGAGCCTGTTGATCTAATGAGGTCATATTGGATGGGAAGAATAATTTTTTCTTATTCATGTCTACCTTAAGTGACATGAATGTGTTTTGAATGAAGGAGATGAACGTCTCCAAAGCGTGGGAACCTAGGGGGGGTCTAAAGGTACTCTTGTTTTTAAGGCCCAAACTTTGGGCTGATAGCAGTGTGCTGGTTGTGCTAATGGAGGTGTTAGAGGATGTGATATTAGCAAAGTACAACTTAAGTCTGAGGGATCTAAAAAAACGTTGTAGATCCATATCGAGTTTGAAGGTGTTGTATTTATAACTGGGGCAAAAAGAAAGGCCCTTTTGTAACAATCGATGTTCTACTATACCCAGACTCCTAGAAGAAATGTTTATCACCAGGGGATTGTTACCTGGGAGCGAGTCACACGGTTGAAGTCTCTTCGAGTGTCTCTGTCCTCGGCGGGTCCTCTTCTTCTTGTGGACCGCCTCCTTTGTCCTAAAAAACGGTTTGACGTGTAGGGTCTTTCTCTGTCTGAACCAGAAGTAGATGCATCTGTGGAGGATCTGTAGTAAGAACGTGAGAAGTTCCCAGACGTAGGCGATACTTGCCATTTGTAGACTCTTTGTTGTTCGTAATCCTCAGTGTCACGGGCGAATTTGTTTCTCTTTCTTGTTTCGGTCTCTCGGCGATGTAGATTGATCGTTTCGTTAATCTTGCTTTTGAGGTTGGTAAATTCCTCTGTAGACGTGGATGCAGTGAGTTGTCTCTCGATGTTAGTGATTTCTTCTTTACTTTTGGTGATGGCTCGATGGAGATGATCCAGCGTGAGAGTCATGAGGTCAAAGGAACATTTATTAATAATTTGTTCAAATCTAGTACAAAATTCTTGTGAATCACTAAACAAGGTAGGACGTAGTGGTACGCGTAACCCTCTCGGGATCCTCTGTACTTTGAGGTATTCCGTTAGGGTTGCGCAGTGTAGTTCAAAATTGGTAAATCTTCGGAGTTCTCTTTCTAAATCACGACCCCTAGTTTCTTTGGGGGGAACTCGCAAAAAATCCGTGGATAGGGTGGATTGTGCTATGATGTTGGATGTTTCGTCCGCATTATATGAGAACGTGAGAGATGATGATGATGACATTGCCCAAGGTAACAGTGTGCTCAAAGAAAGGGTTAATGCATGTAGATAATATCTTTGGCACTACTGTGGAAAAGGAGTGGTGCCAGAGAAGGATCCCAATCCGTATAGTGATATATGATATAATCTCGGCACACACCATATGATATAGTGATAGTGATTTTAATGAAAATTCAAAAAGCCAGTACATACAGACGTTTCGGTCTGAAACAAGACCTTCCTCAATGTACTGTAATGTAGAACAAAATATATAGAAAATAAGACAAAAAGAAATGGGCATAAAATAAGTATATACAGATATATATAATATATGGACATATTGTATATTGATGAGCAAATAGTAGATAACCATTAACATATAATGTTTGGAAACATCCATAATTATCTCTTCAGATAATGATATAAGAAAAATATGCATTGAGAGGTGTATACCAACCCCTATGTGAGACCAGAACTTATAGGCAACAAAATTATACATACCAGTAACTGGCATTAATAGACCAGGTGATAATAGTGTGAAAATCTGGGAACAATATTATGAAATTGAGTAACATTTATTATGTGGAGAGTGAACGGTGTCCAGAGATATTATTATCATATACATAGCTCTAAAGAGTGCGCTGCAGACTGTTGTCTGTGGGGAGAAGGGTGACTAAATGATATGAGTCACGAAAGTTATCCGCTATTGTGATGGAGGATTGGTACAAGAACAAGTGTCGCTAATGCAGGTAGGTGCTTACCGTTTGGATGAGCTAAGGAGGTACAGCGGCTGCGACGCGGTATGCCACCGCTTGTCATGGAGCGCTGAGGTGAGTGAGCTGCTGGTATAAGAAGCCCAAGCAGCGTGGGGACCGGACCGGAAGTCCGGTACCGGAAGTGAAGGGGCGTGCGTGTCATGGAGACGATCGTGCGTACCAGCACAGGAAACAGTATGGTGGTTGGCAAAAATTGCTAGTTGTATGACACAGGCGCCATATTGTGAATGGAAAAACGCAGATAAGTGTTAGTGACAATTAGAGTTGAGCGATACTTTCCGATATCCTAAAGTATCGGAATCGGAATGGTATCGCCGATATCACTAAAATATCGGCGATACCCGATACCGGAAGTCCCATGTAAGTCTATGGGAACAAAATATCGCAACTAAAAAAACCCCATTCTTTCCTTGTAAACACTAAATATACACACATAGAATACATATATATATATATACATGTCATTGTGACATATATATATATACATATATGTATAGTTTATACACTTCTACATAGTAAAATATCCTCTCTGATTCAATTGCCGGGTAAAGCCGGCTTCAGTGAAAAGACAGAAGCACCCGACATGAAATGACACTTGGTGTACATAGGGTTAACCATGTCTTTTCATGTCGTTTGCTATCTGATTTGCACAAACAATTAAATCAGTCTATGTGTGCAAAATTTCACACCTGTAGGGGTTAATTAAAGGTGTAAATTCGTTGTAAAAAAAACGGACTTTTTTGCTACGAATTTACACCTTTAATTAACCCCTACAGGTGTGAAATTTTGCACACATAGTCTGATTTAATTGTTTGTGCAAATTAGATAGCAAAGGACATGAAAAGACATGGTTAACCCTATGTACACCAAGTGTCATTTCATGTCGGGTCACCCGACATGAAATGACACTTGGTGTACATAGGGTTAACCATGTCTTTTCATGTCCTTTGCTATCTAATTTGCACAAACAATTAAATCAGTCTATGTGTGCAAAATTTCACACCTGTAGGGGTTAATTAAAGGTGTAAATTCGTTGTAAAAAAAACGGACTTTTTTGCTACGAATTTACACCTTTAATTAACCCCTACAGGTGTGAAATTTTGCACACATAGACTGATTTAATTGTTTGTGCAAATTAGATAGCAAAGGACATGAAAAGACATGGTTAACCCTATGTACACCAAGTGTCATTTCATGTCGGGTTCTGCATTTTCACAATAGCCGGCAATTGAATTAGCGGCTATTATACTATGTAGAAGTGTATGAACTACAAATATAAATATATATATATATGTGTCACAAATTCAATGACATGTATATATATATATGAGGTGTAAAATTGCTGAAAAAAAATGCGTGGGCTCCCGCCCTATTTTCGCAACCAGACAGACAAAGCCAGTGAGTGGGGGCAGATAATAATAGCCCAGAGAGGGACCATTATTTTGCCCCCCCCGGCTACTAACATCTGCCCCCAGACACCCCAGGAAAGACAAATCTATAATTAGATTCGCCCTTTCTGGCACTTTGCCCGTCTATTCCCATTGCCCTGTAGCGGTGGCGAATGGGTTAATATGGGGTTAAAGCCACCTTGCTATTGAAAGGTGACCTTAAGCCAGGTTAATAATTGAGAGCTGTCAATTAGACAACTATCAATTATTAATCCTATTGCATGAAATAAAAATAAAACACACAACTTTAATTAAAAATCATTTTAATGAAATAAAGACACATGTTTTTGACCATATTTTATTTTACTGCAAAAACCATTTCCTGTAATAAAAATAAAATAAAAAAGCAAAATTATTCTTACCTATCCCATGCACAGTCAGGTCCCACGGTGTAATCCTTCAGAAAGGGTTAATGTTTACTGCAGGGACCGCAGCTAATGCTGCAGCCTCACAGTAAACCCCAAATGAATGAGTTCCTCTCCTGCCTGACAGGAGAGTAAAGGCTGGGTGTCACATAACGATACACCAGCGATCCCGACAACGATATGCACTTGTCAGGATCGCTGGTGTATCGCTACATGATCGCTGCTGAGCTGCCAAACAGGCAGCTCAGGCAGCGATCTGGGACAGCGACACTGCGGGTAACATCGCTTAAGGGCCCGTCTCACATAGCGATATCGCTACCGAGATCGCTGCTGAGTCACAAGTTTTGTGACGCAGCAGCGAGCTCACCAGCGATATCGCTGTGTGTGACATTCAGCGACGATCAGCCCCCCTGCCGGGTATCGCTGATCGTCGCAGAAATGTCAGGACCTTTTTTTGATCGCTGGTTTCCCTCTGACAGGCACGCATCGCTGCGTGTGACAGGCGGGAGACCAGCGATCCGCTGGTAACCAAGGTACACAGCGGGTTTCCAGGAACCGCGTAGCGCTTGGAAACCCGCTGTGTACCTTGGATACCAGCTCCCTGCATCAGGGCGCTGGTATCCAAGGTACACAGCGGGTTTCTAGGCACAGCCCTGCGCCTGGAAACCCGCTGTGTACCTTGGTTACCAGCGGATCGCTGGTCTCCCGCCTGTCACACGCAGCGATGCGTGCCTGTCAGCGGGAAACCAGCGATCCAAAAAAGGTCCTGACATTTCAGCGACGATCAGCGATACCCGGCAGGGGGGCTGATCGTCGCTGAATGTCACACACAGCGATATCGCTGGTGAGCTCGCTGCTGCGTCACAAAACTAGTGACTCAGCAGCGATCTCGGTAGCGATATCGCTATGTGAGACGGGCCCTTAAGTGGAAAGCTTAATTGATTGCTTTCCACTTTCACTTCAGGTCAGCCAGGGACACAATCAGTGACGTCAGAGGGAACTGATTAACAAAAATAGGGGTTCCCTTCGAAAAAAAAATGGCGTGGGGTCCCCCCTGTTTTTGTTAACCAGCCAGATGAAGCCGACCGCTGAGGCCTGGATTTTCAGGCTGTTAAGGAGCCAAGATCCATGGACCTTGCCAGCCTGATAATACTAGGCCACAGCAGTCTGCATATCTTGGCTGATTAACAAAAATAGGGGATCCCCTCGAAAAAAATTGGCGTGGGGTCCCCCCTATTTTTGTTAACCAGCCAGATGAAGCAGACCGCTGAGGCCTGGATTTTCAGGCTGTTAAGGAGCCAAGATCCATGGACCTTGCCAGCCTGATAATACCAGGCCACAGCAGTCTGCATATCTTGGCTGATTAACAAAAATAGGGGATCCCCTCGAAAAAAATTGGCGTGGGGTCCCCCCTATTTTTGTTAACCAGCCAGATGAAGCAGACCGCTGAGGCCTGGATTTTCAGGCTGTTAAGGAGCCAAGATCCATGGACCTTGCCAGCCTGATAATACCAGGCCACAGCAGTCTGCATATCTTGGCTGATTAACAAAAATAGGGGATCCCCTCGAAAAAAATTGGCATGGGGTCCCCCCTATTTTTGTTAACCAGCCAGATGAAGCAGACCGCTGAGGCCTGGTTTTTCAGGCTGGTAAGGATCCAATATCCATGGACCTTGCAAGCCTGATAATACCAGGCCACAGCAGTCTGCTTAGCTTGGCTGGTTAACAAAAATAGGGGATCCCCTCGAAAAAAAAAACGGCGTGGGGATCCCCCCTATTTTTGTTAACCAGCCAAGTAAAATGCAGACTGCTGCGGCCTGGTATTAAAAGACTGTCAAGGCCCATGGATTTTGGCCCTCAACAGCCTGATAATACCAGGCTACAGCAGCCCCACATTTGGCGCATCAAAAGATGTGCCAATTGTGGCACTTTACCCGGCTCTTCCCACTTGCCCTGTAGCGGTGGCAAGCGGGGTAATAAGGGGTTAATGTCACCGTTGATTGCACGGTGACAATAAGCCCGGTTAATAATGGAGAGGCGTCAATAAGACACCGATCCATTATTAATCCCAAAGTTATTAAATGCATAAAAAAAAGACAAAGCAAGAAAAAAGTATTTTAATGAAATAAAAGAGACAACACAGTTTTCATTAATTTTATTGTACTCTCATTCCTGCGACGCCATCGATCTCCTGTAAAAAAAGAAAAAAAACAAACCAACAGTATACCACCTGTCCGACGCAGTCCATAACGACAGTCCCACGACGATCCAACTCTGCTACATCGCAATGACAGGCAGAGCTGTCATCGCGACGCAGCACAGCTGATTACCTGCTTCCCCGGCGGTGACGTCATCGGACTGACTGCTTTACGGCCGGGATTACCCAGCAGTCACTGCAGTTATCGCGAGAAACTGCATGTGACCGCCGGGGAAAGAAGATTGCGGCCATCAAGCAGTCCAGGACGTGACCGCCGGAGATCTTCTGACAGGTAAGTGCCGCTGACTCCTGACAGACCCGACGGACAGTGACAGTGACAATCCCGATTCCGGTATCCGATAAGACGAAAATATCGGAACTCGGAATCGGAATTCCGATACAGCCAATATCGGCCGATACCCGATATTTGCAGTATCGGAATGCTCAACCCTAGTGACAATCCATAACAGCGGAAAAAGTGAATAGATCATCCTGACTCTGGATGGTGAAAAGAATTCGTGTTCCCAGTTTCGTGCACATAGAGAGGGGTGCTCACAATGGTAGATTCTGTAATGGAAACAGATAGTCAGTATCAAATATAACAAGCTTATGACAATTATACGACATTAGAGGATAACAAAAACCAAGTTATACGGTAAATGACAATGTCATATTCTCTATTAAGTCCATGAGGGTGTAGTGTATTGAGTTCATGGATCCAGAAAGCCTCTCTCACTAAACCAAGGTCAGACACCAAAAGCAGAGAACAGTATATAGGGGTCACTTGATTTTCAAATCCTAATTTATTGGTACATATAGTATGTCTGCACTTGAGTTTACCTACATGACACTGGTAACAGCTGCCGGCCTGACACGCTTGTGATGTCATAGCTGCCGGCCTGACACGCTTGTGATGTCATAGCTGCCGGCCTGAGGCGCTTGTGATGTCACAACAACTTACTTGACTGAAACTCACTTGTGATGTCACTAAAGCTAACTTAATATAACGACACTTCTTGTGTCACAGCAGTTACCTGATTGATGTCACTTGTGATGTCATAGCAATTAACTGTTATGCTGCAACACTTTCTTACATGAAACATATTTGTGATCTCACACTAGTTTGCCCGGGATGGACACTGACAAGATAGTGCTCCTGTGTAAGATCTGTCTATGACCTACCTGATTTAAAATTGCTAATGTGGTTTGGAAGTCATACATCATCTAATCACTTAATTTTGTACCAATGCACAAGTAGTTGTGAAGACTGTACAACGTGGAGCATCGCGTCTATCCAATTCATAACGCTGAATACACCAAAGCCGGCCCCACTGGGGTAACAGCATGATCTTTTGTTTGTTGTATATTTTGCTAAGGCACTGCTACCTGCACCCAAGAGCTGTAATGGTTTAAAGCACTTTGCATCCTGTGCAGAAGTAAAACGTGTAAACATACAGTCATGGTCAAAAGTGTTGACACCGTTGAAATTGTTCCAGAAGATGAAGTATTTCTCCCAGAAAATTATTGCAGTTACACGTTTTGTTATTCACGTTTATTTCCTTTGTGTGAATTAGAACAATACAAAGTCAAGTTGGACATTATTTCACACAAAACGCCAAAAATGGGCCGGACAAAATTGTTGCACCTTTCTAAAATTGTGGGTAAAAACTTTGTTTCAAGCATGTGATGCTTGTTCAAACTCACCTGTGGCAAGTAACAGGTGTGGGCAATATGACAATCACACCTGACACCGATAAAAAGGGGAGAAGTTGACTCAGTCTTTGCATTGGGTGTCTGTGTTGCTTTCCGTTGAAAACTTCCTACTAGCCTGAAAATTCACCCTATGTTCCATGTATCCTAGCTCAAACCATTCAGTGAGAACTGTTTCCAGGAAGAACTCAGCCACCTCCTTCACCAGAAAAGTCCATGGTGAAGAAGAGTACATTGTGGATAAAATTCTGGACTCTAGAAGATTTAGTGGAAGACTGCAATATTTGGTGCAATGGAGGGGTTACGGACCAGAAGATAGTTCATGGGAACTGGAGTCAGGTGAAACATTTTAGTGCTGTAGGGGTCCTAAAATACCTGAAAGCCAAGGATAAAAGAGAATAGCATCCCCGACAGGTGAAGATGCAGAAGCTGTGCACTATATGGTGTTAGCGTCGACCTGGGCCATTTAACCTTTTAAATGCTACTGTCAATACTGACAACGGCATCTAGATGGTTAATAGTATGTGGGAGCTTGATCTTTAACACCATAAGCACCCTGAGATTGTGATTGTGTGGTCCTGATGGTTCATGGCAATCCAAAGCAAGTAATGGCCTTAGCTATAGTGACCTGTACAGATGTTAGCAACATTTCAGTGGTAAAAATAAAATTTTTCATTCTGTCGTTGCACTTTGGGTTCATTCCTGAAAAGCACCTAAGCTAAGTGCACACGTCAGGAATAATTGCGTTTTTTTCGCGGTTTTTCCGCTATTTTCTGCGTTAAACCGCGAACAAACGCAAGCATTAAGCATTCTATACGTTTTAATTGATTCCGCATGTTTGTACACATGTTGCGTTTTTTTCCGCGAAAAAAACGCTTAGCGGAAAAAAAAGCAACATGTTCATTAATTTAGCGTAACCGCGGTGATTCCGCCGCCATAGGAATGCATTGAACCGCTTACTTTCGCATGTGGCTATGCCACTATGCGGAATGTAACGGTTCATGTGCGGTGGTACCCAGGTCTGGAGGAGAGGAGACTCTCCTCCAGGTCCTGGTACCATATCCCTGGTAAAACAATAATTAAAATAAAAAATAATGATATTCTCACCTTCCGCGGCCCCGCAGCCTTCCGCCTCAGCGACGCTCCCGGCAACTTCCGTCCCAAGAGTCCTTTGCGAGAATCACCCAGATGCATAGCGGTCTCGCGAGATGCTACGTCATCGGTGTGATTTGTCGCAAAGCACTCCTGGGACCGGAGTTGCCGGAGCGTCGCTGAAGGCGGGAAGGCTGCGGGGCCGCCGGAAGTGAGAATATCATTATTTATTATTTTTTTTATTATTTTTACATTAGATCTTTTTACTATTGATGCGCATAGGCGGCATCAATAGTAAAAAGTTGGTCACACTTGTCAAACACTATGTTTGACTCGTGTGACCAACCTGTCAATCAGTTTTCCAAGCGATGCTACAGATCGCTAGGAAAACGCTAGCATTCTGCAAGCTAATTACGCTTGCAAAACGCTATTATTCTGGCGGGAATCAGCATACAAAAACGTGCGTATTTCCTGCGGGAGAAGTGCGGGATTGCCGCGAAATTTCCGCGGCAATTCCGCAACGTGTGAACTTAGCCTAAAAGTTTAAACCTTCTAACATCCTAACACAATAAAAGGACATTTGACAATGGTGCCAATGTAACGTAGACATGTGGTAAACGTTATTATTAACTTTTTTTGTGTGGTATGACACAAAAAGTTTGAAAATGGCTAATTTTTTACATTTATGTCAAATGTCTGACAACGTTTTAAAAAAGTGCAAAACATATCGCCCTAAATTTACCATTAACATAAAGTAAAATGTGTCACAAAAACTGTTTCAAAATCACTGTGATATGCTGACGGCCAAGACGGACTTTGGCTGAAGGCAGAACGATTGTCCAAAAGCCATCCAATGTGTATGGGGACATTTAGGATTCAAGTTCACTACTGACAACATAGTGACATCACATCCTGAATAGCCAAAGGACTGCAAGACATCCACCAGCACCACTTCTGTCTGCACACAGCTCGAATACAATGTGGAATGATGAAGTGGCACAGTGATGGCAAGAAAGTAGCTTGCCACCATTGTGTCTGCATTGGAAAGGAGTGTCGTTCTTGCCTGGACCCCACTGGCTACATAAAGTATATACGGATAAAAGTTTCATTGTGTTTTTGTCTGCCATACAAACTTCATGTGGATGTTGTTTCTATACACATTATTTGTGATTTGTCCTGGTTACACAAGACAATATGCTGCCAAGGACCATGATTTTTAAGGAAGCTTATAAATCATCACTTGATGAATGAGAACTTTGTTCTATTGTTGGGTGATTAGCTTCATATTTAGACATAATACTAACGTGTGATATGCAATTTTGCATTGTAATAAGACATTCATGAGATCAATGGAAAAACCATATATTGCAGTCAAAATGACCACATTGATGGTAAAATTTCCACCATTCCTGTAATGACAAATTGACGTCAGATTTTATTCTCATATTCAAAAACCGGTCTGACTTTCATCAGTGTGCTGGATCTGATTTTCTTTTTTTTGCAGAGTTTCATACATTTATGTTATGTTTCGGTAGCTGAGGAGTGCAGGTAAAAAAGGCAATACACCAGAGCAGTTGGAATCTATGAGATTGCAGTACCCTGACTAACCACCACAACTAGAGGCAGCCGTGGAGCGTTCCTACGTTGGTCCTAGACGCCTCGTCACAGCCTGAGAAACTAACTACACCTAAAGATAGATATAGAAAAGCTATCTGCCCCGGAGCAGAACCCCAAAGAAAATAGAAAGCCCCCAAACATGTAATGGCGGTTAGACAAGAAGAAATACTGACACAGACAGAAAATAGTATGAGCAAACGTTGGGGCCCAAACTAAATAGAAAAGGATAGGAAGGGTACTTACTGCAATCCCAGAAAATCCTGAAAGCACCAACTCTACTAATTTCAAAAACACCTGAGATCACACGAAGTCTACCACCTAAATTAGTTCTCTGGTGTAACAAAATCAAAACAGCAGCCACTGAAAAAACTGGAAAAAGCAAATGTACAAACATCAGTGGCTGAACTAAACTGAGAGGGCAAAAGCCCCCGGAGGGGACCCTGAAGGCCCCCACAGAGGTGCAGGAGAAAATGCAAAAATCAAGCACAAAAAGAAGAAAATGTCTTATCTGTTAGCAGGGTATGCAGACACGACACAACAGGCTACAAAGGAAACAGGACTCAAGGATTGAGACCAGAACAATTGATCACCGGCAACCCTGATGGGAAGGCGACTCCCTTATATAAGACCAGTCAGTAACACCTGATTCCCACTCCTCACAATCTTCACTGGACATACCAGTACCGCTTGTAACCACCAGAGGGAGCCCCTGCTCAGAACTCATCTCAAGCCCATTCACAACAGTACCCCCCCTTGAAGAGGGGTCACCGAACCCTCATTTGAGCAACCAGGTCGGTCAGGATGAGTTCTATGGTACGCACGGATGAGTCTCCTAGCATGGATGTCCGAAGCAAACACCCAAGAATTGTCTTCCTGACCATAACCTCTCCACTTAACCAAATACTAGAGTTTCCGTCTAGAAAAACGAGAATCTAATATTTTCTCAACCACATACTCCAGATTGCCCTCAACCAAAACAGGGTCAGGAGGCACAGCAGCAGGAACCACTGGCTCAACAAACCTCTTCAACAAGGACTTGTGGAACACGTTATGGATCTTAAATGTCCCAGGAAGAAGCAAACGAAAAGAAACAGGATTAAGAATCTCCATGATCTTATAAGGTCCAATGAACCTAGGCTTAAATTTAGGAGATGCTACTCTCATAGGAATATTTTTTGAGGACAACCAGACCAAGTCCCCTACTTTAAACCGAGGACCATCAGTCCTATGCCGGTTAGCAAACCGCTGGGCCCTCTCCTGAGAGAGGGACAACCTCTCCACTACCTGGTCCCAAATCTGTTGCATACGCTCCACAACAGAGTCAACACCTGGACAGACAGAAGCCTCCGTCTGTCCTGAAGAAAATCGAGGGTGAAACCCAGAATTACAGAAAAACGGAGACATCAAAGTGGCAGAGCTAGCCTTATTATTAAGAGCAAACTCAGCCAAAGGCAAAAAAGAGACCCAGTCATCCTGATCAGCAGACACAAAGCATCTTAGATAAGTCTCCAATGTCTGGTTTGTTCTCTCAGTTTGACCATTGGTCTGAGGATGAAATGCCGAGGAGAAAGACAATTGAACACCCAGTTTAGAACAAAAAGTCCTCCAAAATCTGGAAACAAACTGGACTCCTCTGTCAGACACTATGTTCTCAGGAATGCCGTGTAAACGAACCACGTGCTGAAGGAACAGCGGCACCAATTCAGAGGAGGAAGGCAACTTAGGTAATGGCACAAGATGTATCATCTTGGAAAACCTATCACAAATCACCCAGATGGCGGTCATTCTCTGAGAAACAGGAAGGTCGGAAATGAAATCCATAGAGATATGGGTCCATGGTCTCTTGGGCACAGGCAATGGCATCAACAAACCACTAGAGCGAGAGCAAGGCTTGGAGCGAGAGCAAGTCCCACAGGACTGCACAAATTCCCTGACATCACGAGACAAGGTAGGCCACCAAAAGGACCGACTAACCAAGTCTCTGGTACCAAAAATTCCGGGATGCCCAGCCAACGCGGAACAATGAATCTCAGACATCACACTCTTTTTCCACTGGTCCGGGACAAACAATTTTCCAACAGGGCAGCGCTCGGGCCTATCCTCCTGACACCCCTCCAGAGCAAGTCTCAAATTGGGTGAGATGGCGGAAAGAACTACACCCTCTTTCAAAATAACAGAAGGATCAGATAACTCAGGAGAGTCTGCAAGGAAGCTTCTCGAGAGGGCATCCGCCTTAACATTCTTAGTGCCAGGAAGAAAGGAAACCACAAAATTAAAACGTGTGAAAAACAAGGCCCACCTGGCCTGTCTAGGATTGAGTCGCTTGGCAGATTCCAGATAAACCAGATTCTATTGGTCAGTAAGGACCACCACCTGATGTTTGGCTCCCTCCAGCCAATGTCTCCACTCTTCAAAAGCCCACTTCATGGCCAATAACTCCTGATTACCCACGTCATAATTACGTTCAGTAGGAGAAAATTTTCGAGAGAAAAAGGCACAAGGGTTACTTTTAGAGGTCTCTGGATCTTTTTGGGACAAAACGGCACCTGCCCCAATTTCAGAGGCATCAACCTCCACCTGAAATGGCAGAGAAACATCAGGCTGCCGTAGAACAGGAGCAGAAGTGAATCTCTGCTTAAGTTCCTGAAATGCAGAGACTGCCTCAGGAGGCCAATTCACCACATCAGAACCCTTTTTGGTCAAATCAGTTAATGGTTTAACAATAACCGAGAAATTACCAATAAATTTACGATAAAAATTGGCAAAACCCAAAAATCTTTGAAGAGCCTTTAATAAAGTAGGTTGGAACAAATCACAGATGGCCTGAACCTTGACGGGTCCATTTCAATAACAGATGGGGACAAAATGAATCCCAGAAATGAGATCCTCTGTACGCCAAAAAGACACTTTGATCCCTTCACATACAGAGCATTCTCTCTCAAAATCTGGAATACAGTTCGAACATGTTTCACATGAGAGTCCCAGTCATTAGAAAAAATCAAGATATCATCCAAATAAACAATCAGAAATTTATCCACAAAATCCCTGAAAATGTCATTCATGAAGGACTGGAAGACAGAAGGAGCATTAGTGAGCCCAAAGGGCATCACAAGGTACTCAAAATGCCCCTCTGGGGTATTGAATGCCGTCTTCCATTCATCCCCGTGCTTAATGCGAATAAGGTTATATGCCCCCCTGAGGTCAAGCTTGGTAAACCAAGTAGCGTTTTTCACCCTGGAAAACAGGTCAGAAATCAAGGGTAACGGGTATTGATATTTCACAGTAATATTGTTCAAAAGACGATAATCAATACACGGCCTTAATGAACCATCCTTTTTGGCCACAAAGAAAAAACCGGCACCTAAGGGTGAAGAGGATGGTCTGATATGACCCTTCTCCAATGACTCCTTGATATAAGACCGCATAGCGTCATGTTCAGGTACAGACAAGTTAAAAAGGCGACCTTTAGGGAATTTACTACCAGGCACTAATTCAATAGCGCAGTCATAGCTCCTATGGGAGGCAAGGATGCAGATTTACTTTCGCTAAATACATCAGAAAAATCAATCAAAAAGTCAGGAACATCCTGAGCCTGGGGGGAGGCAGAAAAAACAGGAGTGTTGGTATTAACACATTGGCAGCCCCAACTGGTTACAGACTCAGATTTCCAATCCAAAACAGGATTATGAGACTGTAACCAAGGGAAACCCAGTACGATAATATCATGCAGATTATACAGAACCAAAAATTTGCAGCACTCCTGATGATCAGGTTCAACCCTCATTATCACCTGAGTAGAGAACTGAGGTTTATTCTCAGCCAAAGGGGTAGAATCGATCCCCAGTAGGGGAATAGACTTCTGTAGGGTTATCAAGGGAAACCCACAACGTTTAGCAAAATCATAATCCATCAGGTTAATAGCTGCTCCAGAATCAACGAAAGCCTGAGCAGAAAATGAGGACAGAGAGCATATCAGAGTGACAGTTAATAAAAACTTAGTCTGAACACTACCCAAGACAACTGAGCGTGCAAAACGTCTTCCCCGCTTAGGGCAGACTGAAATAGCATGAGAGGCATCACCACAGTAGAAACATAACCCATTGCGCTTTCGAAACTCATGACGCTGTGCCCCAGACACCACTCTATCACACTGCATGGATTCAGAAGCAGGTTCACAAGGCAACACTATTCCACGCATACTTCTCCGCTCACGCAAACGTCTGTCAATTTGAATCGCTAATGACATAGAATCATTGAGACCAGAGGGGACAGGGAATCCCACCATAACATCCTTTACATTATCTGACAGACCCTTCCGAAAAAGGGCCGCCAAAGCGTCGTCATTCCACTTGGTCAGGACTGACCACCTACGGAATCTCTGACAGTATAACTCAGCGTCATCAAGCCCTGATTTAATGCCAACAAGGCTTTTTCAGCTTGATCAGTGAAATTAGGCTCATCGTACAATAACCCCAAAGCCTGAAAAAATGCATCAACATCACTCAAAACAGGATCCCCAGGTGTCAGGGAAAAAGCCCAATCCTGAGGATCGCCGCGCAGGAGAGAGATGACAATTTGAACCTGCTGCGCTGCGTTCCCTGAGGACTTAGATTTTAAGGCAAAAAACAATTTACAATTATTTTTGAAATTCTGAAGCTTAGCTCGATCCCCTAAAAACAAATCTGGCATGGGAATCCTAGGTTCCACAACAGGCAACCTAGCAAGTTATGCAGCAATACTCTGAACCTCAGTGGCAAGCTGATCCACATGGCCAGACAACTGTGCAAACTCCATTGAGAGAAAAAATCCTCCCCAGCACCCAGAGATACAGAGGGAAAAAAAAAAAATGCAACAAACAGAAAAATATCTCATGACAACTGTTTTTTCTTTCACAATTTTTTTCCCTTCTGTGAGTACCATACAATTTTAAATTTTGGGCCGGTGATACTGTTATGTTTCGGTAGCTGAGGAGTGCAGGTAAAAAAGGCAATACACCAGAGCAGTTGGAATCTATGAGATTGCAGTACCCTGACTAACCACCACAACTAGAGGCAGCCGTGGAGCGTTCCTACGTTGGTCCTAGACGCCTCGTCACAGCCTGAGAAACTAACTACACCTAAAGATAGATATAGGAAAGCTATCTGCCCCGGAGCAGAACCCCAAAGAAAATAGAAAGCCCCCAAACATGTAATGGCGGTTAGACAAGAAGAAATACTGACACAGACAGAAAATAGTATGAGCAAACGTTGGGGCCCAAACTAACTAAATAGAAAAGGATAGGAAGGGTACTTACTGCAATCCCATAAAACCCTGAAAAGCACCAACTCTACTAATTTCAAAAACACCTGAGATCACACGACCTCTACCACCTAAATTAGTTCTCTGGTGTAACAAAATCAAAACAGCAGCCACTGAAAAAACTGGAAAAAGCAAATGTACAAACATCAGTGGCTGAACTAAACTGAGAGGGCAAAAGCCCCCGGAGGGGACCCTGAAGGCCCCACAGAAGTGCAGGACAAAATGCAAAAATCAAGCACAAAAACAAAAAGAAGAAAATGTCTTATCTGTTAGCAGGAGATGCAGACACGACACAGCAGGCTACAAAGGAAACAGGACTCAAGGATTGAGACCAGAACAATTGATCACCGGCAACCCTGATGGGAAGGCGACTCCCTTATATAAGACCAGTCAGTAACACCTGATTCCCACTCCTCACAATCTTCAATGGACAGACCAGTACCGCTTGTAACCACCAGAGGGAGCCCCTGCTCAGAACTCATCTCAAGCCCATTCACATCACATTTATCTTGTAAGCGAAAAAAAAATAAAAACAAATCACACAAAAATGCAACTTAGATGTCATCGGTGTGTTGTCATTTTTTTTCTCGACCAATTCACTTGATTAGGGAATTTTGTAACACCTACAAATCCGTTTTTTTAGGAACAATGATGAGCAAAAAGATCACGTGAAACAGCAATCGGCTATAATGCATTTGTGAGTATTATCTAATATATAAAGCTGAATGAGTATGGTGTATGTATGTGGGTATGTTTGTCCGGGATTGGAATCCGCACCGTCGCACTTACGGGCGTGAAATTTTGCACGCCCGCACGTCTCGACCCCGAAAGCGTCCTAGGCTATGTTTTGAATTGAAATTTTAACCCGCGCGTTCCAAATCGCCAAACAATTTTGGCCCTATCTACATAATGAGGAGAAAGCTGAATGCTTGTGTGTATGTCCGGCATAGGAATCCTGCATTTACGGGCATGAAATTTTGCACACCCGCACGTCTCGACCCCGGGAGCGTCATAGGCTAGGTTTTGAGTCGAAATTTTAACCCCGCGCATTCCAAATCGGCAAATAATTTTGGCCCGGGATAGGAATCTGCACCGTTGTACTTACGGGCATGAAATTTTGCATGCTCGCACATCTCAACCCCAGGAGCATCATAGGCTATGTGTTGAATGGAAATTTTAACCCCCGCACGTTCCAAATCGCCAAACAATTTTGGCCCTATCTACATAATGGGGAGAAAGCTGAATGCTTGTGTGTATGTCCGGCATAGGAATCTGCATTTACGGGCATGAAATTTTGCACACCCGCACGTCTCGACCCCGGAAGCGTCATAGGCTAGGTTTTGAGTCGAAATTTTAACCCCGCGCATTCCAAATCGGCAAATAATTTTGGCCCGGGATAGGAATTTGCACCGTTGTACTTACGGGCATGAAATTTTGCATGCCCGCACATCTCAACCCCAGGAGCATCATAGGCTATGTGTTGAATAGAAATTTTAACCCCCGCACGTTTTGGTGTGTGATTTTTATGTGCAGAATAAATTTTTGTTAACATAGTCTATTTTGTTACAGCTAACAGCAGTTATTAATTAACCCGGGCGAAGCCGGGTACTACAGCTAGTCTGTTAAAAAAACAGATACAAGCCACACATGTAAAAAGTGACCTAGTAAACTGGCTGCCCATGATACTAACACTTCAAAATTTCAAGAAAACTTGTCAGCTTGCTCACATATCTTCTTTAGTAACCACTTGCATTTTCCATAAAATATCACTTCTGCAGTATCTTTTCCTAGAACTCTTCAGCTTGCCACATTTCTGTTATTCCTCCTGCAAATAAATTGTTAACTGGGCATTATTATTTAATATATCAAAGTGGACAGTCCATACAGAGTCTGCAACTGATGGGTGTCAGAGAGTGCAGAGATAAGCCCCATTGACAGGAGCAGAGGCCTCAAGACACTTTACAAAAAAGTCAGCTAAACAATTTGTCAGGAAGGACAGACTAATGTGTATGGACCACTACCAACACCCTCACCTCCCCAACAGATGACCGGGCAAAAGGAGACTCCTCTCTGTTGAATTTCAACACCTCTCTTGTGGGGTGTAGAGATAAACTGCTGCCAGAGAAGTGTGGCAGAGGCTCTTTTATAGAGAACATGGGGGAATCGGCAGCCAAGCCATACTTTACTGTATATGGGGGAGTCGGGAAGATAGCTATCGGCCAAACAATTTTTTTTAGGGCCATGACAGGAAAACCAAGCTGTTGATTTATTAATATATTTTCAGAAGGAATAAAAGAGGAACAGCGCAATGCGGAGTTGAAGAAACGAAAAAGATACCTTTGTTAAGAAATACTTTATGTTGTACATATTATTCATTCAAATGAAATTTAAAAACACACAAGAAAATCATTATTTTTATATTTTATCAAATGGTATAATAAAGCGTGGAAAAGGTATTACATATTGGATAGAAGATACATAGATATTGATATTTCAAGGATACAGTGAAATGGTACATTTTTATATTAGGCTTAATATGAATGGAATAATACAAACATCTGATATTATTTCACTTGACACAGAGAATTTGCATTCTTTATGTTATAATAAATGAATCACATTTCTTATAAATAAGACAATTTCCAGACTTATTGGTAATGTGCGTTTTAGATATCAGTTTGGATTAATAGGTAACGAGGCCCCCCCTTTCTTTCACATCTTAATGACTTACATTTGTCTTATTAGGTCTTCGTGGGGAATTCCAAAAAGTACAATGATAGTCATCTAATGAGGAGTGGGATGATTTCAGTAGTAGATATTCACAGCAACAATTTATCCCTTTGACTCTGTTTAATTTAGAATGAGGAATTGAGAATCCTGTCTGTGCTCTGCTCACAAACCTCTCTAAAAGATAGACGGCTAGTAAGGGAAGTAGCATACGCTCATGTTGTGCAAGTTCTGAATTGCGTTTCATCGGTCACACAAAATGGTATACAGGTTAATATTCTGTTATTTGTCATAAGGTGAATACACTTTATAACACAGAAATATTTAATATACCCTCATCCCCTCAGGGTGCAGCCCCAAATTTAGTTTTTTACTCCTATCCTTAGCATTCCATATAAAATAACTTTTTATCTACATTGATATTTTTGGGTGGGATTTGCCACTTTTATTTTTAATATTTTGGGATTCCTATAAGTTGTACTTTATTAATTTAATTTATGGAGCAATACATATTTCCTTTATATTTATTATATACTGAAATAGAAGACTTTTAACTAAAAAAAATTATGTGTACAGGGAGCCCCCAATTTACTAACATCAGACTTACGTTTGACCTCTAGTCATGAAAGTTGGATGTTCAAAAACCCTAATATACTTGCATCAATGCTGACCTCTCTGGCCGCTGTCCGGACCTATTCTTTCCGCTGTACCACTCTTCATCTCTAGCTTCTTCACTATAGGTCAGGCTCCCGTCCGTGTCCAGGCCTGAACTTATTGTGCGACATAAAGTCAAGTCACCATCGCAACATTATGATGAGCAGCTCTGGCATTGACGCAGTCGTAAGTCCTGTTCTATAGAGATGCTGCAACTCTAAGACCTTTGGCCGTGTCCAAGCCCCAGAGGTCACTCCACATTCTTGGGGTTCTAAAGCCCCAATCTTGGTATTGCTGGGGTTCCTTCACTGAAACATAATCACCGCATTTGTTGTACTTTAAAGGATAGTAAAATATAACCTTTAATCATTCTTTAAAAATACAGTGCAAAAATACAAAAGATAAACACCAATTGTGATATTAAAACCTATGGGGACACAGTTTAATCCCTGTTCACACTGTGGTATGGCAACTGGTCATGTGGTTAATGGGCGGTATGTATCACATAGGTGGGTGGCCTCTGTGATGGAAGCCTGAGCTTGTTTGGCTCAACAGATCTACTGCTGATGGTTTACTATACGATGGGCACGCTTCCATGTGTCTCGGAGAGATGGGTGGGTCCAGTCACCTACATACCCCACCCAAGGGGGTGTGTCTCAAGACCCAAGATGGAGCCTGTGTGTTTGTGCGTGGACAGCAGTGCTGGCTAGTCTGAGCCTGAGTGAGGAGGCCTGTGATATACCTCCATAGAGGACGCCTCTGAGGATAAGAGGTATCCGGGGACCTGTGCGGTCGTCATGGACAGTTAACGGACACTAATCCATATTAGGCATAATGGGGACCGTGAGTTCTGTAAAGCTGAAGGGTTGCCGGACAGTGCATGGGGTGCTGCATGTTATCAAGTTCCTGAAGATAGGTTTATGCTGTGTACTAATAAACCGAATTAACTTTTTAACCCTGAGTGTCCCGGTATATTCCTCAATGACCAGCCAAGTGAGTACTCCCCATCCACAGATAGTGGATGACTTGTTACAACACTCTCACTCTTTCCGCTACCTTTCAGAGAAGGTTGACACCCTAACCCTGTGCAGATTATGCCCCCATTTGTTGGCGCCTGTATCTTTTCTTACCCTGTTATGCGCTATCAAGGGGCGGGATTAGAATTATAAAACAAAGTGCTAGTGCCATTATACACTCATTGGATAACAGATAATCAGTATGCCATACAATATCTCATTGGGGAAGGAGTACATCAGACCATCAATCAGATCAAAGATAGAGATAGCTGGTCAAGTGTTATGATTTGGTAGCTGAGGAGAGCAGGCAAAAAAGGAAATACACCAGAGAGGTTGGAATCTATGGGATTGCAGTACCCTGACTAACCACCACAACTAAAGGCAGCCGTGGAGCGCAACTACGTTGGTCCTAGACGCCTCGTCACAGCCTGAGAAGCTAACTACACCTAAAGACAGAAAGAGGAAAACTATCTGCCCCGGAGCAGATCCCCAAAGAACATAGAAAGCCTCCAAACATGTAATGGCGGTTAGACAAGAGGAAATACAGACACAGACAGAAAATAGTATGAGCAAACGTTGGGGCCCAAACTTCCTAAATAGAAAAGGATAGGAAGGACACTTACTGCAATCCCAAAAAACCCTGAAAAGTACCAACTCTACTAATTACAAAAACACCTGAGATCACACGACCTCTACCACCTAAATTAGTTCTCTGGTGTAACAAAAACTAAACAGCAGCCACTGAAAAAACTGGAAAAGGCAAATGAACAAACAACAGTGGCCGAACTAAACTGAGAGGAGCACAAGCCCCCGGAGGGGACCCGGCAGACCCCCACAGAAGTGCAGGACAAAATGCAAAAAGCAAGCACAAAAAACTAAAAGAAGAAAATGTCTTATCTGTTAGCAGAAGATGCAGGCACAAAACAGCAAGCTACAAAGTGAACAGGAATCAAAGATGAGACCAGAACAATTGGCCACCGGCAACCCTGGTGGGAGGGAACCTCCCTTATATAAGACCAGTCAGTAACACCTGATCGCCAATCTTCACAATCTTCATTGGATAGTTCAGTACTGTTTGTAACCACCAGAGGGAGCTTCTGCTCAGAATTCATTTCTAGCACATTCACAACAGTACCCCCCCCCTTGAGGAGGGGTCACCGAACCCTCATTTGAGCAACCAGGTCGGTCAGGATGAGCTCTGTGATACGCACGGATGAGTCTCCTAGCATGGATGTTCGAAGCAAACACCCAAGAATTGTCCTCCTGACCATAACCTCTCCACTTAACCAAATACTGGAGTTTCCGTCTAGAAAAACGAGAATTCAATATTTTCTCAACCACATACTCCAGATTGCCCTCAACCAAAACAGGGTCAGGAGGCACAGCCATAGGAACCACTGGCTCGACAAACCTCTTCAATAAGGACTTGTGGAACACGTTATGGATCTTAAATGTCCCTGGAAGAAGTAAATGAAAGGAAACAGGATTAAGAATCTCCATGATCTTATAAGGTCCAATGAACCTAGGTTTAAACTTAGGAGATGCAACTCTCATAGGGATATTTCTTGAGGACAACCAGACCAAGTCCCCCACTTCAAACCGAGGACCGTAAGTCCTATGCCGGTTGGCAAACCGCTGTACCCTCTCCTGAGAGAGGGACAACCTCTCCACTACCTGGTCCCAAATCTGCTGCATACGCTCCACAACAGAGTCAACACCTGCACAGACAGAAGCCTCCGTCTGTCCTGAAGAAAATCGAGGGTGAAACCCAAAATTGCAGAAAAATGGAGACATCAAAGTGGCAGAGCTAGCCCTATTATTAAGAGCAAACTCAGCCAAAGGCAAAAAAGAGACCCAGTCATCCTGATCAGCAGACACAAAGCATCTTAGATAAGTCTCCAATGTCTGGTTTGTTCTCTCAGTTTGTCCATTGGTCTGAGGATGAAAAGCCGAGGAGAAAGACATTTGAACACCAAGTTTAGAACAAAAAGTCCTCCAAAATCTGGAAACAAACTGGACTCCTCTGTCAGACATAATGTTCTCAGGAATGCGTGTAACCGAACCACGTGCTGAAGGAACAAAGGCACCAATTCAGAGGAGGAAGGCAACTTAAGTAATGGCACAAGATGTATCATTTTGGAAAACCTATCACAAATCACCCAGATAAAGGTCATTCTCTGCGAAACAGGGAGGTCGGAAATGAAATCCATAGAGATATGGGTCCATGGTCTCTTGGGCACAGGCAATGGCATCAACAAACCACTAGAGCGAGAGCAAGGCTTGGAGCGAGAGCAAGTCCCGCAGGACTGCACAAATTCCCTGACGTCACGAGACAAAGTAGGCCACCAAAAGGACCGACTAACCAAGTCTCTGGTACCAAAAATTCCGGGATGACCGGCCAACGCGGACCAATGAATCTCAGACATCACAGTCTTTTTCCACCGGTCTGGGACAAACAATTTCCCAATAGGGCAGCGCTCGGGTTTATCCTCCTGACACCCTTCCAGAGCCAGTCTCAAATTGGGCGAGATGGCGGAAAGAACTACACCCTCTTTCAAAATAACAGCAGGATCAGACAACTCAGGAGAGTCCGCAAGGAAACTCCTTGAGAGGGCATCCGCCTTAACATTCTTAGTGCCAGGAAGAAAGGAAACCACAAAATTAAAACGTGTGAAAAACAAGGCCCACCTGGCCTGTCTAGGATTAAGTCGCTTGGCTGATTCCAGATAAACCAGATTCTTATGGTCCGTGAGGACCACCACCTGATGTTTGGCTCCCTCCAGCCAATGTCTCCACTCTTCAAAAGCCCACTTCATGGCCAATAACTCCCGATTACCCACGTCATAATTATGTTCATTTGGAGAAAATTTTCGAGAGAAAAAGGCACAAGGGTTACTTTTAGAGGTCTCTGGATCTCTTTGGGACAAAACGGCACCTGCCCCAATTTCAGAGGCATCAACCTCCACCTGAAATGTAATCCAAAAACGAGTTGGAAGCATAAGGCTATGTAACAAATACTTTATTGAGAAGGTACACTACCGGTCAAAAGTTTAGGGTCACTTAGAAATTTCCTTATTTTTGAAAGAAAAGCAGTTTTTTTCCAATGAAGCTAACATTAAATGATTCAGAAATACACTCTATATAGTGTTAATGTGGTAAATGACTATTCTAGCGGCAAATGTCTAGTTTGTAATGCAATATCTTCATAGGTGTATAGAGGCCCATTTCCAACAACCATCACTCCAGTGTACTTATGGTATTTTGTGTTCGCTAACTGTGTAAGAAGGCTAATAGAGGGTTAAAATACCCTTTAAAACCCTTGTGCAAGTATGTTAACACAGCTGAAAACCATTTGGTTGATTAGAGAAGCTATAAACCTGACCTTCCTTTGAGCTTGTTGAGAATCTGGAGCATTACATTTGTTGGTTCCATTAAACTCTCAAAATGGCCAAAAAAAAAGAACTTTCTTGTGAAACTCGACAGTCTATTCTTGTTCTTAGAAATGAAGGCTATTCCATGCGAAAAATTACCAAGAAACTGAACAATTCATACAATGGTGTGTAGTACTCCCTTTAGAGGAGTGCACAAACAAGCTCTAACCAGAGAAGAAAGACAAGTGGGAGGCCCCGCTGCACATCTGAGCAACAAGACAAGTACATTAGAGTCTTTAGTTTGAAAAATTGACGCCTCACAGGTCCTCAACTGGCAGCTTCATTAAACAGTACACATTAAACGCCAGTGTCAACATCTACAGTGAAGAGGCGATTTGGGGATGCTGGCCTTCAGGGCAGATTGGCAAAACAAAAGCCAATATTCCTCTGTCCAATGTCTGTGTTCTTTTGCCCATATTAATCTTTTCCTTTCATTTAAGCCAGTCTTAAGGGTATGCCACACTGAACAATATCGCTAACGGGATCGCTAAAAAAGTCACTATTTAGCGATCCCGTTAGCGATGTTGTTCAGTGCGGCATCTGCCAGCGACTAGCTTCCTGCTGTGATCTCGCTCGTCGCTGGAATCGTTCCGGACCCTATTTTCTCGTCGGCGCTCCCGCTGGGTAAGTATATATCGCTAGTGTGGCACCTTTTCTTAGCGATTTAGCGGTACTTTTGTACCGCTAAAGTCGTTAAGAAGATCGCTAACGGCGATAGCGTCATTAACTATATCGCTAAATGTGGCCGCACTTAGCGATGTAGAAACAATCCCGCTAGCGATCACATTAGTATGCGTCGTTATCGTGATCGCTAGCGGGATTGTTTAGTGTGGCAGTACCTTTAAATATGGCTTTTGTTTTGCCAATCTGCCCTGAAGGCCAGCATCCCCAAATCGCCTCTTCACTGTAGATGTTGACACTGGCGTTTAATGTGTACTGTTTAATGAAGCTGCCAGTTGAGGACCTGTGAGGCGTCAATTTTTCAAACTAAAGACTCTAATGTACTTGTCTTGTTGCTCAGATGTGCAGCGGGGCCTCCCACTTGTCTTTCTTCTCTGGTTAGAGCTTGTTTGTGCACTCCTCTAAAGGGAGTACTACACACCATTGTATGAATTCTTCAGTTTCTTGGTAATTTTTCGCATGGAATAGCCTTCATTTCTAAGAACAAGAATAGACTGTCGAGTTTCACAAGAAAGTTCTTTTTTTTTGGCCATTTTGAGAGTTTAATAGAGCCAACAAATGTAATGCTCCAGATTCTCAACAAGCTCAAAGGAAGGTCAGGTTTATAGCTTCTCTAATCAACCAAACGGTTTTCAGCTGTGTTAACATACTTGCACAAGGGTTTTAAAGGGTATTTTAACCATCTATTAGCCTTCTTACACAGTTAGCGAACACAAAATACCATAAGTACACTGGAGTGATGGTTGTTGGAAATGGGCCTCTATACACCTATGAAGATATTGCATTACAAACTAGACGTTTGCCGCTAGAATAGTCATTTACCACATTAACACTGTATAGAGTGTATTTCTGAATCATTTAATGTTAGCTTCATTGGAAAAAAACTGCTTTTCTTTCAAAAATAAGGAAATTTCTAAGTGACCCTAAACTTTTGACCGGTAGTGTATATTTAAAAATCACTAACAATTTAAAAAATGGGATGTAGGTCCAATATATTCCCATAGGTCATATTATGCAAGTTACAAATAGATACTAAATTCTAAAGCTGCTAAGTACTATATGCATGTGGAAGAGTAGATATACTAGACATTGGCAACACTATATCCTATGACTAGTGTCTAATTTTAAACACAGAGAAAAGGGGCATACGGATGTACTGAAACAATAATAAATGTTGCCATAACACTGTGCACGAATGTGAATATTGCCATCATATCAGAATATATTATGTAGCATCATTCTAATCTTCCATTATAGAATAATAATAGCAAGTGCTATATAATCAGCATATAGTTATGTAAGTAACATGCGTAAGAAGCAAATGTACCAAATGCCACAGTGACTATATAGACAGGTAACTATATAGACAAGTAAGATGTACTTACTGTGGCTATTATATACCAATATACATAAGGGACCAAGAAGTAAAATGCAGAGAACATAACTGAAAATGTAATCAGAAATTGTATATACGACCTGTGGGAGTGACGGAGATGCCCCGACGCGCGTTTCGCGTTTAGCTTCGTCCTGGGGAATATGATGTTCATATTCCCCAGGACGAAGCTAAACGCGAAACGCGCGTCGGGGCATCTCCGTCACTCCCACAGGTCGTATATGCAATTCCTGATTACATTTTCAGTTATGTTCTCTGCATTTTACTTCTTGGTCCCTTATGTATATTGGTATATAATAGCCACAGTAAGTACATCTTACTTGTCTATATAGTTACCTATCTATATACAGTCAGGGCCAGAAATATTTGGACAGTGACACAATTTTCGCGAGTTGGGCTCTGTATGCCACCACATTGGATTTGAAATGAAACCTCTACAACAGAATTCAAGTGCAGATTGTAACGTTTAATTTGAAGGGTTGAACAAAAATATGTGTTAGAAAATGTAGGAATTGTACACATTTCTTTACAAACACTCCACATTTTAGGAGGTCAAAAGTAATTGGACAAATAAACATAACCCAAACAAAATATTTTTATTTTCAAAATTTTGTGGCGAATCCTTTGGAGGCAATCACTGCCTTAAGTCTGGAACCCATGGACATCACCAAACGCTGGGTTTCCTCCTTCTTAATGCTTTGCCAGGCCTTTACAGCCGCAGCCTTCAGGTCTTGCTTGTTTGTGGGTCTTTCCCTCTTAAGTCTGGATTTGAGCAAGTGAAATGCATGCTCAATTGGGTTAAGATCTGGTGATTGACTTGGCCATTGAAGAATGTTCCACTTTTTTGCACTCATGAACTCCTGTGTAGCTTTGGCTGTATGCTTGGGGTCATTATCCATCTGTACTATGAAGCGCCGTCCAATCAAGTTTGCAGCATTTGGCTGAATCTGGGCTGAAAGTATATCCCGGTACACTTCAGAATTCATCCGGCTACTCTTGTCTGCTGTTATGTCATCAATAAACACAAGTGACCCAGTGCCATTGAAAGCCATGCATGGCCATGCCATCACGTTGCCTCCACCATGTTTTACAGAGGATGTGGTGTGCCTTGGATCATGTGCCGTTCCCTTTCTTCTCCAAACTTTTGGCTTCCCATCATTCTGGTACAGGTTGATCTTTGTCTCATCTGTCCATAGAATACTTTTCCAGAACTGAGCTGGCTTCTGGAGGTGTTTTTCAGCAAATTTAACTCTGGCCTGTCTATTTTTGGAATTGATGAATGGTTTGCATCTAGATGTGAACCCTTTGTATTTACTTTCATGGAGTCTTCTCTTTACTGTTGACTTAGAGACAGATACACCTACTTCACTGAGAGTGTTCTGGACTTCAGTTGATGTTGTGAACGGGTTCTTCTTCACCAAAGAAAGTATGCGGCGATCATCCACCACTGTTGTCTTCCGTGGGCTCCCAGGTCTTTTTGGATTGATGAGTTCACCAGTGCTTTCTTTCTTTCTCAGGATGTACCAAATTGTAGATTTTGCCACTTCTAATGTTGTAGCAATTTCTTGGATGGGTTTTTTTCTGTTCTTGCAGCTTAAGGATGGCTTGTTTCACCTGCATGGAGAGCTCCTGTGACCACATGTTTCCTTCACAGCAAAACCTTCCAAATGCAAACACCACACCTCAAATCAACTCCGGCCCTTTCATCTGCTTAATTGAGAATGACATAACAAAGGGATTGCCCACACCTGTCCATGAAATAGCCTTGGAGTCATTTGTCCAATTACTTTTGGTCCCTTTAAAAACAGGGTGGCACATGTTAAGGAGCTGAAACTCCTAAACCCTTCATCCAATTTTAATGTGGATACCCTCAAATGAAAGCTGAAAGTCTGAACTTCAACTGCATCTGATTTGTTTTGTTTCAAATTCATTGTGGTAATGTCTAGAACCAAAATTAGATAAATGTTGTCTCTGTCCAAATATTTATGGACCTAACTGTAGTCACTGTGGCATTTGGTACATTTGCTTCTTACGCATGTTACTTACATAACTATATGCTGATTATATAGCACTTGCTATTATTATTCTATAATGGAAGATTAGAATGATGCTACATAATATATTCTGATATGATGGCAATATTCACATTCGTGCACAGTGTTATGGCAACATTTATTATTGTTTCAGTACATCCGTATGCCCCTTTTCTCTGTGTTTAAAATTAGACACTAGTCATAGGATATAGTGTTGCCAATGTCTAGTATATCTACTCTTCCACATGCATATAGTACTTAGCAGCTTTAGAATTTAGTATCTATTTGTAACTTGCATAACATGACCTATGGGAATATATTGGACCTACATCCCATTTTTTAAATTGTTAGTGATTTTTAAATATATCTTCTCAATAAAGTATTTGTTACATAGCCTTATGCTTCCAACTCGTTTTTGGATTACATTGACTCAGAGGAAGTGGCATTTTCCTAGGCTCAAATCCTTAGGATATTTTCTCCACCTGAAATGGCAGAGAAACATCAGGCTGCCGTAGAACAGGAGCAGAAGTGAATCTCTGCTTAAGTTCCTGAAACGCAGAGACTGCCTCAGGAGGCCAATTCACCACATCAGAACCCTTTTTGGTCAAATCAGTCAATGGTTTAACAATAACAGAGAAATTACCAATAAATTTACGATAAAAATTGGCAAAACCCAAGAATCTTTGAAGAGCCTTTAATGAAGTAGGTTGGACCCAATCACAGATGGCCTTAACCTTGACCGGGTCCATTTCAATAACAGATGGGGACAAAATGAATCCCAGAAATGAGATCCTCTGTACGCCAAAAAGACACTTTGATCCCTTCACATACAGAGCATTCTCTCTCAAAATCTGGAACACAGTCCGAACATGTTTCACATGAGAGTCCCAGTCATTGGAAAAAATCAAGATATCATCCAAATAAACAATCAGAAATTTATCCACAAAATCCCTGAAAATGTCATTCATGAAGGACTGGAAGACAGAAGGAGCATTAGTGAGCCCAAAGGGCATCACAAGGTACTCAAAATGCCCCTCTGGGGTATTAAATGCCGTCTTCCATTCATCCCCGTGCTTAATGCGAATAAGGTTATATGCCCCCCTGAGGTCAAGCTTGGTATACCAAGTAGCACTTTTCACCCTGGAAAACAGGTCAGAAATCAAGGGTAACGGATATTGATATTTCACAGTGATATTGTTCAAGAGACGATAATCAATACACGGCCTTAATGAACCATCCTTTTTGGCCACAAAGAAAAAACCGGCACCCGAGGGTGAAGAGGATGGTCTGATATGACCCTTCTCCAATGACTCCTTGATATAAGACCGCATAGCGTCATGTTCAGGTACAGACAAGTTAAAAAGGCGACCTTTAGGGAATTTACTACCAGGCACTAATTCAATAGCGCAGTCATAGCTCCTATGGGGGGGCAAGGATGCAGATTTACTTTCGTTAAACACATCAGAAAAATCAGTCAAAAAGTCAGGAACATCCTGAGCCTGGGGGGAGGCAGAAAAAACAGGAGTGTTGGTATTAACACATTGGCAGCCCCAACTGGTTACAGACACAGATTTCCAATCCAAAACAGGATTACGAGACTGTAACCAAGGGAAACCCAGTACGATAATGTCATGCAGGTTATACAGCACCAAAAATTTGCAGCACTCCTGATGATCAGGTTCAACCCTCATTATCACCTGAGTAGAGAACTGAGGTTTATTCTCAGACAAAGGGGTAGAATCGATCCCCAGTAGGGGAATAGACTTCCGTAGGGGTATCAAGGGAAACCCACAACGTTTAGCAAAATCAAAATCCATCAGGTTAATAGCTGCTCCCGAATCAACGAAAGCCTGAGCAGAAAATGTGGACAGTGAGCAAATCAGGGTAACAGTCAACAAAAATTTAGTCTGAACACTACCCAAGACAACTGAGCGTGCAAAACGTCTTCCCCGCTTAGGGCAGACTGAAATAGCATGAGAGGCGTCACCACAGTAGAAACATAACCCATTGCGTTTTCGAAACTCATGACGCTGTGCCCCAGAAGCCACTCTATCACACTGCATGGGTTCAGAAGCTGGTTCACAAGGCAACACTATTCCACGCATACCTCTACACTCACGCAAACGTCTGTCAATTTGAATCGCTAATGACATAGAATCATTGAGACCAGAGGGGACAGGGAATCCCACCATCCTTTACATTCTCTGACAGACCTTTCCGAAAAAGGGCTGCCAAAGCATCGTCATTCCATTTGGTCAGGACTGCCCACCTACGGAATCTCTGACAGTACAACTCAGCGTCCTCAAGCCCCTGATTTAATGCCAACAAGGCTTTTTCAGCTTGATCAGTGACATTAGGCTCATCGTACAATAACCCCAGAGCCTGAAAAAATGCATCAACATTACTCAAAACAGGATCCCCAGGTGTCAAGGAAAAAGCCCAATCCTAAGGATCGCCGCGCAGGAGAGAGATGACAATTTGAACCTGCTGTGCTGCGTTCCCTGAGGACTTAGATTTCAAGGCAAAAAACAACTTACAGTTATTTTTGAAATTCAGAAATTTAGCTCGATCCCCTAAAAACAAATCTGGCATGGGAATCCTAGGTTCCACAACAGGCAACCTCGCAAGATAGGTAGCAATACTCCGAACCTCAGTGGCAAGCTGATCCACACGGCAACACAACTGTGCAAACTCCATTGAGAGAAAAAAAAATCCTCCTCAGCACCCAGAGATACAGAGGGAAAAAAAATGCAACAAACAGAAAAAAAAAAAAAAAAATCTCTGACAACTCTGACAACTTTTTTCTTTCCACAATATTTTTCCCTTCTGTGAGTACCATATAATTTTCAGTTTGGGCCGGTGATACTGTTATGATTTGGTAGCTGAGGAGAACAGGCAAAAAAGGAAATACACCAGAGAGGTTGGAATCTATGGGATTGCAGTACCCTGACTAACCACCACAACTAAAGGCAGCCGTGGAGCGTACCTACGTTGGTCCTAGACGCCTCGTCACAGCCTGAGAAGCTAACTACACCTAAAGACAGAAAGAGGAAAACTATTTGCCCCGGAGCAGATCCCCAAAGAACATAGAAAGCCCCCAAACATGTAATGGCGGTTAGACAAGAGGAAATACAGACACAGACAGAAAATAGTATGAGCAAACGTTGGGGCCCAAACTTCCTAAATAGAAAAGGATAGGATGGACACTTACTGCAATCCCAAAAAACCCTGAAAAGTACCAACTCTACTAATTACAAAAACACCTGAGATCACACGACCTCTACCACCTAAATTAGTTCTCTGGTGTAACAAAAACTAAACAGCAGCCACTGAAAAAACTGGAAAAGGCAAATGAACAAACAACAGTGGCCGAACTAAACTGAGAGGAGCACAAGCCCCCGGAGGGGACCCGGCAGACCCCCACAGAAGTGCAGGACAAAATGCAAAAAGCAAGCACAAAAAACTAAAAGAAGAAAATGTCTTATCTGTTAGCAGAAGATGCAGGCACGAAACAGCAAGCTACAAAGTGAACAGGAATCAAAGATGAGACCAGAACAATTGGTCACCGGCAACCCTGATGGGAGGGAACCTCCCTTATATAAGACCAGTCAGTAACACCTGATCGCCAATCTTCACAATCTTCATTGGATAGTTCAGTACTGTTTGTAACCACCAGAGGGAGCTTCTGCTCAGAATTCATTTCTAGCACATTCACAACAGTCAAGAAATATGCTCTTTAGAATACTAGAGTAGTGATAATCACATACAGAGCCTCAG
>JARQOD010000006.1:360115530-360173114 GCA_033576555.1 Oophaga sylvatica
AAGCTTTGCAAGTGTTTTTTGTTAATTATTCTAATTTACTGAAATAATGTGTTTTCATTGGCTGTAAGCCATAATCATCAAGATAAACAGAAATAAACACTTGCACTCTGTTTGTAATGACTGTATGAGTTTCACTTTTTGTATTGAAGACCTGAAATAAATTAACTTTTTGATGATATTCTAATTGAGTGAGAAGCACTTGTAGATCCTTATGGGCTTAAACGACAGGTCACTGAACTTTCAGTCACCTGCCTTCTAGTTTAAATACTGGGCTTGCACAATTGATATTATGGTCTTTAAAATAAAAATGTAACTGCATCAAAATGGCGCAGGCGGCGCAGACGCAGTAGCATCTATTAACGATGTTAGTGCACAAGGGCACTTTGCTGCAGCCAATTTTTTTCTCCTACAACAAAATGGTGCCGCCAGAACATGCACAGTAGCATCTATCAGCAAGTGATAAATGCGCCGCCACCAGCGCCATTTTGCGGTATTTTTTTTTTTAAGACCACAATATGAGCTGCGCAAATGCAGCATTACAAGTTGGAGGCAGGTCACTGAAGGTTCAGTGACCCGTCATTTAAGCCCATAAGGATGAATATAAGAACAGAGCACCAAACAGAGCCCCGCCCTCAGGCCCGCTCCAAAGGATGAGAATCTCATTAACTGAAAACTGCAAATACAGATTAAACAACAGCCACAAGACGGATTTCATCAACCAAGGTATCATTTTATCATCAGTTACCACAGGGGTCCCCAACCACCGGTCCGCTGACCAGGACCGGGCTGTTGCAGTTTTTGTTGCCGGTCCGCGGAGCCATGGCTCTGAATGCTGGACACACTGGGAGGGTGGGAATGGAGCCATGAATGCAAGGATGGGAGGGTGGGAGCGGAGCCATGTATATAAGGATGGGAGGGTGGGAGCAGAGCCATGCATACAGGATGGGAGGGTGGGAGCGGAGTCATGCATACAAGGATGGGATGGTAGGAGCGGAGCCATGCATACAAGGATGGGAGGGTGGGAGCGAAGCCATGTATACGAGGATGGGAGAGTGGGAGCACAGCCATGCATACAGGATGGGAGGGTGGGAGTGGAGCCATGCATACAAGGATGGGATGGTAGGAGCGGAGCCATGCATACAAGGATGGGAGGGTGGGAGCGGAGCCATGCATACAAGAATTGGAGGGTGGGAGCGGAGCCATGCATACAGGATGGGACAGGGGACCCATGCATACAACAGAGGGAGCCACACAGAGCTGGACAGAATGGGGGAACCACACATACCGGGATAGGAATGAGTGGACAATGCATACCTGGCTTATACTCGAGTCAATTAGCTTACCCAGTTTTCCGTGGCAAAATTAGGTGCCTCAGCTTATTCTCAGGTCGGCTTAAACTCGAGGATATACAGTATATATTTATCAATCAGTACTTTGTGGGGCCATCATACTATACATGAAGGGATTATATGTGTGGGACCATCATACTATACATGGGGGGAGTATATGTGTGGGACCATCTTGCTATACATACTACAACTCCTGTAAGGTTCTGTGTACATGTTCCTGAAACTCAGTTTTTCCGTCAGCCATTTTACTTTCTGTCTTGCTGCAGCTGTCTTGCCCTCAGTCAATATGGAGTTTCCAGCTTGCATGTTCCCGCCCTGATTCTCTCCCTCTTGCTTCTTAAGCAGCCACAGCTGAGCAATCAGTGCTTCAGAATCAAGCCTGCAGTGAACATGTGACCTGACTCCTGGAAGCCTTGGACCTTGTACTCCAGTTATTTCCTATTGTGGAACTTTGGAACACTCGTGGACTTTGGAACCTTGCTATTTGATAAATCCACGTTTGCATGGACTTATGGTAACAGAGAAGAGATCCTGAACCTGTTGTGAGAGTGATTGCTGAGCTTAAGTTACTCTGGCCTGCTGTGTCTCCTGCTTTTGTATCTGCAAACTGTGTGACTATTATTGCCACTTGTATGAAGTAATACAAGACCTTCTATATCAAACCTGTGACTCCTGTGTTTTCATCGCACCCAAGCACAAGACACTATATGAACTTACTCCTTACATTACAAGATTCTGAAGCCAAACGTTAGTGTCTGCTGGGTCTGGAAAGGCTGTGTCTGCTGTAACTGTGGATATCAGATGTCCGGTTGTACTTTCTGTGATGACAGTGGTTGTGACTTCTCACAACCATTCCAGGTGAGCAATTCCCTTAAGTTTTTTTTTCTGCAGTGTTACCACAGGTAAACACTATTGTTTTTTTTTTCTTTCCTCTTTTGTGTCTGCTGTAACTGTGGATATCAGATGTCCGTTGAACTTCTGTGATGATAGTGGTTGTGACTTCTCACAACCACTCCAGGTGAGCAGTTCCCTTAATTTCTTTTTCTCTCTGCAGTGTTACCACAGGTAAACACTATTGTTTTTTTTTTTTTCTTCTCCTCTCCTTCCAGTACTCCTGTCTTAAAAGATCTGGAAAATGGAGGCCCGCATAAAGGAACTTTGCGGAGTGACTGATAACATCCTTGCAGATTTGCAGACTATAAAAACCCGTTTTACAAACCTACAGGACCTCACTAATCACAATTTGCAAGTGTTTGGACAGACTGCCCAGGATTTGCGAGCCAGGATTGAGGTTCTAGAGGAGCGAGTCCAGGCTCCTGCCGTAGCCCCGAGTTCTGGGATTCCTAAGTTGCCCCCTTTTCGTTTTGGCGGTGAACGTGAGAAATTCAGGGGATTTATTAATCAATGCAATCTTTTTTTTTCTGCACATGCTTCACAATTTCCCACTGAACGATCTAAAGTGCTTACTATAATTATGTTGCTTACCAACAAGGCTTTGATGTGGGCAAACCCTCTGATTGAGACTGAGGATGAATGTTTGGATCATCTTGATGCTTTCATTTCAGCCATGGGGCAGGTGTTTGATGACCCCAATCGAGGTGCAACAGCTGAAGCAGCCATGTTAGCTTTGCGCCAAGGTAAGCACTCGGTAGCTGAATATGCATTGGATTTCAGGAGATGGGCCCTTGATACCACCTGGGACAGTTCCGCCAAAAAATCTATTTTTCGAAAAGGGTTATCTCCACTGATTAAGGATGAACTTGCTCGTGCCGACCCTCCCACTGCGTTAGGTGACTTTATTAACTACTGCATCCGTATTGATACTCGTCTGACTGAACGCAGGCAAGAGAGATGGTTCGAAAGCAATCGCACTAACCTTTTCCTACCTTCCTCTCCAGCTAAGGAACCTTTGAGTAGGATCACACGGGAACCTGAACCTGAACCCATGCAGGTAGACTCTTTACAACGACGGGTTAGTGATGCACGCAAGGAACATCGTTTTAAGGAGAATCTATGTTTCTATTGTGGTAAGTCAGGGCACTTCATTATAAACTGCCCCAGCCGTTCTCGTAAGACTACTGCAGCACTCATTCACTGTGAGTGTTGCGAGAGGGGATCTGTTAGGTCCGAGCCTCAGGCTCCAGAGAGATCTGCAGCAACAGATCTTGATTTCTCGGACTTAAACTCCGTTACTTCTGAGGACGTTGACTGTGTAAACGCTGCAATTTTTCAAGTTTCCTCAGCGGTGTCCCAGCTGAGTTGTAAGAAAAACAATTCTCATTGCTTTCTTTCCATCAAACTCTGGGTTGACTCAGCTTGGGTGTCTAGCTCTGCTATGATCGACTCAGGGGCAAGTGGAAATTTTATGGATGTCTCCTTTGCTCTGAAACAGGGGATACGTTCAGTGAAGAAGGCTACTCCAGTACAGATGGAAACTGTGGATGGCTCCCTGCTGACCTCTGGACCAGTGGATCAGGAAACAGAGCCTTTGAGGGTTCTTATGGGTAAAGATCATCAAGAGAAACTGTCCTTTATGCTTATCTCTTCTCCCCACTTTCCCATTATTCTAGGGCTACCATGGCTGCAGGCTCAGAATCCTACCATTAACTGGGAGACCAAGGAATTACACTTTCCAGAGAAACAGATGAGTCCAAAAGTTTCAGCTTGCTCTGTTCCTAAAGGAACCATGTCAGTCCCTCAACTACCAGCTGTATACCAGGACTATGTGGATTTATGTGACAAGAAGAACGCTGACCAGCTTCCCCCTCACCGTCCATATGATTGTCCAATTGAATTATTGCCTGGAGCAGAGATACCTTTTGGTAAGATCTACCCCTGGCGGGGCCCGAGCTAAAGGCTTTAAAGGATTACATAGACGAAAATCTAGCCAAGGGCTTCATACGCCCCTCTTCATCTCCTGCAGGTGCACCCATCTTCTTTGTAAAGAAGAAAGATGGATCTCTGAGACCCTGCGTAGACTATAGGGAACTCAATAAGGTTACTATTAGAAACCGTTATCCATTGCCTTTAATCCCTGAGTTATTGGAGAGAGTGCGACATGCCAAAATTTTCTCTAAACTAGATCTCCGTGGGGCCTATAACTTAGTCCGTATTAGACCTGGGGATGAATGGAAGACTGCATTCAGGTCACGCTATGGACACTTTGAATATCTAGTTATGCCTTTTGGTCTGAGTACCGCTCCAGCCACTTTCCAACACTTGGTGAATGACATCTTCAGGGATCTCCTAGATACATTCGTGGTGATTTATTTGGATGATATTCTAATTTTTTCTAACTCCACAGAGGAACATCATGGACATGTGAGAATGGTCTTGGAACGTCTAAGACAAAATCATCTTTACATCAAACTTGAAAAGTGTGAATTCCATAGGACCGAAATTCAATTTCTGGGATATGTACTGTCTACACAAGGAATTAGTATGGATGGAAGCAAGACCCAAGCCATCAAGGATTGGCCAAGTCCTAGAAATGTGAAGGAGGTGCAGCGCTTCATCGGGTTTGCCAACTTCTATAGACGTTTCATTAGGAATTTCTCTGAGGTAGTGTCACCTATCACCCAACTTACCCGGAAAGAGTCTAGGTTCTCCTGGACTCCCCAAGCCCAGGAAGCATTTTCCCGTCTAAAAGATAAATTTACCACTGCACCTATCTTAGTACATCCCAACCCCGAACTTGCCTTCATAATAGAGGTGGATGCTTCAGACTGTGCCGTTGGAGCTATACTCTCTCAGAGAACAGGTGAGAAGAATGTCTTGCATCCCTGTGCCTTCTTTTCCCAGCAGTTGTCTTCGGCTGAGAGGAACTACGATGTGGGCAATAGAGAGTTGTTGGCCATTATTGCCGCCTTCAAAGAATGGAGACACCTTCTTCAGGGAGCTGCACAGCAAATAGTCGTCCTGACAGACCATCGTAACCTTGAATTTATCAGGTCGGCTAAGTGCCTGACTCCTCGCCAGGCTCGCTGGAATCTTTTCTTAAATCCAATTTAATTTTATCATTTCTTATAGACCAGGATCGCGCAATGGAAAGGCTGATGCACTCTCTAGGATTTATTCAGCAGAGACACGTCCACTTACTCCTCCTAAGACTATTCTTCCTGACTCTAGATTCCTGGGAGTGATTCATAATCAAGACCTACTTAAGGACATCAAGGAAGCATACCATGCGGATTCCTTTTTGGCACAACCCCCAAGGGACGTAAGTCTTGTCTTTAAGAATGGTGTGTGGATTCAGGGACAACGCCTGTATATTCCTGAAACAGTCAGATTGAGAGTATTGCAACTCATTCACGATTCCAAGATAGCTGGGCATAGAGGAATTCTAAATACACAGGAATTTCTTTCTCGTTTCTTTTGGTGGCCCACTTGCAGGAAGGATGTTTTAAACTATGTCACTTCATGTGAAGTCTGTGCAAGATGCAAAACACCTCGCTCCTCACCAACTGGTCTGTTGCAACCTCTTCCCACCCCGTCCCGCCGGTGGGGATCCATTTCTATGGACTTCATTGTGGAGTTACCAACCTCTCAAGGGAAGAACACCATTCTAGTGGTGGTTGATCGTTTAACAAAAGCAGCTCATTTTATCCCTTGTGTCGGCTTACCCACTGCAAGACAGACATCAGATTTGATGATTAAAAATGTGTTTCGTTTACATGGAGTACCAGATGAGGTTATTTCGGATCGAGGGGTGCAATTCACTTCAAGGTTTTGGCAAAGATTCTGTGCAGCATTGGACATTAAAGTGAACCTTTCTTCTGCTTTTCATCCTCAGACTAATGGACAGACGGAACGAACCAATCAGACCCTGGAGCAGTATCTTCGCTGCTTTATCTGCCACCTACAGGATGATTGGGTGGATCTACTTCCACTGGCTGAGTTCTCTTATAACAACTCTCAGAGCGCCTCCACTAAGCAGTCTCCTTTTTACTCCCATTTAGGTTATCATCCTAATATTCTTCCTCGATTTCCCATAGAAACGCCTTTGCCAGCAGTGGCTGAAAGAATCACGTCTTTACAAAATAATATGGATCTTCTAAAGGGAAATCTGGAATTGGCTCAGGAAAGGTACAAGAAAGCCGCAGATAAATTTCGTAAACCTGCACCAGTTTTCAAGGTAGGAGACCTGGTCTGGCTGTCAACCAGAAATCTTAAGTTAAGAATTCCATCATCTAAGTTGGGACATAAATACATTGGACCTTATAAAATCAGTAAAATTATAAGTGCTGTCGCTTGTCGTCTTCAACTGCCGAGAACTATGAGAATCCACCCTGTCTTTCATGTATCTCTACTAAAGGCTGCGACACCCAATACGTTTCCTGGACGTTCTTCTCCTTGCCCTGACCCAGTGCTAGTCGATGGTCAGGAAGAATTTGTGGTGGAAAGGATTCTAGATTCCAGGTTGTATAGAAATCAGTTACAATATTTGATTAAATGGCAGGGCTACCCAGTGGAGGACAATTCATGGGAACCAGTCAATAACGTTAATGCTCCTCGCTTGCTCCGTCAGTTTCATCAGAGGTACCCACACAAGCCTGGTCTGAGGTCATCCGGAGGTTGTCCCTAAGGGGGGAGTAATGTAAGGTTCTGTGTACATGTTCCTGAAACTCAGTTTTTCCGTCAGCCATTTTACTTTCTGTCTTGCTGCAGCTGTCTTGCCCTCAGTCAATATGGAGTTTCCAGCTTGCATGTTCCCGCCCTGATTCTCTCCCTCTTGCTTCTTAAGCAGCCACAGCTGAGCAATCAGTGCTTCAGAATCAAGCCTGCAGTGAACATGTGACCTGACTCCTGGAAGCCTTGGACCTTGTACTCCAGTTATTTCCTATTGTGGAACTTTGGAACACTCGTGGACTTTGGAACCTTGCTATTTGATAAATCCACGTTTGCATGGACTTATGGTAACAGAGAAGAGATCCTGAACCTGTTGTGAGAGTGATTGCTGAGCTTAAGTTACTCTGGCCTGCTGTGTCTCCTGCTTTTGTATCTGCAAACTGTGTGACTATTATTGCCACTTGTATGAAGTAATACAAGACCTTCTATATCAAACCTGTGACTCCTGTGTTTTCATCGCACCCAAGCACAAGACACTATATGAACTGTACTCCTTACATTACAACTCCGTCCATAGCCACGCCCCCATATGACCAAAGTCCCTCCCCTGCCCCAACTCCATCCCCACCCTGCCAGGCCATGGAAGAATGGTCTTGCTTGAAGCCGGTCCCTGGTGCAAAAAAGGTTGCGGACCACTGAGTTACCATTCTGAATATAGAGAGTGACTGTAATTGTGCACCCGGCACTGATTGTTAGTCGGCTAAGCATTACAGACGGCTGTCAGTCAGTGCCGGGGGCATGGTTATAGACGGCGCTCTCTATATACAGAGTGGTGACTGAACCCATGCCAGCACCACCCCATATCTGGAGGATAATAGCGTTATTTTACATTACAGGTTCCCTTTCAGTACATTACGACTTACCAACAAATTGCTGTGCCCACATATGTAAGACAGGAAGTTCAGCTGTCTAGTACTAGTGAGCAGAGAAACCACTGATTTCTGGTGTTCTGGAGTCACGACATATCAAACTGAGGGTACAAAGGACAGCAGACAGGAAATCCGGATTACCTAGGGAGGTGACCAAGGGCTGCCTGATAATATTATCTTATGTTACTGTACACAATCAATGTTTTGTATATAATATATTAAAATGGTTATCCAATATACAGCAAAAGGGTAACAATGTTTTGAACTTTTGACTTTCAGGCTCCATATCTCATTATCCACTTCTGCTTCGCACATGAGACTGCCATCATTTTATAGACAATCATCTTGGCTATATCATACATAAATTTGACTTTCAACTATTTTGCATAAGATTAGCTCTACAGATTCTTGTCATGTCACTGCACTGTTACTGTTTTGCTCCCAAAAATCAAAATTTTTATTTTTATCATTTTGTTAGCATTTTCTAACACCACTTTTGTCTTTCAACACTGCCTGAATCCTTCTGGGCATGTTCTCAATCAGATTCAAACATGTCTTGACTGAAAAGTGATCCAGGTCTCTTCTACACATTCTCAAAGTTGCTGCACACTGGTCGACTCACTTGTGTGTGTAAGCAGTTTTTTCTTCAACTCTACCCACAAGTGTTCGATTGGGTTGAGATCTAGGAACTGTGGGAGCCAATCCAGCACCTCTACTTCATTGTTATAGTACCATTAAGTAAATCTCGACATATGCTTCGTGTCGTTGTCCTGCTGGAACACTGTCGTCCTTTTCATACCCATAGTACTTGACTGTACAAAGTGACTTGTCTTGTAGGATACTCACATATAGCTCAGCATTGAGACCACCATTGAATCCTGGTCAAGTATCCAAGGATTTTGGCTGTGAAACAACCCCATATCATCAGGCTTGCTCTGCCGAACTTGACAGTTCCTTTAATTTCTAGATCCATTAGCCTCTTTTTCCCTTGTTTCTTCCATAAATATTTGCATATATCAGAGCTTAGTCTATTGACTTTTATCTCATCACTCAAAATCAACCTTTTCTAATCTTCTTACTGTCCTCTTTTCATACTGTTTTGCAAACTCGAGCCAAACCTTCTTATGGCAATATTGAAATTAAGGTTTCTTCACCTGTTTTCGAGCCACCATTCCAGACCTGTGTAATGTGCATCGCACGGTGCTTGCAAGGATGTCTGTGATCTCACTATTACAAAGTATACGAGCCACCTCCACAGCCGTGTTTGTTGAGCCAGAACTGATAGACCTAGTGACGAGCCGACTTATTGACTCCAGTATTTGGCCTGGACAGCCTTCTTGGCTTTTGTATAGCTGGCTGGACGTCATTTCATATTTTTCCAACTGTCATGGCAGTCACATGATGTAGTTTGGCAAATTTCTTGGCCGAGAAACCACTATCGATGAGGTAGATGATGCGGCTTTTCTTTTTGTGAGAAATCCTTTTCATGGCTGCTCCTCAATTCGAACCAGTGACCTTTTGCTTGGAAATCAACTTAATAACACACTGAGCTATTAGGGAATGTGAGAACAGGTTGTATTTTGTAGTATACAGGAAGAAAAAGATTTTTATACCGCCAGGATCAAAACAGTAACAATGAAGTGACATGACAAGAATCTGCATAACTAATCATATGATAAATAGTCAAATTTATGTATGAGATAGCCAAGATGATTGTCTATAAAATGATAGTATTCTCACGTTCAAAGCAGTAGTGGATGGTGAGATATGGAGCCTGAAAGTCCAAAGTTCAAAACATTGTTACCCTTTCGCTTGTCACTGTATACAGTATATATAACATATAATAAATAAACTCATACACAGTGGTCTCAGGAAGGAATTTGGACCTGGGCCCCCCACCAGCCTGTTGCTCAGATACAAGGGACCCAGTATTGTTGACATTCTGTGTTAGTCAGAAAAAAAAGAATACAGATACAATATATAAAACTGACAATAAAATACAGCAATAAGATAATTTCTAAGTAATACTTTTAAATTATACAATCATATAGATGACGAATAACAAATATTATCCCCATACTATTACTAGACAAATTCCACTATACCAAGACCAATATACAAATAATACCACATGTAGGAGAAAAATACCACCACACCATGATCACATATTACTACCACATAGAGCCTGAATATAACTTTGCAATAGGTCATAATAAAAAATGTTCTACCATTTCATTTCTAAATTCCCATGCAGATAATGGGGCACATCTCCTATCTAAATGTTAGACAACGTAGTCTAAAAATTTGCCAATTTTATCAAAATGGCTCATGGTGTTTGTTAAATTGGGAAAGTTCATCCAGGCATTGGGAAAGTTCATCAATTCATTGGGACAGTTTCTCCAGGCATTGGGAAAGTTCCTCCAGGCATTGAGAAAGTTCCTCCAGGCATTGCAAAAGTTTATCGAGGCATTGGGAAAGTTTCTCGAGGCATTGGTAAAGTTCCTTCAGGCATTGGGAAAGTTTCTCCAGGCATTGTGAACGTCCTCCAGGCATTGGGAACGTTTCTCCAGGAATTGTGAATGTCCTCCAGGCATTGGGAAAGTTTCTCCAGGCATTGGTACAATTCCTCCAGGCATAGGGAAAGTTCCTCCAGGCATTGGGAAAGTCCTACAGGCATTGGGAAAGTTTCTTCAGGCATTGGGAAAGTTTCTCCAGGCATTGGGAAAGTTCCTCCAGGCATTGGGAAAGTCCTCCAGGCATTGAGAAAGTTCCTCCAGGCATTGGGAAAGTTCCTCCAGGCATTGAGAAAGTTTCTCCAGGCATTGGGAAACTCCTCCAGGCATTGGGAAAGTCCTCCAGGCATTGGTAAAGTTCCTCCAGGCATTGGGAAAGTTCTTCCAGGCATTGAGAAAGTTCCTCCAGGCATTGGGAAAGTTCCTCCAGGCATTGGGAAAGTTTTTCCAGGCATTGGGAAACTCCTCCCGGCATTGGGAAAAATTCTCCAGGCATTGGGAAAGTTCCTCCAGGCATTGGGAAAGTCCTTCAGGCATTGAAAAAGTTCCTCCAGGCATTGAGAAAGTTCCTCCAGGCATTGGGAAAGTCCTCCAGGCATTGGGAGAGTTCCTCCAGGCATTGGGAAAGTTTTTCCAGGAATTGGGAAACTCCTCCCGGCATTGGGAAAAATTCTCCAGGCATTGGGAAAGTTCCTCCAGGCATTGGGAAAGTCCTCCAGGCATTGAAAAAGTTCCTCCAGGCATTGAGAAAGTTCCTCCAGGCATTGGGAAAGTCCTCCAGGCATTGGGAAAGTTTCTCCAGGCATTGAGAAAGTTCCTCCAGGCATTGGGAATGTTCCTCCAGGCATTGAGAAAGTTCCTCCAGGCATTGAGAAAGTTCCTCCAGGCATTGGTAAAGCTCCTCCAGACATTGGGAAAGTTCTTCCAGGCATTGGGAAAGTCTGTCTTCACTGAATACAGATTTTACCTGGGAATTGAAAATTTGGATAATGAATGATCAATCTTGATGAAGAAAAAAAGCTAATTTCTTTGATAAGATATATCACAAAGTTTCTTATTTTCATGTGTACTCTTGATTTATGAAACACAAATTAAAAGGACATCTCACAGGGGCCCATAAGATGAAGGGGTTCATTTCCACTTCCAAAGAGATGGAATTATGCATTTTGATGAGCTATTGGACTGCAAAGGGCATATATATTGTTCTTGCACAGGGGTCCTCTTCTGTGTGTTTCCGCCAGTGGGAAATCTGTTGACATGCTGGCTATACAAGAGGAAGGGAGCAATTTGACAAGTGTGTTCTCTACCCTGTGTCCAATGGCATTGCGCCATTTTCAGTGGTAGAAGAGTCTGGTACACTGAAACCAGTGCAATGGAGGCAAGTCGCATCCCAGTTTGTGTCTTTTCTGTTTGCGCGTTGTTGCACACACTACTGTATCATCTATAAATAAGATGTGCAGTATGAGGTAGTGGGTGACGGGTGTTAGTGACTATTTATAGATATATGTGATCTTGCTGAGGTGTTAGCATAGAACACACTGTACTAATATAGGATACGGCTAAGATAAATGAAAATTAACCTTTTAACACCAGCGTTTAGATTATGGCAATGATTTAATAGAAATATATACTTCTCGCTTCTTCTCAATTAAAGGGTAACATGTAAATGGATTTCCTTGAGTGTTATATGATGTAACACAAGGTCTTTTTTAATTAATGTCTGAAAAACAAGATCCATATTGGAAGAAACATGCATTTCAAAACAAATTCTCATGTGTTTTATCCCTGTGTTGGTGTGAAACAAGGTAACAAAGTGCAAATATGTTTACAGTGTAGGTTACAGCTGTGACACAAGGAGGGCTTCAGGAACAAAGCTACTGTTTTAGAGTATGCCATTGTAAAAATGCCTCCTAGCATCTCAAAAGCTTTAAGTGCAACATCTCTGTCATGGTAATGACCCCTGTGCTTAGCATATTAATGGCAGCCGTGTTCTTACAGAGATGTAAATGGCACTGCTTAAAAACCTCAGTCCACTTCAAAAATAGACAACCTACTTAATGACGGCAAACAATGTGCTACATTGGGGCATTCATTCTAATACAAGGAGATGGGAATAAACAAAGGTAATGTGTAACTGAGGCAAGGAGTAGCATGAGGACAGGGGTCCCCATTGTAGAAATTAACACCCCATCTCCGCATAGGACAGCCTGGCACTTGTTCAAATTCACCCACTTAACCTTCCTATCCTCCATGAACAGCCCATCACAAGTTCACACCTCCCATTAAGAAGTGGATGGACACTTTCCCTGGCTCCTAACAGCCTTTCTCAATTATATGTATATGTATGTCCTTAGGCTGAGGAGCAGAATCATAGGAGGAAACTCTAGAACCAAAGAAAAGGCTTTAAGGGGAAAGAAGTCATATTTGAGAAAAGTTATCACAATTGGACAATTTTGAAGAGACTGGGAGGTGAAAATTTAAGTGCAATAGGGTTTTATCCGATAAACCTGTAAAAATGTTGGGGTTGTGTGAACCATAACACTAGTTAAGCTTTGGAATAGAGATGTTCCAGCTGCTGCATCCCTAACAGGGTGGAGGATTCAATGTGGTATTCGGACAGTGGAGAAAGTGGGTGATCTGCTCTGCTGGAATTGAGGGGGTTTGCGCTCTGTGGTAGCCAATGAGATCCACACAGGAACTGATTTTCATGTCAAACAGGATAATGTTTAATTTCTTGCATAAACTTTCAACATAAAGTAAATAGATTTTCTTCAGCCAAAACATTAAATAACAAAAACAGTCTTTTCCCTAGGTACAATAAAGTAGTATGGTCTCACCCACAGAGCAGAAAAGGCATTGCTTATCCTCAGACACAGTCTGTTTACCATTAATGTTTTATCTTCTCAAACACTACAAACCACCATTGAGCCAACCCAGCTGCCTTATATAGGACCTGCAAGCCCCGCACTGAAATGTGCAGGAGCGACCTTTCCCACCCAAGCTCTTTTGGTCGTTCCTAAATCCCCAAACCAAAATCCGGTCCAATAAAATTTCTTTAAAATTACAAATTGTTACCAGAGCACTCTTTCTCGGGACCTACATAACCGAGGCCAGTCACCTTGGTGGCATCCAGGACTTGTTTATTGCTTCCATACAGTGTCCACAATAAAGGTTGTAGACTGTGAGCCCTCGCGGGCAGGGTCCTCTCTCCTTCTGTACTTGTGTGTCCCTTGTCTAGCACATGTTTATTGTATCTGTCTATATTTTCCCTTTTCATATGTAAAGCGCCATGGAATAAATGGCGCTATATAAATGTATAATAATAATATGCGGTACCAGGTCATTTTTGCAGTTTTATTCTCATTGTGCTTTGCAGTTAACAAACTTCTTCAGGACTCTTGTGGTTCTCCTCAAGAAGTTAACTTCAAACTGCGTTGAGAATAAAACCGCATAAACACTCTTATACCGCATATTAGACCTTAAAGGGAATCTGTCACCCTAAATTGGTGGGATATTTATATGATGGCAGTCAGGTCAGATGGGCGGTGTTTTGGGTACTTGCCTTAACATGTTGTTCGCCGCTGTCTCCATTATTTCTGGGAATTGTAGTCGTTGCCCTCCATATAACGCACCTGCGCATTGCAATCTTGAATTGCGCACGCGCAGTATGCTTTGCCCGCAGATTGCAATGCGCAGGCGCGTTATATGGAGGGCAACGACTACAATTCCCATAAATAAAAATAAATATATATCCGGAAATATACAATGCACTAAATAAAATTATATATATAGAATATAAATAATAATTTAAAAAATAAGTGCTTATATCACCAGAAAAGACAATTGGATGGTAGACCATCCGAAAATGTGAATGTTCTTTTCTCTCCCAGCACACCACGCTGTTTATGCTCCCAGGTAGTAGTTCATTCTTAATATGTGGCACTATGTTTCTGCACAATTATCAGCACTTTCTGTTTGCTGTGTTCAGATTAAGCACATTTCATTGATTTATTGTGTATTTTCAGGGCACTAGCACTCGTTATATATTAGTATTAAACAAAAAATATATATTTTTTTCGTGCTTTGTCATGATCCACTTTATTAACACCATTAGCTCAGTTTATTTCCGTACATTTTGCTTGGTATATGTGTGGCTCATGCACATTAATGCATGATTTTTCAATTTTTTTCAATACACACATTTTTTCACATTGGGCATTAAACACTAATTGCGGTGTGGGTGCTTTAGCTCACATTTATTTTGGTGCCACATATTGTATTACAATAATATAATATATTTGCCATATATACCATCTGTTCATACACCTGGTTATTACAAAGAGCATATGTATACACAACTTTGAGTATCTTTGTAAGTGTTATTATTTTATTGTTGTGTATATTTATATATTTTTCAACTCACAGCTTGTGTGTTGGCGTGTTTTTTTAGTTTATTACTGTATTTTGTATTAACATTTTTACATGGTTTTATTGCAAATTTGTCAGCCATTTCTTTGTACAAATAAAGGCATTATTTTGATATATTTTGGTCGTTTCTTTATCCTTTCATCTGGGTTATTCCCTTCCATTTCCTGGGTTTTCTTAATTCCCATAAATAATGGAAACAGGGGCGAACAACATGTTAAGGCAAGTACCCAAAACACCGCCCATCTGACCTGACTGCCATCATTTAAATATCCCACCAATTTAGGGTGACAGATTCCCTTTAAATGTGGATACAAAACCAGCAGTGCAGATCACCCACTTTCTTCACTATCTGGATAGGACAATTTTGGCATGATTGGTAAATCATCTAATGTGTGTATGAGACACTCTACTCTCAACAGATGGTATCAGGGAAGAGGAGGATCCAGCAAGTTGAATTTCTACACCTCATCCTTTTGTATTCTGTTCGCAGCTTACTACGCACTCCCTGATGATGAATTATGACTGAAACAACTTCAAATGTTGCACTGCAATAAATGTATGTAAAGGATTGTACCCAACATTAAAAGAATACATGATAACTTTGTGATTTGTAGGAGTCAGGCCACTAGGCCCCCATGATCCCTAGAATCCAAAACGCATAGTTGGAGTGGAGCGGTGGCTACATATGCGTGTCATCACTCTATTCTTTGCCTGTAGGACTGCTCTCCCTATTTAATTGTAAAGTGCTGCTGAATATGTTGGCGCTATACTGTAGAAATAAAATTATTATTATTATTATTAGGAATCATTATTATCAGTACAGTATATTATTATAGAACTGAAATGTATGGCAAATACCCAAATATACTATAATTGTTGTTCACTAGTTGTTGTAAAACCAAAACCATAATATTTAATAAGATATTTCTGATGTGCAAAAATGGATAATTGCTATTGTTCCCATTGTGGTGCAGCTGGAATCATTTCTCAGTGGTTAATTGCACCAATCATTGCAAATTATCTTTACATATTATGAGGGAAATATTGTAATAGTGAATATATATTGAATTGTTTATTTCAGGAGACATATTTCTCTTCTGTGTTTTATAAAGCAAGTACTAAGGGCTCATGCATAGATACAGTTGTGCTCAAAAGTCTACATACCCCGGCAGAATTTTTCTTGGCCTTTTTTTAGAGAATATAAATGATAACACCAAAACGTTTTCTCCACTCATGGTTAGTGGTTGGGTGAAGCAACAAAAAACAAAAAATTAATACTCAAGCCGTAAATCCCAAATCCAGGTGCCCATCTGACAATCCAGTTCTTTCTGCTGAACCATCAGCCAACTGGGATGCTAAGGTTGAAGGTATGTGGGACCCACTTGTCTGCGCCCTAGGAGGCCGCACCACACTTGAGGGAATCGACAGGAAGGATGATGAGGATGGACCAGTAGACTGCAGCTGGGCCGGTGACCCCACAGAGAAGAGCCCACTGTCCGTTTCCTGTACCGCCTGAGACATTTGCACTGTGCTGACAGGGAATGGCAGGATGCATGGGGACGCTGAATCAGGATTTTCCATATGGGCCTATCGCTCCCCAGAAAACAGTCAACTTCTCGCTTCATTGGCCTCTTGGGACACCCGGATGTTATCAGGGATAGCGGGGGTGGGCCACCCGACTGCAGCATTACCATGATGGCCCACCGTGACATCATTGGCAAAAGAAGTCCCGGCACGCAAAGGCCACGGCCCCATCTCAGTCATGCTCGTGGACTCCTCCCAGGCCATGGCATACTTACACATTTGGTGTGCCCGGCTTGGAGGGTCCCTGGAGGGACTCATGCGGTGCTGACGCTGAGTCAGGAAAGCCATTTCAGGTGACAACCTGGTTGGATGCCGTGACCTGCGGGATAGCCGCAATATTTTGAAGAAATCTCTCACCATGCTCGACGCTCCCTGTTACACAGTTTGGTGGAAAAAAGTCAAGGTGCGAATGTAAGAAATTAATCTTTAAGGACATGTTACAGCCAAGAACCTTATGTTTTGAGGAGATTTTCTACCAACTAAAGTTATCTGCTCTTGTGTTCACCCAAAGAATAGTTACCACTAATGCAAATGCTACCCATGCAGACTTTTCCTTCCCTGCAACAAATGGAGAACCTCCCCATCTTGAAAAAGCTTTCAAATCTGAGGTCCAATAAAGACTCCTTCTTGTATCTTTTCTTCACTCAATCTTGGAAATGTGTCATTGAGATACTTGAATGCTTTTGCATTTTTATCCATTGTCTTTACAAAGTTTTTAATTAGGCCCAACTTGATATGCAATGGTGGTAACAAAATCTTATGTGGGTCCACAAGTGCTGGATGCAGGACATTTTTACTCCCTGGCTGAAATGAATGTTGGAGAGGCCAGTCTGTTTTATTTTAGTGATATTCTCTTGCACGACTATCCCACTCAAACAGAAAGCAGCACACCCTTGAGACCAAATGTTGGTCATAGTTGGTCATAGTTCAGTCACCTTAACAGTTGTTTCATGTTATCATAGGTTTCTTGCATGTGGACTGCATGCCAACTGCAATTGATGGTAGCGCATTGCCATTATGCAGCAAGACGGCATTTATGCTTGTTTTAGATGAATCGATGAAGAGCCTCTATTCCTGTGGATTATGATTTATCTTCAGAGCTTCCAATAAACTGTTGATGTTACTGAATGCCACACAATCGCCATCCATGAAGAAGAATTGGACAAGATCTTTATCACAATTGCAGAACAAATAAATACGAACATCGCCCTCTAGGAGATTCCACTGCTGTAGCCTGGAACCTAAGAGCTCAGCCTTATTACTCTTGGGCAGATCCAAATCTCTAACAAGATCATTCAGTTCACTTTATGTTATAAGGTGTGGTTCAGTTGAGGTTGCTGACAGAAAGTCTACTTCCTCACTCAACTTGATGAAAAATGTTTCTGGTGCTTTTGGAACATGTAGCTCTTCGGGATATGGTTCTGGGCGTATTGCAGATGGAATGTTTGGATACTGTAAAGTCCACTCCTTTCTTGAAACTCCTTTCCAAATGGGAGACACCATACAGAAATAGCAATTGGTAGTGTGATCAGTTGGGTCTCTCCAGATCATTGGGACTGCAACAAGCATAGACTGCCTCTTTCCACACAACCACTGGGTAGGATATGATGTACATCTATTGCTTCATATGTGTGGAGCCCAACTCTTGTTCTGATCTCCTGTTCTGCAGCCAAAATAAAGGTAGTAGGCTTTCATTATCATGGTAGTCAAGTTTCACCTTTGTGACGCAAAAGTGACTCCTCCACATATTTAGCAAAAACTATCTACTTTCTTAATGCAAGAATGAGGCTTATGTGTGAAAAAAAACATATAAAAACATGTCTAAGCTAAGAAACTAAGCTAAGAGATCCTAAAACGGTACACCCTACACAGAGAGCATTTATAAAAGTAGGTGATGTAACTGTAATTAGGATTACGTCATCTGAGCTGAGTTGACGTTTTTCTGAAGGCTCAATAGACTAAATAGATGATGTAATAGACTAGCTACTAACAACACAATGATGATGATGATGATGATGATGATTAAATAATAAAGACACAATTACAACCTCCTCTGGATCTTGAAAACCAGAGCAAATCAGCAAATGTAAACTTCATATTCCTTTTCAGCACCACAAAATTAGTTGAGCTCAACTGTTTTTGACTCTGAACCAATTTGGCTGTAGAACAGTGGAAGTGATAAACTGTTACAAAGGAGCAGAGGACCCTGCCGTTATGGGCTTACAATCTACAGTACCAATAGTAATATTCACATTAAAGGAGTTTTTCCCTTTCAGCAAATGAATGTGGATCGCCCGCCAGGGCAGTGGGATACTCAGTACCGGGTTGGTGTCTTAAAGGGATGTGTCACAGCGGCAGTGACCCAGTCAGTGGCCCTGGGCGTCCAATAAAAGGGGGATATTTACAGGGGATGAATAAGAGTTTGTATTAAAGTGTTCATGACGCCACCTGTGGTTTCTGGTCAGAGATGACTAGCGCTGCAGTGCAGATCCTCTGGGACAGATGGTGTGATGCAGCAGAGTTGGAATAGCTCTCCACAGGCAGAGCTTGTTGTCCCAGGGCAGAGAGATGTTGTAGGGGGTAATGGTGCTGGGAGATGTAGCAGTGTGGAGTGGGTGCCGCAGGAAGAATTGGAGGAGACACATTCAGATGCAGTTTCAAAGGCTTTACTCACAGTTCTGGTGCACACAGGTGCCCGCTTAGTGCTACGTCCTCCAGGTGAGGAGTCCAGCCAACCCCAGGTAGATGGAGAACACCAGTCCAAAGCTCCCTGTCAGTATATGCCTTCCCTGGCCATCTCACTGTGCTGATCCCCACTCCTGCTTCCTTTCCAGCACCTCACAGTGTCCCAGTCCGGAAGCTGCGAATCCTGTCGGATAATGTGACCCAGTCGTTTCCTTGATTCTATATAGCTTTCCTTCCCAGAGAAGATGCTTGTGATTGTTGGCTATGACCCCTAAAGTTGTCACAGCTGTTGGATTGCTAGCTGAGTCCTGTTGTACCCTCCACTAGTCTAGGGGCCGAGTTCCTTCTGCAACCTGGATTCTCCCAGCTGATGTTCGTCAGCCTGGAACGAGCCCCACGGGTAGCCTTCTGCTCAGCCGTGCCTCTGAGAAATCCCTTTTCCCCACAGGGAAGCTTCTTTTCTGTCTTTCTGTCAGCAGCTCCTCAGGACCTGGAGCCTGCTGCACGTTTCTATCTCTTCCCCCCTCACTTACGGGAGGGCTGTCTATGCACGTCCTTCCTCTTCTTCCCCTACGGGAAGACTCACTCTTACTTCCTCTAACTCCTGCTCTGACCCACCAGCTCCACCCACCATCTGACACCCTTTCCTAGCTACAGGCATGCTATTGGAACTGAGCTAGTTTGTGATGGATGCAGTGTTGTCAGAGCCAGGTTTGGTGTCCCCATCTTACCTGAAAGGTGGGATACCACACCTCTGGCTGAGATGCAGTACCTCTGTGGCGACTGGACCCTCAGGGGCACCACAAATGTCCCCGGCTGTAGGTTATTATAAAATAACAAACCACGCTGTACTCACCTTCCTCTGGGTCCACTGGCAAGTCTGATATGCTCTTTTTAGCCTGATGCAAGTGACAAATTTGTCTCTTGTGGGATTGTCTCTCCCTGTAATATTCGCTGGATGTGAGTTCTGTGTGTATCCATGTTACTGTTGCCGTCACTTGCTTATATATATTAACTACACTTGTATCCTCTCTATGTGCTTTCCTCCTTGTCTGTATCCTATTTGCCCTGCTCTCAATAAAACTTTAGACTCTTTCCCCTCCTACACTCCTACACATCTGAATACAACCATCCTCCACTCTATTCTGCTATCTCTAACACTGAGTAAGGATGGGGGAGCAGAGAGAGAGAGAGAGATGTTTGAACCAGGTGCAGAAGCTCTGATATATTTGTATATTTCTTGGAGATCAATCATCTAGATAAAGAAAGTATATACACCCTGTAGAAGCAAAATAGTAGCCGAGTTTTAATGATAAGTGTTTAGAAAGTTCTGCTCTTTATCCCTGCTATTATTCCTTAGTTAGTATCATGATTACACCCCTCAGTGTGTCTGGGGTGTAGTTACTGACATCTCAGCTGTCCAATCTGCTACAGGAGCATGCTAAAGCTGTCAGTACTTTGATTGATAGTTCTGTGACCAGTCTTGTGCAGGGGCGTTCTGAGCTGTCGGTGTTTTGATTGACATCTCGGATGTCTAATTTGAGACTGGGAGGTGCTGTGCGCTTTGCAGGTGTTCATTGTCCCAGGATATTGCCCGGCTACTTAGCTGGGCTGTTAGTCCCAGATCTCTGCCCGACGTAGATTCAGCTAAGTGTGGTTGGGTTTCTCTGTGCCTAGTGTTTTGCTTTCGTTGCCTGACCTTGGACCTCGTTCTGACCCTGCGTCTGTTTAACCCCTTTGTTCTGATACACTATCCTCCTGGCATTTTGACCTCAGACCCTTACCGGACTACGCCTTTGTCTCTTCCCTCTGTTTATGACGTACCCTCGGACTCCTTGACTATCCCGACTCATGACTTGTCTGTGAGAAGTGACTCAGTGTCACAGTTAGCACACTGAAAGGAGCGGCGGCAGCATGGAGGAAGCTATACAGTTGTATTTAGCAGTGTAGATGTGAATCCAGCCTTGAGGTAAGGTAAACAAATTATTATAAAGCTCAGCAAGCTCAATCTCAATCTATGTCTCACTGTCCCAATTTTCTCACTCTGAACCTCACTATGCCCACTCCCCTACCTCCCCTCTCCATAGACTATAATAGAAGGTCTAACCTGACACCTCACTGTAATGGCAGCATATCTTTTTCTTAGCTAGATGGAGTTAAGCTGTTTTTTTTCAGACAGGATGATAAGTTCAGGAGGCAGTGGGGGAAGTGTTTCATAAGTGGAGAAAAAGCAGATTTCGCTGCTAAGTTATATTACAACATTTCATATATTCACATGTATTATTGATTTATCCAAAGTGTGTTGAACATACAGTTCCCATTTCACCTTTGACTTTGTCAGCTGATTCATTGAGTCACTATGGGCAATATTACTTTTTCTTATTACAGCTGCAGTACTAATCAACCCCTTTGCACAACCTGACATAACTGTACACCACTGCTATCCAAGGAGATGGGCACTACATGAGTAAATAAGAGGAGTAACAAGATCTGAGCCTTCTATAAACAAGGCAGATGTCGGCTGTGTTATACAGTCGACATCTGCCTATAACAGCAGTAACCAAATCAAGTCTTGATTGCTGGGGTTTAACCATTTAAATGCCACTGTCAATTGCTAACAGTGGCATTTAAACTGTGCAATGGTTAGCTTTAGCAACAGCTCCTATTGCCCCCTCACACAAATCATAGGGAACTCTTGAATGGGGGAGACTTGTATTCATATTGCTGTAATTTTTAGGCCTCATTCAGATGTCACAGATGAATCACATATTTGTTCTATCTGTGCTTTTCACACATAGAACACGTACCCATTAAAGTCTATGGTGCCATTAACATGTCCGTGTCTTTTGCGGACCGTGTGTTCACAAAAAAATCATGGAGATGTGTCCATTTTTTCTCTGATCACTGATCAAAATTACCCATTCAAGTCTACAGGTCCGTCAATCACGGATTAGCATTGTAATGGGTTGGAGAAGGTTTGAAAAATAATTCATGAGACACTAATGGTAAAAACTGACACACTGACCAAACACTGAGGAAGATCATATCCAAAACACTGCTAAAAAATGGTCAGTGCTTTAGGATACAATAAAAATCACGGACATGTGAATGAGGCCTTAATGGAGGTCATTTACAACAAGTGAATGCAGATCAGAATCCTGTTTGCATAGATGATGCTCCCTGGTGCATCATGACTTAAGGGTATGCCACACTAAACAATATCGCTAACGAGATCGCTAAAAAACGTCACTATTTAGCGATCCCGTTAGCGATATTGTTCAGTGCGGCAGCTTCCAGCGACGAGCTTCCTGCTGTGATCTCGCTCGTCGCTGGAATCGTTCCGGACCCTATTTTCTCGTCGGCGCTCCCGCTGGGTAAGTATCTTATCGCTGTGTGGCACCTTTTCTTAGCGATTTAGCGGTACTTTTGTACCGCTAAAGTCGTTAAGAAGATCGCTAACGGCGATAGCGTCGTTAACTATATCGCTAAATGTGGCCGCATTTAGCGATATAGAAACGATCCCGCTAGCGATCTCATTAGTATGCAACGCTAACGAGATCGCTAGCGGGATTGTTTAGTGTGGCAGTACCTTTATGCCATCCTATGTAGCTTTCAAGCAGTGTTTTTGGATTGATGGTGAAAGATAGTGCTGTTTGCACATCCAAGGTCATTGTAGATCTCTGACAGATCATATTTTTGCTGACTGGCTAGAGAACAAGGCACAATATAATCAGCTTTAACAATGCTGTGGCTGTAATCACAAACCTGTGATTGTAAAAATCAACTGTGTAAAAGTACTGTGGCTTTCATTTGCTTCTTTTTTTTGTAAATACTTGAGTTATTTATGCATTTTCTTAAGGTACTGCCACACTAAGCTATCCCGCTAGCGATCTCGTTAGCGTTGCATACTAATGAGATCGCTAGCGGGATTGTTTCTATATCGCTAAATGCTGCCGCATTTAGCGATATAGTTAACGACGCTATCGCCGTTAGCGATCTTCTTAACGACTTTAGCGGTACAAAAGTACCGCTAAATCGCTAAGAAAAGGTGCCACACAGCGATAAGATACTTACCCAGCGGGAGCGCCAGCGATGAAATAGGGTCCGGAACGATTCCAGCGACGAGCGAGATCACAGCAGGAAGCTCGTCGCTGGAAGCTGCCGCACTGAACAACATCGCAACGGGATCGCTAAATAGTGACGTTTTTTAGCGATCCCGTTAGCGATATTGTTTAGTGTGGCATACCCTTAAGGCTCTGTTCACATGTCCAGTTGTCATCCATTTGTAACAGATCCAGTATTTAAAAAAAAAAACCTTGATCAGTTACAGAGTAAAAATACAAGCACATTTTGTTTTCCGTTTTGCGTCCGTTTTTTGTTCCGTTTATAACGGATCTATGCTTAAATACCAGAAATGTTAATGGATGATATTACAGGTGACCATTAGTTATGATCTTCTTTCCAGAGATTGCAATGTTAAAAAATGTCATCCTACAATTAAGCAAAATCCTCATTCTTTGAGTGAAATGATGTTTTGCTTTGCACTAAAGATCATCGCCCTGTATAAATAGGGCCTGCACTGCCAAGAACACTGGCAGTCTATACGCACTGAATGATTTATTACAGATCGTTCAGTGTGCATCTGAAGCTTGGTCGGCTTATGTAAATAGCCTATTACACAACCAGCAAACGTGTCCTTTTATTAATTGGATTCCCAAATGTTATTCCTTCATTTTTTAATTTTTTCCATCTCCAATTATAAAGTAGGCATTCTTTAGAATAAAGGTTTGGCGCCCCTATACCTCCAATAGCTGTTGGCAGAACGCTCATTTGATTGGCAACTATTTGTCCCACATCATCAGTAAACATGAACACTTTGCTCATCCAAGACATCTGCAATGGATTATCCATCCTCCCTCTGCATAATGTCCCAATGATCTCCCCCCATAACTTTCTTCGCTACCATCACCCAAGAAAATCTTGCCAGTCTTTTCTCCAAGTCGCACCTCACCACCTGTTCTCTAGCCCCTAACTCATAATAGCTCATTCCCAACCCTACCACTGTACTTATCCCAGCCCTATCTCTTCAATGTATTCCTATCCCACCTCTTCAATGTATCAATAACTTTTGGCATCTTCACTTCCTCCTTTAAACACGAAACCATCACACCAATCCTCAAGAAGCCATCCTTTTTTAGACCTCTACATCAAGCTATTGCCTGGTACCACTACTCCCACTCATGTAAAATCTACTTGAACAGCATGTTTACATTCAACTGTCCTCTCACCTTTCATCCAACACTGTTGGCAGCGGATTATTCAGGATACTCTCCAAGCGTGTGACAACAGAGCATCTTTATTCAGGAACAATCAGGAACAATATATGATAAGCTTAGTAGATCAGGAATAAATCATTTGTGCGTCTCTATCTGTGCAGCTTCTACAGCAGGCTGCTTCTCTCATACACAGACACAGGAAAACAGGAAATACAGTTACATGCTCTCCCTGTGTGAGCCGCTGGGAGTTTTTCATTTTTAACTTTATAAACAGCATACAAAATTAGCAACTAAACTCTTATAGACGGGAATGGAGTTGCACCAAACATATTTCAACAAACACACTCTTTGAGCAACCACAATTTGGCTTCCATCCCAACCACACTTCTGAAACGGCCCTAATCAAAGTCATAAATGACCTGTTATACACCAAAGCCAATAGTCTGTACTCCAACTTCTAGACCTGTCCTCCATCTTCAACCCTGGGATCATTCCATCTCACTACAAATCCTCTCAACCTTTGACATCCAAGGCCTCGTCCTTTCCTAGATATCCTCATACCTCACAAACTATTCAAAATTTAGCATCGCCCATTCTCACACAACCTTCTCATTCTGCCTTCTCTCTGCTGGTGACCTCAAGGTTTTGTCTTGGGACCTATACTCTTTTCCATCTGTACTTTTGATCCGTTAAAACATATAAAGTCAAATGGATTCCAATACCATCTATATGTTGATGACTCTTAAATCTACCTCTTTGGCTCAGGTGTCACTTGTCTGCTGTCCAGAATCTCAGAAAGTCTTTCAGCTATGTCCTCCTTCTCATCACGATTTCTAAAACTCAGTGTGAACAAAAAATGAACTAATCATCTCTTCTCAACCCCCCACAAGACCTATCTATCACAATAAATGACTCTACACTTTCCCCTGTCTGACAAGCTGGATGCAACCTTTAAACTTTAGTTTGTCCTTCAAACCACACATGTAAGCTCTTATGACCTCCTGTCACTTTCAACTATAAAACATTCTGTGAATCCATCTTTTCCTCAACCCTGAGTCAACAAAAATGTTAGCGCATGCCCTCATCTCCCGCCTTGACAACATTCTCCGATCTAATACACTCACTCCTCTCTTGTCCATCCCTAGCTGCATGGTCCCTTCACTGGCTTCCAATTAACAGAAAAATTCAGTTTAAAATACTAAAAATTATTTACAAGGCTGACCATAATCTGGCTCCCTATCCATCTCTAAACTGACCTCCAAATATCTCCTCACATGTAATATCTATTCTTCACGAGATCTCCTTCTGTCCTCCACTTTTGTATGTTCCTCACATAACAGTCTCCAAGATTTCTCCCAAACAATCCTTATACTCTGAACTCACAAACTCGCACACAACCTCAAACTGTCTTCCATGATTTAATCTGAAAAATCATCTCAGGAAAACCTACAATCTGCAATGAACTAGTTGACCCTTCATTACCACCGAAGCTGTTCCAACCCTTTAATATACTGTCCCTTTCCCCAAAATCAAGGATATTGTAAACCTTGGAAAGCAGGGTCCTTTCCCCTCTGTACCCATCTGTCACTGTTAGTTTTTTTTTCTTTCACTTGTATATTATATATATATAACCCCCGGCTTTGGGCAGAGGGGGGGATATGTGACAGGGTCACTGGTGCTGTATGTGAGGGGAGATATGTGTCACGAAGATTGCTTTCTTTCGTGATGTGAAACCCATAAGTTTCTCTCCAGCATGCTATGTGCTGAAGGGGTTTAACCAGCTATTACAAGGTTTGGGCTTTTGTGAGAAGGTGAGAGATGGGTGGGTCGCCTACTCTCCATATCTTCATCTCAAAGGTGTGGTTGGGGAAGTTAAATGTCCAGCTACATGTTTTTTTCTCTGTTGCGTGTTTGGAGACAAAAGTCTCCAGAAGGTAGCTCCAGGAGGAGAGGAAGACACATAGTGATCTGAGCAGGCGAATCCCGCAGAGAGACGTACTTTGCTATACTTTATCTTTATTTTTGCAGTTATGCCAGAAAGGCCAGGTTTATTTTGCTAAACACTGCCATGGTTTATGCTGTCCCTTAATAAACCAGCAGGTGATTTACCTTAGAAGCATTCCTGTGTATGCCTCTGAAAGCAGCTGAGTGAGTCAACCCATCACACTATACAGTACAGCTCCTTGGAATTAATCGTACTTTAAAATAAATAATAATAAAAAATAATAAAACAACTAAATAATTATTATTGAAATTCAACATGTGTGACCTTTCTTTTTGCTGAAATCATTTGTCTGGGAAAAGTCAAGAGGCCCACATATACATAAAGCGGTCAGCTGGTCATCTTGGTTTAGTCAACTTTTTTTTATTGTGTATGTGGAGGACTATATCTGGCCATGAACATTAGATCCACACTATAGTGTGACTGACAGTTGCCTCTCCTGACTCTCCCCATACATAGGAACGCATAGGTCAACTGTGTGCTCCTGTGTTCTCCATGAGAGAGATCTGTCATGGTTTACTGGGTTCTTGGATCAGGTAGTCGCGGGGTTAATTTGGGTTTGGGCCCTCTTTCTGGGTCTTGGGAGGCTTTTTATAGCCTCACTGTGAAGCCAGTCTTTGTCCTTTATACTCTGACCTTTGGCTGAGTGTGTCTGACCCTGTGCTTGTGCCAGTGCGTTGTGCCTGTGCTACGTTTTGTCTGTCTGGTTCTGATTTGGCTGTGTCCCTGTTACGAGTTTTGCCTGTCCCTTTTGTACTGCGTTTCTCCCTCTGTGTATGATCCCTTGGCTGTATTCTGGTTATTCTCTGCCTGCTCCTTTTGTACTGCGTTGCTCCCTCTGTGTATGACCTGGCTATCCTGACTATCCATTCTGTCTATGCCCCTTGGTAACTTTATTTCGTAGTTACCCTTCTAGGAGTTTTCCTTTACCTCATAGCTCTCTGGAGCTTAGGCCATGCCCCTAGGCAGTCACGTGCCTGCAGGTCCTCCGGCCTGAAGCATTCTCTATCTGCTACTGCTGCCTCTGAGAGACGTGTGGCCGGCTCCGCCCCTTGGCAGTCTCATGCTGCGGAAGGTCCTGTTCCACAGAAACACACGTCTTCCCTGCTGCGGCTCTGCTATACAGGTATCTTTGGGCACAGTTTGTTCACTCAGGACACATGCACTGGCTCAGTGAGCAAGTGCAGTGCGGTGTCCCTGACATTATAAACGACCGTTACATTTTTTCTGAGGGGGAGATTTAGGAGTGTTATCCCCATGGATCCATGCAGGTGTTAGCAGGTCACGTGAAACATCTGACGCAAAGGTTCCAGGAGTTGAATGTTGAGCAGCGCATGATGGCTCAGACCCAGCAGCAGCTGGTAGATACCGTACAGGGGGCTGTCACTGTGGGGTCTCTGGGTACAGGTGGTAAGGATGTGTCATTGGTATCTCCTGAATCTCCAGTTAAACTGCCCGACTACTTCTCAGGGGATAAAAATGAGTTCAGAGCCTTCAGGGAGGGGTGTAAACTTTTTTTCTCCCTGAGGCCTCGCTCTTCTGGGGATGAGTTCCAGAGGGTGGGGGTCATTATGTCCCTACAAGCCTGGGCTTTTTCTCTCTCTCCTTCTGCTCCTGAGAGGATGACTGTTGATATGTTTTTTCATGCCCTGGGCCGCATCTATGATGAGCCTGACAGGGTCCGTATGGCTGAGGACATGGTAATGAGTGTTCGTCAGGGTAAACATTCAGCCGAGTGGTTCTGTTCGGAGTTCCGACGTTGGGCAGCGGAGGTCTCCTGGAATGATGCCGCCCTTCGAGGGCTATTACCGCAGAGGCCTGTCTGAACGTCTCCAGGACGCCCTGGCCCTTCATCCTCCACCTGATACTTTGGAGGACGCCATAACCCAGGCCGTACGAATGGACCGCAGGCTACGCGCCAGGGGTATCATGCAGTGTGAAACCTCACTGTTTGCTGGCAGCAAAGAGACTGGAGCCACTACTGAGGTCATGGACATTGGCACCACCTCGCTAAAAGAGAAGGAGAGAAGACATCGCCGGGAGAAACAACTCTGTTTCTATTGTGGAGAGTCCGGACATTGGAGAAAAGATTGCCCCACCTGTCCGTCATCTAAGACGGCGGAAAACTACTAGGTCTGGGTAGCGGTCGAGGAGGCTGCCCAGACCTTCAGGCACTATTTTCCTCATGTTCTAAATGTAGTGTTAAAGGTGGAACTATTGGTAGACAACTATCGTTTTTTCTCGACAGCATTGGTGGACAGAGGTTCATCTCTCAATCTGATCAGTTCCTGTGTCGTCTCCCAACATAAGATAGGGACAGTCAGGCTGGAGACACCCTTAAAATTGTTGCTATCGACTCTTCCCCTCTTACCCAAACAGGGATTCTTTATGCTTCCAAAAGGTTTTCTTTGCAGGTCGGTTCTTCCCACAAGGAAGACATGGAATGTTTTGTCATGGACAAATTGCCCACAGGGCTAGTGCTGGGTATGCCATGGCTTCAACGGCACAACTCAGTGATTGACTGGGAATCAGGGGAGATTATTAAATGGGGATCCCAATGTGTCGACTGTTGCCATAAACCTGTTTATTGTATGAAACTTGCAAAACCTGTCTCAGTATCTTCTGTTGGTCTGGAGGGTATTCCGGAGTACCTGAAAGACTTTGAGGACGTGTTCTCTGAAAGTGAGGCTGAGGCTCTGCCTCCGCATAGATCATTTGACTGTGCTATTGATCTTGTCCCGGGAGCCAAATTTCCCAAGGCCCGTCTGTTTAATTTGTCAGGCCCGGAGCGCCTGGCTATGAAGCAATACATCGCTGAAAGTCTTCGCAAAGGGCATATAAGGCCCTCAGTGTCCCCAGTAGCTGCGGGGTTCTTCTTTGTTAAAAAGAAGGATGGCGGTCTATGTCCCTGTCACGCTGTATCACAGATACACATATGATGTCAGTAATCAATACTAAGAGGGACAACATGCAATATAACATATAAATAGGAAATCTCAACATGTATATAAAGTATAGTATTACCTGACATAATATCCGTTGTACTGTGGGTGAATCCTGAAGACGTATAATACTGTACTCAGGCTGCAGGTGGACCGGGGGTCTATGCTGACCCTAAACTGGGGACCTGACTCGTCCCTCAACCTGGAGGTACTGTTAATGGTACAGAGGTCCAGGCCGCCAACGTAACCCTGTCTCCTATAAGTCCCTGACAACTGTAATCTAGTCCTCAGAAGGACCCTGATTACCACACAGGGAATAGGTAGGTTACTGCTTAACAAACAGTACAGACAAACGAGACAGACAGGGACAAAGTAAACACTGTCTTGCATACAACACTTAAACACAGAGGGAACACAAAAGGTCTAGGAGATAAACTATAATCGAGGAGAGGAGAAACCACAAAGGAACTCTTAACTTAAGTCTTCTCATGACCTGATCCAAACTACTGGTCTGCATGTAAGCTTTCACCGGCATCTAACAAGCAGACTGACAGGTATATAAAGGAAGCTAATTAGTGCATAATCAAAAGCAGCCGGGCGAGGCTGGACCTAGTCTTAGCCAAGAGCTAGGTAAAATTAACTCCCTCACTACCAAACACAAAGAAACAGCAACTCAGCTGCGAGAAGTCAGAATGTGCAATTGCGACGATCTTCGTGGCGATACACCCATGACAGTACCCCCCCTTCTACGAGGGGCCTCCGGACCCTCAGGGCCAGGTCTGCCCGGGTAAGTTGTGTGGAAGGTCCGAACCAATCGATCTGCTTTAACATCAGACGCAGGAACCCACGTCCTCTCCTCAGGACCATACCCCTTCCAATGAACCAAGTACTGAAGGGACCGGCGATTCAGACGTGAGTCAATGATCTTCGACACTTGAAATTCTAAGTTACCATTGACCACCACTGGAGGAGGAGGTAGAGGTGACGGTATAACTGGCGCCACGTACCTCTTAAGCAACGATTTGTGGAACACATTGTGGATTTTAAACGTAGGAGGAAGGTCCAGACGAAATGCCACAGGATTAATTATAGAACTGATCCTGTATGGACCGATGAACCTGGGACCCAGTTTCCAGGAGGGAACCTTGAGTTTTATATTCTTGGTAGACAACCATACCAGATCGTTCACACAAAAGTCCGGACCAGACACTCTCCTCCTATCAGCCCTCCGTTTGTAACGGTTCCCCATAGCACTCAGATTATTCAGTACTCCTCTCCAAACTGAAGCAAGTGACGACGAAAATCGTTCCTCCTCAGGAACCCCAGAAGAGCCCCCCCCATTGAAAGTACAAAACTGGGGGTGAAAACCATATGCCCCAAAAAACGGGGACTTACCAGTGGACTCGCTCCGCCTATTGTTAAGAGTGAACTCTGCCAGAGGCAAGAAAGAAGACCAGTCCTCCTGGTTCTCTGAGACAAAACACCGAAGATATTTCTCTAGGCTCTGATTCAGACGCTCTGTCTGACCATTGGTCTGTGGATGAAAAGCCGAAGAAAATGACAACTGCATCCCCCGACGTGAACAAAATGCCCTCCAGAATTTGGATACAAACTGAAACCCCCTATCTGACACCACATCAGAAGGCAACCCGTGAAGTCTCACAATCTCCCCAATGAACACCTGCGCCAGAGTTTTAGCATTAGGAAGAGCAGGAAGAGCAATGAAATGTGCCATCTTACTGAACCTGTCAACTACAACTAGAATGACAGTCTTCCCTGACGACGGAGGGAGGTCCGTAATGAAGTCCATAGACAGATGAGTCCATGGACGCTCCGGAATTTTCAAAGGCAAGAGGGTCCCAGACGGACGGGTATGTGGGGTCTTAGAGCGAGCACAAACTCCACAGGACGCGACAAAAGTTATTACCTCTTTATTTAAGTTAGGCCACCAAAACCGGCGAGAAAGGAGATCCACAGTTTCTTTACTCCCTGGGTGTCCTGCTAAAGCAGAATTATGATGTGCCTCGATAACCCTTTGTCTCAACTGATTAGGAACAAACAGTTTCCCTGGAGGTCTTACAGGGGCGTCCCCCTGAGCCTCCAATATCTCCTCCTCAAGCTCAGAGCATACAGCCGACACCACAACTCCCTCCTGAAGGATAGGAACCGGGTCATCCGTCTTCCCGGCCCCTGGGAAACTACGAGATAAGGCATCAGCCTTTACATTTTTTGACCCAGGACGATAAGTGACGACAAAATTAAACCTGGTAAAAAACAACGACCATCTAGCTTGTCTAGAATTCAGACGTTTTGCAGATTCTAAATACAGCAGGTTCTTGTGATCAGTAATAACGGTGACCGGGTGGACTGCCCCCTCCAAAAAGTGACGCCACTCCTCAAAAGCCAACTTAATGGCCAAGAGTTCCCTATTGCCGACATCATAATTCCTCTCGGCGGGCGACAATTTCTTGGAGAAGAAAGCGCACGGACGCCATTTACCAGGGGACGGACCTTGGGATAATACTGCACCCACCCCTACGTCAGACGCGTCTACCTCCACAATGAACGGTTGTGATGCATCAGGTTGGATGAGTATGGGGGCCGAAGCAAAACATTTTTTCAAGGAGGAAAATGCTTGACAAGCTTTGTCAGACCACCTAGAAAAATCCGTCCCTTTTTTAGTCATGTCAGTGAGAGGTTTGACAACAGATGAGAAATTACGAATACATTTCTGATAGTAGTTAGCAAACCCCAGGAAACGCTGCAGTGCCTTAAGATCCTCTGGCCGATCCCATTCAAGCACTGCTCTCACTTTCTCAGGGTCCATACGGAAACCGGAAGCTGACACCAGGAAACCCAAAAATTGAAGTTCCTGTACGGCGAATACACACTTTTCCCATTTGGCGAACAACTTATTATCTCGCAAGATCTGCAACACCTGTCTCACATGCTCCTGATGAGACACAAGATCTGGCGAGTAAATTAAGATGTCATCTAAATAAACGACCACAAACTGCCCCACAAGGTGGCGAAAAATGTCATTAACAAAATGTTGAAACACCGCCGGGGCAGTAGTCAGACCAAAAGGCATGACAAGGTTCTCATAATGTCCTTCCGGAGTGTTAAACGCCATCTTCCACTCATCCCCCTCCTTTATCCTAAGCAGATTATACGCCCCCCTGAGATCCAACTTAGAGAACCATTTGGCGCCCACAATCTGATTGAAGAGATCAGGAATAAGTGGGAGCGGATACGGATCTCGGACCGTAATCCGATTAAGCTCACGGAAATCCAAGCAAGGGCGTAGGCCTCCATCTTTTTTCTTCACAAAGAAGAACCCCGCGGCCACTGGGGAAGATGAAGGTCTAATATGCCCCTTGGCCAGACTTTCCGAAATATAATCCTTCATAGCCTGCCTCTCAGGACCAGAAAGGTTATATAACCTAGATTTAGGTAACTTAGCATCAGGAAGCAATTTAATTGAGCAGTCATACGCACGATGAGGAGGTAACTCTTGACACCCCTCCTCCGAGAACACATCCTCAAAGTCCTCCAGAAAAGGAGGCAAGGCTCTAGGCAAGACCGCACTGATGACCGTTTTCATGCAGTTATTCTTGCAGAATTCACCCCACTGGCTTATCTCTCTGGATTGCCAATTAATCACTGGGTTATGTTTAGCCAACCAAGGAAGTCCCAACACAATAGGAGTAGGAAGACCCTCCAACACATAACAAGACAATTGTTCTTTATGTCTTGCCCCTACTCGAAGGTCTATGTTATGAACAGCTTGTACAAAGCTACCTTGACCGAGAGGTCTGGCGTCAATAGAGAATATAGGGATCGGTTTGGCCAATACACTCAGTTGCATACCTTGCACCTGGGCAAACCGAGCGTCCACCAGATTAGCCCCAGACCCACTATCAAGAAGAACAGAAATCCTCTCAACTCTCGTACCAACCACCACCTCCGCAGGTACGAGAAACTGAGACGGACCTAGGGACGAAACACACACTCCCAGGCCGTCGTCCACCACACAACCTGGGATCAACAGTTTTCCGGCGACTTTTTTGCTCAATGAGGCACGGGACGGACACCCCTCAACAAAATGTCCCTCTTTCCCACAGAAGAAACACCTTCTTGTCTTGCGGCGCACCGCCGATCCCCCCCTACGAAATGATGTCCCTCCCAACTGCATAGGCTCCTCAGAACAGACCAGGGGAACCTCAATATAAGGGACCTTAGTAGTAGGTGGAGTCACAACAGGGGGCGGAGTTACCTCGCACCTCTCCCGAAGCCGTCTATCAATACGAATAGCAAGGGCCATAGCAGCCTCCAGTGACGGAGGAGAATCATACTGAGCCAAAACATCTTTTAATTTGTCCGATAACCCTTGACAAAACAGGCTCCTAAGAGCTGGGTCATTCCACTGAGTATCTGTGGCCCATCTACGGAACTCAGAAGAAAATTCCTCCGCTGGACGATCTCCCTGCTGTATCTTACGTAACTTCATTTCAGCAAGGGAGACCCGATCCGGCTCGTCATATACCAGACCCAGGGCAGAAAAAAATCGATCTACTGACTGGAGGGCCGGGGAGCCCGGAGGAAGAGAGAACGCCCAGGATTGAGGGTCCCCCTGTAAGAGCGAGATGACAATTCCCACCCTCTGCTCTTCACTCCCCGATGACTGAGGCCGAAGCCGAAAATATAATTTACATGCCTCCCGAAAGGTAAAAAATTTGTCCCGCCCACCAGTGAACCTGTCCGGGAGAGCAACTTTAGGTTCAGACCTGGTTTGCTCCGGGGGAGACAAAACCCTGGACTTAATGTCCGTCAGCTTCATGGATAAACTCTGCAACTGCAGGGCTAGCTGGGCAACTGGATCCATGGTAGCTGGGGAGAATCTTTTTTGGGCCGGTGAAAATGTCACGCTGTATCACAGATACACATATGATGTCAGTAATCAATACTAAGAGGGACAACATGCAATATAACATATAAATAGGAAATCTCAACATGTATATAAAGTATAGTATTACCTGACATAATATCCGTTGTACTGTGGGTGAATCCTGAAGACGTATAATACTGTACTCAGGCTGCAGGTGGACTGGGGTCTATGCTGACCCTAAACTGGGGACCTGACTCGTCCCTCAACCTGGAGGTACTGTTAATGGTACAGAGGTCCAGGCCGCCAACGTAACCCTGTCTCCTATAAGTCCCTGACAACTGTAATCTAGTCCTCAGAAGGACCCTGATTACCACACAGGGAATAGGTAGGTTACTGCTTAACAAACAGTACAGACAAACGAGACAGACAGGGGACAAAGTAAACACTGTCTTGCATACAACACTTAAACACAGAGGGAACACAAAAGGTCTAGGAGATAAACTATAATCAGGAGAGGAGAAACCACAAAGGAACTCTTAACTTAAGTCTTCTCATGACCTGATCCAAACTACTGGTCTGCATGTAAGCTTTCACCGGCATCTAACAAGCAGACTGACAGGTATATAAAGGAAGCTAATTAGTGCATAATCAAAAGCAGCCGGGCGAGGCTGGACCTAGTCTTAGCCAAGAGCTAGGTAAAATTAACTCCCTCACTACCAAACACAAAGAAACAGCAACTCAGCTGCGAGAAGTCAGAATGTGCAATCGCGACGATCTTCGTGGCGATACACCCATGACAGTCCCTGCCTCGACTTTCGAGAACTTAATAAAATCACAGTCAGGAATACATACCCCCTGCCTCTGACTCCTGATCTCTGTAACCAGCTCTCTGGGGCCAAGTGGTTTTCAAAATTGGACGTCAGGGGGGCTTATAATTTGATAAGAGTAAGGGAAGGGGATGAGTGGAAAACTGCTTTTCTTACTACTGAGGGGTTATTTGAGAATCTCGTCATGCCTTTCGGTCTCACCAATGCTCCAGCTGTGTTTCAAAATTTCATTAATGTAGTTTTTTCGAACCTCATTGGCCGTTTTGTTGTGATCTACTTGGATGATATACTGATATATTCCTCTGACAGACATTCTCATTTATCACATGTTAAAACTGTGTTTCAAAGACTCAGGTAAAATCAATTATTTGTTAAGCTGGAGAAATGTTCTTTCTTTGTTCAGGAGCTATCATTTTTGGGTCTCATAATCTCTCCACATGGGTTTCGTATGGATCCCAAGGAGGTGCAAGCCATTATGGAGTGGGTCCAGCCTCGGGACCTTAGAGTACTCCAGCGCTTCTTGGGATTCGCGAATTACTATCGCAGGTTTATCAAGGGTTTTTCTCAGATTGTGAAACCCCTCACGGCTCTCACACGTAAAGGGGCAGATGTTAGGAACTGGTCCCCGTCGGCCAAACAATCTTTTTTAACTTTGAAAAATTGTTTCACATCCGCTCCTGTTCTGGTTCAACCTGACTCATCCAAGCCGTTTGTGGTTGAAGTTGATGCTTCGGAGGTTGGGGTGGGGGCAGTGTTGTCACAGGGACCTACTTCTCTGACTAACCTCAAACCTTGTGCCTTTTTCTCAAAAAAATTTTCTCAGGCTGAGAGAAATTATGACGTTGGTAATAGAGAACTCTTAGCAATCAAGTTGGCGTTCGAGGAATGGAGGCATTTTTTGGAGGGGGCGGCTCACCCCATCACAGTCATCACCGACCACAAAAACCTAGAGTATATCAAATCTGCTAAAAGACTGACTCCTAGGCAGGCCCGTTGGTCACTTTTTTTTTCCAGATTTCAATTTTCTATAACTTTTCGCCCAGGGTGTAAAAACGTGAAAGCTGATGCTTTATCACGTAGTTTTGAGCCGCTTTCCGCCCCTGACCCGCCGTCCCCCATTCTTCAACCCAATGTCGTTATAGCTGAAGTGTCGTCGGAATTGGAGCGGGAGATCGTGGGGGCTCAATCTTTAGCTCCAAGGTCCAAACCCGAAAACAAATTGTTTGTTCCTCAGCAGTTACACACCAGGCTCCTGCGGGAGTTCCATGATTCAAAACTGAGTGCTCACCCAGGCATTTCTGCCACACGAGAGGCAGTGGCTAGAGTTTTTTGGTGGCCTTTGATGGCTTCAGATATTAAGAAGCATGTCGCTGCGTGTGGGGTATGCGCTCATTCTAAGAGCTCTCATTGCCGGCCGGCCGGGGAATTGGTGCCTTTGCCAATTCCAGGAAGGCCATGGACCCACTTGTCCATGGACTTCATTACCAACCTTCCTTCTTCTCGGGGTAACACGGTTATCTGGGTAGTTGTGGACAGGTTTTCTAAGTTAGCGCATTTTGTACCTATGGCAAGTCTACCTTCTGCAGAGACTCTCGCTAAGCATTTCCTCGCACAGATTGTACGGTTACATGGGGTACCTATGAATATTGTATCTGACAGAGGGGCACAATTTGTGGCCAAGTTTTGGCGGGCTTTTTGCAAAAGGTTGGGGATATCTTTGTCCTTTTCCTCAGCCTACCACCCAGAGAGTAACGGGCAAACGGAGCGCACCAACCAGTCGCTTGAACAAATTCTTTGATGTTTGATTTCTACTCTGCAAAGCGACTGGTGTGATGCCCTACCGTTAGCGGAGTTCGCCTTCAACAACCGTACCAATCAATCTACCGGTAGGTCACCGTTTTTTATTAATTATGGTTTGAACCCTCATTTTGGTGAATTCTCACGTTTAGATTCGGGCTGTCCAGGAGCTGAGGACTGTGTTAACCGAATCAGGGATCTGTGGTCAAAAGTTCGGTCAAATATGTTCAGGGCTCAGGAGACTTATAAGCGTTTTGCAGATAAAAAAAGGAACCCTGCTCAGGTGTTGCAGTGTGGGGACAAGGTGTGGCTCTCCACGCGAAACATAAGTCTTCGTCTGCCCTCCGCCAAACTGGGGCCCAAGTTCATAGGTCCCTATGAGATCATTGAGGTAATTAACCCTGTGGTGTATCTTCTTTGCCTCCCCCGCTTTGAAACTCCATAACGTATTCCATAGATCCTTGCTAAAACCCTTGGGATCGGTAGTAGAAGAACCAGCTGCTGTTCCCTCCCCAGTCTTGGTTGATGGGCACATGGAATTTGAGGTACAACATATTGTAGACTCTCGGCGGTCTCGTGTCTGGTGCATAGGAAGACCGGTCTTGGGTGCCGGCCAGATCGGTACACGCTGACCGTCTGGTTCGGGCATTCCATGCTCGGAATCCTGGGAAACCTGGGGGTCCAGAGGCCCCCCATTAAGAAGGGGGTACTGTCATGGTTTACTGGGTTCTTGGATCAGGTAGTCGCGGGGTTAACTTGGTTGGCCTCTTTCTGGGTCCTGGGAGGCTTTTTATAGCCTCACTGTGAAACCAGTCTTTGTCGTTTATACTCTGACCTTTGGCTGAGTGTGTCTGACCCTGTGCTTGTGCCAGTGCGTTGTGCCTGTGCTACGTTTTGTCTGTCTGGTTCTGATTTGGCTGTGTCCCTGTTACGAGTTTTGCTTGTCCCTTTTGTACTGCGTTGCTCCCTCTGTGTATGATCCCTTGGCTGTGTTCTGGTTATTCTCTGCCTGCTCCTTTTGTACTGCGTTGCTCCCTCTGTGTATGACCTGGCTATCCTGACTATCCATTCTGTCTATGCCCCTTGGTAACTTTATTTCGTAGTTACCCTTCTAGGAGTTTTCCTTTACCTCATAGCTCTCTGGAGCTTAGGCCATGCCCCTAGGCAGTCACGTGCCTGCAGGTCCTCCGGCCTGAAGCATTCTCTATCTGCTACTGCTGCCTCTGAGAGACATGTGGCCGGCTCCGCCCCTTGGCAGTCACATGCTGCGGAAGGTCCTGTTCCACAGAAACACACGTCTTCCCTGCTGCGGCTCTGCTATACAGGTATCTTTGGGCACAGTTTGTTCACTCAGGACACACGCACTGGCTCAGTGAGCAAGTGCAGTGCGGTGTCCCTGACATTATCATCTGGAAACAGTTTATCAGCCCATAGAGCAGCTTATCTTCCCCAGATATCAAGTGTTGGCGGATATTCAAGAAGTACATAAGATGGTTGGCCATTCCTGCCAAAATCGGCAGGTTATGCCAACTTTGATCAAATGTGTATTGGGGTTTTATGCCTCTGCCAGACTCGTGTGGCAGAGGCTTACTACTCTGCCAGAGATGTGATTTATCTCCATTGAGAACAAAAGGATTGGATTTGTTGAAATGCAACAGCTGAACCACTCTTTGTCCCCCAACATCTGTTGCTGGAGAACAGTCAGGACTCCCCATACACATGAGAGGGTCCAACACTCCTGCCGGTATGGTTTGACTGTCACCTGTTCTGTTGTGTTCAGTTGATCTCTTGCATCCCTCTGGCTATAACGATCTGCATAATACTGCAGGTTATGTGCTCTTTGTCCTGGAATACCTCTTTAAGCTCTTACTTCTCTGGATAGAAAGGCTACTAATTTGTCTCAATAGTGAACCAGATTAGACTTGTTGAGATTATCCTGCAAGACATGGAAGTTGTAACCTTTGGCTAAGTATAAATGCTTTATTTACAGCGCTTGTCACCTCACTCAGTAGAGAATTACCCTCCAAGCACTGCCCCTAATGGCCTTTGAGATTTGCTCAACTGCTGTGAAAATTCTTGCTATAGAATTATCATCGTTGATATCAGTGATTGCTATAAAATTTAACATATGATAAACTTTATATACAGAGGACTCCATTTTACCTATTGCTTATTAACATATATACAGGAGGAAGGTAGAACACAGGAAGCTTGGGATTACTACCTGCCAATTGTCAACAGATTGGCGATTGTTATGCCAGTGCTACTTCCTTATTAAAATGAGTCAGCTGAGTAATCAAAGTTAATCTCAATTATGAGACTTTTGTACACGCAACATGCAAATTTTTTGATAGTCTTCTAAGATCAAATTTACTAGATTTTCCAGAGATCGTGCCACTTTTGACAATGGTCTTTGTGTTGTATTGTACCTCTTTCAAGTTGACGCATCCTATGGACAAGTAAGTAAAAAGTTTTATTAGGAAAAAAGTTGGCACTTTTTTCGAATCTGGTAAAACCCCTTTAACAAGAGCCATACTTCCTAGAGTTGAGCGAATATCTTTGGTTCCCCTCTTATTCGGCTAGCTATAGCGCTTGCCGAATAAGCTACAGCGGGAATCCGGCTACCTGGATCGCGCCGGCTGAACAGCTGATCGCCGCCACAGCTGCATGTGTCGCGGCTGTGTCACTGTCACAGCATATGCATGGACAGTCTGTGTGTTGGGCTCTCCATGCATGTGCTGTGACAGTGACAGTGACACAGCCGCGACACATGCAGCTGCGGCACCGATCAGCTGTTCAGCCGACGCAATCCAAGAAGCCGGGTTCCCGCTGTAGATTATTCGGCAAGCGCTATAGCTTGCCGAATAAGCGGGGAACCAAAGATATTCACTCAACTCTAATACTTACCAATTTCTCACTTGGTAAAATAGGAACATTAAAGTCCAACTTCAAGACAACAATGGGAACAGCAAAAGTGGTCTGGGCACTTTTGGATGGCTTTTATGTAAACCCACCCATAATTTATTATGGAAGGCCTACATTTTCTGTGATTGTTTTTGACAATTTGGGACAATCTTGGTAAATTTGAGAAGCCAGAGTGAGCAGTCACATCTGTACCTGAGGCACGAGGAAGCCTAAAGGTCTTCCTTATAAAAATTACATATAGGTGGGGGTCTCTGTGCACAGACTGCACATTGAGTGCCCAGGAGCTCCAAGTTACACCTATGATGATACTTGTTATATCTGTGTAGAGAAAAAACAGGGGCAGTGTGAAGTAAAACCAGTTATCAGTGTGGAGCATACTAATAGCTCTTGTGACTTCAACACTACGGTTATCTTTTATTTTGTTGAGCATATGTAATGAATTGGAAAGGGTAGAAAATATGGAGCTTGCACTAAGGCTAGGTTCACATTAGCATTTGAGTCTGCAGCGTATCATCCGCATCCCCAAAAGCATGCAAAAACGCATGCAAACGCATGTTTACGCAACTTTTTTATCCGCATCATATTATGCATGACACAAAAAACCTCTGCGTTTGCATGCGTCTGTATGCGTTTTTGCATGCGTTTGCGTTGTTTATGCGCATGCGTTAGAAATTTCCAATGTTTTGCAGTAGCTTTTCCTTGACATCAGACACCCAGTACGCGTGTCTCATGTTATTTCTATATATATATATACATATATATATATATATATATGTATATATATATATTGTGAGACAGTGAGAGTATGTGTGTTGAATGGGGTGTACATTTCACCTAGATACTTTGCTGACTGGTATAAGGGAAATGTATGGCTTTGTAAACCTAGTGGTAGAGAAAGGTCACTACACCTTACATTCAGTACACACTTGCAGCTCAGGCCTGAAACCATTCAGCTGTTAATTAGGAGACCAGAAGTAGGTGTCTGCGAACACAGTCAGAGAGCTCGCTTAGTCTGGACAAGGAGTCCAGGCACAAGAAGGAGTCTCCAGGAGTATGAGCTGTCTCAGTCTGGGTGCTCGATGTACCCCGGACACAGGAGTAGTCTCTGTGAGAATCCATGCGGATAGCTGCTGAATAGGAGGGGAGCTCTCTCAAGTCTGGACGTTGGATATGCCTTCAGACACAAGGAGGAGACTCTGTGAAACTCCATGCTGGTAACTACTGAACATATGTGTTGTTTTGGGGACAGGCTGTTAGAGTCTGGACCCGGATAGAGAGGGAAATCTATCTAAGTGTAGTAAGTGGCTGGACAAGCCCAGGGCTTATGTTTATGATTTGGTTTTGATTATGTTCTGTTTGCTGTGGACTTTAATAAAGCTGGTTGCGGCCAGTTTTTACCAGAACTGCTGTCTGTGAATGAACTGTTTCCGTGCCACTCCGTCTACCCGGACGGCGATCCCAGAGCTATATCCCCTGAAAAGCTTACAATTGGTGGAGAATGCGGGCAGCACAGTGGCTTAGAGACAGCAATAAAGGAGAGAAGTCTGTTGAAGCAACAGCAGAGAAAAAAAAAGGGTGTCAGCAAGAAACGTCTGATTGGAGCAGTCTTAAAGAGACAGTAGCCCTAATAGACTTTGCAAAGAAAAAAAAAAAAAAGTGTCTGCACAGCAAGGCTGAATTTTCTGTGGAAAAGACTGTGGAGTGTGTATGTCTTGAGTGAAGACTGCCGTTGTTGAGACAGAGAAGTCTGACAGCATGGATGACAGCATGGAGGCGCTGTTTGAACAAATGGCGCAAGTTAATGTGCAACATAAGACTGCCGTGGTTGAGACAGATAAGTCCGGCAGTATGGAGGAGCTCGTTGAGTACCTGGTCCAGGCCCAGCGGAGCATGCAGCAGAGCATGGAGCGGCAGCGCCTGCAGCACCAGCAGCGCATGCAGCAGGCCCAGCAGCAATTCCTGCAGCAGCAGCAGGAGAATAACCGGTTGTTTTTTGAGCAGGTTGCAGCACTACAAAAGACTTGCAGCGCATCGTCCCAAAGTAATGTTGCAAAGTCACCTGCATTGTCCGCTGTAAAGAAGGCGGTAAGACGGTCCCTGAAAAAGATGACACCTCGTGACGATGTGGAGGTACATCTCACTAGGTTTGAGGGACTGGCAGAGAAGGAGAATCTGCCCCTATCTGAATGGGCCATGATGGTCGCACCCTATCTGATTGGAGAACCCCAAAGGGCCTATGCTGACCTGAGCGAGCAGGACAGCCAAGACTATGCCAAGCTGAAAGCGGAGATTCTTACCCGGCTGGGTGTTACGGTGACAGCCCGTGCCAGGGGAGTTCATGACTGGAGATGCAGTTGGGAGTCTGCAGTCAGCAAACCTGATTATGGAGTTGAAAAGGTGATAGTGGACCGCTACACCCAAGCACGCCTCCTGAGGTACAGCCAGAGTTGGACAAGGAGACCACCAGGACGCCAATCGTCTTGTCAGCCTGATGGAGAGGGCCTTCGCCACCAAAGACTGCCTCCGTGACCAGCCGTCTGAGAGGTCGTCACTTCAGAGTTCCTGGACGCCGAACTCTCCCAGTAAGAGCGTTCCAGCTGTTGGGGTCGTGTGGGTGGGAGAGTGTGATGGACAGTGTTGGAGATGTCGTGAAATTGCAGCCAACTGTCCAATAGAGGGGGAGCCTATGTGTTGTGATGTTGGCGGATCCCTCTCTCCCTGCGCAGAGCATGTGTGTGTGTCCACCTCAGCCGAAGAGACTGGACCACAGGGGTCCCCGGTGGTTGTAAATGACTGCCCAGCACAGGCCCTCTTGGACTCAGAGAGTCCAGTGACTTCCGTATGGGACAGCCTGATTGATAGGGACTTTATCCTGATAAACACCTGAGTGTGGTGTGCGTCCATGGAGACACCAAAGTCTACCCAGAGACTGTCGTGGACTTGATCCCCAAACGCGGGGAGGTTTCATGTGAAGTGGGGGTAGTGAAGAACCTGGTGCACCCCGTCATATTGGGTAATGACTTTCCCCGGTCTAAGGATCTCTGGGGAAAAATGTTTCTGATGGACAGTGTGATGAAGCTCCTACTGAGGGTGCGCAGTCCCGAGGGGCGGAACACAATGCTAGTGGGCCGTTAAACTTATGTGATAATGATGATGATGATGATGATAATGATGATAATGATGATGACCATGATAATGATGCTGATGCTGATAATGATAATGATGATGATCATGATAGTGATGATGATACTGATCATAATCATGATAATGATAATGATGATGATGATGACTGTGATAGAGATGAAATTCCTTTGCAGGTGATGGTGGGAGACGAGGATGGTGGTTCTCGGGAACTGAGTGTCCCTGACTTACCTGTGTCCTGTGACAATTTTGAGAGTGAACAATGGCGAGACCCCACTCTTAAAACGGCACAGGAAAATATAATTGTTCTAAATGAGGTTTCCCAAGAGCCTGGCTCTGAGGAGAGGTTTCCTCATGTTGCCATAAACACTCACCTGTGGTATAGGGACACTGAAGTCCAGGGAGAGGTCGTGAGCCAGCTCCTAGTACCTGAGCTATATAGAAGTATAGTGCTGGGGTTGTCACATAGTCAAATACTTGAGGGACCAGATGGTGAAGTTAATGTTGTGGATGACATGTTAACTAAGGTTCCAGATCAGGATGTGAATGAGAATGAATTGTATACCCCTGAAAGTGAGCAGGATGAGAATGAGAATGAATTGTATAACCCTGAAAGTGAGCCGGATGTGGCTGAGAAAAAGGGGTCAGACAGGGATAGTGGTAGTGATAGTGAATCATCTGTTGACAATCAAGCAACCAGTGCAAATGAGGAAGGCATGGTAGCAGAGGAGGTTGAGAGTCCTGAGAGGAAGGCTGATGCTGACCTTGCAGCCGGACAGAAGATGGCATCTGAAGATGTTTTACAGTTGGCCGGTTCCCTGGCAAAGACTAGGGTGAAAGGAGGAGAGCTGAGCTTTAAAGGCAGGACTCTGAAACTGAACACAGCACAAGTGGATGCTGTTGAAGATGAGAAGTTATCAATGTATGGTATGGAGCTGCATCATGCCCAGGACTCTGAAGGTAATGCTGCAGAGGTGGAAAAAGCCATGGAAGTGGTGGTCACCAAGCCAGATGCCTCATCAGAAGCTGAGGTCTCAAGTGAAGCTGTGAGGAACAAGACTGAAGATATGGGGACTGACTCTGTCCAGGAATCTGTTTCTGCCGAAGACAGCGGCGTGGACGGGTTACGGTCGGGATCAGTAGCTGCAACTAGTGAAGCTCAGGCTGGAAGTTCAGCGCCCGGAACCCCAGCAGTGTTCCCGAGTGATACCAAGGATCTGGATAAATCACAAGATGAGATTTTGAGACATCAGGCTGGCATTGGTGAGCTCAAGCGCACTTTCATGGAGTCTACATCGGAGCCACGTCCCAACAAATGGGAAAAAGCGGTGTGTCACTCCGTTGCCGCTGCAGACACACGGGAGCTCAGATAGGATGCAGAACGTGGTGGAAGAGAAGAATCCGGCGGGTTCTGAGTATACAGATGCAGCTATCAAGGAGAACTTGAGAGCTGGAATAAATGGAGATATTGGAGACCATAATGATGTGACTGAAGAGGTAGAATGTAAGACTGACGGTAGGGCTTCTGAGCATGTTCTACCAGAAGAGCCTGAAGAAGGGGCCGAAGACATAAAGGACGTCCAACAGGTACCAGATGAATTGATTACTTCTCAGAAAAAACTCCAAACTGTGATGAAGGAGTGTGATGAAAGCCATGAGCATCTTTGTGAGAAAGTCAATGAAGTAAAAGGAAGAATACAGGGAATCTCTTCGTTGCAAGAGCAAATGCTGCTCAATAAGTCTAAGGCTCTATATAAGAATGCTGTTGTCACGGTAGAACATTACAATTCAGCTGGAGACTTAGCGGATGAATTATGTGTACTGCAAAAGAAAAACGATCTGCTCCTTCTACAGTCCCAATCATTTGAACAGAGTAGCTTAAAATGGTCAGAGACCATGGCAGAGGAGCTTAAGGTCTGTGAAATAGACTTTATGAGTCCACCGATATTCAAGAAAATAGATGTGCTAAAGAGGGTTCAAGGGGAACTAGAGAAAAGTAAAAAACCCCCTATACCTTCTGTGATAGTTGGTGACACATGGTCAGTGCACCAAGGACAGGAGGTACGTGAGTTTCTGAGGAAGAGTCAGCAGAAGTGTTCTGATGTGCCGGGTCGTACTTCTCTGGCCAGGCACTATATCGAAACTGAGCCCGGCCCTAAGGTCAAGATGAAACCGTGCAGGATACCCGAGGCCCGCAGAGAGCATAGGCCTGGGAGGGTACAGGGTAGTGTGGATGCTTCAGATGAAGAGAAAGCTGATGTTGGCTATGGCTCAGGTGAAGATACAGATGACAGTAGTGAAGATGAAGCTGATGAAGGCCATGACTGGTCCAGAGTTCACTGTCTCTTTTGGATTGTTGACCAGCCCTCCGGTCTGGATGACCAGCCCTCCGGTCTGGAGAAGAGGGGGGGGATATGTGAGACAGTGAGAGTATGTGTGTTGAATGGGGTGTACATTTCACCTAGATACTTTGCTGACTGGTATAAGGGAAATGTATGGCTTTGTAAACCTAGTGGTAGAGAAAGGTCACTACACCTTACATTCAGTACACACTTGCAGCTCAGGCCTGAAACCATTCAGCTGTTAATTAGGAGACCAGAAGTAGGTGTCTGCGAACACAGTCAGAGAGCTCGCTTAGTCTGGACAAGGAGTCCAGGCACAAGAAGGAGTCTCCAGGAGTATGAGCTGTCTCAGTCTGGGTGCTCGATGTACCCCGGACACAGGAGTAGTCTCTGTGAGAATCCATGCGGATAGCTGCTGAATAGGAGGGGAGCTCTCTCAAGTCTGGACGTTGGATATGCCTTCAGACACAAGGAGGAGACTCTGTGAAACTCCATGCTGGTAACTACTGAACATATGTGTTGTTTTGGGGACAGGCTGTTAGAGTCTGGACCCGGATAGAGAGGGAAATCTATCTAAGTGTAGTAAGTGGCTGGACAAGCCCAGGGCTTATGTTTATGATTTGGTTTTGATTATGTTCTGTTTGCTGTGGACTTTAATAAAGCTGGTTGCGGCCAGTTTTTACCAGAACTGCTGTCTGTGAATGAACTGTTTCCGTGCCACTCCGTCTACCCGGACGGCGATCCCAGAGCTATATCCCTGAAAAGCTTACAATATATATAGGCACACTGCACAGAGGAAATCCTCGTCTTTGGCTGCTGTATCTAGCTGCAAGATGGATCTTGACCTCAACAGCTTCCTAGAAGATCTGGATTTACAACTGAAGTTGGCAGATGCCTTTGCTTTTGCTTGTCAAGAACAAAGAAGAAGAGAAAGACGGAGAAGACGTCGTCGTCGCTATTGGCAACACCCATCGTTGAACTCCGAGAGAGCTGTGGAGCCTACCACTCTTTGTTTGCAGAGCTGCATCAAAACCTGGAGAAGTTTTTTGACTACACGAGGAAGACGCAACAGAGCTTCCATGACTTGCTGCTATGTGTCCAAGGGTCCATCGCCAGTCAGGACACGCAGCTCCGTCAAGCAATTCCTGCTGAGGAACGTCTCTTGATCACCCTGAAGTACGTAGTGTTGAAAAAGAAACTACTGTCACAAATAACCCTAACCCTACCCTGTCCCTAACCCTAAGCAGTGTACTGATTTTTGTTTCTCATTTTCTTTTCCGCAGATTCCTGGCTACTGGAGAGACATTATCATTGTTACATTTCCAATTCAGGATTGGAGTATCCACCCTTTCTGGGATTATTGTAGACACCTGTCATGCTTTAGTTGACATTCTGCGGCAAGAATTCCCCCACAATCCACAACTGAACTCTAGATTGAAAATGCTTCCAAATTCCATGAAATTTGTAATTTTCCTAACTGTGTGGGGTCTGTGGATGGCAAACACATTAGAATTATGAAACAAGCTGGAAGTGGAACATGGTACTTCAATTATAAAAAATACTTTTCCATTGTTCTAATGGCTATTGCGGGTGCAGATTGTAGATTTGTTGCCGTGGACATTGGCTCATTTGGACGAGGAAATGACTCGCAGATGTTCAAAAACTCTGACATGGGCCAACGTCTGTATGGGAATGATTTGAATTTTCCCCCACCACAACCTCTTCCCAACACTGATGGACCACCAATGCCTTTTGTTGTTGTTGGGGATGAGGCGTTCCAAATGTGTGCCAACCTCATTAAACCATATTCAAGTCAGAACTTAAATCACACAAAAAAATTTTCAACTACAGACTGACAAGGGCACGAAGAACCGTGGAGTGTGCATTTGGATTGCTGGTATCGAAATGGCGCATTTTGTGCACATCCATTAATCTAAAAATTGACACTATTGATGTGAAACCATGTGTTGTTCTGCACAACTACATCATGGTATAAGAGCGACCAAGCTTACAACCTGAGGTACCTATTACATTGCATGACTACCAGTTTCACCCTCGGAGAACCACAGAGGGATAAGTTTGCCGTTTACTTTGTTTCAGATAATGGACGTGTGGCATGGCAAGACGAAATGATTTAAGCCGCTAAGTAAAATGTTCCTGTTATGTTTAAAACATACCTGTAATGTCAAATATCACATACCTGTTATGTTTAAATGTACCTGTGATGTTAAAAGGTACATGTAATGTAAATGTAATATTTGCTGAGTTAAATAATAAACTACCTTCCCTCAAAAATAAAATGTGTTTGTGTCGGCGGCAGCACATAAAGATACAAATAACACAAGATGTAGTGCTAACAAAATACAACTTTTATTTTCAAAACTTTAACAAAAAAGAAGGGTTAAGGTTTGGGTGATTGTTTTTTTCTTTCGGAGTTTACGTGAGGGTGAGATGGGGTGGACCTTGGGGGTGTGGAGCTGTGAGGATTGGGTGGTAGTTGATGAGGAAGGGGTTACAGGGGAAGGGTCTACAGGGGAAGGGGCAACAAATTGAAGGATTGGATTAGGGATGGCAGTGGAGACATTGGGGATAGATGACAAAGTGGAATCATGGGAATCGATAGACAAACTGGAAGGAACAGACAGAGACACAAGAGAAGGTATTGACAAATTGGTAAGTGAGGGTGGAGGTGGTTGGTTCAATGTGGGCATAGTTTTTTGGCTCCTGGTTTTTGTCCTGGTGGCAAAGGTGTTTTTTTTGGACCTCACTTTTCTTGGCGAGTGGGAGTGGTGGCCTCTGTAGCAGTCATCTGGCATGGTGCTGGACTGGGCCGCATTGTGGATACTGCTGGCTGCAGAGGTGCTGGACTGGGCAGGGGTGCTGTAGTGGGCAGGGGTGCTGTAGTGGGCAGGGGTGCTGTAGTGGGCAGGGGTGGTGGACTGGACAGCATGGTCGCTCAGTGAGCAGGAGGCGGTGGTGGTGGCGGATAGTTCGGTGCTATGGGAGCTGGAAAGTAGATTGACTGCTGGTAATATCCTCCGGCCTGTTGATTGTAGGTTTGTGATTGCTACTGGGACTGCTGCTGCTGCAATGCGTGGCTGTAAGCAACCTGGCAGGCCTGCGTGACGTTCAGCTGGAGTTGAGGCGTAAGGTTTTCCGACACGCTCCGCTCAATTGCAGAAAAAAAATGTCACGCCGGTCTCTTAAGGTCAGCTTCCAGGCGGTCAAGGCGTTTGTTGACTTCCTTGAACCCACTCTTCACTCTGTCAGCAATCAACCTAATCCCATCCTGGAAGACCGAGCTCAATTGCATAAACTCGGGCATGCCTGACCTCTCCCAGGGCCTCTGCCGCTGACAAGAAGACCCAGCAAAAGCAGCGGCAGAGGGCTGGGAGAGCTGAAAACCTGATGGACTGGCTGCCTGTTCCTCAGCCTGTGAGATGAGGGGCCGCTTCAACAGAGGATGATCCGGGTTGTGTGGTGCTGCACTAGGTTCTGTGTGGAAAAGAGAAAAACATTAGTGAAAAAAATCAAGGTTGTGTTGTGCTGCTCCAGGTTCTGTGTGGGGAAAAAAATGAAACATTATTAAAAAGGAAAAAAAATAAATATATACTTACGTTTACGTTCGCTGTGCAAGCGCAGGCCTCAGAAAGGCAAGGTCCCGGTGGCACTTGTATTTCCGGAACCTTGCAGCAGAACCACTTCGAACCCGAACCTGCTCTCTCATGTTCTTGTTGAAGCGGTCCTTCATCGAGCGCCAATGGATTTTGATTTGCTTCACTGTGAAAGGGAAAAAAAAAAAATAATTAGAAAACAATGCACATCCATTCACAGGTTCACTGCCGGTTCAGACCACATTGCAATACTTACCAAAATCTGTTCTGGCATGCGGCATGGCACGGTCACAACCAGGCAGCAGCAATGTTGCCACTTTTTCCCAGAGCCGTCAAATCAGCACATTGTTGGAGTGATGATGGCCACGGGTGTTCCACAACGGTACTCGCTCTTGCACAAGGTGAATAAGTTGCTCGTTGTCAATGTCGATTGTGGCTTCTTTCCGTTGTGAAACCTGTAGATAAAATAGAAAAAAAGAATTTTAAGTAAAACTGAAAAAAAATTGTATTACAACTCTGATGAAAAGAATACTTACACCCTGTCTTTCTTCCTGAGACACATGAGCCCGACGACCCTGGGAAGAATCATCTCCACTCAACTGCTCCTCCTCTTCATCACTGCCATGTACCTGTAAAGAAATTATATGATTTAACACATGTGGAGTATTGCCAGTAAATACATATCAATCAGTAAAGCAAATGTGATTACATAATCTTTGTCGGGTCCACCCTGGGAAGACGTCAGTTTTTCGCTTGAGGACATTTTGAAGAGCAGGCAGAAGTCAAGTGAGAACCTACAGAAAGGAACAGAGAAGAAAAATTAAACTTGTAAAGATCCAAAAACAATGTAGACAAAAAAAGAAAGAAATTGACACAAATACTTACATTACAGGCAGTAGTCCAACAGCACAGGTCAGGGACAGACGGCAGCAACAGGAGTCAACCACAGCACCAGGAGACGACCAGGAGAAATCCGCTTCACCAGAAGACAACCAGGAGACACCCACAGCACCAGAGAGTTGGTCAGTCTACAAGGAAAAGAAAAAGCATTCAGAGAGACAGACGTTTACAAAGCTTCTATACTTATATAGACAGTGTTGTCCTCACAATGACAGAAAGCAGCACCAGGAGACGAACAGGAGAAAACAGCTGCACTAGGAGCCAACTAGGAGACAACCACTGCACCAAGACAGTCGACACGTCTAAAAGTATACAGAAAAAAAAATTAGTACAAACAGCAGTAAGAGAGACAGACATTGTCTAAAGCCCCCGTCTCACAAAGCGAGATCGCTAGCGAGATCGCTGCTGAGTCACAAGTTTTGTGATGCAACAGCGATCCCCCAGTGATATCACTGTGTGTGACATTCAGCGACGATCAGCCCCCCTGCTGGGTATCGCTGATCGCCGCTGAATGTCCTGGACATTTTTTTGATCATTGGTCTCCCGCTGGCCAGCACGCATCGCTGCGTGTGGCAGGCGGGAGACCAGCGATCAGCTGGTAACCAAGGTACACATCGGGTTTCTAGGCGCCGGGCGGTGCCTAGAAACCCGATGTGTACGTTAGATAACAGCGCGCTGGTGCAGTGGAGCTGGTAACCAAGGTACACAGCGGGTTTCTAAGCGCCGCGCGGTGCCTAGAAACCCGATGTGTACCTTGGTTACCAGCTCCCTGCACCAGTGCGCTGGTATCTAAGGTACACTACGGGTAACTAAGCGACATGCGTCGCTTGTTACCCGCATAGTCGCTGTCCTGATAGCTGCTGAGAGCTGCCGGTTTGGCAGCTCAGCAGCGATCATGTAGCGACACACCAGCGATCCTGACAAGTTCATATCGTTGTCGGGATCGCTGGTGTGTCGCTATGTGTGACGGGGCCCTAAGTTCTATCCTTACATAGCCAGTGTTGTGGTATCAGCCAGCGTCCAGAGAGCTATGGCCTTGCAGTGTCCATACTTCCTTTTATAGAGCTATCAATTAGCAGTTGGTTGAGTCACTTCCTGGAACAACTCATTAAAAAAAGCATGCGCATAGAACACATGTGCGTACGCATGTCCTTGCGTACGCATGCGTTCCCATAGACAGTAATGCATTTATTTGACGCATGAATGCGCATATTTGACAGATTTTTGCCGCTTCCAAAAATACAACATGTTGCCTTTGCCGGACCCCGCCACACACCGAAAAACAACGCATGTGTACGCTGACGCATGCGAACTGATGCAAACGCATGCCCCTGCGTACACTATGTTAAGGATAGGTAAATATGAGGCATTCGGATTGCTGCGGATGAAACGCTGCGCAAACAGACGCAAATGTGAAACCAGCCTAAGTCAGCCCTAGTCGACCTTTAGACTGTGCTTTCATTGAAATGCATTCAATGCAATTTTCTTTTTGGACAAATTTTCACACACAGATCAATAATACGCTGATAAAGACAAAGAGTCAAAGGTTCACCTTTTTTATGAACTTTTTCTGTTGTACATAAAGTGCATTCCTACATTTTTCAAAGCTTTGAGGTGTAGCCCGCAGCTTCGAGTAGATGGGCTGTGCTCCAAGTGACCATGTCATCATATACAGTCATGGCCAAAAGTTTTGAGAATGACACAAATATTAATTTTTACAAAGTCTACTGCTTCACTTTTTCTAATGGCAATTTGCATATACTCCAGAATGTTATAAAGAGTGATCAGCTTAACAGCAATTACTTGCAAAGTCAATATTTGGCTAGAAAATGAACTTTATCCCCCAAAACACATTTCAACATCATTGCAGCCCTGCCTTAAAAGGACCAGCTAACCTCTTTTCAGTGATTGCTCCATTAACACAGGTGTGGGTGTTGATGAGGACATGGCTGGAGATCAATCTGTCATGATTAAGTAAGAATGAGACCACTGGACACTTTAAAAGGAGGCTGGTGCTTGGCATCATTGTTTCTCTTCTGTTAACCATGGTTATCTCTAAAGAAACATGTGGAGTCATCATTGCAATGCACAAAAATGGCCTAACAGGGAAGAGTATCGCAGCTAGAAAGATTGCACCTCAGTCAACAATCTATCGTATCATCAAGAACTTCAAGGAGAGAGGTTCCATTGTTGCCAAAAAGGCTCCAGGGCACCCAAGAAAGACCAGCAAGCGCCAGGACCGTCTCTTAAAAGTGTTTCAGCTGCGAGATCAGGCTACCAGCAGTGCAGAGCTTGCTCAGGAATGGCAGCAGGCAGGTGTGAGTGCATCTGCACGCACTGTGAGGCGGAGACTCTTGGAGCAAGGCCTGGTCTCAAGGAGGGCAGCAAAGAAGCCACTTCTCTCCAGAAAAAACATCATGGACAGACTGATATTCTGCAAAAGGTACAGGCAGTGGACTGCTGAGGACTGGGGTAAAGTTATTTTCTCTGATGAATCCCCTTTTCGATTGTTTGGGGCATCAGGAAAACGCCTCATTCGGAGAAGACAAGGTGAGCGCTACCACCAGTCTTGTCTCATGCCAACTGTTAAGCATCCTGAAACCATTCATGTGTGGGGTTGCTTCTCAGCCAAGGGAATCGGCTCTCTCACAGTCTTGCCTAAAAACACAGCCATGAATAAAGAATGGTACCAGAATGTCCTCCAAGAGCAATTTCTCCCAACCCTCCAAGAGCAGTTTGGCGATCAACAATGCCTTTTCCAGCATGATGGAGCACCTCGCCATAAAGCAAAGGTGATAACTAAATGGCTCTGGGAACAAAACATAGAGATTTTGGGTCCATGGCCTGGAAACTCCCAGATCTTAATCCCATTGAGAACTTGTGGTCAATCATCAAGAGACGGGTGGACAAACAAAAACCTAAAAATTCTGACAAAATGAAAGCATTGATTGAGCAAGAATGGACTGCTATCAGTCAGGATTTGGTCCAGAAGTTGATTGAGAGCATGCCAGGGAGAATTGCAGAGGTCCTGAAGAAGAAGGGTCAACACTGCAAATATTGACTTGCTGCATTAACTCATTCTAACTGTCAATATAAGCTTTTGTTACTTATATGTTTGCAAGTATATTTCTGTCTGTGATAAAAACATCTGTCAAACACACACATAAAAACCAGAGGGCAGCAGATCATGTGAAAATATAATATTTGTGTCATTCTCAAAACTTTTGGCCATGACTGTATTTCTCTGGCCAATCTGGGCAAATCCTGGCCATTCAGAAGTACTAAGGTGGCATAATTTGACATAAGTTGCTTACTTAATTATCAATTTTTCTCATAAAATATTTTTTAGACATTGTAAATTTGGTAAATTTACATTGCCCTAAATTGTTATCTTAACAATTAACAGAACATCAATGTTAATATGTATATACTATAATCAGGGCCGGCTCCAGGTTTTTATGGGCCCCGGGCGAAAGAGTTTCAGTGGGCCCCCACAGACCACGATTCATGATGCTCCGATACTGCAGAGAAATATAGTACAATGCCAAATTCTTCACTTCTTACATTACATGAGTGATATCTATTGTAAATTCTACAATAGCCCAGAAACCGCCAAATCCTCACAGCGCACAGTACAGACTGGACAGTACAGTCCTCCATACAATATTATGGGCACCACATAGTCCTCCATACAGTATTATGGGCCAAATATAATGTTCCATAAAGAATATTGGACCCCAAATAATGCTCCATACAGGATACTGGTCCCCATATAATGCTCCATACAAAATATGGAGCTCTCCTCTGCACTGTGCTGCGTTCTGCACTGTTACGGCTCAGGAAAGAGCGCTGTGGAAAGACTCCCCATTATCATCATTGCCTCCCCATCATCTTCATTGCCTCCCCATCATCAACATCATTGCCTCCCCATCATCATCATCATCATTGACTCCCCATCTTCATCACTGCCTCCCCCCACCACCATCACACATACAGCACCGCAGCACTCGCTCACATACACACACACAAAGCACCGCACTACACACACACACACACACACACTGATACACACAGACACACACACCTCGCATCTCACCTGTCCGGCGCCCGCTCTTACTCTCTGCCACAGCCGGCCGCTGAATGATGGCGTCATTCAGCGGCACTGCAGTGAGAGGAAGCACGGGCGCCCTGCAGGCGCCCCCTGGAGCCCGGAGCTGCGGAGGCACTGGGAGAGGTAAGTATTGCGCCGGCTGCTGCAGGGGCCCTGAGCAAGCGGGGGGGCCCAGTGGCGGCGCTGGTACCTCTCTCATCCGCTAACAGGCGCTGGGGTGCCCGACGGCGAGTGGGCCCCCCCGCCTGCTCATGGCCCCCGCACTTGCCCGGGTAGGCAGGGTGCTGACGCCGGCCCTGACAATAATTATGCAACAGCACCCTGTAAATCATGACTACGTGAATTCCATGATTGTTACACATGTAAAAAAGTGAGGTGCTTGATCCACAATTTGATCAAAGTGTGTATGACCATCTGCCAACAACAAGTTGACCTCAGATTAGATGCACCCTAATTCTACACCTCTCCATGTGAACCAGATTATAGGATCCAGCCATAATTTGCTCTAACTAAAAGCAGCACTTCACAAGGCAAAAAGTATAGACAGTAGCTAGCACTACTTATTAATTAATTATATATTAATTAATATAAAGGTTCACATTCACTGTGACCGTCATACATGTGCATATATGCTAACAATATTCAATGGCACTATGAAATGAATGAATATCTGAACTCCACTGTTTCTGCATACATTACCTGGTCTACACAGTGTGTAAAGGCCATAGAGCAATGACAAGGTGACCTCATATTAGATGGGACTCGCTACGTTCCCACGATGAGCTTTTATTTTAAGTATGTTACTTGCAGTTTTTCATCGTGTTTTTGTGTGTGTTTTTAGACATGCATTTTTGATGCTTTGTGTTTTTGTCTCTTTTGGTGTTTCATGCTTTAACCCCTTAGTGACAGAGCCAATTTGCAGCTTAATGACTGCTAATGCTGGCAGCTCAGCTGTAAGCCACTGAATGAATGAGCTCCTCTCCCGGCTGTCAGGAGAGGAAGTGATTAGTGTGGGAAGCTTAATTGATTGCTTCCCAGGCTAATCAGTTCAGGTCAGCCGGGGACTCCCTCTGACGTCACTGATGCTGTGCGGTGTCCCTGGCTGACCTGAACTGATTAGCCTGGGAAGCAATCAATTAAGCTTCCCAGCTAATCACTTCCTCTCCTGTCAGCCGGGAGAGGAACTCATTCATTCGGGGGCTTACAGCTGAGCTGCCAGCATTAGCTGCTTGCTTGCTGTAAACCAGTTAACCCTTTGTAAAGGATTACAGGGTTGGACATGACTGAGCACAGGATAGGTAAGAATAATGTTGCTTTATTATTTTATTTTTATTACAGGAGAACAAGGGAATCAAAGGAGTACCAGTAAACTAAAAGATGGTCAAAAACTGTGTGTTTATTTCATTAAAATGATTTTTAATTAAAGTGTGTGTGTTTTATTTTTATTTCACACAATAGGATTAATAATTGAGAGTTGTCTAATTGACAACTCTCAATTATTAACCTGGCTTAAAGTGACCTTCCAATAGCAAGGTGGCTTTAACCCATTATTAAACCATTAGCCACCGCCACAGAGCAATGGGAATAGACGGGCTAAGTGCCAGAAAGGGCGCATCTAATTATAGATTTGCCTTTTCTGGGGTGGCTGGGGGCAGATGTTAGTAGCCGGGGGGGGCACAAAATAAATGCACCCTCCCTGGGCTATTATTATTTGCCCCACTCGCTTGCTTTCCCTGTCTGGTGGAGAAAATAGAAATATCACAAGGAGAACAGCCATGTAGTCTCAAATATAAAAAACTTTATTGAAAAAACAATAAAAACACAAAAGGGGAAAAGTAGAAACAGGGATGGCAAGAGGGAAGTAATGCAATATGGCGGTAGTCAAAAACACCAAGTGGGAAAAAACCATGGGCAGGGAGACGCAAAGCTGCTCACAGATGAAATAAATCTAAGATGTTAGCAATCCATCATAAAAATAGTAAAGATAGATAAACATGGCACATAAGTAATGGTACTGGTACACAAATCAACCCAATATACAAATAGAATGAAACTTGTGGTGCTAAATTAACACCAGAAGCATAAAGTGTAAATACACAGATATGGGTAAGTAAATCAATGTCCAAACAATGTAAAAGAGGGTGAAATGTTAGTTTGGCACCATATGATAACTGTGGCTAAGTATGTAAAGCGCAAGGCTCAATATATATATCTATATATATGCAGTTTATATAGCAAGCAACATGCAACATTAGATGCCAGATGGATACATACACGTGCCATAATAGGCTACAACGGCCGTATAGAAATATACAAAGTATAACGCATTACATACATATATACGTGATCAATCTTAAATATAATAGCATGTCACATATGGTGCCACAGGAATGGGTACAAGTGCCATAGTGGCTATAGTAGCGATATACCTAAATGTAAGCAGAGCGACATCCAGCCCTCCACGACGCGCGTTTCGGAGCCTGGGTGCTCCTTCCTCAGGGGGCATAAACATAACTGCAAAGTACCTCTATAAATACCGTCACCGCTGACACATGTGGCGATGACGAGATTGCTTAACAGCACAGGCTGACTCCTCCCCCCAATACACCGTCACATCCTCCTGCAGGAGGACGTGTGCAGAGGGGAGGGAATGAGTGAACGTGCCTGCGCATGCGCAATGGGTACACGGAGAGATCGCTGACATATTGCAAAAGGGCAAGAGGGAAAGGGTAAGTATAAAGGAAAGTAAGATGCAAGAATAATAAAAAATAGTATATAAAGCAATGGTGTATCGGAACCGATCGGTCACAGTGTCTGGAAATCCACAAAAATCCATTGTGGGGCCCCACCTGGATACATGTGTACCACACACAGGACTGACTGGCCGCAACCATTGGAAGCAAAAAGTACGAAAAGTACAAAAAGTACACTAAAATGCCCAAAAACGGAGCAGCGGAAATACCAATAGCAGAAGAACCGCTGAAAGCAAATACCTATCAAGTATATATAGTAGTAATGAGCAGGATTATATCACAACAATACCCATACATGTATATACCGTATAAGACATCAATAATAATTTGCAAAATACAGGAAAGCCATATAACATACGGTGCATTGAGTACATATCACCAAAAACAACTAAATAGATGAGTCATCATAACTTGAAAAGATGCGAAGAAATTCTTCAAGTAGAGTTCACACATTTTCGTATGGCTTGAAGCGGCTGTATACTGCGAAGCAATGGAACAATCTCATCCATAACAAAGAGGACAGCTGAAAAATTAAAAATGAACGTTAAAATCAAAAACATTAAGTGAATAAAACACCTGGTGGAAATAACACCACCAAAAGGTAAAGAAGGCAGTGTTCACAAAAATGGGACAAATGACAAGTTTTCATTAAGACCGTCTGGAACGATGGTACCCAGGGTCCAAATCCACCGTGTCTCCATTTGAGACAATCTCTTTGATAGGTTACCACCTCTGATGTTGATGTTAAGGAGGTCTATCCCACAGACCCTAAGAAGTGATCCGTCACTATAATGGTGTTCCTTAAAGTGTCTGGGAAGTGTCTTGAGGGTAGATGTGTCCGTGCAGGAGGATGCCGCCTGTATACCCAACACATGTTCTCTGATACAGACTTTCAATTGTCTCGTAGTTAGTCCAATATATATCAAGCCACAAGGGCAAGTGGCATGATATATGATGTAGCGGGAGGTACATGTGATTCTCTGTTTGATTTTATATGACATGTCTCCTTT